>CM038354.1:21301861-21901861 GCA_021464625.1 Proterorhinus semilunaris
AGACCGAGGTGCTGAAGCCGAGCGCCGGCCTTAACCGCTTAACCCCCGCCTTCGCTGAGCGCATTAACCACGGTTTTAGCCCGAAATAAAGCTCTGCCAAGCTCCTCCACTGAACACAGACTCTTCACAAAGAGGACATCTCCTCCGCAGAGACTGAATGCGGGTCTAAATGGTAGATAAAGCGGCCCAGTGTGCCAGGCTCCAGGGCTTACAGACCTACAGCCCAGTCAGGGAAGCTCCAAGCCGGGTCTACCACCTCCAGCACCTAACCAACAGCTCCAGCCCGGTCATGACAGCTCCAGGCCTTGTCTAAGACCTCCAGCCCGGTCATGACAGCTCCAAGCCGGGTCCACCACCTCCAGCACCTAACCAACAGCTCCAGCCCGGTCATGACAGCTCCAGGCCTTGTCTAAGACCTCCAGCCCGGTCATGACAGCTCCAAGCCGGGTCTACCACCTCCAGCACCTAACCAACAGCTCCAGCCCGGTCATGACAGCTCCAGGCCTTGTCTAAGACCTCCAGCCCAGTCATGACAGCTCCAAGCCGGGTCTACCACCTCCAGCACCTAACCAACAGCTCCAGCCCGGTCATGACAGCTCCAGGCCTTGTCTTAGACCTCCAGCCCAGTCAGGGAAGCTCCAAGCCGGGTCCACCACCTCCAGCACCTAACCAACAGCTCCAGCCCGGTCATGACAGCTCCAGGCCTTGTCTAAGACCTCCAGCCCAGTCAGGGAAGCTCCAAGCCGGGTCCACCACCTCCAGCACCTAACCAACAGCTCCAGGCAGCCGGGTCTAAGACCTACAGCCCAGTCAGGGAAGCTCCAAGCCGGGTCCACCACCTCCAGCACCTAACCAACAGCTCCAGGCAGCCGGGTCTAAGACCTACAGCCCAGTCAGGGAAGCTCCAAGCCGGGTCCACCACCTCCAGCACTTAACCAACAGCTCCAGGCAGCCAGGTCTAAGACTTACAGCCCAGTCAGGGATGGGATCCCGACCTGCAATGCAACCATGAGCGAGATAGGCCAGAGGCCAGTGGTTGAAATCAGGAATTAAACCTGGAAATGCATCACATATGGTTCCTTTTATCATCAATCCAACATAGTAGAAAACAAACCTGAATGCAACCATGAGCGAGATAGGCCAGAGGCCAGTGGTTGAAATCAGGAATTAAACCTGAAAATGCATCACCTAACCAACAGCTCCAGCCCAGCCCCCAGTCATGACAGCTCCAGGCCTGGTCTAACACCTCCAGCCCGCTTCCAAGACGCCTTCGTCCGGGTCTAACACCTCCAGCCCAGACCCCAGTCATGACAGCTCCAGGCCTGGTCTAACACCTCCAGCCCAGACCCCAGTCATGACAGCTCCAGGCCTGGTCTAACACCTCCAGCCCGCTTCCAAGACGCCTTCATCCGGGTCTAACACCTCCAGCCCAGACCCCAGTCATGACAGCTCCAGGCCTGGTCTAACACCTCCAGCCCAGCCCCCAGTCATGACAGCTCCAGGCCTGGTCTAACACCTCCAGCCCGCTTCCAAGACGCCTTCGTCCGGGTCTAACACCTCCAGCCCAGACCCCAGTCATGACAGCTCCAGGCCTGGTCTAACACCTCCAGCCTGCTTCCATGACGCCTTCGTCCGGGTCTAACACCTCCAGCCAGGCCCCCCAAAAACTTCAACCCAGTCCCAACACCTACAGGCCCATACACACAACCACAGCACCGGAACAACACCCACCACCGCTCTCATCCACTAACCCTACCCCGCTAAGGGCTCCCCCAACCCCGCCTACCTGCACAACCTCGGCCGCATGGCTCCTATGGACCTCCGGGGACACCCGGCGCACCTTTCGGACCCAGGTACCCACTCTTAAGCACCCCTCCGCGGACTACACCCCAAGACCCGGCCCGGAGGAAGTCCGTGACCCTGGTACTCTGAGCCACTTAGAAATTTTTCCAAGTGACCCTGAAAGACCAGAAAGCAGGCCATTACAGAAGTCAAAAATCACACCCAGGTTTTTTCACCTGTGAGGATGTATTTAAAAGACAGTGACTGTAGTTTGGGTAAGAGTTTCTCTCTGTGGGCCTCAGGACCGACGATTAAAACTTCAGTTTTATCCCGGTCAAGCTGCCATCTAGCATTTGATATCTAAAATGCAGTTAAAAAGTGCATCTATTGGCCTGGTGTCGACAGGAGACATGGCCATGTACAACTGTGTATCATCAGCGTAACTATGGAAGTTGACTCCATGTCTCCTGATGACATCACCAAGAGGGCATGTACAGGTTAAAATCACCGGTTAAAATTATCATATTTTAACCGGTGTTAATCATATCATATACACGGGACGTGTCATGTGACTGTCCAAGATGGCACCCTGCGAAGTGCTGCAGTCTTAAGCATTAAATATATGTTTTTTCTTGCCTAAAGTGTGAGTAAGAAACAAAAAGTAGTACAGGAAAAGTTTGCGATGACCCCTAAGAAAGTACCAGCAGCGGAGGCAAAGATGGAGAATGCTCTGGAGGAAATCCGTGAGTCTCTAAATCGTATGTCTGGATAACTAACGAAAGTGACGCAACAGCTGATGAAGCTAGCGGAACCTTTCGAAGAAGTGAAACAACTTAAAAATATCATAAGAGAAAGAGACAAAACCATCGAGGAGCTTGAGAAAAGAATCGACAACCTCGAGCAGTACACTAGAATGGAAGACGTAATAATTACAGGTCTTACCATCAAGCCGCGCTCTTACGCTATTCATTCATTCAATGGTTTTGTATAGCCCAATATCACAACAGGAGTTGCCTCATAGGGCTGCACCAAACATTAGGCAGAGCAGTAAATAAGACAATGTAAAGTTCTGGCGAATCAAATATCCAGGCCAACATAATGTCCAAATAAGCGCCAGCAGTGGGTGGCGACGAGCAGCTCGGGTTCACCTGTCCTTAGACTCTCCAGCACGGCAAGGAAAAACTCAAAAACCCGGTGGGAGAAACGAGAAACCTTGAGGAGAACCACAGAAGGAGAGATCAACTCCCATGGACGGACAGGCTATAGAGACCCAGGGCCGATGGGTGTCCCTCAGCAGACGGGCCAAGATCACAGACCGTCCAGTCCTTGTTGTCAACCCAGTCGGGCGGGTTCCTCCGTTCAGCTGGGTTCCTCCGTTCAGCCGGGTTCCTCCGTTTGATCTAGACAGTCACTCCAGAAGGGGAGTGGGACAGGAGACACCATGTGAATAGTAATGAACAGACTACAGATAAAATCAATATTGTGTCATAATAAGACAAAGTTTGCAGTAAGAAGAAGAAGAAGATAGCGCTCAGTGTACCGTACTTCCCACAGCAGTGTTTCTCTTAGGCAGCTTTACTTCAGGGGGTGGGTAAGAGCTTTACCTAACTGACCTGATCATAAGATAATTTGAAGAGGTACGTTTTGAGCCTAGTCTGAGGTCCTGGTCAAACAGAACTCCAAGGTTTTTTACTGTAGAGCTCGTTGACACGCTAACATTATCCAGGGAGATGATCTGCTGAGATAAAGACCCTCTCAGTTTTTGAGGACCTAATATAATAACCTCGGTTTTATCAGGGTTAAGGAGGAGGTAATTTACAGTCTGTGTTTGGGTGTGTCCAATGCTATGCGCTTTTGGTGGGAAAGTGTGTGTATGACAAAAGTGAAAACAAATGTCTGACAGTGAGGATGAATTGAGCGAAGTGGATACTGACAACAATGATGTAGGATTTATAAATGGTAGTGAAGACATTACTCTGTACGATGATATGAATTATAGAGCAAATGAGTTTGGCTGTGACATAGATCCGGATAAGCATTTGTTTAATAATATAATTAATGACTGACGAGCAATTTAAATGCATTAATATGAATGGAGCCTTCAGTATTATACACTTTAATAGTAGGAGTTTGAACAAAAATTATAATGACATTAAACATTACCTCAGTCAGTTAAAAAAATTCAGTGTCATTGCTGTTTCTGAGACTTGGTTGGATGCAGATAGGTGCTGTGAAGTAGAATTAGATGGATATGAATTGTTCACTACCAATCGGATAAATAAAAGAGGTGGGGCGTTGCACGATACATAGATACAGGTCTAAAGTTTAAGAAGATTAATAGTAAGTCATCCACCATTGATGATGTTTTGGAGTGTATAACATGTGAAATTGTTGTTAGTTGTGTCTACAGAACACCTGGATCATGTCTAGACATTTTCAACAAAAAAATTGACAGCCTTTTTAGTAATTTAAACAAGGTCCATATTGTGTTTGCTGACTTTAATATTGATCTTCTGAACCCTCTGACACTCTTTTTCCCCTTATTGTTAAGCCAACCAGAATTACCACGGACACATGAACATTAATAGATAATATATTTATTTCAATTAGCAAGTCAAATTCCCGCCGGAGTACTTATCAATGACATCACTGACCATCTTCCTATTTTTAGTATTTTCAAACAATTACAAAATAATATAACCAAAATAAATGCTCTTAAATTTGTAAGACATCGAACACCTGAAGCTATTGCTGCTCTCAAGGGTGACTTATGTGCCCAAACTTGGGAAGAAGTGAATGCAACTCCTGACCCTGATAAGGCATACACGCCTTCCTACTCACCTTAATCCAACTGTATGACCAGCACTGTCCGCGTAATAAATATGATATTAAAAACAAAAACAGCCAGGATAAGCCATGGCTTACCAAGGGCATAGCTAAGGCTTGCAAAAGAAAACAACAACTCTATAGAGTACATTTAAAGCAAAGGACTAAACACATTGAAGAAAGGTATAAAATGTATAAAAATAAGTTAACTCAAATAATGAGATTTTATAAAAAAGCGTACTATCACAATTTGCTGGAGCAGAACAAGAGTGATATCCAAGGTACCTGGAGGGTATTGAATGGCATTATCAGGAATGGGAGAAAAAAGGAAGAATATCCAAATTACCTCACAGTGAATCGTTCAATCATCAGTGAAAAAAAGGACATTGCAAATGCATTTAATAGCTTTTTTGTCAGTGTTGGGCCCAAGTTAGCCATGAAATTGTGCAACCAAACAATGCAAAAGAATTTGAAGAAAGGAATATTAAAAATAATCTAAACTCACTTTTCATTAAAAGTCTTAGTGAGAGCGAAATTATTGAAATTGTAAATTATTTGAAGACTAAGAGATCAACAGATGGATCTGACATAGATATGGTTCTCGTGAAAGATATCATTGATTATATCGTCACTCCTTTCATGTACATATGTAATCAGTCTTTTCTAAGGTGGAGAGGCCTCAGTGAGGACAAGTTTTGCACCAGCCAGGTTTCAGATAAAAACAGACAATCAAGTTTATGGTTTAAAAT
Organism: Proterorhinus semilunaris; assembly: GCA_021464625.1. NCBI lineage: Eukaryota > Metazoa > Chordata > Actinopteri > Gobiiformes > Gobiidae > Proterorhinus > Proterorhinus semilunaris. The sequence goes on from CM038354.1 coordinate 21,307,219, forward strand.
CAAATCATTTATGACAAAAGACTTGTTTAGCAGAGAGCGGACATTAACAAGGGCCATGTTTATTGTGATGAGGGAACTGGATATTAACAGAAGTGTGTGGTGGTTATGATTTAAAGTGTTGGTGTTATTGATGTTAGCAGTGTGAATGATAGTTTTACCTAAGGATTCGTCAGTTAAAGGCTATTCCCATGATGCAGAGGACTATCTTTTTCTGATAGGTTTGTTTTACTGAACATACATGCGAAAGAAAATACCAAACATTATTTGATTCATATTTATTTATGTTTTACTTAGTTTTAGCCTCTTTACTGCATGTAATTAATGATGTAAAAAGATATTTTACCAACTCCAACTAGTCAGAATGTTTTAGTTGATAAACCACTTTTTCATTTATTGGTGGTAAGAGTAGCTCTACTCATTACATTTTTTTTTGTGTTCTTCTCTGGTTTGAATAAAATCACATAACACTTGGGGACAAAGATACAAAAAAGAAGTCCATAACTTGAAGCTAGGATGGCAAATATCTCCACAGCAACACTGACCTTTCCTGGAGAGCTGACATAAGCTGGGATAAAAGTGATCCAGACTGCACAGAAGATCAACATGCTGAAAGTGATGAACTTGGCCTCATTAAAGTTATCAGGCAGTTTACGAGCCAAGAAAGCCAACACAAAACATAAAACAGCCAACAGGCCAATGTATCCGAGTACAGCCCAGAAGCCAATGGCTGAACCCATGGCACACTCCATAATGATTTTGTAAGTGAACTGTTTCATGTTTTTGAAAGGAAATGGAGGTGATATTGTTAACCAGAGGACACATATCAGCACCTGTATCAGAGTAAAGGCTACGACACTGAGTCTCTGCTGAAGAGGCCCAAACCATTTCATGACATTACTGCCTGGAAGTGTGGCTCTGAAGGCCATCAGCACCACTATAGTCTTCCCCAGGACACAGGAGATACAGAGGACAAAGGTGATGCCGAACGCTGTGTGGCGCAGCATACAGGACCACTTAGAGGGACGGCCGATGAAGGTGAGAGAGCACAGGAAACACAGGCTCAGGGAGAAGAGCAGCAGGAAGCTCAGCTCAGAGTTATTAGCTCTCACTATTGGAGTTTTTCTGTATTTGAGGAAAATCCAGGCCACAACACAAGTCAGGCCTGTCCCAAATAAAGAGGCAGCTGTGAGTAGAGCCCCCATTATTTCTTCATAGGACAAAAACTCTGTTTCCTTTTTCACACAAGCGACTCTTTGGGCATTGGACCAAAAATCTGGAGGGCACTGGATACAAGTGATAGAGTCTGTAAATATTCAAAGTAAAACATCTGTCAATGTCTGTGACAATGTTTAAACAAAATCTGTTTCAATAAGACACATAATTTTGACAAATGTGTAACATTTAAATCTTTGAAACCTGTAGTGTTACTGATTTCTCCCTCTGCACATGGTGTACAGTCATAACAGCAAACGGGCTTTCCTTTCTGGAGGACTTTACGTGTTCCTGGTAAACATGGTTTGCTGCAAATGGAGGCTGGCACCTATAGAAAAACATGAACAGCATATTTATAAAGCTACTATAGTGCTTCATATTGTAGCCTCTGTGAATTACTCCCCTGCTTTGAATTCTGTGCCCAAAATAGAGATGCATTATTTAGTTTCAGCTGTCTGTCCACAGGTAAAGAAGCATCATATAAACCAACTGTGACAAACTCCACTGTGCCCTGTGCCGTAGGCTGCCAGTTTATAATTTCATATTTAGCAGCAGTGTCACCATTTTCATTGAAATAAACCTCTTCTCCTTCTTTGGTTTGGAAACGAATGTTTCTTAGATGCTGCAGTATCTAATAAAAACATACAATCATGTAAGTACTTGAATGAGCAGGCAATAACACTTGTCACCATACGCACCATGGATGGATCGAGAGTCACATTAGTGTCACAGGTTTTGTTACATTTGAGGATTTTGTGCAGGGCATGGGCCACTGCATACACTCCCTTATAGACATTGTTAAAGATTGGCATCAGTGACATGTCGGTGAAGCTGTTTTTCACATCACTCAGGTCTTCAGTTCCTGTACATCGTTTGTGGTTGTTCTTTGAATTAAATTCACAGCTGAACAGTGTTTCCCAAAACTCTGTGAATAACTGATTACCAGATGAGTTTAAAGGCTTCACATCCATCATAAACTCTTCAAGGCCGCGGACATGAGCCTCTGGGATGGACAACCCTATAGCCCCGTCCAGAATGTGGTGCTTATTCATAGCCACTGTTTTAGAATCAACGATCCAGCCCTTTGTGCCAACCCACTGATAACCCGTCACATTGTGCTCAGATAAGGCTGTGATCAGAATTATAATGTCTTTAAGTTGAACAAAAGTGACAATAACGTTTGAAGTCGATTGTTTGATTATATTGACTATACTGAGTAATTTTTCGGGAGGGTCAGTATTGATGAAGGACACAGAATACTCCAAACAGATGCCCAGCTGATTGGCTGTTTCAGTAAAAGTGGCCATGGCATTGTTGCCATAATCATTATTTGTTCTGATGGCTCCCACCCATGTCCAGCCAAAGTGTCTGACCAGCTGGGCCAGGGCTCTGCTCTGGTACAGGTCACTGGGTATAGTACTGAAGTGAGAGGGGTATTTGGCTTTGTCACTCAGACAAGCACAAGAGGCCAAGGGGCTGATCTGAGGGAGGGGAACAATCATGAACATATTTGAAATCAATCGTTACATTTCAGTAACAAATCCACACACCACTGGTAAATGAAATGGTCCAATGACGGTAGCTATGGCCATGGAAACTGAGGATCCACTCACTCCCAGAATGGCCTGAACTTGTGCTGATCTGGTGCATGGCGTTTCAGAGGAAACAAATGTTGCTTCATTGCCGTTTACGAGGGCTAGTGCTCCTGCTACTCCATGAGGAGTGGATCCACAAGAATCATGAATCTTATAGCCCAATGAGACATCTGGCAGCAGGTCTGAACTGTTGTTTATCTCTGCTATTGCAAAGAGCATAGCCTGTGCAAACTGGAAATTCCTAATATTTATCCTGAGAACAGAGATACTGTTTGTTTTACCACTCTGTTTAGTACACTCTATTTGTGTAATGTACATTAATTCATTATGATACAAAAACATACATTGTTGAAACATGATGAGAATAATTATATTTCGTTGAGGCTATAATGATGGAGTGTGTAACTTACCTGGTGCACTGCAGTGGCAGTGGTTTTTGAGTATAATTATGCTGCCTGATTATCCAGCTTTCATGAAAAGCAAAAACCCCCCCCAGCAAAAGTTCACCATCCTTCAAAAAACTGAAGCCTCTTTGATCCCCTCTCCTAAAACAAATGTTGTCTTTACTATGTAACAAAGAAGCCCTCATGAGCAGATAAAGTAAAGCCAAACCACTACAGTCTGAGTGTCTGACCATCATTGGTGTGGGTCTGCGAGTGGCAAATCCCTGGGAGCAGCACACTCCTTGTGCTTTTATATCACAGTAACATCACGTCAGACGTTCTATAATGATCTCATGTTTGAATGTTATTATCTGAACGTATCAATGTTGAATACACTTTTAATTCAATATTCTCTTAAATGTGTTCAAGTACCTCACTTGTCTTTGGATTTACTCATGAATAACACAATACAACCAACAATGATTATTAAATTCATTTCAAAGATGTTAAAATCCAGGGTTTTACTTTTCATAAAAAAAAACATTTAGTAACACTTTATAATAAGGTTACATGAAGTCATACATCAATAACATTAAATAATGCATGATTTCCTGATGTATTCATGCATGACGATATCATGACTCATCATGAGTTAACATGACTTCATGTTCTTTCATAGATGACTTCATGCATGAATTAATTAACTACTGTAATGAATTAATGAGAAAATTTTAATATATATATCTTGATCTTAGAATCATGATGAATTCACTAAAACGCTTAGATTTTTTTAACACTTTTGTTTGCAAGATATACTTTAATACCACTTACTGCTGCAAATAACTAATCTTTAGCTAATCCTTAGTTCATTCATAAATTCATGACGATTACGTCCCTTAAACTACAGTGATGCACTTTTTTGCTTTGGACAATAATCAAGGTGTTTATTGGACAAAACAAACACGAACATCAAAGACGTTATAATTTGTAACCGTGCACAACATAAACACTGTCTATTGCTTACATTACGAATGGAGCTTTATATATACTGCCAATATTTTTGGCCAATTTTTAAAGGATAGGTATCATGCTATTTTAGCCATTCCCATGGGTTAAAGTTGAAAAAATTCCTGAGCCTGAACTTCTATGAATCATAGAATGATCACTAATAAGCATTTTTTATAAGCGCCTTTATACGCTCATACATATCATTTATATCTATTTAATGCCAACAACTGATGTTTATTATAAATCAGTTGTTGGCAATAAATACATCATCTGACTACTGAATTGTTACTTAAATGTAAAGCCTCACCTTGCCAAGACTTTTCTGCAAGTACCCCTAGTTTGGATTTGTGAGTGATAATGTAAAAAAAAAAAGAAACATACCACATCACAGTAAGTGAATATACTATTTTCTTTTTTTAATTATTATTGATGTTATTACTAACATTTTATAAATGCGTAAACTGATTAAACATCCAAACTAGACATCAGATATGACATACAAAAACTAAAACAAACACTGGATCCAGATTCAACCTTAAATATATAATAAACCGTAACTTTTAAATTCTACTTATTAAACATTTTTCAACACAAATAAATGAAACTAAAGTGCAAATGAGCTTTGTGCTGTGTGTCTTCACCTGTGTTAACTTTCAACAGACTTTGTCTGATTTGGTAAAACATTACAAAACAACACAAATACTAACAGTACGGTTTGAAATATTCATTTCTTTTTCTTTTGTTTAGGGTGTGAATTATCTGTATGCTTTCTTTTTAACATGTTGGACGGAGGGTTTAATGAGGAGGCTACTTTGTCTGAACAATTAAATAGAGGGAAAAAACCGCATGGTCCAGAGGAGGAGGCAGCTGGTGCAGAGGGGAGTTGTCTGGCTGGTCCAGAGGAGAGTTGTCTGGCTGGTCCAGAGGAGAGTTGTCTGGCTGGTGCAGAGGAGGAGGCAGCTGGTGCAGAGGAGGAGGCAGCTGGTGCAGAGGAGGAGGCAGCTGGTGCAGAGGAGGAGGCAGCTGGTGCAGAGGAGGAGGCAGCTGGTGCATAGGAGGAGGCAGCTGGTGCAGAGGGGAGTTGTCTGGCTGGTGCAGAGGAGAGTTGTCTGGCTGGTGCAGAGGAGGAGGCAGCTGGTGCAGAGGAGGAGGCAGCTGGTGCAGAGGAGGAGGCAGCTGGTGCAGAGGAGGAGGCAGCTGGTGCAGAGGAGGAGGCAGCTGGTGCAGAGGAGAGTTGTCTGGCTGGTCCAGAGGAGAGTTGTCTGGCTGGTGCAGAGGAGGAGGCAGCTGGTGCAGAGGAGAGTTGTCTGGCTGGTCCAGAGGAGAGTTGTCTGGCTGGTGCAGAGGAGAGTTGTCTGGCTGGTCCAGAGGAGAGTTGTCTGGCTGGTGCAGAGGAGGAGGCAGCTGGTGCAGAGGAGGAGGCAGCTGGTGCAGAGGAGGAGGCAGCTGGTGCAGAGGGGAGTTGTCTGGCTGGTGCAGAGGAGAGTTGTCTGGCTGGTGCAGAGGAGGAGGCAGCTGGTGCAGAGGAGGAGGCAGCTGGTGCAGAGGAGGAGGCAGCTGGTGCAGAGGAGGAGGCAGCTGGTGCAGAGGAGAGTTGTCTGGCTGGTCCAGAGGAGAGTTGTCTGGCTGGTGCAGAGGAGGAGGCAGCTGGTGCAGAGGAGGAGGCAGCTGGTGCAGAGGAGAGTTGTCTGGCTGGTCCAGAGGAGAGTTGTCTGGCTGGTGCAGAGGAGAGTTGTCTGGCTGGTCCAGAGGAGAGTTGTCTGGCTGGTGCAGAGGAGGAGGCAGCTGGTGCAGAGGAGGAGGCAGCTGGTGCAGAGGAGGAGGCAGCTGGTGCAGAGGAGTGTTGTATGGCTGGTGCAGAGGAGAGTTGTCTGGCTGGTGCAGAGGAGAGTTGTCTGGCTGGTCCAGAGGAGAGTTGTCTGGCTGGTGCAGAGGAGAGTTGTCTGGCTGGTCCAGAGGAGAGTTGTCTGGCTGGTGCAGAGGAGGAGGCAGCTGGTGCAGAAGAGGAGGCAGCTGGTGCAGAGGAGAGTTGTCTGGCTGGTGCAGAGGAGGAGGCAGCTGGTGCAGAAGAGGAGGCAGCTGGTGCAGAGGAGGCGGCAGCTGGTGCAGAGGTTTTTTTTGCCCTTTGAATCACTTGTTTGTTTGTCATCTCTGTTGACCACAGCAAAGCTGCCTCACTCACCTGTTTTTGATTTAATACTTTTTTACTTTTTTTCGTCTGTAAGTGTAACTGGTATTTGTGGTAAGAGGACAGACAGGACACCCTAAGAGGCTGTTCTATGATCATAGAAGAGGCAGTCCACTCCCTGGCTTTCAGTGCTGACTTAATAACTGCAAGGCCCTCATAGGTTTCCACATTCATAGAGAACCTGTCAGCCTCAATGATGTCATCCATTAGGTTGAAGGATCCCTCCACCAGGGGGCCAGTGAATACAGAAAGTAGAGCCTTAACCAACTTCATCAGAGTAGGATACCTTATACCTCTGTCTTGATTTTTAAGAGATGCGACGCGGCTCCACCAGTCTACATCCACCCTGCTCTCCTCTTCAACGTAGCTCTGGGCAAGGGGTACCAAGTGTACATCTATCTGGTAGGCTCTTACTTCACTCTCCAGTTTGCCTATCTCGTCTGGGGAAACAACATTAGGTAATGCTTCACCTAGTGATACAAAAGCTCTGCTAACAGAGTCACACTGAATAAGGCTTGGCGTGAGCGCAGAGAGTGAAGCAATGGTAGAGTTTTTAAGAGGTAGATTTTTTAGTAGAAACTCTGCTGATTTTATGTACCCATCCCTTAGGCACTTGTATAGGTTGCCAACCCATATTTTCTTATTCAGACGAGCTCTTTTCAAGGAAGAATAACAAAACTGTCCAACAGAAAGTCCTTTGTTTGGAAGCTGCAAATCGGTACTTTTCACATTGACATTAATGAGCTCCGTGGCACTCAGTGGAATTGCCTCTGGTTTTAGAAACTTGCTGAGAAGCTCTCGCACAAGGGCCACCATTTCAACATGCAACATGTGGACCATAGGCTTCTCGTGTTGCAGCCTTTTCAGGAAGCCTTGAAAGGTTGGAAGGATGCCTGAAAAATAAAATGAAAAGTCAGTGTCAAAATATAGCCAATTAATATAGGCTGTAAATCAGAATATACTTTATTAAAATATTGTACAACAATTTAGATGAGACTGAAATTTCTTTATCACTTACTAAATCAACTATTTCATGAGACAGGCAAAGAGGAATGTACCGCTCATAAATACAATTTTACATAGTTGACTCATATTATAAGATACCTCTGAATAAGTTGATCATGATGGTGACTCTCTCAAACTCTGTAACTAGCACAGAAATTCGAGCCTTTCTGATCTGGTTTGCCTGGGTCCTGGATGCAATGGCCTGCTCATGCTGCAAAACTTCTACTCTTGCCTTTTCCTCAAGCGTTAGGCCATTTCTCTCAAAGATCTGATTAAGAAGCTCTCTGTAGCACATACACACGCACACACACACACACGCACACAAATGTGTTATTATCTGCCCATTTGATAAATCTCAATAGCCTGTGAATAGAATTACAATATTTCTGTTTAACAAAAACTGTTACATTTTAATTCATGTATTTGATCCATTTTTCAATACATCATGTGTTCAAATGACATGACAAATTCCTAACCTTTTAATCATCATTTTGAAAAGATAAATAGTGAAATGCAGGCTCATAACTGTCTGTTCATTCTTTTAGACCAAATAAAAAATCAAAGCATTAAATGTTTTTTTATTTTTGTTAAAGAGTAACTCACCCTCAAATCCACTTTTTGTTCCTGATAAACTGTATAAATGAGTGTCCAATAGTGTTGTCTACATGTCCCGGTCTTTATTTCAGCTATTTAGTGCAAATTAGTTGAAAGATCAACTTTCTGCCTAAAAGCGTCAGTGAGGCGCCATCTGCAGCGAACTGTCGGTACTGCAATTGATTTTTGAATTCGGCTCCCTTATTTGCGCAGAAGGTTGGAGATGACGTGCGGGGTTGGACCTGACGTCAGTTGCTCTGCCGCGCTGGGCTATAAAAGCGGACCAGTCTCGCTCACGCCCCCGTAGCGAGTTGGAGAAGGAATAGCGAGAGAATATTTTCATTGATTGTCAGGTTTGCGAATTGTTAACATAGCGTTTAGGTAGATTTTATTAGCATAGCTTTTGGTATTATAGATAATTGTATAGTGTTAGTAGTGTTAGTTGTTGAATATTGTAGTTTTAGTCATTAGTTGCTTTTATTGTTAGATTAGTTAGCTGAATTTAGCTTAGTTAGTATTGGTTTTAGTGGTAAATATAGTGTGTATTTTAGTGTATATTGTTTATTGTACTGTGTTGTACTACTGTGTTTGGATGGGTAGAAAGTGTAGCGTAGAGGGCTGCCATAGTTCTGGAGGTTTGCACAGGTATAGAAATATCAAATCCATAAAACTGAGTTTTTAAAACAAAATCATGTTTTTCCGTTTTTAGTCCAAAGCAAAAACAGAGTATACATGCTTTAATGCGTAATTTCGTTCACTCACTACATTATAAATAAAAATAATATAGCCCATATATTTTTTTCCTCAAAACATGATGACCAGCTGGTGCGCAACATGTGCCCAGTGCTTATTCTTTGTCCCTCGCTCTTTCCTCGGCATCTGTCTCTGATGTCTTCAATTCGCGCATTTGGACAAATGCTCAAAATGATATTATGAAACTGTATTATAGTGTGTAACACACCATTTCACCGAGGACACTCGACCCCATCAGGGAGTGTATTTTGGTGAGATAGCGTGATCTTGGGCTGGAGCGGGCCGTCTAGACAGAAACGGCTCGATTCCCACACCTGTCTTAAACTACAGCGCGCAGCAGGACTTGATGTGGTTCAACGGTGTCGGGCATGAAACATACGCACATATTGGGCAGGCCAGAGGCTTTATCATCCCTCCTCTCGTATGTTAATTATACATAAAGGCAAGGCAAGGCAACTTTATTTATACCGCGCATTTCGTACACAAGGCAACTCAATGCCAAACATTTTAGTTTTATGCATGTTTCCTTTGGACTAAAAATGGAATAACCCTAAATGAAATGTCAAAACCTCGTGTCATTTTTTATTATTTAAGCTAATGAAAATCAATTTAAATGGACAATACAATACAATTATATAATAAATGAATTAATTACCTGTATTTGTATTCTTCATTTTTATCCACGACGCGGTAGTAGAAAACCACAAGCGCATCCAGAAGCTCACTAAGTCTGTTGGCCACCTCCAGCATTTGTAGGAACCTGCTCCCAATCGGTCGGATCAAGCTCTTATGGGCAAGATGGAGAAGAGATTGAAACTCCGCAAAAATCTCTTTTTGTTTCGGTGACTTTTCAATGTCATAAAAGAGATCAGAAGCAAGCTCTTCAATTTCTGAACCAAATGCACTCATGAGGGCTTTCGCAGCATTGGAGACCATATGCACGGTGTCCCCTGATATGTCGAGAAGAAACGGATTTTCCTTCCGTGCCAGGGTTTCCAATCCGGTCTTCTTGCCTCTCATCACAGCACAGTTATCCATCAAAATGCTGATGACTTGATTCCACGAAAATCCATACGACAGCAAGACATCGTCCAATTCATTCTTTAGAACAGAAGCAGTTGCTATATTTACTTTCCTGCTTGCTAAATGTATAGTCGTTGCTCTGTTAGTATCTTCGTCATAGTATCGAATTAATATATTCATAATTTTGTCCATACACTGTGTAGAAGCTTCATCAACATTAAGGGAAAATGTGCCGTTTTTTAATTTATCTGAAAGGCACTTCTTGAAATGCGAGGCTATGCCATGGGTGTTAGTGTAACTTGCCTGCTGATTTGATAGTGATAATTTTGAGAGTGCCAATCTGTCTTCCGCAACCTTTTTACAAAGTCGTACCAGTGGTTGAGCAATGGTAAACGATAAATCATGTTCTGCAATGAAGGCACACAGACGGACTTTTGAATCACAGACGCGGTCAGTCATTGAAGTTGGGGTCTCACTGGTAGTGGTCGCTCCTGGTAGCGTAGTTGTGTGAGGTAGAGAACGGACAGCTGCAATATGACGACTGTCAAGTTCGTGGCGACGAAAAACTTTCTTGCCACTTGTAGCATATATTAGCTTCCTCGAGCACAGTACGCAGAAGCTAGCACCAGCTTCTCTCAATTTTCTGCACCAGCTGCCAAAAGGTTTATCGTCTTGGCCCTTTTCCTCCATCCACGACCAGCGCCATTTATTTTTAACCCCCTCGTCCACTACGGCGATATTTTCCCCAGTTTTCAAAAAGTTGCGCTCCATTCCGCTGGCAAACTTGTTTCGTGCTCGCTGTTGCGCTGGCTGACCCAAACACCGCGCGTGCAGCGATCACGAGCGCGCTCACAACACAACCTTGGCCAAAAGACCCGCGCCAGTCTACTCCTGATTTGCTGTGTTTTGTTGCGCTATACACACGCAATTCTTTCATACAATTGATAGAACACACATTAACCTTTTTCAAATGACAGCAATCATTATTTATTTATATATAAAAAAATAAAAATAAAGTGATTTTTTTTTTTTTTTCCTCACGCCGGATTTCCGGCACGGTGCCGGAAAACTTTAAGCCATGCATTCCAAAGTGAACTAGAGGCATTTATACGATATTGTACCTCTACCAATATGGAGCACTGTTTTTTGAGAGATATATAAGTATTTTCTGGGGGTATTTTGCAAACCCGGAAGATAAGACAGTTGGATTCAGTTAACTCTGCCCCTCTCCCCGCCCATGCAACATTAGCGGTAGTAGAAATATAAATATCACAGATAAAAGTGAAGTTACTTCACAATGCAGTTATAAGGAGTTGACATGTGCAACACAGCTTCATAAATGGTTAACACACACACTAACATGCGTTTTGATTGAGTCACTGCTCTGTCTTGGCCGCTCCATCGCGTGTTTACGTTATGGGACTCGCGTTGGTTATACAAGTTAATCCACTTTGGTTCTGGCCAAGGTTCACCAACCAGCCATCCGTTAAGTGACACAGTGGTCACAGACAAACACTATTATGGCTGATAGTCGCTGAATCCCAGAAAGGAATTCTAACTTCTGACAAGTGGACTCTTCTTTAGAAAGGTTGAATAAAGTCCTCCACCTCTTGCAGCCAAATGTGCTTTTTGCTGCATTTTCCTTATCGTTAGGTAAGAAAAAAGAATAGGTGTCCAGAGTAGGTTAGAAAGAGCTCATGCTTCACAAATTTCGGTACAAACATGACATCTGTTTAGACACTCAGGGGGTGCGTTTGTTTACTCCACAGGGGCAGAGCAGACAAGTCTGGTACTTTTTTTTTTTTCAACAGAAATAATGAAAAAGCTGTTTTATGAATTAAAATCAGGCCATAAGGCATTACATTACGGAGGTCTGGCAAAAACATTTCCCTGGACTTACACCTTGAGCACCTGAATAACTTCCTAAAATCCTTCTTAAAGCGCAGTGGGCCAAACATGACAGAGCAAGCCTCAGACAGGGTCAGCAAGTCACTCCATGTCCTTAAGGAAATGATGGACACAACGGACAGAGAACTTGAAGTCTCAAAAAGCAGTGGGGTCCACCGTCCTAGTAACTTGACAGAAGACATTATATGTTTAGTGAATATTTTTAAAGAGGCGAGGGTATTTCAAGCTATCACTGGCCGAGAGTACAATGCATTCTCTAAATTCAACAGGGACCTATTTTAACACTATCACTACACTTATCTCCTTAATTTGAGATTTAACATTTTGTATACATATATTTATAATACTTCTATTCTTAATAACCCAATAAATAAAAAATCATTTCAACTTGTTTCTTTATTAACATGTATTTTGTTGCTCTACAAAAAGTGTATACACTATTACAGCACGTTAATTACTGGTACCATGTATCCGAGTCTTGGCTGCTATGTGGCGTTGCAATATCAAAGTCGTCGTCCTCCTCCTCTTCAAAATAACCAACAAAATAGATATCTAAATCAGGCAAAACCTCATGTGAAGTCGTATACTCATAGTCATGTCTCCGAAGACCTCACCAATTATAAGTAAAATTTCTTTAGCATACTCTAATCTAAATACCGGCAGATTCATAACTATGTAGTTAAGATCAAAAATGTGTGTGCAATGCTCCACTACAGCTTCAATAAGTTCTGTGCTAAAACCTGTACACACAGACTTGCTTGTGAAAACTTGATTTGTTTGACAGTCTAATGATGACATATACTCCTCTAAACAGTCCTGAACCAACCGTCTTTCTGTTGGTTTCACCTCTCTGCACTTTAATGACTGAATAACAAAATTTTTAGATGGTTCATATAATGGTTTGGGTTCTGTACAACTGTCGCCTTCACATGCACATTGTGAATGGCAAAATGTGCAGCACAAATGACCAGGAAATACACTAGTTGTAGTCTCTTCAAAATGGGAGTAGAGAGCTTTTCGAAAGCAACCCTTTAAGCCATTTGCAATCACCTCTTTAACAGTAACGTCATCCCTTGTGACCTGTTTGATGATATATAAAATGGCATGTGACTGCAACCCATGCCTACCAGCTCTGCCAACCTGCTGAACAATATCTTCAACATCATTTGGTGATCCATACATAACAACATGAGACACATTTGGAAAATGTAAGCCCATGCCCAATGCTGTTGTGGCAACTACTACCCTGCAGTGTCCCTCTCCATTGAGAGATTTTAGCAGCCTGTCCTTGTGATGTGGCAATGTCTTGCTGTGAAAAACAAGATTTTCAGACAGATGGACATTGTCAACCCATGCTCCTTCACCAAGTTCTGCTTTTAGGTGGCAAAAAACTCTCCCTATCATTTTTAGAGACTTGCAATAGATAATGATTGGAGACATTGATTGTTTTTGTCACAATCCAGTCCATACAGCTGAGGTTGTTAGATGGAATTTGACACAGTCCAAGTCTGATGTTCTTCCGGTTGGGGCTCACGGTCACTAAGGTAGCAGCTTCCATGTGCAAGAGTTTGGTTACACGGTCTCTGTGGTTGGTCTCAGCAGATGCAGTCAGCGCCAACACCGGTGTTCCTGAAAGGAATGAGCAAATATATAAGCCATACATTTACACTCATTGTCTTCTTATTATTACATACATGGCATTGATCTGTAAATTCACAGTAATAAAAAGGTAGGAGCGCTTTATTTTTGTCAAACAGCGCATTTGTATATATTGCTAATATATGAACCACAGTATGGCAAGTCCAAGACAAATTTCCCTATGGGACAATAAAGTTTATCTTATCTTAAATCTGTTAAATACAAAGTAGAAAAATGGGCATTGTCAAATTCATGCAATAATTATTAAAACATTGCCATTATTTTACGAGCAAATGCCATACAATTGCTATACACTTTTCTGACAGCCTATGCCATATGCTGGATCAAGCTCCATATCAATCGAATTGTTTTTTTCCTCCTTTAGAAAACTAATAACGTACCTTCACGAACAATAGACCGTAGTTCTCCAAGCCTGGAAAAACTCTCTCTGAAGGCTGGCTTTCCAGTCGCACCTTCCCCCCTAATAAACATAAATTATATGTGAGAAGGAGAAGATCGATAAATCCTTCTAGTTGTTTTGTAATGTACATATATTCAATTACTTACCGTTTGTATGTGGCGTGTACTTCACCCACGACGACTCCAACCAATTTTTCCTGATACACTCTGGATGCAAGCATGTTCCTCCATTTCGTATTTAGTAACCAAGATTCTGGGCTACCGAAAACAAGCTGGCATTTTCCATTTAAAACATCGCCTTCATCATCACCAAGCTTAGCAGCAGGAATGCCCAGATTATTTCATTAGAGCCACCAACAGAGACACGACAAGCACAATAGGATTTTGCAGCCTTTCAAGTTTTTTTCACGACGAGTGGAGCAAGTTGGCATATTAGACTCTTGCCATAACCCGTAGGTAAAAATGCACACACATCTTTGCCGTCCAGAAATGCACAAAGCGCCTCTCGCTGTTCATCTTTCATGTTTGTTTTGCTTCGGCTCGGCACTTCTTGCTTTCGTCAAACCCGGATATCCCGCCCTAAACCCCCAGACTGGCGCGTGATTGGCTTGAACACCTAGATGTTCTACTCGAAAAGTGTAGGCGGGAGCGGCAAATGAACCCAAAAAAGGAAGTAAAGACGCTAAGAAAGACAACAGAACAATAATATGAAGAGTAGATGCGTCATAGAGTCATACTGTATATATGTGTACCTCTGAACTGTGGCCTGCCCATACTGCTTTTTCACCCCTCTTCATGTCAAACTGTTGACCTTCTGGTTGAGAGGTGTCATAGTATCCAATAGTATTGAAACGTATATAACTTTTATTATCCATTTGCCAGTTCACCAGAGCGTATCGGGCCACAGGGTCGCCCACCTCATCAAAAAACATATTCTCACCAATCTTTGTGGTAAAATTGACTTGCGTTAGGTAATGCAAAACCTGTAAGGACAAAACATTAAATGCAATTTTGAAGGATTAAATATTGTGGAAAATGTAAACAATTGCTTTCAAAACAATAAACCTTTTCGACATACAAGTTTTCTTTTTTATATATATATTTTTTATAGATATAACATGAACCTAAATGTTCCTGAAATTGTTTATTTTCTATTACCTGCCATGGTTTAACATTGCCTTTTTCAGCACAGGAGTTGTTCTCAAACGGCCTCAGTCCTTCTTGACATGTAGAAAGCTTATGCACTGCATGGGCTATAGCATACGTGGCCTTGTACACATTATTGAACAGACTGGCATCTGACACATCTGTGAAGCGCGAGTGTGTATCCCATAGGGCAGGGGTCACCAACGTGGTGCCCGCGGGCACCCAGGTGCCTATTGGGGCATGCCCAGTAGCCCTTGAGACTTTTTCTAAGGTGTAAAACACTTCATTTTCTTAAAGCTGATTCTTAACAATACAATTATTTCTGTTCTTATGACTCAGTATGACTTTAAAATAAAGCAATTGATATAATATGGGGTCAAATTCTATAAGTAAACAGTGTACGTTAAAGTCTTTAGGATTTGTTTTTAACTGGAAGCTCTCGAACAACGCAATGCTCTTGAAGTAGCCCTCGGCTGAAAAAAGGTTGGTGACCCCTGCCATAAGGATTCACTCCCGCTACACACAGGCAATAAAGATGTAGCTTTGGGTCTGGCGTGGAGTACATTTGAACGCTGATTCCCATAATTCCACCAGCCCCTGATCTCCAGACTGAGTGGAGGACCTGCTGTGGGCCAGAAACTCCTGCAGCCCGGGAATATGTGCATTGAGGGCAGCAAATCCCACTGCTCCCTGTACTGTATACTTCTTTTGAAGTCCTATTTTATGATTTTTAACCATTTAATTTACTCAAATAATATTGTTTATGACCTGACCAACACAAAGATGTTTTGTTTAAGAATACCAGACATTACACACTGTTTAAGTGTTCTTCTTGATATTTTTATGAACATGGAGTTGGATCTGTAACTCATGAAATACTTGATTATGGTTATTACTTTAATGACCAACACTGTGATGTAATTTGAGATGTTTGTAAATTAATTGTGAGTTTGGACATTTTGAGCACTTCCTGGATCCTATATTCGAACCACATTGCTTTGTTTGTGGCTCGGTCTTTCACTAAAGCACAAAGGGCAAGAAGACCCAAAGAACAAGACAGACAGACTACAGATTCAAGAAGAAAGGGAGTTGCAGTGCCGTATGTAGCCGGGGTCTCAAAGAAACTTCAGAGAATCTTCAGGCAGCAAAGGATTCAAGTGTACCACAAACCGGTGAACATACTGAGACAAAAATTAGTTCATCCCAAAGACAAACCTCCAAGCCACACACTAAATGTGTTGATCCGTGTAAAGGAAAGAATGAATGGGGCCATGTGTCGTGAGATTTTGAGTGAAAACCTCCTTCCATCAGCAAGGGCATTGAAAATTAAACATGGCTGGGTCTTTCAGCATGACAATGATCCCAAACACACCGCCCGGGCAACGAAAGAGTGGCTTCGTAAGAAGCATTTCAAGGTCCTGGAGTGGCCTAGCCAGTCTCCAGATCTCAACCCCATGGAAAATCTTTGGAGGGAGTTGAAAGTCCGTGTTGCCCAGCGCCTACCCCAAAACATCACACACAGCAACAGTGTTTGAAAACCTTGTGAAGACTTACAGGAAACGTTTGACCTTTGTCATTGCCAACAAAGGGTGTATAACAAAGTATTGAGATGAACTTTTGTTATTGACCAAATACTTATTTTCTACCATAATTTGCAAATAAATTCATAAAAAATCAGACAATATGATCTTCTGGATTTTTTTTGTCC
The DNA here is from genome assembly GCA_021464625.1 of Proterorhinus semilunaris. NCBI lineage: Eukaryota > Metazoa > Chordata > Actinopteri > Gobiiformes > Gobiidae > Proterorhinus > Proterorhinus semilunaris. The sequence continues at coordinate 21,323,800 of CM038354.1, forward strand.
CATTTTGTCTCTCATAGTTGAGGTATACCTATGATGAAAATGACAGGCCTCTCTCATCTTTTTAAGTGGGAGAACTTGCACAATTGTTGGCTGACTAAATACTTTTTTTTCCCACTGTATCCGATAAAACTTATTTTATTGTCTCAAAAGCCATTCCTCTTGTTCTTGCACCTTAAGCCACAACAGGACCACATTTTTGTTGTAGTTTTACACTTATAATCGCTAGTTTTAGTTTAATCTTATTTCTCTTGATCACGTCCTGCCTCCAGCTGATGTCACTGCTGATGTAAGCAGCGAAAGGGTCTATACTGTGTGTATATATATATATATATATATATATATATATATATATATTTTTTTTTTTTTTTTTTGAGCTTCCAAATGGTCATGGTGTTTTGTTTTTTTTGTAGTTAGGACTTGTAGTTAGGAAGTGGTTTTATTAATTATTCACGCATATCTGAGGAATTCCGGACCGCCCTGCCCTGGAAATGTTTGCACCCATCTTACGTCCCCACCCCCACCCGGCACACCCAGGAAGAGCGCAGAGCTCTGCACACGCTACTGAAGAAAGCAAACCCACTCAGTTCTGCTGGATTACACAAACTTTTTTTTTACTAGCTAATTCTCATTTCTGCATATATAATAATAATACAACCATGTGCGACATAAACGCTCCCCCCTTCCCTTTCCCTACCCCTTTTTAAAAAAATATTTATTTATTATTGGTATTATTATTTTATCTTCTTTTTTTATTAATTTATGTTGTATTGTTATTATTTCTGTTTATTGTTCTTGTTCTGTTTTTGTTTTGTTAAAATTGTAAAAAACAAACAAAATGTCCATGAGGAAAATATTTCTTTGGCTGTCAAGTAGAAGCCACAATTTAGGTTTTAAAGTGTTAGAGAATTTTGTAAATTATGTTATCATGAAGTATTACATTTAAAGTTGGTTGAAATGTTGACTCTTTAAACCAGTGTTTTTCAACCACTGGTGCTATTGGCTGGTTTGCCGTGGGAAATTATCCAATTTCTGAGTCTGAAAAAATATTTTTTGAAAACAAAATTTGAGTTTGTATTACAGTGCAATGATGTAACCATGCAATCTGTTTGTAAATTGCTAAAATAAACTAAAATGAAAATTATCCGCAAATAATGTGCCGTTTTCAAGTGTGCTGTCTAGTGATCGACAGAGTCACCATGTAACACTCTTCCATATCAGTAAGGCAAGGCAAGTTTATTTGTAGAGCACAATTCATACACGAGGCAATTCAAAGTGCTTCACAGTTGCATAAAATTACAAGAAAACAGATCAAATCAATAATTAAAACATCAACATAAAAATGTATCAATTACAGTAAGAGGCAAGAGTGCAGATAAAATACTTTCAGTTTTCATACGCTCGGGTAAAAAGAGCTGTTTTCAGCCTGGATTTGAACATTGTCAGAGTTGAGGCCTGTCTCACATCCTCATGAAGACTGTTCCAGATTTTAGCTGCATGAAACTGAAACGCAGCTTCACCGTGTTTATTATTGACTCTGGGAACCACCAGGAGACCCCTCCCTGAAGTTCTCAGGGCCCGAGATGGTTCATACGGCTCTAACATGTCAGAGATGTACTTTGATGCTAAACCATGAAACGACTTGTACACAAGCAGAGCTGTTTTAAATTATATTCTCTGAGTGACAGGAAGCCAGTGCAGAGACCGGAGCACTGGACTAATATGGTCATATTTCCTGGTTCTTGTCAGGACTCGAGCAGCAGCGTTCTGGATGTACTGCAGCTCTAACAGCTCATTTAGAAAGGCCAGTGAGCAGGCCGTTACAGTAGTCTAACCTGCTGGAGACAAATGCATGGATGAGTGTCTCCAAGTCTGGTTTTGACACTATTCCTCTGATCTTAGCAATGTTTTTCAGATGGTAAAAAGCTGATGATGTTATCGCTTTGATGTGTCTGTTTAAGTTCAGGTCTGAGTCCATTATTACTCTTAGATTTCAAACTTGATTTTTTTGGTTTTAGAGAGACAACACTTTGTCTTTGTGTCTGTGGGCCAAAAACAATGATCTCAGTTTTGTCTGAGTTTAGTTGGAGAAAGTTGTTTTGGATCCACAAACGGATCTGTTCGATGCAATGACAGAGAGTATCTACAGGCCCCTGTTCACCTGCCGTCAGGGACATGTAGATCTGAGTGTCTTCTGCGTAGTTGTGGTACAACACATTGCTGTACCACATAAAGCTGCTTTCTTCAGGACCCTTATGGACTCTCTGCAGTAAAAAAATAAAAAAAATAAACTTCGATCCCCACAACAACACGGCAAACATTTACAAAAGTATCCAGTAAAACAATATGGAACACAGATACCACAAATGCAGTTCACAGAAAAAGGCACAAAAAAAATGCAGCCGTACCGAGAGAGAGGGAGGTTGCTGCCTGATGACACAGTGGCGCAGCTGTTGCGCTATGTTCCAGCGCTGCTTGCGTGAGGGCGTCGCTTATAAAAAGAGAAGAGGTCCACTGAGGCGAGGTTAAATACAACGAGCACTGCAAGGGGGCTCTGATGGCAGCCTTACGCATAGGCTCTCACAGGTCAAACTAAAAACTTTATTAATGCCATCGTGAGCTAAACAATGTTAAGATAAGATAAGATAGCCTTTATTGATCTCACAATGGAGACATTTATCTGTTACATTCAGCTCTTAAAAACACTCAGGGTGTGCAAATAGGCAGGAAATGTGAAATAAACAACAACAACAATTAAATAGTAAATAGTGGTATCTTATATCTCCTCCTGGAACCGCCGCCTTAACGTGGTGGAGGGGTTTGAGCACTCGAATGATCCTGGCAGCTCTGTTGTCTGGGGCTTCGTGCCCCTGGTAGGGTCTCCCATGGCAAACAGGTCCTAGGTCGGACAAAGGGCGGTTCAGAAACCCCTTATGAGAGACCAACAGGTTAGAACCATGAGGCCGTCCTTCTGTGGACCCAACACCTGCAGGAGGAGCCATAGGGGACTGGTGCAATGTGATTTGGGCAGCTCCAACAGCTGCCCCCACGACCCGGCAATGGACAAGTGGAAGAAAATGGATGGATGGTATCTTATATACAATGACTACCAAGGACTTTGTGGGGACAAAACGTGTAAACAGTAAATAACACTAAAGTAAACAGACTATAACATAACAAATATTGTCAGTATTAGCAGTGCAGGTTTACATCATAGTGCAAGTGGTTAATAAGTGACACAGATAAGTGATGTAAATACAGGGATTATTGCATGTGTTCTGCAAAGGGGTTATTGCAGATGTTATTTTACAGTCTTGTTGTACAGTCTGACAGCATTGGGGATGAAGGACTTGCGGTAGCGCTCCTTCTTCCACTGAGGGTGTCTCAGTCTTCCACTGAAAGAGCTGCTCAGCTCCTCTACAGTCCCGTGCAGTGGGTGGGAGAGGTTGTCTGTGATGGAGGTGAGCTTGGCTAAAAACCTTCTTTCCCTAACCTCCTCCACAGAGTCCAGGGGGCAGCCCAGGACGGAGCTCGCCCTCCTGACTAGCTTGTTCAGTCTGTTCTTGTCCCGCTCTGTGCTGCCTGGGGCCCAGCACACGGCAGTGTAGTGGATGGCAGAGGCTACCACAGAGTCATAAAAAGTCCTGAGCAGAGGCCTGCTTACTCCAAAGGACCTTAGTCTCCTCAGAAGGTGGAGGCGACTTTGGCCCTTCTTGTACAGGGCGTTGGGTTACACCCCGCCATTCCGACACACCGCTAATCCGACATTGAGTTCTAATTGTCGGAATTGCGGTGTTTCCATTTATTATCAAACGTCCCGCCACTCCGACAATTTTTTTCACCCTTTGTCGGAGTGGTGACACCTTTATCTTTCATGCAACGTGCCGCTATTCCGACACACAAGATAATTGTCAACAATTATTATTGTTTTACGTTTTGCCTGATGAATGAAGAGACAATGCCTGTGCGTCTCCCCTGATCGTTGGTACGTGTTTTTTTTTTTTTTTTGTCTACTTGTCTTTCGCATCGTTCTCATAACTCATAACATCAGCTGCTTAAGTTGTTCCGCCGGCTTTTCTTCCTCCTGCGGTGGTTCCTCCTGATGTTTGGGAGCGAGTCCCTAAACACTCCGCTGGAGAACCCGACTGTTATATATATAATATATAATTATTTGTCCCGAATTTCCGCGCGTTTGTGGACAAACCGCCTTGGCTATAACATGGATAAGTGTTAAGGCTTATTTACAACTTTTGACATGTAAAACAAGCGGTGATGAGCGCAGCAGGTGGAGACAGACCTGTTGTTGTGGATTACGAAAAATAAGTTTTTCCAAATGGAGCTAATGATGGACCAGACGAGTGAGAGTCATGGATAAAGAGGTGAAGAGTTCTACGACAGATGATGGAGTGCACAGTGAGTGTTTTTATGCTGATTCTGTGGAGTAAAGTCTGGCTGAATGTGCCGCTGTTGCACAGACTCATGTGACATAAAGCGCGTGTGTTTATTGCTATTGTTTGTCTTGATAGATTCAGTGTTTGCCCGTGTCACACAGTGACTGGAGCATATGACTTAGTTTAGGGTTGAACTGGTGCGCCTGCACCCCCCCAAATACGCACACCCATGCGCGCTGCTTTGTGGAGAAGGCCTTGTTTTCGGACAGTGTTTTGAACGAAGGGGAGCGCGTGGCTCGGTCATCCACTTGTCAGTCTCGTTAAAGCCTTGAGCGACAGCTCCAGTGTCTGAGTGTAAAACGTCCAACAGTGCGCGGCGTATTAACCGCGGACTTCAGCGCTTTGTTGTAAAATACAGACTAGCTGCACCTGTCACTGCCTTTGCCCAAAACCCTCTCACGAGCCTCTGCACCCTTGGGCCGACAGCGGGGATGAACAGGGAAGGTGGCGTTAACAGAAGGCAAACAGATACGCTCAAAATGATTGTCAGAATAGCGGTACCAAAAAGTGTCTGATTGGCGGGGTGTCGGGATGGCGGGGTGTCGGGATAGCGGGGTGTCGGAATGGCGGTGTGTCGGAATGACGGTGTGTCGGAATGACGGTCCGTCCCCAGGGCGTTGGTGTTGTGGGACCAGTCCAGTTTATTGTTGAGGTGAACACAATCGTTCATGGGTTAAACTAACCCATGAACGAAGTCTACTCTTCCCAAGCTATAGCCTGCTTTTTATTCCACATCAATCGGCCTCATATTTTCGGTTTTAGAGACTAATTTAGGAATAATAATGAAAAGAAAAGGCGGTGCGGACAGTGCGGAGTGGCGCGGGGTTACGCCGTGTGTGGTTAGAGCACGATATCAGCCTTGTCCACACAATCTTTCCTCTGATCTGATCCTCTGAATCTGTCCGGTTTAAAAGCAACAAAAACATTTGGAATCCTGGTTAAAGTTGAGTCTTTAGTGTTGTCTGGAGCCTGTGTCTCCTCCTCTCAGCTCAGAGCAATGAGCAGCTACAGACGGAGCTGACAGGGGCGGACCTGACACGGGCAGCAGAGGGACTGGGAATCACTAACACAGGATTTTGACAGTACATACAAAATAAATGAATAAATAAATGAATAGAATAAATAATAAAAATAGTCTAATTGCAGTTAGAAAAATCAGTGTTACTTTTCTTTTCCTTTTTTAGGAAAGTAATCATAAAGTTGACAGTTCTGATTTTCATCACTGTATAAGGCTAATTTAAACAGCAGATGTTTGCCTAAAATACACCAGAATGCACAAAATTGTTGCTCTGAAAACTAAAATGGTTTAAAACTTATTTCTAAAATAAATCAATAACAAGTAATATAAAACACCTTCTGTTACATGTAATCTACACACGTCCTTTCATATAACGTCTTCTAGATTAGTCCCACCACCTCCCAATATATATATATTAGGGCTGAACGATTAATTGCATTTGCAATTTTATCGCGATATTACACAACGCGATTTCGTAATCGCAGGGCACGCGATTTGGGAAGTAAATAGAGCAACGAGATATGGCAGCAAAGTCCGCTCCGTCGCGTGCTTTTGTTTACGTCTCAGTCTAGTTAAGGTGCGCGGTAGATTGTGGATGTACAGTGAAAATATCAGCGTTTATCATGCAGCCACCGCGAAAGGAATATTGCTTTTCTCCGTTAGCATTGCGTTAGCCACAGCGCTAATCACGCCATTCCGTCGCCGCTACTACACGCTCTGACGATCACAGAAACTCCCTCACCTCCGGATTCTACGCCTCTGCCTCCACAGACATATATAGGTGAGTCTGTGCTGATTGTAAAAAGTAAAGAGTCGTTTGTGGCTCAGTTTAGGGGGCTTATGTTTGGGAATGTTGTGGATAAAGAACTTATCTCAAAAGCATAATGACGTTTCATGACCATTAAGTATCCGCGGAGGCGATGTGCCATGTGCCTTTATTTACCTTTGCGTCTACCGCATATCCGCTCCGTAGGTCGTACAGACGCTAGATATAAACACTAAACTGCAGTATGAAAAGGGGGATCGTGGATGTACTGTGAAAATATCAGCGTTTGTAATGCTGCCACCGCGAAGGACTATCGCTTTTTCCCCGTTAGCATTGCGTTAGCCTAGGGTGACCAGACGTCCCAGTTTACCCGGGACAGTCCCAGTTTTGAGTCCTCTGTCCCATGTCCCCACAGATTACTCCAAAACCATTAATTTGTCCCAGTTTCACACAGGATCTGTCCCAAGTGTCCCAGTTTTTGGCCAATATGATCCACAAAGTAACAAACTTCGCTTGAAAATTCATGTGTTAAGGCCATGCAAATGTTCATTACCAAGTAGAAACCAATAAAAAATATCAAGTCTATCATGTTAATGCTGACTGGTGCATGGTGTAAGATATTAACAAGCAGATTTACCATTTAGCGTGGGAAAAACAGTCAATAAATGGTTCCCCGGTTGACCATACAACTAAATCACAAATAGTGTCCCAGTTTTTTAGTCAGTAAATCTGGTCACCCTACGTTAGCCACAACGCGAATCACTGATACCCGCTCTGATGATGACAGAGATGGTGAGCCTGTGCTGCTTGTAAAGAGTAAAGAGTCGTTTGTGGCTCAGTTTAGGAGCTTATGTTTGGGAATGCTTTGGATAAAGATAAGAACTTATCTCAAAACCACTGACTAAAACACAGTTAAATCAAGAGCAAATATCAAGAAATTATTTGGGATATTTTTTTATTATATTTCATGATTATTAAGGACTAAAAAGTAAGTAATACTTTAATAAGTCATATTTCATTTTCTCAGTTTAGGCTTTAGTTTAGTTATATGCAACATAAAGTTATTAACAGCAAATGGGGTAGAAGAAAAATAAATAAATAAAATAAAAATTGCAATATTAAATATTAAAACACTCCTATTTGGCAGTGACATTTCATTTCACAGCTCTCACTTTGTGGAAAAAATATCGGGATATATATCGTATATCGATATTCAACCTAAATATATCGGGATATGACTTTTGGTCCATATCGCCCAGCCCTACTCTTAATTCCACTGTGATTTGGCGTGTGCTCCATCTGGCCTCTCCGTGTCCTTCAATAACGCGCATCTGAAGCAACTCAGACTGGGATTTGATTGGCCGAAATAATAAAGTACTATTTAATAAATTAAATAGCTTATTTTGTATTAATTGGGAGTTTGATTTCCTAAAACTTTTCCAACTAGTTAAAGCAGACGTTTGTTCTTACTTTCCTGCACTTTAGTATGGGTGATGTTACTGACTGGATCAGTGAGTTATTTTTTTTTTAATATCTATATAATTTAGCATTTATTTATAGACTGTACTGTTAAGTTCAGACAGTTTAAGAAGTGCAGTCCACACACATTTTGAATAGGTCAAGCAACAATTTTGTTGCAATTTTCACTTCAAATATTGTTTATTATGAAACAGGCTGATTTATTGCTTGTGTTAGGTGAAAAATACATGAGAAGAGGACCTTGCAACAATAATCGCATATTTAATCGCAATCGCAATATTGAAGAAAAAAAATCGCAATTAGATTATTTCTCAAAATCGTTCAGCCCTAATATATATATATATATATATATATATATATATATATATATTAGTGTTTAAAAAGCTGGCAACGGTCGCTCAAAAGTTTCCCCTATTTTTCTGTTTTCAAGTTGGCAACCCTTCACCCCTATACATTCCATTGAGTTATACAACATGAATTGCAAAAATGCCCAAATAATGCTTAATGTAAGGTGTAATCCCACTGTTGCCATGCCCGTAGTTATATGTTTGTAACAACCCTCTGGGATTGCCCCATGTATGGAGCGGTACTCACTCTCCACCGGCCGCTCCATTCCGAGCATACGCCCCCGGGCCTTTGGAAACACATCTCATTTGTCCACCGTGCGCGCAGCCGGTCGAGTTTTTGCCTTCCGGGTTCTTTAAAAATGTCAGTATGCGAAAGGCAGGAGGAGGAGTAGCAGTGCGTTGTAGCCGCGTAGGAGAGCACGATCATTGCAGATTGGAATTAAAGCTGTCAACTCCGCCGGTAGCTGTGTTGTCGTAGTAAACGGCTGGTTGCCCAAAATAGTAGTATTTAGCCCTGGTCGAAGAATCCGTAAAACGCGGAAGTCCAACAGCGGGTGCGTCCCGCATGTCGCTGACGTCAGCACGTCACGCGTCATTGTACTACCTTCCCCGTGAGTTTCTTAGATTTGTATTTTGCCCCATTGTGAAAAGCTTTTGTATTTTGATGTAAAAACGTAATTGTTCTTATTTAGACCATACCACTGCGCCTGAGTAACCTGACTGGCACACACGCGCCCAGACAGTGGCAGTGAGTGTGTGTTTATGTATTTATGCTGGTTAAATCTATTGTTTGCTCATGCATTATGTAAAAATATTTGTGATCCCTCTGTTAGAGTGGGGGTTTGTGTGGAGCTGTCCTCCCCGAGCCTTTTCGGAGCTGGACTATCTTACTTCATTTATAAAAGACATTTCACGGACAATTTGTATGCGGGTTATTTTGGGGAGTTTTGTGGGGTTCTCTTTTTTTGTTATTCTAAAGAAACAATATACGGAAAAGCAACTGGTGTTCCTTGATTTATGTCATTCAGAAAAGGGTGTATGCCAAGTAGTGTATGTCCTTGTGTGTGTGTATTGGCCTAAGATTTTCAAACTGAACACGAATACAGCATCCTATGTTTCAGGAGGGAGACCTGGATGGCACCCCGGAAAGAGAACCAAAATTATATTATTCACCAATATTATAGGGTCAGTCCGTCACATAAAATAGTGGCACCCCAGATGGGACTAATGAATGAAAACTGTCTGACATAGTTTAACAAGAGGACACCGAAAAAAAATAAAATAAATAAATAAATAACTAAATAAATAACTAAATAAATAAATTAAAACCATTAATGATGACCACTGAAACAGTGGAGGAGGTCCTTAGGGCACTGGAGGAAGAAGCGCCATTTTCCCCAACACGTTTGTCTCCTGAAAATAGACACTCCACAGCGTACTCCCTGATGGATATGTCACCAACTGGCGTTGATAACTCCCCTGTGATGCCTCCGCTTCCTCCTGATCACCTAGCGGACGACATGGCTGCTTCTGGGACCCCAGTAATGGACGTAAAGTCTTTAATGAAAGAGGTCAAAACCGTCATTACGGGAGAAATGCACAGTATGAGAACCACGACCACGGAACAGGTTGAGAAGATAATGAAGGACCATGTTAAGGAACAGTATCAACACATGGATGCACAATTGGAATACGTACTTTCTCAAACCAAAGCATCCCTTGGCTGGAGACTGAAACACCACCAAACAGAGCTGCTCCAGGAATTCCACTCGCTGCTTTCACCAGTTATTGCCAGTATTTCCAGCCTGCATGAGGAGGTTTCCCGCCTACAGGGTTTTTTTTCGGATTTTCAAACTCACATGAAGACTATGACGGAGGACATGATCGCCACGTGCCAGTCTGTCCAGATTGGTCGCCAACCTACTATAATGGATCATACGGGTCAGACTGTTTTCCAGGACCTGCCAGAAACCCTGATACTCACCGGCAGACCGAGGTTGGAGTCGACAGCTCAGCCAGGGAGAACCGGGGTCCAAGCAGCGCCGGGGGGTTCAACCCTGTCACTCCACCGGAGTCGGGATGTTGGGAAGAGTCCCGTGAAGCTGCTGTTCCCAACCTACGGACGGAGAGAGGATCTGGCTGACCCGCTGCAATACTTGGAGCGCTGTGAAGACAATTTGGCCCTGAATTCATTAACTGACGAGGAACTTATGGCTACATTAAGAAATGTGCTGCATGGCACCGCCAGGGATTGGTGGGATGTAGCCAGACATAAGATTCGAACCTGGGTTCAATTCAAATTGCAATTTCGTACTGCTTTTCTCTCCGAGGACTATGAGGATGAGCTGGCGGAACGAGTGCGAACCCGAGTCCAAGGAGGAAATGAAGGCATTAGGGATTTCGTATATATGTACCAATCCCTATGCAAACGGTGGAATCCACAAATCACGGAGGGGGGAATCGTGAAGCTGATCCTTAAAAACATCAATCCTGCCTTGGCCAGCCAGTTAAGGAGTAGTCGAGTACCCACTGTGGAGGAGCTCGTGCGATTGGGACAACAGCTGGAACGAGATCGGGACAATCAGCAACAGTACGAGCACAGAAAACGAGCAAGTGCCTCACCACAGCCCGCTGAACCCCGGCCTACCGGCAACTCTAACAATAACACAGTGCGGCTAAAACAGCAGACTTTCAATCAAAATCCTAATCGCCCACCTCGACCTTTCTGCTGGCGCTGTAAAGGGGATCACTCTCCGGGAGCTTGTCCACGCGGGGCCATGAACCAACCATACCAGCCTCAGGTCCCTTCTCAGCAGGCTGCCGGTCAATCTCCTATCCCCGGAGGGTCCGCTACTCTTGGCTCCCTTACAAAATCTGGACCTCTGGGAGAAATCTGTCTGCATGCTTCCTCTCTCGCCAGTCCACTGCCATGTCAGCTGATGATTCCCATCAACATCAGTGCCTGGAAGGGAGCTGCCATCCTGGACACTGGTTCTTCCTATACTCTGGTGAATGAGAGGGTATGGAATGAGATGGAAGGGGAAGCTAAACCTTGGACAAGGGGACCATTATACTTGGCAGACGGAGAAGGACGACAACCCCTGGGATGGAGTGCATTAACAATCACACTGCAGAATCAGACAATTACCTTACCTTGCGTAATTTTGCCAGCTCAAAGTCTTGCATTCCCTGCTGTGTTGGGTCTTGACTTCATCTCCCTCTCCGGTCTGCAGTTCGACGTTTCCGAAAAACGTTACTGGTTCAAGTTCAACAGTAAACAATGGTACAACTTTATTCCCGAGTCAGCATCCTGGTCGGAAGATCTTCCTCCTCGGCTTGCCTTTTTCTCAGCTGTTCCACCTGCAAAGTTAATTACCATTCCCGCCAGTGATGATCTCCTGCAGAAAGCGGTCGCCAGTGCACACCTGGATGATTTCGGCAAGCAGTCATTGTTATTCCAACTAAAAAATAATTCTGATGTGTGTTCCCCCACTTTGGGATGTACAAAGGTACTTACCCACAAGATATACCTATCTCACGAAGTGCCTATCAAGCAAAAACCATACCGGGTTTCGCCAGCAAAACTCCAGATCATTAAGGAGTACGTAGAGGAAATGCTTGAGAAAGACATTATTGAGCCATCAACGTCTCCATATGCTGCTCCAGTAGTATTGGTGCCTAAGAAAGACGACCCCAAACCACGTTTTTGTGTGGATTTCAGGAAGATGAATACTGCTACGCACACCGATGCCTATCCGTTGCCCAATATTCAGGAAATCTTGGAGTCCCTTGCTGGGGCAATCATCTTTACTACCTTGGACTTAAACAGTGGGTACTGGCAGGTTCCTATGGACCCAGGGAGTCGGGAAAAAACTGCTTTTGTTTGTCCGTATGGCCTGTACCAGTTTAAGGTGATGCCGTTCGGGCTGAAGAATGCCCCAGCGACTTTCCAACGGCTCATGGAGGTAGTCTTGGGCGGACTACGTGGACAAATCTGCCTTGTGTATCTGGACGATATCATAATTTACTCTACGACCTATGAACAACACAATTACGACATACAAACGGTTCTTGACAGGTTACGAGAGGCTAACCTTACCGTCAACATGAAGAAAAGTCAGTTCTTCCGCTCTTCCCTGAAGTTCCTGGGCCATGTGGTATCTTCCGCTGGGGTTGCTGTGGACCATGAAAAAATCAAAGCCGTTCAGGACTTCCCTGTTCCTCAAGACATTAAGCAGCTGCAGAGGTTCTTGGGGATGGCTGGATGGTATCATCGTTTTGTGCTTGGGTTCTCGGAGCTGACCGAACCCCTCAACGCCCTAAAGCGAAAAGGGGCCAAATTTATTTGGACTCCCTCGTGTCAAACATCGTTTGAGGCCTTAAAGGGTCACCTTGTTTCTCCACCTATTCTGGGTCATCCTGACTTCACATTACCATTCACCGTGTATACCGATGCCAGTGATGTGGGTTTGGGGGCTGTTCTAGCTCAGCAAACTGGGTTAGGCACTGAACAAGTTCTCGCCTTTGCCAGCCGAACCTTAAACAAGGCTGAGCGGAATTACTCGACGACTGAGCAAGAATGTCTGGCTGTTGTATGGGCCATTGAAAAATGGAGATATTACCTGGAAGGAAGACACTTCACCGTAGTGACTGACCATTCGTCACTGGTCTGGGTGTTCAAAACTCCCAAACCTAGTACTCGGCTGATTCGCTGGGCTCTTCGGCTGCAAGAGTTCTCCTTTACAGTGGAATATCGCAAGGGGAAGTACAACACTGTTCCTGACGCCTTGTCGCGAGCCCCTGTGGAGGAGTCGGCCTATCCACCTGCGACTTGCGCCGTTGTACTCCGATCCCAGAGGGACACTGCTCCATCTCTGTCTGTGACCGATGAGAACATCTGGAAGGCTCAACAACTGGACCCTTTCGCTCAAGATCTATACCAACAAATTGTGGAAAAAGGAGCAGTTAACGAGACCCCTACCATCAAGTACACCATTCTCGAGGACAAGGTCTACAGAATCGTGGAACTACCGCACAAAACTTTGTACCAAGTCTATATTCCTCCATCACTCCGTCAGCAACTGCTCTACCACCATCATAACGATCCCCTCTCTGGACATTTCGGACGATATAAAACCTACAAACGTCTGCACGCATTGGTGTACTGGCCAAGGATGAGTATTGATGTTCGCGATTACGTGAGATGCTGTCAAGTGTGTCAAAGGTACAAACCTGAAAACCGAAAACCGCCTGGGAAATTGCAGCAGACAGAGAGGAATGCTCCCTGGGAAATGTTGGGAGTGGACTTGATGGGTCCTTTTCCCCGTAGTTCAAACGGCTACCTTCATCTGCTAGTCTTTGTAGACTATCACTCCAGATGGGTGGAAATGTTTCCTTTACGGAAGGCGACTGCAGAGAGCGTTTCCCAGTGTCTGGTGAAGGAGATTCTGACTCGATGGGGTGTACCGACCTATATCCTCTCTGATCAGGGCCCTCAGTTTGTGTCTTCAGTGTTTGCAGAAACCTGTAAGAGATGGAACCTCACCCCTAAGCGAACTTCTACTTATCATCCACAGACCAATCTCACTGAAAGAATCAACCGTAACATCAAAGCTATGCTTGCCTCCTATGTCGATGTTAATCACAAGGGGTGGGACAAATACCTCCCCGAGTTTCGGTTTGCTCTTAACTCTGCAGTGCATGAGTCCACAGGTGTGACTCCTGCGGAGCTAAACCTGGGACGTCCTCTTAGGGGCCCTTTGGATGTTGAGCTGAGTCCGGACCTGTGTGATCCTGACACTTCGGCTTATGTTACAGGCAAACAGATTGCTGAGCTTCAGGAGTTCGTAGGCGTCAATCTGCGGAAAGCAAAAGGGAAACAAAAACACTACTATGACCGGGGAAGAAGGGAAGGACATTTCTCCGAAAAGGATCGTGTCTGGATACGTACTCATCCTTTATCGAAAGCTGACCAATCGTTTTCAGCGAAACTTGCCCCAAGATGGAAGGGTCCGTACCGGGTAACCCGAAGGACCGGGCCGGTGAATTTTGAAGTTGTCCTGGAGGATAAGGGAGAGGATCTTCGCGTGGTGCACATGGCCCAAATGAAGCCTTGTTATCCCTCTGCAGAGGAGTGTGACAAGGAGCAGCGCGACAAGCTGTGTCGAATCTTTGAGGAGGAAAGTGACGAGGAGGATTTCCGGGGTTTTGACGACAGTGTCCTGCACGCGGCTACAGGAGCCGTGTGATGGGGAATTGGAATTTCCCTCTGTCCCAATTGGGAGTACGAAGGAAGGTGGAGTTGTTCCTGCCTAGAGATTACCCCTCTTTTATTCGGGTCTTTAGAAGCGGGGGGGAGTGTAACAACCCTCTGGGATTGCCCCATGTATGGAGCGGTACTCACTCTCCACCGGCCGCTCCATTCCGAGCATACGCCCCCGGGCCTTTGGAAACACATCTCATTTGTCCACCGTGCGCGCAGCCGGTCGAGTTTTTGCCTTCCGGGTTCTTTAAAAATGTCAGTATGCGAAAGGCAGGAGGAGGAGTAGCAGTGCGTTGTAGCCGCGTAGGAGAGCACGATCATTGCAGATTGGAATTAAAGCTGTCAACTCCGCCGGTAGCTGTGTTGTCGTAGTAAACGGCTGGTTGCCCAAAATAGTAGTATTTAGCCCTGGTCGAAGAATCCGTAAAACGCGGAAGTCCAACAGCGGGTGCGTCCCGCATGTCGCTGACGTCAGCACGTCACGCGTCATTGTACTACCTTCCCCGTGAGTTTCTTAGATTTGTATTTTGCCCCATTGTGAAAAGCTTTTGTATTTTGATGTAAAAACTTAATTGTTCTTATTTAGACCATACCACTGCGCCTGAGTGACCTGACTGGCACACACGCGCCCAGACAGTGGCAGTGAGTGTGTGTTTATGTATTTATGCTGGTTAAATCTATTGTTTGCTCATGCATTATGTAAAAATATTTGTGATCCCTCTGTTAGAGTGGGGGTTTGTGTGGAGCTGTCCTCCCCGAGCCTTTTCGGAGCTGGACTATCTTACTTCATTTATAAAAGACATTTCACGGACAATTTGTATGCGGGTTATTTTGGGGAGTTTTGTGGGGTTCTCTTTTTTTGTTATTCTAAAGAAACAATATACGGAAAAGCAACTGGTGTTCCTTGATTTATGTCATTCAGAAAAGGGTGTATGCCAAGTAGTGTATGTCCTTGTGTGTGTGTATTGGCCTAAGATTTTCAAACTGAACACGAATACAGCATCCTATGTTTCAGGAGGGAGACCTGGATGGCACCCCGGAAAGAGAACCAAAATTATATTATTCACCAATATTATAGGGTCAGTCCGTCACATGTTTTATGAAGAAACAGTGTCTCCAAGTTCCAGTAGTTTTACCAGAGTTACGGTATTTTACTGAGCAAACTTAAAACACATGCACAAATATGCTGGACTGTGTTGTCAAAAGCGCATTCTTTAGTGCTGGACGAAAGGATGGAGACTCGGTATATTATAATCAAAAATCATTGTTTTATTCCCTATTACAAACTAAAAGTACACATACGGTTTCGTGACATCCATGGCTGGGGAGCGAGAGAGAGAGAAGGGAGAGCCAAGCCTCCCGCTCAGAACTAGACCCAACGATTGAAGTATATTAAATGGAAGAGGTATGATGTCTCAGCTCCTATCTCTTTCAATAGTTGTGCTCAATAGCGCATGACTCCAGTTTCGTCCACCATTACGGCCCATGGTACCCGTATGACGCGTCACCTTTATCTACGAAGGCAGCGTGTACGCGCACAGCTGTCGAGGAAGTCCCAATGACGAAGTCTCAGAGCGGCCATTACGCCGTATCAAATCTCTTAATATCATCGATCTTTAAATACAAAATGAATGTTTAAGGCCATTTCAGGCGAATAAGCTACTATGTTAAGATGACCTGGGGGGGCAGTTTGTCAGTGCGGGGCCAAATAAGCAAAGTTTCTCCGCTCTTGTACAACAACCGGAGCTTACAGCGGCCCTTCGAACGTACGTAGCCGCACTAATGTACTCAGGCTCGGCCACTTTTCCGAGAAGTTCCGTAAGTGCTGGCAGCCTGGTTATTGTGATAAAAATGATAGAAATCGAGTTTTTACTTCAATTTGTTTGCTAATATAAACTCACTACTAGAATTGTTTGGCTGAATACAAAGAAGGAGCACTACAAACGTGTTCTATAAGTTAATGTAAGTAGCCATGTTCATAAGTTAAGAAGTGAAAAATTGAGTTACAAGTGCGTTTGTCAACATGAACAATTATTCTGTTGTTGTCAGCCATGTATATTGTGCCGTTTCTGTTTCTGATCAAACTTTACTAAAGGTTATGATTCACGAACTGTCCATCATAAAGAGGTCACCTTACCTTACGCTTAAAACCGATTTATTTTGTCCTTTTCATTACGTTGCTTTCCGTCAAACATTTAAGCTATTTTCAAAAGCGTGCAGCCTAATCAGGAAACTATCACGTCTTCATTAGTTTATTTATTGTTGTTGTTGTTCATGTTAGCTATAAGCCTACTTTTTAACATTAAAACACACGCCCGCCATGTGTAGGTTCGCAATACATTTTAGTCCTGAGTAAAGAAAAACATTTACTTGAGGTGCTTCTTAGCGTTTATCTTAGTACAGTCCCGTAGATTCACGTTCATTATTTGTTTGAATCAATGGTTTGGCTCTCAGACCCGCAGAGGCCACACCTGTGCTCGTTCATGAGTCACGAGCACGTCCACAGGCCTGGTGACGTCACACGATTGGAAAACCTTTTTTAAATATTTTGGAAAAAAAAAAGTATATGTCCTAAAAATAGTATTTTTTAAGAAATATATTAGCCTTAGTCTGAAACTCTAGATGCCCTGTGGACCATTTTACAGGCCGCTCCTTTTACATGAGTGTCTATGACAAAAAGTGCTTTTTGGGCTTTGGGGCTGCAATACCACGGCCTGCCACTAGCACGTACTGAAATTGGGTGAAAAGGGGCGTATCCCCCCCTTGGACCCAACAAAAAGGAGTGGGTGTGTCTTCCCCAACCAATCAGCTCTCTTGGAAATGTCTTATCGTCACTTCTTCTTCTGCGCAATCTGACTCCTCGTTTAAACACACTGCCCCCCAGTGGATCAACCGTACATACAACAAGCAGAAACAAAATGTCCGCCAATTGAAATGAATCTCGAAGCACAGTTTACGGATCAACACAGTTTTATATATAATCACTAAAACCCAATATGACAAATATGTATATAAATAATCCAATAACTGCAATGAATGAATAAATAATATTTTATTGGGACCACAAAAAAAGCACCCTTCCAGGAGTGAGGCAGTTGTGAACTGACTACCAAGGCAAGGCAAGGCAAGGCAACTTTATTTATACCGCGCATTTCGTACACAAGGCAACTCAATGCGCCTACCAACATATTTCATCATCATTTTAGTCAAATTAATACATTTGCTGACTAAAACTAGACTAAAATTAAATAAAATTAAATTAAAGATATGTATAAGACTAAAACTAGACTAAAATTGGAAAAAAATGTTGTGACTACATTTTGACTAAAAACTATAAACAACATTTTCTTCAAAAGGCTAAGACTGAATAAAATAAGTTGTCCAAATGAACAGTGGTTCATACAACACTAACACAACAGTTAGAATATGAGTGCAAACAACAACCTTCAGGTAAAAATATTCTACCCAATGGCCGCTGACTGCTCTGCTTTTTGACTACGACACTGGAGGCCGCCATTGCTCCACCTTTGCTGTAGTACCTCCATATGACCGCTATTCCCCCATTGCAATGCATTGGACGTTAGACACGTTAAAAACAACGTTAATGCCTGGTGCTTAATGGTTTAGAAGTGGCTCGAGCTACATGCCTCCTGTGATTACGCTGGGTTAAAAACAATATGGGGCACCAGGGTTTTTATCGTAGATAAGAATTTTAGAAATGTTGCGTAATTAATGAGGGCCTGACTTTGATTGACAGGCCGTTTACGTTGCTGCCTGGCCATGGGCGTGATTACAACAGAAATACACGCCCCGCGAGGGCCAAGCAGGGCCGGGTCTACAGTCAAGATCCCTCCCTTTTGCTCTTTTTAGGAACATGCTTCGTCAGAGCTGGAGAGGAGGAGCCTGTAAATCCGCCATGATTTCCCCCACGAACGTGGTCATTTTGGTAAACGGGGAGGAGTGAGGAGGAGCTGTCTATTCTTTATACAGTCTATGATTCTACCATTAAAATATGACTTAAAATGGCAATGGTTCATTTCCAAAAACATCCAGTACCGACACATATCCACTTACTTGATTACGAGTAAAATATACAATTTAGATTCTCAGTCATCCAGGTAGTCAATTCAAATTGTCTATCCAGAACACAACATCCACGGTGACCTAGAAATAGTATTCTCATCCTGTTATTGTGAAAATTAACCTGTATATCTATTCATATTGTGAATTAACATATAAACTTAAAATAAGTGACTTAACAAACATAATATTATATTTTATGATTTCCCTTGCTCATTAAATATTTCTTTGAATTCTTTTCAGGTTTTAGTAAAATAATATAACACTTTGGGATGAAAATGCAAAACAGAAGTCCAAAGCTTGAGGCCAGTATTGCAAATATCTCCACAGCGACACTGAACTTTCCTGGAGAGCTGACATAAGCTGGGATAAAAGTGATCCAGACTGCACAGAAGATCAACATGCTGAAAGTGATGAACTTGGCCTCATTAAAGTTATCAGGCAGTTTACGAGCCAAGAAAGCCAACACAAAACATAAAACAGCCAACAGGCCAATGTATCCGAGTACAGCCCAGAAGCCAATGGCTGAACCCATGGCACACTCCATAATGATTTTGTAAGTGAACTGTTTCATGTTTCTGAAAGGAAATGGAGGTGATATTGTTAACCAGAGGACACATATCAGCACCTGTATCAGAGTAAAGGCTACGACACTGAGTCTCTGCTGAAGAGGCCCAAACCATTTCATGACATTACTGCCTGGAAGTGTGGCTCTGAAGGCCATCAGCACCACTATAGTCTTCCCCAGGACACAGGAGATACAGAGGACAAAGGTGATGCCGAACGCTGTGTGGCGCAGCATACAGGACCACTCAGAGGGACGGCCGATGAAGGTGAGAGAGCACAGGAAACACAGGCTCAGGGAGAAGAGCAGCAGGAAGCTCAGCTCAGAGTTATTAGCTCTCACTATTGGAGTTTTTCTGTATTTGAGGAAAATCCAGGCCACAACACAAGTCAGGCCTGTCCCAAATAAAGAGGCAGCTGTGAGTAGAGCCCCCATTATTTCTTCATAGGACAAAAACTCTGTTTCCTTTTTCACACAAGCGACTCTTTGGGCATTGGACCAAAAATCTGGAGGGCACTGGATACAAGTGATGGAGTCTGTCAATATTCAGAGTAAAACATCAGTCAATGTCTGTGACAATGTTTAAACAAAATCTGTTTCAATAAGATACATCATTTTGACAAATGTGTAACATTTAAATCTTTGAAACCTGTAGTGTTACTGATTTCTCCCTCTGCACATGGTGTACAGTCATAACAGCAAACGGGCTTTCCTTTCTGGAGGACTTTACGTGTTCCTGGTAAACATGGTTTGCTGCAAATGGAGGCTGGCACCTATAGAAAAACATGAACAGCATATTTATAAAGCTACTATAGTGCTTCATGTTGTAGCCTCTGTGAATTACTCCCCTGCTTTGAATTCTGTGCCCAAAATAGAGATGCATTTTGTAGTTTCAGCTGTCTGTCCACAGGTAAAGAAGCATCATATAAACCAACTGTGACAAACTCCACTGTGCCCTGTGCCATAGGCTGCCAGTTTATAATTTCATATTTAGCAGCAGTGTCACCATTTTCATTGAAATAAACCTCTTCTCCTTCTTTGGTTTGGAAACGAATGTTTCTTAGATGCTGCAGTGTCTAATAAAAACATACAATCATGTAAGTACTTGAATGAGCAGGCAATAACACTTGTCACCATACGCACCATGGATGGATCGAGAGTCACATTAGTGTCACAGGTTTTGTTACATTTGAGGATTTTGTGCAGGGCATGGGCAAATGCATACACTCCATTATAGACATTTTTTAAAATTGGCATCAGTGACATGTCAGTGAAGCTGTTTTTCACATCACTCAGGTCTTCAGTTCCTGTACATCGTTTGTGGTTGTTCTTTGAATTAAATTCACAGCTGAACAGTGTTTCCCAAAACTCTGTGAATAACTGATTACCAGATGAGTTTAAAGGCTTCACATCCATCATAAACTCTTCTAGGCCGCGGACATGAGCCTCTGGGATGGAAAACCCTATAGCCCCGTCCAGAATGTGGTGCTTATTCATAGCCACTGTTTTAGAATCAAAGATCCAGCCCTCTGTGCCAACCCACTGATAACCCGTCACATTGTGCTCAGATAAGGCTGTGATCAGAGTTATAATGTCCTCAGGTTGAATAAAAGTGACAATAACTTTGGAAGTCGATTGTTTGATTATATTGACTATACTGAGTAATTTTTTGGGAGGGTCAGTACTGATGAAGGACACAGAATACTCCAAACAGATGCCCAGCTGATTGGCTGTTTCAGTAAAAGTGGCCATGCCATTGTTGCCATAATCATCATTTGTTCTGATGGCTCCCACCCATGTCCAGCCAAAGTGTCTGACCAGCTGGGCCAGGGCTCTGCTCTGATACAGGTCACTGAGTGTATTCCTCAAGAAAGAGGGGTATTTGGCTTTGTCACTCAGACAAGCACAAGTGGCAATGGGGCTGATCTGAGGGAGGGGAACAATCATGAACATATTTGAAATCAATCGTTACATTTCAGTAACAAATCCACACACCAGTGGTAAATGAAATGGTCCAATGGCGGTAGCTATGGCCATGGTAGGGGAAGATGAACTCTCTCCCAGAATGGCCTGAACATGTGCTGATCTGGTGCATGGCATTTCAGAGGAAACAAATGCTGCTTCATTGCCGTTCGTAAGGGCTAGTGCTCCTGCTACTCCATGAGGAATCGATCCACAAGAATCATAAATCTTATAGCCCAATGAGACACCTGGCAGCAGGTCTGAACTGTTGTTTATCTCTGCTATTGCAAAGAGCATAGCCTGTGCATACTGGAAATCCCTAATACTTAAGCTGAGAACAGAGATACTGTTTGTTTTATCACTGTGTTTAGTACACTCTATTTGTGTAATGTACATTAATTCATTATGATACAAAAACATACATTGTTGAAACATGATGAGAATAATTATATTTTGTTGAGGCTATAATGATGGAGTGTGTAACTTACCTGGTGCACTGCAGTGGCAGTGGTTTTTGATTATAATTATGCTGTCTGATTATCCAGCTTTCATGAAAAGCAAAAATCCCCCCCAGCAAAAGTTCACCATCCTTAAAAAAACTGAAGCCTCTTTGATCCTTTCTCTTAAAACAAATGTTGTCTTTACTATGTAACAAAGAAACCCTCATGAGCAGATAAAGTAAAGCCAAACCACTACAGTCTGAGTGTCTGACCATCATTGGTGTGGGTCTGCGAATGGCAAATCCCTGGGAGCAGCACACTCCTTGTGCTTTTATATCACAGTAACATCACGTCAGACGTTCTATAAAGATCTCATGTTTGAATGTTATTATCTGAACGTATCAATGTTGAATACACTTTTAATTGTGTTCATGTACCTCACTTTGGATTTACTCATGAATAACACAATGTAACCAACAATGATCATTACATTTATTTCAAAGATGTTAAAATCCAGGGTTTTATTTTTCTTAAAAAAAATTTGGTAACACTTTATAATAAGGTTACATGAAGTCATACATCAATAACATGAAATAATGCATGAAATAATACATGATTTCCTGATGTATTCATGCATGACGATATCATGACTCATCATGAGTTAACATGACTTCATGTTTTTTCATAGATGACTTCATGCATGAATTAACTACTGTAATGAATTCATGAAAAAACTTGTTAATGTATCATGATCTTAGAATCATGATGAATTCACTAAAACCTTAGTTTTTTTTTTTACAAAAACATTAACTAATCGTAACTATGAAGTGAATAAATATCATGATTCATCATGATTTTCAAGAAAATTAGTTTGCAAGATATACCTCAATACAACATTTACTGCTGAAATGAATTTATCATTAGCTAATCCTTAATTCATTCATACATTTGTGATGTATGTCTTACTTCACAGGTTAGAAAACTGGGTGGGAATCTCTGGTACTGCGCTAAACTGGTTCAAGTCCTATCTGGAGGATAGGACGTACTTTGTCGAAATTGGCAACTGTGTCTCAGACAAAATTTCCATGACCTGTGGAGTCCCCCAGGGGTCAATCTTGGGACCCCTCTTATTCAACTTGTACATGCTTCCATTGGGTCAGCTAATAAACAGCAACAATGTGTCGTACCATAACTACGCAGAAGACACTCAGATCTACGTGTCACTGACGGCAGGTGAACATGGGCCTGTAGATACACTCTGTCACTGCATCGAACAGATCAGTTTGTGGATGCAAAACAACTTTCTCCAACTAAACTCAGACAAAACTGAGATCATTGTTTTTGGCCCACAGACACAAAGACAAAATGTTATCAGTTACCTTGAGTCTCTCTCTCTAAAACCAAAACATCAGGTTAGAAATCTAGGAGTAATCATGGACTCAGACCTGAACTTAAAAAAACATTAAAGCAATAACATCATCAGCTTTTTACCATCTGAAAAACATTGCTAAGATCAGAGGAATAGTGTCAAAACCAGACTTGGAGACACTCATCCATGCATTTGTCTCCAGCAGGTTAGACTACTGTAACGGCCTGCTCACTGGCCTTTCTAAACGAACTGTTAGAGCTGCAGTACATCCGGAACGCTGCTGCTCGAGTCCTGACAAGAACCAGGAAATACGACCATATTAGTCCAGTGCTCCGGTCTCTGCACTGGCTTCCTGTCACTCAGAGAATAGAATTTAAAACAGCTCTGCTTGTGTACAAGTCGTTTCATGGTTTAGCACCAAAGTACATCTCTGACATGTTAGAGCCGTATGAACCATCTCGAGCCCTGAGAACTTCAGGGAGGGGTCTCCTGGTGGTTCCCAGAGTCAGGACTAAACACGGTGAGGCTGCGTTTCAGTTTCATGCAGCTAAAATCTGGAACAGTCTTCATGAGGATGTGAGACAGGCCTCAACTGTCACAATGTTCAAATCCAGGCTGAAAACAGCTCTTTTTACCCGAGCATATGAAAACTGAAAGTATTTTATCTGCACTCTTGCTTTTTACTGTAATTGATTAACTTTATGTTGATGTTTTAATGATTGATTTTATCTGTTTTCTTGTAATTTTATGCAACTGTGAAGCACTTTGAATTGCCTCGTGTATGAATTGTGCTCTACAAATAAACTTGCCTTGCCTTGCCTTGCCTTGATTGTCTTCTGTATACTAAAGTGATGCACTTTTATGCTTTGGACAATTAATCAAGGTGTTTATAAGCCAAATCAGCATTATCAGTACGCATGCGTGGTAATGTTCCGCTCAAAGTTCACAACTACCCACGGTGTCAACAAAGCCATTTAAAATTATACTATCATAGTGGAACAAGCGGCTATTTGGTGACTATTATGGCGATTAACTGGTTGCTACGTGTTGCTATGTCAGACTGCACAACGTCATACCTGATTTCGGCCATTTGTTGTTTTCCATGCCAAATGTCGGGTAATTCTACCTGATTTATCCATTGCTGTCAGGCAACGGGAAACGCGCTAAAATGGCGCTCAGTGACTGTGACGTACACGCCGTCTTCGAGAATACAAACAACGGTTCTTTTTATTTATTTATTGGTTTAGCAAGGGCCACAAGTATTTTTTTCTCTCCCCAGTAATCAATTTTCAACACTCAAAATAGTCAACATTTGTGTCACACTCAGTTATGTACACAGTTTATGATATGATCTGGGCAGTCCTGACCTTTAACCTGGACCAGCATGCTTTGCGCTCGGTGAAATGCCAAATCCGCTTATTGTGGTTTTCTGGCCAGAGACACCGGGGGAGATGAAAGAGCCCCCAATCATCCCATTAACACTTGTATTACCCCCAGAGGGACTACGAAGAGGATGTATTAAGGTAAACACATTTTTTAGTACTGCTTTATGTCTTGACTATAATCCTGTGTATTATTGTAAACATTAACTTAATTCAAACCTATAATGCATCGTGGACAGTTACAAATTATAATGTCTATAATGTTTGTGTTTGTTTTGTCCAATAGCATAAAAGTGCATCACTTTAGTATAGGGGACGCAATCATCATGAGTTCATGAATGAACTAAGGTTTAATATTGTCTTAAAGGGACTAGATGCAAGTTGGTCATTTTTATACTCACTACTGCCACCTCAGGTCTAACGTGTAACTGCAATTTCTATATTAAGCTCGTACATGACGGCAATTCTGACCCGAATTAACACCTTTTTGAGTGACAGTGCAAGATTTTAGAGGCAGTCGTGGTGAACAGGTCTGGGCTCATTCTACACATTAGGACATTGCTTGAAAATGTAGGGGGAGGAAAAACCTTAATTTTAACATTTTTAAACTCCGTATAGTCCCTTTAAGGCAGAACTTGCTTAAAAATCATAATGAATCATGATACTCATGCATACACTTCATAATTACGATTAGTTAATGTTTGGTAACAAAAATAAAAAAAGTTACGTTTTAGTGAATTCATCATGATTCTCAAATCATTACATATTAACAAGATTTTCTCATGAATTCATTACAGTACTTGATTAGTTCATGCATGAAGTAATCTATGAAAGAACATTAAGTCATGCTAACTCATGATATCGTCATGCATACATCATGAAATCAGGCATTATTTCATGCATCATTTCTTGTTATTCATGCATGACTTCATGTAACCTTTTCATAAAGTTATACCAAACATTTTACAGCATGACAGTTTATGTTTTGTATTGTAGCTTACAATTCTGTGAGAGACTTCACATGTTTCTTTGTATTGTGCTCAGGTTCTAATTAAAGGATATAACATTTAGGAAAAAATATGCAAAACAATAATCCATAACTGGAAGCCAGTATTGCAAATTTTCCACAGCGACAGTGAACTTTTCTGGAGAGAAGATCAACATGCTGAAAGTGATGAATTTGGCCTCATTAAAGTTATCAGGCAGTTTACAAGCCCAGAAAGCCAACACAAAACATAAAAAAGCCAACAGACCAATGTACCCATCACCATATACCAAGAGCTGAACACACTTCTTGCATTTCTGAACTTCTTGCTCACTTTGAAATGTGTTAACAACATAGTCTTCTCCCGTCCTGAAAGAAAAAATGTCCCCAGTGTTCAGGTCTCTGTCGTCGGCTAATTCAGGCTGCACACCGCTTTGTTGCCGGCATGCGGAGTCTCCCCATTTATCAACACAGCAATATTAACAGCAGTGACACTGACTTGGCTTTAGCTCAATCAATCAAAACTTTATAGAGCGCTTCTCATACAAGGTTGTAGTGCAACATGCTATACAGATTAAAAACAATTCTCGCCCACACAACCACCCACCAAATAGAAGTGGACAATCACAATCATATCCCCCTCCCCATAGCCACACACACACACACACACACACACACACACACACACACACACACACACACACACACGATAAGATAATGGATAAAAAATATATAATATTTATAACATTTTATAAAACAAACTAAAAACCAATATTATGATCAAATTAAAATCATAAATAATTGTAAAAATTACTGAATAAATAAATAGGAGGAAAATAAATAGATATCAGCTAAAAGCAAAACTAAAAAGGTGGGTCTTGAGCCTGCTCTTAAAAACATGAACGTTCTCTGTGGTCCTGAGCTCCTCCGGCAGGTCGTTCCAGAGGCGAGGGCCGTAATACTGGAAAGACGCCTCGTCGTGAGTATCTTTGTTGACTTTGGGAATAACTAGAAGACCCCTACCGGAGGAGCGAAGGGGCCGTGAAGGTTCATAAGGTAAAAGCAGTTCTGAAAGATAAGAAGGACCAAGACCATTAAGACATTTAAAAACCATTAAAAAAAACTTAAAAATCGATCATGAAACACACGGGGAGCAAATGCAGCGATTCTAAAACCGGTGTAATGTGGTCCCGCCTCCTGGTCTTCGTCAGGACACGAGCTGCTGAATTTTGTAAAAGTTGTAAACCTGAGATACTCTTTTTGGGAAGACCAGAAAGCAGGGGTCAAAAATCACACCCAGGTTTTTTCACCTGTGAGGATGTATTTAAAAGACAGTGACTGTAGTTTGGGTAAAAGCTTCTCTCTCTGGGCCTCAGGACCGACGATTAAAACTTCAGTTTTATCCCGGTCAAGCTGCCATCTAGCATTTGATATCTAAAATGCAGTTAAAAAGTGCATCTATTGGCCTGGTGTCATCAGGAGACATGGAGATGTACAACTGTGTATCATCAGCGTAACTATGGAAGTTGACTCCATGTCTCCTGATGACATCACCAAGAGGGCATGTACAGGTTAAAATCACCGGTTAAAATTATCATATTTTAACCGGTGTTAATCATATCATATACACGGGACGTGTCATGTGACTGTCCAAGATGGCACCCTGCGAAGTGCTGCAGTCTTAAGCATTAAATATATGTTTTTTCTTGCCTAAAGTGTGAGTAAGAAACAAAAAGTAGTACAGGAAAAGTTTGCGATGACCCCTAAGAAAGTACCAGCAGCGGAGGCAAAGATGGAGAATGCTCTGGAGGAAATCCGTGAGTCTCTAAATCGTATGTCTGGATAACTAACGAAAGTGACGCAACAGCTGATGAAGCTAGCGGAACTTTTCGAAGAAGTGAAACAACTTAAAAATATCATAAGAGAAAGAGACAAAACCATCGAGGAGCTTGAGAAAAGAATCGACAACCTCGAGCAGTACACTAGAATGGAAGACGTAATAATTACAGGTCTTACCATCAAGCCGCGCTCTTACGCTATTCATTCATTCATTCAATGGTTTTGTATAGCCCAATATCACAACAGGAGTTGCCTCATAGGGCTGCACCAAACATTAAGCAGAGCAGTAAATAAGACAATGTAAAGTTCATCAAATATCCAGGCCAACATAATGTCCAAATAAGCGTCAGCAGTGGGTGGCGACGAGCAGCTCGGGTGTCCCCTGTGGAAGCCAATGGAGAGACTTTAGCACAGGTGTAATGTGTTCTCTTTTCTTTGTACGCGTTAACAATCTTGCAGCTGCATTTTGAACCAATTGAAAACTTTTTAGGGAACTTTTAGGACACGCTGCTAGCAGGCAGTTACAGTAGTCCAGCCTTGAGGAAACAAATGCATGAATAAGTTTTTCTGCATCACTCTTAGGTAGGATGTTTCGTATTTTAGCAATGTTGCGAAGGTGAAAGAACGCAATTTTACAAGCCTGGTTTATATGTGTTTTAAAAGAGAGGTTCTGGTCAACAGAACTCCAAGGTTTTTTACTGTAGAGCTCGTCGACACGCTAACATTATCCAGGGAGATGATCTGCTGAGATAAAGACCCTCTCAGTTTTTGAGGACCTAATAAAATAACCTCGGTTTTATCAGGGTTAAGGAGGAGGTAATTTACAGTCTGTGTTTGGGTGTGTCCAATGCTATGCGCTTTTGGTGGGAAAGTGTGTGTATGACAAAAGTAAAAACAAATGTCTGACAGTGAGGATGAATTGAGCGAAGTGGATACTGACGACAATGATGTAGGATTTATAAATGGTAGTGAAGACATTACTGTGTACGATGATATGAATTATAGAGCAAATTAGTTTGGCTGTGACATAGATCCGGATAAGCATTTATTTAATAATATAATTAATGATTGTGATTAATATACTGACGAGCAATTTAAATGCATTAATATGAATGGAGCCTTCAGTATTATACACTTTAATAGTAGGAGTTTGAACAAAAATTATAATGACATTAAACATTACCTCAGTCAGTTTTAAAAAAATTCAGTGTCATTGCTGTTTCTGAGACTTGGTTGGATGCAGATAGGTGCTGTGAAGTAGAATTAGATGGATATGAATTGTTCACTACCAATCGGATAAATAAAAGAGGTGGGGCGTTGCACGATACATAGATACAGGTCTAAAGTTTAAGAAGATTAATAGTAAGTCATCCACCATTGATGATGTTTTGGAGTGTATAACATGTGAAATTGTTGTTAGTTGTGTCTACAGAACACCTGGATCATGTCTAGACATTTTCAACAAAAAAATTGACAGCCTTTTTAGTAATTTAAACAAGGTCCATATTGTTTTTGGTGACTTTAATATTGATCTTCTGAACCCTCTGACACTCTTTTTCCCCTTATTGTTAAGCCAACCAGAATTACCATGGACACATGAACATTAATAGATAATATATTTACTAATCAATTAGCAAGTTAAATTACCGCTGGAGTACTTATCAATGACATCACTGACCATCTTCCTATTTTTAGTATTTTCAAACAATAACAAAATAATATAACCAAAATAAATGCTTTTAAATTTGTAAGACATCGAACACCTGAAGCTATTGCTGCTCTCAAGGGTGACTTATGTGCCCAAACTTGGGAATAAGTGAATGCAACTCCTGACCCTGATAAGGCATACAACGCCTTCCTACTCACCTTAATCCAACTGTATGACCAGCACTGTCCGCGTAATAAATATGATATTAAAAACAAAAACAGCCAGGATAAGCCATGGCTTACCAAGGGCATAGCTAAGGCTTGCAAAAGAAAACAACAACTCTATAGAGTACATTTAAAGCAAAGGACTAAACACATTGAAGAAAGGTATAAAATGTATAAAAATAAGTTAACTTAAATAATAAGATTTTATAAAAAAGCGTACTATCACAATTTGCTGGAGCAGAACAAGAGTGATATCCAAGGTACCTGGAGGGTATTGAATGGCAATATCAGGAATGGGAGAAAAAAGGAAGAATATCCAAATTACTTTACAGTGAATAATTCAATCATCAGTGAAAAAAGGACATTGCAAATGCAATTAATAGCTTTTTTGTCAGTGTTGGGCCTAAGTTAGCCATGAAATTGTGCAACCAAACAATGCAAAAGAATTTGAAGAAAGGAATATTAAAAATAATCGAAACTCACTTTTCATTAAAAGTCTTAATGAGAGCGAATTTATTGAAATTGTACATTATTTTAAGACTAAGAGATCAACAGATGGATCTGACATAGATATGGTTCTCGTGAAAGATATCATTGATTATATCGTCACTCATTTCGTGTACATATGTAATCAGTCTTTTCTAACGGGTATCTTTCCGAGTAAAGTGAAAACTGCCAAAGTAATACCTATTTTTAAAGGTGGAGAAAAGCAACAGTTTAACAATTACAAACCGATCTCAATACTCTCGCAGTTCTCAAAAATACTGGAAAAGTTATTTATGAAATGACTTGATAGCTTTGTAGACAAGCATAACCTGTTAAGTGAACATCAGTACGGTTTTAGACCTAATAGGTCCACTTCAATGGCAGTCACGGCACTAGTAGAAAAGATATCAACATCTATTGAGAACAGTGAGTATGCTGTCGGAGTCTTTATTGACCTTAGCAAGGCCTTTGACACAATAGACCATTAATTTCTTTTAAATAAATTAGAAAGGTATGGTGTCAGGGGCTTAGCACACGCTTGGCTAGAAAGTTATCTAAGTGACCGAAATCAGTATGTACACATTAATAAAATCAATTCAATGGAGGCAAAAATAACCCACGGTGTTCCTCAGGGCTCCGTTTTGGGACTTAAACTATTTATTTTGTACATTCATGAAATCAGTGTCCTTAACAAATTACAATGTATCCTATTTGCTGATGATACCAGTTTGTTTTGTCCGGGTAAAGATCTTGAGCTGCTTTTTAATACAGTAGGAACTGAATTTAAGATACTAAAAAAATTGTTTGATGTAAATAAACTTTACATAAATCTGCATAAAACTAAATATATTGTATTTGGAAACAAGGAAGTAAACACACCATGTAGAATCAAAATTGGGGAGGTAGAAATTGAAAGGGTGTATGTAACTAAGTTTTTGGGAATCAAATTGGACAGTGAACATAAAAACACTAAAGACTCACATTTCTAAACGTTTTGCCATACTGTGTAAAATAAACACCTCTGTGAATCAAAATGCATTATATATACCGTATAATTCCCTCATCCTTCCATACCTTAGCTATTGTGTGGAAATATGGGGGAATATCTATACAACTAATATACAACCCATCTTCTTATTACAAAAGAAAGCAATTAGAGTAATCAGCTATTCAGAATACCTTGCTCCAACAAAGCCACTTTTATTAGACTAAATATCTTAATATTCCATGATCTTGTTGATGTTTACACAGCAGTTGTGATGTACACGGGGTAAAGCAGAATAAGTCTTGACTTCAGCCTAAACCCTTTCGGTCAGGTATCATTTAGCACTCAAATACATGAAGTACAAGTTTTTCTTATTGTATAATGTATAAGATCTTTGAAAAACATGTGACATAAGATCTAAATGTTCATAATG
The DNA here is from genome assembly GCA_021464625.1 of Proterorhinus semilunaris. Classification (NCBI taxonomy): domain Eukaryota; kingdom Metazoa; phylum Chordata; class Actinopteri; order Gobiiformes; family Gobiidae; genus Proterorhinus; species Proterorhinus semilunaris. The sequence goes on from CM038354.1 coordinate 21,354,518, forward strand.
ACCGAAGAAAATAAACTTCTACTACTACTAATATTAAAAGAACTATGTAAAATTGATAAAAACTCAACGTGATAAAAAAGAGAGCACATCTATTTCATAACAGGTGCGTTGGAGAGGTCGTGCGTAATTCTCGTATCATGTAAAAAATTGAATCTCTCGCACACTGTAAATCTGGAAATGTCACTTTTTTGCAAGATTTATTGTGTGCGAGAGATTACATTTTTCACAGGTCTTTAAATAGTGACACATGAAATTGGGGTGTTACTAAAAACAATTGTGCGTTGCTTAAAGGTTTTGAATGATAGTTTTACCTAAGGATTCGTCAGTTAAAGGCTATTGCCATGATGTAGAGGACTATCTTTTGAAACTGATAGGTTTGTTTTACTGAACATACATGCAAAAGAAAATAGCAAACATTATTTGATTCATATTTATTTATTTCTGTTTTACCTAGTTTAAGCCTCTTTACTGCATGTAATTAATGATGTAAAAAGATATTTTACCAACTCCTACTAGTCAGAATGTTTTAGTTGATAAACCCCCTTTTTCATTTATTGGTGGTAAGAGTAGCTCTACTCTTACCCATTACATTCTTTTTTGTGTTCTTCTCTGGTTTGAATAAAATCACATAACACTTGGGGACAAAGATACAAAAAAGAAGTCCATAACTTGAAGCTAGGATGGCAAATATCTCCACAGCAACACTGACCTTTCCTGGAGAGCTGACATAAGCTGGGATAAAAGTGATCCAGACTGCACAGAAGATCAACATGCTGAAAGTGATTAACTTGGCCTCATTAAAGTTATCAGGCAGTTTACGAGCCAAGAAAGCCAACACAAAACATAAAACAGCCAACAGGCCAATGTATCCGAGTACAGCCCAGAAGCCAATGGCTGAACCCATGGCACACTCCATAATGATTTTGTAAGTGAACTGTTTCATGTTTTTGAAAGGAAATGGAGGTGATATTGTTAACCAGAGGACACATATCAGCACCTGTATCAGAGTAAAGGCTACGACACTGAGTCTCTGCTGAAGAGGCCCAAACCATTTCTTGACATTACTGCCTGGAAGTGTGGCTCTGAAGGCAAACAAAACCAGTAAAGTTTTCCCCAAAATACAAGAGATACAGAGGACAAAAGTGATGCCGAACGCTGTGTGGCGCAGCATACAGGACCACTCAGAGGGACGGCCGATGAAGGTGAGAGAGCACAGGAAACACAGACTCAGGGAGAAGAGCAGCAGGAAGCTCAGCTCAGAGTTATTAGCTCTCACTATTGGAGTTGTTCTGTATTTGAGGAAAATCCAGGCCACAACACAAGTCAGGCCTGTCCCAAATAAAGAGGCAGCTGTGAGTAGAGCCCCCATTATTTCTTCATAGGACAAAAACTCTGTTTCCTTTTTCACACAAGCGACTCTTTGGACATTGGACCAAAAATCTGGAGGGCACTGGATACAAGTGATGGAGTCTGTAAATATTCAAAGTAAAAAATCAGTCAATGTCTGTGACAATGTTTAAACAAAATCTGTTTCAATAAGATACATCATTTTAACAAATGTGTAACATTTAAATCTTTGAAACCTGTAGTGTTACTGATTTCTCCCTCTGCACATGGTGTACAGTCATAACAGCAAACGGGCTTTCCTTTCTGGAGGACTTTACGTGTTCCTGGTAAACATGGTTTGCTGCAAATGGAGGCTGGCACCTATAGAAAAACATGAACAGCATATTTATAAAGCTACTATAGTGCTTCATATTGTAGCCTCTGTGAATTACTCCCCTGCTTTGAATTCTGTGCCCAAACTAAAGATGCATTGTTTAGTTTCAGCTGTCTGTCCACAGGTAAAGAAGCATCATATAAACCAACTGTGACAAACTCCACTGTGCCCTGTGCCGTAGGCTGCCAGTTTATAATTTCATATTTAGCAGCAGGGTCACCATTTTCATTGAAATAAACCTCTTCTCCTTCTTTGGTTTGGAAACGAATGTTTCTTAGATGCTGTAGTGTCTAATAAAAACATACAATCATGTAAGTACTTGAATGAGCAGGCAATAACACTTGTCACCATACGCACCATGGATGGATCGAGAGTCACATTAGTGTCACAGGTTTTGTTACATTTGAGGATTTTGTGCAGGGCATGGGCCACTGCATACACTCCCTTATAGACATTGTTAAAGATTGGCATCAGTGACATGTCGGTGAAGCTGTTTTTCACATCACTCAGGTCTTCAGTTCCTGTACATCGTTTGTGGTTGTTCTTTAAATTAAATTCACAGCTGAACAGTGTTTCCCAAAACTCGGTGAATAACTGATTACCAGATGAGTTTAAAGGCTTCACATCCATCATAAACTCTTCAATGCCGCGGACATGAGACTCTGGGATGGACAACCCTATAGCCCCGTCCAGAATGTGGTGCTCATCTCGAGCAGCAGTTTGAGTGTGTAAAATCCAGCTCTCACTGCCCACCCACTGGTAGCCACTCACATTGTGATACAATAACTTATGTATCATTACATCCATATCCATGTATGACATGAAAGCCAAAATAACTTTGGCAGAAGAGTGTTTGATCACGTTAACTATATTGAGTATTTTCTCTTCTGGATCGGTTCTGAAGAAGGACACAGAATACTCCAAACAGATGCCCAGCTGATTGGCTGTTTCAGTAAAAGTGGCCATGCCATTATTTCCATAATCATCATTTGTTCTGATGGCTCCCACCCATGTCCAGCCAAAGTGTCTGACCAGCTGGGCCAGGGCTCTGCTCTGATACAGGTCACTGGGTATAGTCCTGAAGAAAGAGGGGTATTTGGCTTTGTCACTCAGACAAGCACAAGTGGCAAAGTGGCTGATCTAGAAACAGACATTACAGGATTTATAAATATGTCACCTCCAGAAATTTTCCTGCCACTGATTTAAGCTTACCAGTGGTAAATGAAATGGTCCAATGACGGTAGCTATGGCCATGCAAAGGGAAGATGAATTCTCTCCCAGAATAGCCTGAACTTGTGCTGATTTGGTGCATGGTGTTTCCGAGGACACAAATGTTGCTTCATTACCATTAGCCAGGGCTAGTGCTCCACTCACTGCTCTTGCAATAGAGCCACAGGCATCATACATTGTATAGCCCAGGGAAAGGCCTGGCAGTATGTCTGAGCTGTTGTTAATTTCCGCAATAGCAAAAAGCATAGCCTGGGCTAACTGAAAATCTATTAAGTTCAAGCTATTTTCAAGAAGTAAACAGAACGCTGAATTAAAATTAGCTTGGCCATGCTCAATATAATTTGTCACTTGCAAAACCCTTTAAAAGGATCTTTCTTGTCTTACCGTCTCACTTACCCTGTACATTGCAGTGGCTTAGGTTTTTGTGTGTAATTGTCTTGCTTGTTTATCCATCGGCTGTGAAAAGACAAGATTCCTCCCAACATAACATCACCATCCTTGAATATCTGAGGTTCTTCTACTTTGCCAATCTGCTGACAGACTGGCTCACGGGCATGTGAAAATGATGCCACCAGCAAGAGATGAAGGAAAGCCCAGCCCTGCTCTGGCCAGCTCTGTGTAAACGTCATGCTGTCTAAGCCCAGCATCATTCAGCACATACTGGACTGGGCAGGGGCCGTCACTCATATTTATACATTTGAGCAAACCCTGATCTGTGTCCCAGTAGGATGATTCTTTTCCTGTATAATGAAACAAAGTGAAAAAATAAACAATACAACAATACAAACAAGTAAAGATTAAGATTTTCAAATTCAACTACAAAGAAAACAACCATATTTTTTTTACATTTCCTCTATTAGAAAATGTTTGATAAAATATTATTCTCTTGCTTGCTAAACAGACAACAACTTTATATTTTGTCATAAAGTAATTGAGTGGCTGAGTGAATTGGTTTACATTGGTTTCCAGGGCGAGATTTCATTTCACATAGCGGTTTTTTTCCACATTATAAAATGATTTTCTAAAAGATGTCCTCGCGCAGCTCTGGAACACGTTTCGCTGTTCGCGGTTGTATTAAAAAACAGTGACATTTGTGGCTCTGGAACATGCAGTGTTTGGAACTGGCCTAAACCTGGGCTTAAACTGTGAAATGTTTGGGGTGATTTTGAACATGAAACACTAAATGCTACTGACTCACGAACATTTACGAAGAAACCCTTTGCCCACAGAGGTAAACAAACACTGTTAACACACGACTGACTGATCTGCTCACACTGTACGAGTGATATGAACCGAGCCCCGTGAGGCGACACAAGCTGAACTGGGTCTGAATACATTGCATTTTAAATACTTAGTTATGCAAAGAGCATTCCAACTTTTTTCTGGTTGTTTTTTTTTGCAAAACCTTTGACCTAATTAAACTACAGACATGTCTTTTTTCCGCGTAAAATGCGACGTATGTAACGAGGCTTCGTAAACAGACTGTAGCTCAGTTTATTCTAATAATTTAAAGATCTCCTCGGATATCTGACCAATCAACACGAAACAAAAAGTGTTTGTATGCTGTCAATCCATTCTCTAAGCCTAAAATACCACATCTGAGTAAAGTCTTTGTGAAAGTTTGCAGAATTAGAAGATATCCACAGAGATTAAGTGGAGACAACTTGGCCAACACGTCCACGGGTCACAAAACTCTTCGACGGAGCAATTTTCAGTCATCAGTTTATTGTGAGCAGCTAATCTCGGCTCGTAGTTTTGTCTCAGCTGTGACAGCTCGTGTTCCCACCTAGTCTACACCTCTAAAGCTCATAAAAAGTGGATTAGAGCGACTGGTCGCCATGCAAACAAACAGCTGCCCCGGTCATACCGGAAATGCCCCCCATCTTTCACACAAAGGCTCATGGAGCGTAGGAATAAGGTGGATAGACCCTTTAATTGTTTGTAAACATTCCGGGCTTAGCTGGAGGCGGAAAGCTAGATTGCTATTTCCATTGTAGCTGTTGTCATAGTAACGATAAACAAATGTCTAAATGACAATATGATCTTATGGATTTTTTTTTGTCTCATTTTGTCTCTCATAGTTTAGGTATACCTATGATGAAAATTACAGGCCTCTCTCATCTTTTTAAGTGGGAGAACTTGCACAATTGTTGGCTGACTAAATACTTTTTTTTCCCACTGTATCCGATAAAACTTATTTTATTGTCTCAAAAGCCATTCCTCTTGTTCTTGCACCTTAAGCCACAACATGAACAAATGTTTGTTGTAGTTTTACACTTATAATCGCTAGTTTTAGTTTAATCTTATTTCTCTTGATCACGTCCTGCCTCCAGCTGATGTCACTGCTGATGTAAGCAGCGAAAGGGTCTATACTGTGTGTATATATATATATATATATATATATATATATATATATATATATATATATATATATATATATTTTAGCTTCCAAATGGTCATGGTGTTTTGTTTTTTTTGTAGTTAGGACTTGTAGTTAGGAAGTGGTTTTATTAATTATTCACGCATATCTGAGGAATTCCGGACCGCCCTGCCCTGGAAATGTTTGCACCCATCTTACGTCCCCACCCCCACCCGGCACACCCAGGAAGAGCGCAGAGCTCTGCACACGCTACTGAAGAAAGCAAACCCACTCAGTTCTGCTGGATTACACAAACTTTTTTTTTACTAGCTAATTCTCATTTCTGCATATATAATAATAATACAACCATGTGCGACATAAACGCTCCCCCCTTCCCTTTCCCTACCCCTTTTTAAAAAAATATTTATTTATTATTGGTATTATTATTTTATCTTCTTTTTTTTTATTAATTTATGTTGTATTGTTATTATTTATGTTTGTTGTTCTTGTTCTGTTTTTGTTTTGTTAACATTGTAAAAAACAAACAAAATGTCCATGAGGAAAATATTTCTTTGGCTGTCAAGTAGAAGCCACAATTTAGGTTTTAAAGTGTTAGAGAATTTTGTAAATTATGTTATCATGAAGTATTACATTTAAAGTTGGTTGAAATGTTGACTCTTTAAACCAGTGTTTTTCAACCACTGGTGCTATTGGCTGGTTTGCCGTGGGAAATTATCCAATTTCTGAGTCTGAAAAAATATTTTTTGAAAAAAAAATTTGAGTTTGTATTACAGTGCAATGATGTAACCATGCAATCTGTTTGTAAATTGCTAAAATAAACTAAAATGAAACTAATAAAAAAATTAATATATTATCCGCAAATATAGAAATATAGCCGTTTTCAAGTGTGCTGTCTAGTGATCGACAGAGTCACCATGTAACACTCTTCCATATCAGTAAGGCAAGGCAAGTTTATTTGTAGAGCACAATTCATACACGAGGCAATTCAAAGTGCTTCACAGTTGCATAAAATTACAAGAAAACAGATAAAATCAATCATTAAAACATCAACATAAAAAATAATCAATTACAGTAAGAGGCAAGAGTGCAGATAAAATACTTTCAGTTTTCATACGCTCGGGTAAAAAGAGCTGTTTTCAGCCTGGATTTGAACATTGTCAGAGTTGGGGCCTGTCTCACATCCTCATGAAGACTGTTCCTGATTTTAGCTGCATGAAACTGAAACGCAGCCTCACCGTGTTTATTATTGACTCTGGGAACCACCAGGAGACCCCTCCCTGAAGTTCTCAGGGCCCGAGATGGTTCATACGGCTCTAACATGTCAGAGATGTACTTTGATGCTAAACCATGAAAAGACTTGTACACAAGCAGAGCTGTTTTAAATTCTATTCTCTGAGTGACAGGAAGCCAGTGCAGAGACCGGAGCACTGGACTAATATGGTCGTATTTCCTGGTTCTTGTCAGGACTCGAGCAGCAGCGTTCTGGATGTACTGCAGCTCTAACAGCTCGTTTAGAAAGGCCAGTGAGCAGGCCGTTACAGTAGTCTAACCTGCTGGAGACAAACGCATGGATGAGTGTCTCTAAGTCTGGTTTTGACACTATTCCTCTGATCTTAGCAATGTTTTTTCAGATGGTAAAAAGCTGATGATGTTATCGCTTTGATGTGGCTGTTTAAGTTCAGGTCTGAGTCCATTATTACTCTTAGATTTCAAACTTGATTTTTTTGGTTTTAGAGAGACAACACTTTGTCTTTGTGTCTGTGGGCCAAAAACAATGATCTCTGTTTTGTCTGAGTTTAGTTGGAGAAAGTTGTTTTGGATCCACAAACGGATCTGTTCGATGCAATGACAGAGAGTATCTACAGGCCCCTGTTCACCTGCCGTCAGGGACATGTAGATCTGAGTGTCTTCTGCGTAGTTGTGGTACAACACATTGCTGTACCACATAAAGCTGCTTTCTTCAGGACCCTTATGGACTCTCTGCAGTAAAAAAAAATAAATAAATAAACTTCGATCCCCACAACAACACGGCAAACATTTACAAAAGTATCCAGTAAAACAATATGGAACACAGATACCACAAATGCAGTTTACAGAAAAAGGCAAAAAAAAATGCAGCCGTACCGAGAGAGAGGGAGGTTGCTGCCTGATGACACAGTGGCGCAGCTGTTGCGCTATGTTCCAGCGCTGCTTGCGTGAGGGCGTCGCTTATAAAAAGAGAAGAGGTCCACTGAGGCGAGGTTAAATACAACGAGCACTGCAAGGGGGCTCTGATGGCAGCCTTACGCATAGGCTCTCACAGGTCAAACTAAAAACTTTATTAATGCCATCGTGAGCTAAACAATGTTAAGATAAGATAAGATAGCCTTTATTGATCTCACAATGGAGACATTTATCTGTTACATTCAGCTCTTAAAAACACTCAGGGTGTGCAAATAGGCAGGAAATGTGAAATAAACAACAACAACAATTAAATAGTAAATAGTGGTATCTTATATCCCCTCCTGGAACCGCCGCCTTAACGTGGTGGAGGGGTTTGAGCACTCGAATGATCCTGGCAGCTCTGTTGTCGGGGGCTTCGTGCCCCTGGTAGGGTCTCCCATGGCAAACAGGTCCTAGGTCGGACAAAGAGCGGTTCAGAAACCCCTTATGAGAGACCAACAGGTTAGAACCATGAGGCCGTCCTTCTGTGGACCCAACACCTGCAGGAGGAGCCATAGGGGACTGGTGCAATGTGATTTGGGCAGCTCCAACAGCTGCCCCCACGACCCGGCAATGGACAAGTGGAAGAAAATGGATGGATGGTATCTTATATACAATGACTACCAAGGACTTTGTGGGGACAAAACGTGTAAACAGTAAATAACACTAAAGTAAACAGACTATAACATAACAAATATTGTCAGTATTAGCAGTGCAGGTTTACATCATAGTGCAAGTGGTTAATAAGTGACACAGATAAGTGATGTAAATACAGGGATTATTGCATGTGTTCTGCAAAGGGGTTATTGCAGATGTTATTTTACAGTCTTGTTGTACAGTCTGACAGCATTGGGGATGAAGGACTTGCGGTAGCGCTCCTTCTTGCACTGAGGGTGTCTCAGTCTGCCACTGAAAGAGCTGCTCAGCTCCTCTACAGTCCCGTGCAGTGGGTGGGAGAGGTTGTCTGTGATGGAGGTGAGCTTGGCTAATAACCTCCTGTCCCTCACCTCCTCCACAGAGTCCAGGGGGCAGCCCAGGACGGAGCTCGCCCTCCTGACTAGCTTGTTCAGTCTGTTCTTGTCCCACTCTGTGCTGCCTGGGGCCCAGCACACGGCAGTGTAGTGGATAGCAGAGGCTACCACAGAGTCATAAAAAGTCCTGAGCAGAGGGCTGCTTACTCCAAAGGACCTTAGTCTCCTCAGAAGGTGGAGGCGACTTTGGCCCTTCTTTTACAGGGCGTTGGTGTTGTGGGACCAGTCCAGTTTATTGTTGAGGTGAACACACAGGTACTTGAAACTGTTCATCACCTCGATGTCCTCCCCCTGGATGTTCAGCGGTATGTGCGGTAGTGGCTTCCTCCTGAAGTCGACCACCATCTCCTTCGTCTTACTGGTGTTCAAGCACAGGTGGTTGCACTCACACCAGTCCACAAAGTCCATGATCACCGACTGGTACTCCAGTTCGTACCCCTCAGACACACAGCCCACAATGGCGGAGTCGTCGTAGAACTTCTGCAGATGACAGCTGTCCTTGTTGTATGTGAAGTCCGATGTGTAGATGGTAAAGAGAAACGGTGAGAGGACGGTGCCCTGAGGGGCTTTGCCCCATTCTTTCTCCTGCTTCTTGACTGTGCTGCCTCTGGGTAAGGTCGCCAACTGTCCCTTGAAACACAGAATCGTCCCTTATTTTTAAAATAAAGGTGCATCCCGTATTGAATCAATAAGGGACAGCTTTTGTCCCGTATTTCGAGGATATTCCCTTTCTCCCCGTCATAATATAACAGATCCATGCCCATCACTCACTAAATCTGCGTTGGACAGAAGTCCACTCTTCAGAGAGAAACTGGAGAACAATAAGATCAGAAGCATGTCAGTCCGCTCCCCATGCGCGTGGGTTTAATGCGCCTCAATATAACAGCATTTATCATGAAAGCATCAACTTTACGGACATAAACTAACCCATGAACGAAGTCTACTCTTCCCAAGCTTTAGCCTGCTTTTTATTCCACATCAATCGGCCTCATATTTTCGGTTTTAGAGACTAATTTAGGAATAATAATGAAAAGAAAAGGCGGTGCGGACAGTGCGGAGTGGCGCGGGGTTACGCCGTGGGCGGTTAGAGCACGATATCAGCCTTGTCCACACAATCTTTCCTCTGATCTGATCCTCTGAATCTGTCCGGTTTAAAAGCAACAAAAACGTCTGGAATCCTGGTTAAAGTTGAGTCTTTAGTGTTGTCTGGAGCCTGTGTCTCCTCCTCTCAGCTCAGAGCAATGAGCAGCTACAGACGGAGCTGACAGGGGCGGACCTGACACGGGCAGCAGAGGGTCTGGGAATCACTAACACAGGATTTTGACAGTACATAAAAAATAAATGAATAAATAAATGATTAGAATAAATAATAAAAATAGTCTAATTGCAGTTAGAAAAATCAGTGTTACTTTTCTTTTCCTTTTTTAGGAAATTAATCATAAAGTTGACAGTTCTGATTTTCATCACTGTATAAGGCTAATTTAAAAAGCAGATGTTTGCCTAAAATACACCAGAATGCACAAAATTGTTGCTCTGAAAACTAAAATGGTTTAAAACTTATTTCTAAAATAAATCAATAACAAGTAATATAAAACACCTTCTGTTACATGTAATCTACACACGTCCTTTCATATATCGTCTTCTAGATTAGTCCCACCACCTCCCAAAATATATATATATATATATATATATATATATTAGTGTTTAAAAAGCTGGCAACAGCGAATGAAAAAATTATTTGTAAATACAAATCACAAGCTCTAAAGTCGTCCAAAGTTGTTGGACGCCCCCTCACCCCGGTCGCTCAAAAGTGTCCCCTATTTTTCTGTTTTCAAGTTGGCAACCCTTCACCCCTATACATTCCATTGAGTTATACAACATGAATTGCAAAAATGCCCAAATAATGCTTAATGTAAGGTGTAATCCCACTGTTGCCATGCCCGTAGTTATATGTTTTATGAAGAGACAGTGTCTCCAAGTTCCAGTAGTTTTACCAGAGTTACGGTATTTTACTGAGCAAACTTAAAACACATGCACAAATATGCTGGACTGTGTTGTCAAAAGCGCATTCTTTAGTGCTGGACGAAAGGATGGAGACTCGGTATATTATAATCAAAAATCATTGTTTTATTCCCTATTACAAACTAAAAGTACACATACGGTTTCGTGACATCCATGGCTGGGGAGCGAGAGAGAGAGAAGGGAGAGCCAAGCCTCCCGCTCAGAACTAGACCCAACCATTGAAGTATATTAAATGGAAGAGGTATGATGTCTCAGCTCCTATCTCTTTCAATAGTTGTGCTCAATAGCGCATGACTCCAGTTTCGTCCACCATTACGGCCCATGGTACCCGTATGACGCGTCACCTTTATCTACGAAGGCAGCGTGTACGCGCACAGCTGTCGAGGAAGCCCCAATGACGAAGTCTCAGAGCGGCCATTACGCCGTATCAAATCTCTTAATATCATCGATCTTTAAATACAAAATGAATGTTTAAGGCCATTTCAGGCGAATAAGCTACTATGTTAAGATGACCTGGGGGGGCAGTTTGTCAGTGCGGGGCCAAATAAGCAAAGTTTCTCCGCTCTTGTACAACAACCGGAGCTTACAGCGGCCCTTCGAACGCACGTAGCCGCACTAATGTACTCACGCTCGGCCACTTTTCCGAGAAGTTCCGTAAGTGCTGGCAGCCTGGTTATTGTGATAAAAATGATAGAAATCGAGTTTTTACTTCAATTTGTTTGCTAATATAAACTCACTACTAGAATTGTTAGGCTGAATACAAAGAAGGAGCACTACAAACGTGTTCTATAAGTTAATGTAAGTAGCCATGTTCATAAGTTAAGAAGTGAAAAATTGAGTTACAAGTGCGTTTGTCAACATGAACAATTATTCTGTTGTTGTCAGCCATGTATATTGTGCCGTTTCTGTTTCTGATCAAACTTTACTAAAGGTTATGATTCACGAACTTTCCATCATAAAGAGGTCACCTTACGCTTAAAACCGATTTATTTTGTCCTTTTCATTACGTTGCTTTCCGTCAAACATTTAAGCTATTTTCAAAAGCGTGCAGCCTAATCAGGAAACTATCACGTCTTCATTAGTTTATTTATTGTTGTTGTTGTTCATGTTAGCTATAAGCCTACTTTTTAACATTAAAACACACGCCCGCCATGTGTAGGTTCGCAATACATTTTAGTCCTGAGTAAAGAAAAACATTTACTTGAGGTGCTTCTTAGCGTTTATCTTAGTACAGTCCCGTAGATTCACGTTCATTATTTGTTTGAATCAATGGTTTGGCTCTCAGACCCGCAGAGGCCATACTGGGAAGACCTGTGCTCGTTCATGAGTCACGAGCACGTCCACAGGCCTGGTGACGTCACACGATTGGAAAACTTTTTTTTAAATATTTTGGAAAAAAGTATATGTCTTTATTTTTAAGAAATATATTAGCCTTAGTCTGAAACTCTAGATGCCCTGTGGACCATTTTACAGGCCGCTCCTTTTACATGAGTGTCTATGACAAAAAGTGCTTTTTGGGCTTTGGGGCTGCAATACCACGGCCTGCCACTAGCACGTACTGAAATTGGGTGAAAAGGGGCGTATCCCCCCATTGGACCCAACACAAAGGAGTGGGTGTGTCTTCCCCAACCAATCAGCTCTCTTGGAAATGTCTTATCGTCAATTCTTCTTCTGCGCAATCTGACTCCTCGTTTAAACACACTGCCCCCCAGTGGATCAACCGTACATACAACAAGCACTAACAAAATGTCCGCCAATTGAAATGAATCTCGAAGCACAGTTTACAGATCAACACAGTTTTATATATAATCACTAAAACCTAATATGACAAATATGTATATAAATAATTCAATAACTGCAATGAATGAATAAATAATATTTTATTGGGACCACAAAAAAAGCACACAATGTATACAACCTTCCAGGAGTGAGGCAGTTGTGAACTGACTACCAACATATTTCATCATCATTTTATTCAAATTAATACATTTGCTGACTAAAACTAGACTAAAATTTAATCAAATTAAATTAAAGATATGTATAAGACTAAAACTAGACTAAAATTGAAAAAAAATGATGTGACTACATTTTGACTAAAAACTATAAACAACATTTTCTTCAAAAGGCTAAGACTGAATAAAATAAGTTGTCCAAATGAACAGTGGTTCATACAACACTAACACAACAGTTAGAATATGAGTGCAAACAACAACCTTCAGGTAAAAATATTCTACCCAATGGCCGCTGACTGCTCTGCTTTTTGACTACGACACTGGAGGCCGCCATTGCTCCACCTTTGCTGTAGTACCTCCATATGACCGCTATTCCCCCATTGCAATGCATTGGACGTTAGACACGTTTAAAAACAACGTTAATGCCTGGTGCTTAATGGTTTAGAAGTGGCTCGAGCTACATGCCTCCTGTGATTACGCTGGGTTAAAAACAATATGGGGCACCAGGATTTTTATCGTAGATAAGAATTTTTAAAATCTTGCGTAATTAATGAGGGCCCTGACTTTGATTGACAGGCCGTTTACGTTGCTGCCTGGCCATGGGCGTGATTACAACAGAAATACACGCCCCGCGAGGGCCAAGCAGGGCCGGGTCTACAGTCAAGATCCCTCCCTTTTGCTCTTTTTAGGAACATGCTTCGTCAGAGCTGGAGAGGAGGAGTCTGTAAATCCGCCATGATTTCCCCCACGAACGTGGTCATTTTGGTAAACGGGGAGGAGTGAGGAGGAGCTGTCTATTCTTTATACAGTCTATGATTCTACCATTAAAATATGACTTAAAATGGCAATGGTTCATTTCCAAAAACATCCAGTACCGACACATATCCACTTACTTGATTACGAGTAAAATATACAATTTAGATTCTCAGTCATCCAGGTGGTCAATTCAAATTGTCTATCCAGAACACAACATCCACGGTGACCTAGAAATAGTATTCTCATCCTGTTATTGTGAAAATTAACCTGTATATCTATTCATATTGTGAATTAACATATAAGCTTAAAATAAGTGACTTAACAAACATAACATTATATTTTATGATTTCCCTTGCTCATTAAATATTTCTTTGAATTCTTTTCAGGTTTGAGTAAAATAATATAACACTTTGGGATGAAAATGCAAAAAAGAAGTCCAAAGCTTGAGGCCAGTATTGCAAATATCTCTACAGCGACACTGAACTTTCCTGGAGAGCTGACATAAGCTGGGATAAAAGTGATCCAGACTGCACAGAAGATCAACATGCTGAAAGTGATGAACTTGGCCTCATTAAAGTTATCAGGCAGTTTACGACCCAAGAAAGCCAACACAAAACATAAAACAGCCAACAGGCCAATGTATCCGAGTACAGCCCAGAAGCCAATGGCTGAACCCATGGCACACTCCATAATGATTTTGTCAGTGAACTGTTTCATGTTTTTGAAAGGAAATGGAGGCGATATTGTTAACCAGAGGACACATATCAGCACCTGTATCAGAGTAAAGGCTACGACACTGAGTCTCTGCTGAAGAGGCCCAAACCATTTCATGACATTACTGCCTGGAAGTGTGGCTCTGAAGGCCATCAGCACCACTATAGTCTTCCCCAGGACACAGGAGATACAGAGGACAAAGGTGATGCCGAACGCTGTGTGGCGCAGCATACAGGACCACTCAGAGGGACGGCCGATGAAGGTGAGAGAGCACAGGAAACACAGGCTCAGGGAGAAGAGCAGCAGGAAGCTCAGCTCAGAGTTATTAGCTCTCACTATTGGAGTTTTTCTGTATTTGAGGAAAATCCAGGCCACAACACAAGTCAGGCCTGTCCCAAATAAAGAGGCAGCTGTGAGTAGAGCCCCCATTATTTCTTCATAGGACAAAAACTCTGTTTCCTTTTTCACACAAGCGACTCTTTGGGCATTGGACCAAAAATCTGGAGGGCACTGGATACAAGTGATGGAGTCTGTAAATATTCAGAGTAAAATATCTGTCAATGTCTGTGACAATGTTTAAACAAAAACTGTTTCAATAAGACACATCATTTTGGCAAATGTGTAACATTTAAATCTTTGAAACCTGTAGTGTTACTGATTTCTCCCTCTGCACATGGTGTACAGTCATAACAGCAAACGGGCTTTCCTTTCTGGAGGACTTTACGTGTTCCTGGTAAACATGGTTTGCTGCAAATGGAGGCTGGCACCTATAGAAAAACATGAACAGCATATTTATGAAGCTACTATACTGCTTCATATTGTAGCCTCTGTGAATTACTCCCCTGCTTTGAATTCTGTGCCCAAAATAGAGATGCATTATTTAGTTTCAGCTGTCTGTCCACAGGTAAAGAAGCATCATATAAACCAACTGTGACAAACTCCACTGTGCCCTGTGCCGTAGGCTGCCAGTTTAGAATTTCATATTTAGCAGCAGGGTCACCATTTTCATTGAAATAAACCTCTTCTCCTTCTTTGGTTTGGAAACGAATGTTTCTTAGATGCTGCAGTGTCTAATAAAAACATACAATCATGTAAGTACTTGAATGAGCAGGCAATAACACTTGTCACCATACGCACCATGGATGGATCGAGAGTCACATTAGTGTCACAGGTTTTGTTGCATTTAAGGATTTTGTGCAGGGCATGGGCCACTGCATACACTCCCTTATAGACATTGTTAAAGTTTGGCATCAGTGACATGTCGGTGAAGCTGTTTTTCACATCACTCAGGTCTTCAGTTCCTGTACATCGTTTGTGGTTGTTCTTTGAATTAAATTCACAGCTGAACAGTGCTTCCCAAAACTCGGTGAATAACTGATTACCAGATGAGTTTAAAGGCTTCACATCCATCATAAACTCTTCGATGCCGCGGACATGAGCCTCTGGGATAGACAACCCTATAGCCCCGTCCAGAATGTGGTGCTTATTCATAGCCACTGTTTTAGAATCAAAGATCCAGGCCTCTGTGCCAACCCACTGATAACCCGTCACATTGTGCTCAGATAAGGCTGTGATCAGAATTATAAGGTCCTCAGGTTGAATAAAAGTGACAATAACGTTTGAAGTCGACAATTTGATTATACTGACTATACTGAGTAATTTTTCGGGAGGGTCAGTATTGATGAAGGACACAGAATACTCCAAACAGATGCCCAGCTGATTGGCTGTTTCAGTAAAAGTGGCCATGCCATTGTTGCCATAATCATCATTTGTTCTGATGGCTCCCACCCATGTCCAGCCAAAGTGTCTGACCAGCTGGGCCAGGGCTCTGCTCTGGTACAGGTCACTGGGTATAGTCCTGAAGAAAGAGGGGTATTTGGCTTTGTCACTCAGACAAGCACAAGTGGCAATGGGGCTGATCTGAGGGAGGGGAACAATCATGAACATATTTGAAATCAATCGTTACATTTCAGTAACAAATCCACACACCAGTGGTAAATGAAATGGTCCAATGACGGTAGCTATGGCCATGGAAAGGGAAGATGCACTCACTCCCAGAATGGCCTGAACTTGTGCTGATCTGGTGCATGGCGTTTCAGAGGAAACAAATGTTGCTTCATTGCCGTTTATGAGGGCTAGTGCTCCTGCTACTCCATGAGGAGGGGATCCACAAGAATCATACATCTTATAGCCCAATGAGACACCTGGCAGCAGGTCGGAACTGTTGTTTATCTCTGCTATTGCAAAGAGCATAGTCTGTGCAAACTGGAAATTCCTAATATTTAAGCTGAGAACAGAGATACTGTTTGTTTTACCACTCTGTTTAGTACACTGTATTTGTGTAATGTACATTAATTCATTATGATACAAAAACATACATTGTTGAAACATGATGAGAATAATTATATTTCCTTGAGGCTATAATGATGGAGTGTGTAACTTACCTGGTGCACTGCAGTGGCAGTGGTTTTTGAGTATAATTATGCTGTCTGATTATCCAGCTGTCATGAAAAGCAAAAATCCCCCCCAGCAAAAGTTCACCATCCTTCAAAAAACTGAAGCTTCTTTGATCCCCTGTCCTAAAACAAATGTTGTCTTTACTATGAAACAAAGAAGCCCTCATGAGCAGATAAAGTAAAGCCAAACCACTACAGTCTGAGTGTCTGACCATCATTGGTGTGGGTCTGCGAGTGGCAAATCCCTGGGAGCAGCACACTCCTTGTGCTTTTATATCACAGTAACATCACGTCAGACGTTCTATAATGATCTCATGTTTGAATGTTATTATCTGAACGTATCAATGTTGAATACACTTTTAATTCAATATTCTCTTAAATGTGTTCAAGTACTTCACTTGTCTTTGGAGTTACTCATGAATAACACAATACAACCAACAATGATTATTACATTTATTTTAAAGATGTTAAAATCCAGGGTTTTACTTTTCATAAAAAAAAACATTTGGCAACAATTTATAATAAGGTTACATGAAGTCATACATCAATAACATGAAATAATGCTTGATTTCCTGATGTATTCATGCATGACGATATCATGACTCATCATAAGTTAACATGAGTTTGTGATACTTTGTGTTACTTGAATGAGAAATAAGGGGTAGGTTTATTATAAGTTCTTTGAACTTCTTCCTACTCCTTTTGAGCACAATAGTCTTGTTTTGTTTTCTTCTGTAAAAATGTTTTAAATACATTTCTGCTCAAATAAATAAAAAATAAAAATAATTAAAGCCGCTCGCGGCGATAAAGGCCCTCGCCCCCTTGCGACCGCCCCCCCTTGCGACCGTCCCCCCTTGCGACCGCCCCCCCTTGCGACCGCCCCCCCTTGCGAATGCCCCACTTGTGACCGCCCCCGTCCGCTCTCGCCCAAACCTGCTCTGGCCTCGGCCTTACACCCAACCCGGTCTGTTTTGTTCCTTAACGCGGCCCACTTTCGCCTGATCCTTCGTCACACCCCGGCCTCACTCTTGCCCCAGGTGCTGCAGGACTGGATCACCCACTCAAATCTGTGGGCACGCACGTGAAATTGCCTTGAGTAAAAAATTATTCAGTAAATATTGCCAAACCTGTAGTAAAACCATCTGTATACATTGGGACTAGTGAGAGACAGCACATGTATCCCAATTGACCTTTGAGCGCTGTGCTTGTGCACTATGAGATTGTGATTTTGCTTATATGTGCAGCGGCCATGTGAAAAGAAAAAGTATTGGAAATGTGTCTAAGCCATGTTTGAACTGGCAACCTTTTGCACTAGAGACCAGCACACTATCACTGAGCTATACCTCCATAACAATGATGGCCTGATGTGGACTACTTGTCTCTAAATCTCCTCACTGGAGGAGAGAGGTAATTGAAGGTCATTTTTCCCCCCTCCATTTTCCTTATTGTTTTCGACATTTCTGCCCAGTTTTGCGTAAATTGTTTCCCTACTGTCCCCCATTTCTTCTATGCATATACTATGTAGCCTTTCTTTCATACACAATCATTGTTATCCCTCCTCCCCCATAAAATGCTGAGGAAAAACATGTTTATGTAGGCCAAA
This sequence comes from Proterorhinus semilunaris, assembly GCA_021464625.1. Taxonomy (NCBI): domain Eukaryota; kingdom Metazoa; phylum Chordata; class Actinopteri; order Gobiiformes; family Gobiidae; genus Proterorhinus; species Proterorhinus semilunaris. The sequence continues at coordinate 21,372,584 of CM038354.1, forward strand.
TCATAGGCGCCGATCCCGTGGGTGCTGCGGGGCTGGAGCACCCACTCAAATTTTTGGGCACCCAGGCGAATTTGCCCCGATTACGAAATGATTCATTAAATAATGCCTAGCCTGTAAAGCCGCAAAAAGCCGGGTTGCTTATAAAATTGATATACATGCGTTTGAAGCCGTTTGTTCTGCTCGTTTAGCTCCATAGGTAGAGCACATGGCTCATATGGCCGGGCTTCCAACCACGAGAGTGCTGGTTCGATCCCGACCTTGACTTTTTTTTTTTGGCACTAGGTAAATCTATCAAAAAATAAAGAAAAAAACATTAGAAATATGTCCAAGTCATATTTGAATTGGTAACCTCCCGAACCAGAGACAGGTAAACAATAACCTCATACAGAAGTACACCTGATGTGGGCTACTTTTCTCTAAATCCCTGAGTTTGATTTATATTCTTCCCAGTAGATGTCCAGTCCAAACTACAAAAGTAAAAAAAAGGCAGCCATGGTTGAGCTTGAACTGGCAACCTCATGATTGGTATCCCAGTGCTCTACCTATGGAGCTAGCCAAGCTGCAAGAAACGGCGCAACTAAACGTATATCAATCTTATGAAACATCCTGCACTCTTATATTTACAGAAAACAGTAAGTAAAGAGGAAAAAGGGAGTGCAACGTAGAAAAGTGGACAATTAAATAATTGTGTCTACATAACTTGATCGTCATTCTTGAGTTGTATCAGGCTCAGAGTGCAGCAGCCCATGTGAAAAGAGAAAGCATTAGAAAAGTATCCAAGCTGTGTTTGAACTGGCAACCCACTGCACCAATGACCAGCACTCTATCACTGAGCTATAACTCTGTGTCACAATGGGACTAATATGCTCTAAATTAGGTCCTAGCACGCCACTGGAGGAGAGAGGTCATTTCCAGTCATGCTCCCCCCCCCCCCCCCCCCACCTCCATTGTTTCATTTATGTTCTTTCCTGTAGATGGCCAGTAAAAAATCAAATAAAAACATAAATACAAATAAAAAGTAAAAAAAGGTCAAGGTTGGAAGTGATCCAGCAAACTTGTGATTGTGAGTCCAGAACTCTACCCATGGAACTAAGGTTTTTAATCAGGGTGGGACCATAGGCGCCGATTCATGTTCTTCCCAGTAGTTGCCGAGTCAAAAATAAATAAAATAAAAAAGAGTCAAGGTGAAAATTGATCCAGCAATCCCATGGTTGGGAACCTATCACTCTACCCATGTAGCTACACAAGCAGATTTATTTTGCAGCCGAAATGTGAAATATCTTATGAAACGGCATGTGGTACAACGTGAGGGTCATTTCCCCGTTTTGAATGAGGGTGGGAGCATAGTTGCCGATTCAGGTTCTTCCCAGTAGGTACTGCGTAAAAAAAAAAAAAGAAAAAGAAAAGTCATGGTGGGGATTGAACCGGCAATATGACGGTGCAAACCCTGCACTCTACCAATGGAGCTATACAGGCTTACACAACAACACAGCGATTTATAAATAAATCTTACGAAAGTTTAGCACTCGAGCGTTCACAAGACAAAATTGCAGTGCAGGCAATATTTATTGAAACATTTTTAATTAGGGCTAATTCCCCGGGCGGCCAATGATCTGAAAAGGTGCTCCAGCCCCGCAAAACTCTGGATAGATGAAGGAATACTTTGGTGAGAGCCACATAGTACGAGGAACACGCAGAGACAGACAGGAAACAGCCTAAGTGAACTCCCTGTGACTGTAAAGTCCAAAAAAGCTCAATTTGGAGGCAAAAACGCCCAAATTAAAGCTTCTTTCTGTCACAGAGGGGTAGTATATCTACGTATGAGTCTAAAAGTGTTGCTTTTGTGAATAAATGGGGTATTTGGGAAAATTGACGATTTTCATGAGAAACTCTGACAGTGGCAACTCTGACAGAGGCTACTATGCTGCCAGAAGAAGAACTCTGGCTATTTCCACGGAGGATGGGCGGGCCACTTTTGGCGGGCCACTTACAAGCCACTTAAAAGACAACTTAAACCAGCAGGTGGCGCTGTTCTCACACTTGAACAGGCTGTATAAGTGGACTGGTTACTTGTACCCCCACATGTTATACATTTTCGGAAAGCTCTGACTAAGGCCGACGCGATCCCTATGACGGGGAAGGCCTGTGTGATTATTTTCACAACTCCATACCATCCGGATTTTTTGATCCGAATTTTTCAAGAAAAAACCTTGAAGGGGGCGCCAGTGGGTCATTTTTGGCCATAGTGGCTGCGTTTGCACATGGTTAGGTCCAGCTCGAGAAGGTGCACGTGCGCCGTATTGGGGCAGTTGCAATCCGACAAACTCTGTGAAAGATATGAGACTTTGAATTTGGTTGAAAATGGCCTCTGACTTGCGGCCTTGTCATGACCACGCCCGATAATATTTCCAAAATTGAAATGAGGATTTGGAAAGCCACATGGGTCTGGGACATTTTGGCCAAAAATTGAAGCTTTTGATTGAAAACTCGGGGATCAGGGGTCACAAGTTCAACAGGTACGATTTTGACGGTGCGAGGTTTGGGCCAAGATGGCCGACTTCCTGTAGAGTTTAGGCCGGGCTCATAATATATTTTTTGACATGTCCTGACGTGGTCTATGACCCTGGCCAGTGTCAACTTTGTACCATGACATTTTTTGCCACCGGGCTCTCATTGACTCAATGTAAACTGCCTGTTTGAGGGGGCGCCACTGAGCCATCTTTTATTATTTTCTCTTGCCAACGCCACCCAAAATTAGACCTCCCGGAGCACTAATTTCTGATACCTGTTACTTGTGTATCGGTCCACGTTTGCTATTTGAATTCTTGCGTTTTCCCTTTTTTTTTACGATTTTAATTAGTCCCTCGCCGGGCACTTCGTGTCCGTTGCTCGGGCCTAATTATAAAGAAAACAAAGCAAGATAGAGGCATGTTGTAATAGACTTTTTTGATCAGTGTGACATGGAGAATCAGGTTATAATTTTTGTTTTCACTTTCGTGAAAGTGTAATTTTGCAGGTATAGGTAGGGGGCGCTATTTTTTTGAAAATTGCACAATTATCCAGGCGAATCAGTACGATCCATAGAGGGGCTTATGTGATACAAATATTAGTGCAATTGGAAATTGCATGCCCTTTTGAGTTGTCGTCAAAGAGGCGGGGAAAAAGCATGATATTAATAATATAAAAAACAAAGCAAGATAGAGGGGTGTTGTAATGGACTTCTTTGATCAGTGTGACATGGAGAATCGAGATATGAATTTTGTTTTCACGTTCGTAAAAGTGTAATTTTGCAAGTATAGGTAGGGGGCGCTATTTTTGTGAAAAATGCACAATTATCCTGGCTAATCAGTACGATCCATAGAGGGGCTTAGCTGATAGAAATTTTAGTGCAATTGGAACTTGCATGCCCTTTTGAGTTGTCGTCAAAGAGGTGGTGAAGGGGGTGCTGAAGAGCCGTCAAACGGAGACGCGACGAGGTTCGGTCTTCGAGAAAAAAAACCCACTTTTGCGGCAGGCATACCAGGTCCTTATCATTCCACATCATACAACAACAATTTCATGGACGTCCATCTAGAAAAGGTAAGACTGCTTTTGACCCCTACTATTGTGTGAGTCTCAAAGTACGTCTATTTGGCATATTTTTCCAAATTTTAGATTACTTTTTAACGGAGTTGTCTGTTGTGTGGTGTAATCTGTGAATTGATGGTGGAATTAAGGAAAGAAACGTTATAATTTGATATCTTAGATACCACAAAAAAAAAAGTGGGATAAATTGAAATTACGAGTAATTAACGGGCTGCGCGTTGGGGTTTTACCCCTGTAAAAGCTGAAATGCATGTAGGCAGAACCGCCCAAGGCCGTGGACGCACGGTCTGAAATAAAACGTTGAAATATGGTCGTTGACAGATTTGGGGTCTGTCTAAAATAAACGGTTGGAGGCCGTTAGGGTCGGGGATCCTATAAATTCTACATAGAAATAGGTTGGAGGCCTTTAGAACGGGGATTCTATAAATTCTAAGAAATACGGGATTAAGTGGTATAAAAAAATTAATTAATAAAAAAAAAAAAAAACGAGAAAAAAAAAAAACATAGTAAATTCGGTGAATTTATGTTTGGTTTTTGGAAATCATAAACGGTATTAAGGTGAGTTGGAGTGGTGGTAAGTATAAACTTGTGTGACGCGACAAAGAAGGTAAGAAAATGCTGGAATTAATGGACTGTGAAGGTTGGGGGAAGGCAGTCACGGAGGCGTCGCCTCTCTTGACAAAGACCACGCGAAAAGACTTGAACAAGGCGATTTTGGCCTGTATTCAAGGCTTTGAGCTGCTTCAGAAGGACCCCACGGTCCCACATTCACTGGAGTTTTTCTGCGGGGTTTTGACTGGTGCAGTGGAGTTCTGCACGAGGGAATTGCAGGACGAGGACAAATTAAAGGGGAGTAATGGACTCTCGAAGAGTGAGAAGAAACTGCTGAAACTCACGATCAGTAAGTATCAAAAACTGAGAAAACGCATCGACCCGGTCCTTGCACTTGCTTCAGCACAATGGTTGAAAGAGAGACAGGTTTTTTCCCCAACTCAAGGGGGAGGGGTTCAAAAGTCCCTCCCGAGAGGAGGGGCTCCCGCCGTGGAGCCGAAGGCCCCTGCTACAATCTCCCCCACTTCAGGGGGAGGGATTCAAGAGCCCCTCCCGAGCGGAGGAGCTCCCGCTTTGGCCCCACAGGCCCCTCCTCCGTATGACCAGAGCGGAGCGTGTGGGTCCTCTCTCTACCCACAGTTAACCCTTCATGGACTGGTGGACGTGGACGTGGCGGCTTCAAACTTGTTATCAGCGGACGAGCATAAACATGTTAGGTCCTTGATAACACGCGCTTACACTGACTCCAAGACAATACCAAGGGATCCAGGCGGACAGTTGTGGGGGACAAAGGTGGTGGAACAAACAGAAAAATGCGCCAAGGAAACAATGCAAGCCCTTGAAGAATTGAAGACACACTCGCTGTCTCAGACACAGAAGGTGACTGAAGATCATCTAAAAGCGCAACAACAATTAATGGAAAGATTTAATGAAGAGACGGAAGCAAGAAAGGCTGAGGTTCACGAGCTGACTGAAAGGCTACAGGAACTCGCGCTTAAGGCCAACGTGGCCCAGCCGGCCCCAGTGGTGAAACAAAAGAAGAAAGTAACTGAAAAGATTAGTCTTTCCCAGTTCTCGGATGATAGCGAGGACGAAGGCCACTGTCGGGCCAATGTGGAGTCATACAAAATATCGGATGAATTAAGCGCACTTTACACCGAAAAAAGAGGCGCTTTGGATCGCGTATTTGAACTTAAGAATAGAGACTATGAGGAGGATGAGGAGGAGGACTGGAAAGTGGAGCTGAAACAGGCAAAAAAGGTGGTAGCGGACCTACAGGTGAAAATTGAAAAAAAGACTAAGGAATTGGCCAAGCTCCCACAAGGAGCTACATATCGAGGTACTTATCCTCTTATTCAGACGGGACCCCCAGTAAATGCAGGGGGCCCGGTCCCTGTGGCCTATAAACCACTGAGTAGTATTGAATTACGACACCTAAGGGACACCTTACCCCCCCTACAAGAAGGGGGCAAAAAATGGTTTAGCACATTACAGCTACAATGCGCCAACGCGCAGCTGGCGGTCGGCGATATCAAGGGCCTGGTGTCCGCGTGTGCAGCCCCTCACGCTGTAAGCCACCTACTGAGAACCGCGAACCTGCACAACGCGCAGGTCCATGAACCCTTTGATCCACTGGCAGAGAATTTCCTGACAGTGGTGGATCTTATGTATCCACCACCATCCCCCCAACCTCCCACATTCCCATCATTTGTACCGGGCACCTGCCCTACCCAATTTCTGGATAAATGTATCCAACTTTACATTGCATCCATGCATGTACACCCGTACAGACACCCACAGACATCCTGTCTGTTCCTTCAGAACGTGCTGGACGTTCTTCCAGAACCTATTAAGACCTGTCTGACCAATGTCCCAGGACTGACTTCAGACTCAACCACATTTCTGACTCATTTCAAACATCACGCTGAAATTTTCAACAAAAAACACAGTGCCAGACAAAGTAACATTGAAATCATGCAGGAAGAGCTGCTGAAGAATCAGCTTAACCAGACACGGCAGCAATTAACGGCTGCCAAAAAAGATAACAAAAAGACACAAATGGTGGCAACAACTCCCATACACACACCCCTGACACCTGTCCCTACACCAGCAAGCGTCCTATACGCCTCCCAGAATCAGCCCTTAGGGCCAACATCACAAATGCACATTCATGTTCACGGGATAGGAGGAAACTCAGGGGGTAGGGGTAGAGGCAACAAAAGGGGACGATCAAGAGGCAGGGGGTCCGGCGGTACGGGCTATGGGGCTATTGGAGCTGGGCGGGGCCAAGAGCACAACCAGGCCTGCTTTCACTGTGGGGCGCAGGATCATTGGGCCAGAGACTGTACCCAAGGTGGCCAACAGGCGGGCTGCTTCAACTGTGGGGACCCCAGTCATTGGTCTAGGGATTGTCCCAACCCACCTGCTCGTGTGCCTTTGGGAGGAGCGCGTGGGGCACCACAGCTCCGACATCCGGCAGGGGGACCTGGCCGTTCTGGACCAGCCCCGTGGTTTCGTGGGGGCGGTGGTGGCAACTATCCAGTACACGACACTCATGGTTGCCTCCCATCAAAAATGCTCGAATGGAAACCATGGTTCACTATGCTCCACCCATATGCCCCTCCAATTGATCCACTGCACTGCACTCTCTTCTATGACAGAAGTGCTGACGCCCAATACCAGTTGGCTTTTGATAGTGAGGTTAGAGGTAATACATATACTATCACATCCACACATTTGTATGTACATGAATCAGGTGTTGTTGCCCCAGTTGTTCTGCCGGAAAACATAAAATGTTTCTATAAAAGAGACACTCTTACTGACCCACACGTGTCACTGTTCTTAGGCCCTGGCCATGAGGCCAGGGAGTTGGGTCCCCTAACACATAAACTTAACAAGGTTCTGGACTGGGAGCAGACTGGTATGGATGGGGTAATGTACAGTTCCAGTACACAGGCATACAAGGTCGAGTTAGGTTTAGCGATAGACGAAACAATGGCTGAAGAAGAGATTCTTTCTCGGTCTCATGGCCGCGAGTTGACCGACCATGAAGGTGCGGAGGACATGTTAAAGCGCTTCTCAGAGGACTTGTGGGCGAGGGGCCCATCGGACATCGGTTATTGCACGAAAGTGGACCCGGTAACTTTGGATGTTGCCCCGGGGTCTCGTGTTTATGTCCCGCAAAGACCTTTTCGTAAAGAAAAACAGCGGGAGGGCATTGAAACTGCCCTGACAGACTTATGGGAAGCTGGGGTATTAGAGCTTTCTGATTCTCCTTGGAATACTCCTTTAAACCCAGTGCCAAAGCCTGATGGCACTTTTAGACCTGCACATGACCTAAGAAAGGTAAATGAAGTCACAACCACACCTCTCTTGCCTGTTCCAGACCCTCACAAATGTCTCTCTATCCTGACTCCTGTGATGAAGTACTTTACAGTCATTGACCTGAAACATGCATTCTTCACCATTCCCTTGGCTAAGGAGTGTAGATATCAATTTGCATTTACATATGGTGGAGTGAAATTGCAGTACAAGGTCTTACCTCAAGGTCATCGGAACTCACCAGGAATCTTCAATAAAGTTTTGAAGGACTGTTTGTCCCCTATTGAAGTACTTCCCGGTGCTGTTGTGTCACAGTACGTTGATGATATTTTAATTGGCGCTGAAAGTGCCAAAGATTGTTTGGACGTGACGGCCGCTGTCCTGTCACGTCTCCTTGAATGTGGCTTTAAGGTCTCAAAGGAGAAGCTACAATGTTGCCGACCCCAAGTTCTCTTTTTGGGTAAGGTTATTTCGGTTGGTCATATTACCCCTAGTGCCACCCAGAGGCAGTCCATTCTTACGGCCGACCGTCCGGATACGGTACGGTCCCTTCTTTCCTTTTTAGGGTTGGCGAATTACTCCAGACACCATGTCTTGGACTACACAGGTAAGACTGCTCCCTTGCGAGAAATCATCCGCGCAGCTGGGGTTCGAGATCTCCGAGCCTCCCTGTCTTGGACGGAGGAGGCTGACAAAGCCTTTACTGACCTAAAGGCAGCTTTGGCTTCCTGTGCGGACCTTGCCATTCCTGATTACGGTAAGCCTTTTCATCTTGATACCACCATCACCAATTGCTCCGGACATGCGGTCTTGTGGCAGAAAGGAGCGAGTGGTCAGCGTAATATCATACTTTACGCATCCACCTTGTTGGACCCAATTGCCAAGAAGGCCACTGATTGTGCGCTGTTTGCTGATACATTGGCTTCCTTATTGAAGAAGGTGGCTCATGTAGTGATGGGTCATCCATTGGTGGTGTATACCTCTCACTCGGTGGTAGCTTATGTACAATCTAAAACCTTTGCCCTGACTCCTCAAAGACAATTGAGACTTGCAAGGGAACTGACTGCCCCAAATTTAACTTTTGCTGCCGATGACGCTCCTAACGTTTCGGCAGGGCTGACCCTTACTGGCTCCCCACATTGCTGTGAGTCTTTCTCTCAATCTCAGGTTCGGATTAGGCCTGACTTGTCAGACCAACCTTTACCGGGCTCTCGTTTGCTTTTCACGGACGGACATTGTCACAGGCTCCCGGATGGGTCCCTGTCAGCTGGGGCTGCGGTTGTTGAACTTTCGCCACCGAACCACACTCGCACAGTTTCCAGCTGGGGCCCCTATGGTGGCTCCTCCGCCCAGTTTGCGGAGTTGATGGCGCTGAAATTGGCGTTGGAGGTTGCTTCGGGTCAGCGTGTCACGATTTACACCGACTCGGCTTATGTGTGTGGCCTAGTGTTGCGTGATTTGTCGTCTTGGAAAAGGAACGTCTTTTTGACCGCTAAGGGCACTCCTGTAGCCCATAAAGAACTTTGCGAAGAAGTAGCTGACAGTCTGTTGCTCCCTGCTGCTGTGGCGGTAGTGAAGGTTCCTGGTCATTCTAAGGCGGACACAATGACTGCCATTGGCAACAGGGCGGCGGATGTTGCGGCGAAAATGGCGGGTGATTATCATTTTGACTCTCCCGGTGAAGGGGAGTGTAATCCTTTGATGTTGGTAGGACTTGTTCAGGCTCCTTTGTTGGAGTCCTTGCAGCTGGTCTCGGATGTATGGGTCAGTATTTCTACAATTGACGGTCATGATGTTGCTCTGACTGACTCAGGTCATCTCTGGATGCCCATGGAAGTGTGGGATCGCTTGGGAACCTTGGTGGAGAACTTGCCGCCAGGCAGGGCGCACAGCCTTAAATTTCATTTAGACACCTTTTGGAAGCCCCACTTTACGCCTGTTGCTTTTCAGGGACTTCTGAGTGTCGACGAGTGCCGTTCTTATCATGATGAATACGGTGAGGACTTTTGGTCACGAAATCGCCTTGCTGACGCGTACGTTGATGGAGTCTATCGTGGCCCTAATGGCCTGCCATTCTTGACGCCATCAATGGAACAACGTGTTCTAGAGGAAATACATGGTTTGAATCACCTTGGTCCGAAGGGCATGGCCAGCATCTTGGAACAGTTCTACTACCATAAGATGCCTCTCTTTTTGTGTAAAGACTTTGTACGTGCGTGTCAGACATGTGGTGCCTTTAATCCTCACCCACACCACAAACGAGGTGCGGGTGCGGTGAAAACTGGACGCTACCCGGGTGATGTGATCCAGATTGATTTCACGGACATGATCGTGCCTCACCAAGGTAAGCGATTTCTGTTGGGTATTGTAGATACGTTCTCGGGATGGCCGGCGTTCTTCCCATGCAAAAGGGAAAGCTCAGCTGAGGTCATGGCTGTACTTCTGAAAGACTGGATCCCTCTCTTTGGGGTTCCCTCGGAGTTACACAGTGATTCAGGGACCCACTTCACGGCCCATGATGTTAAGACTCTCTGTGGTCTCTTGGGTGTTCACAAATCGTTCTCCTGCGTATATTACCCTAAAGGTAACGCTAAAGTGGAGAGAATGAATCGGTCACTGAAGAGTGTTCTTGCCAAAATGCTGCGAGACAACCCTAAAGCCACTTGGTTGTCCTCGCTCCCCGCTGCGTTACTTCACCTTAGGTCCACTGTGAATAACACGACTCATTTCACCCCATTTGAACTTGTGTTTGGCAGGGCCATGCCCGGGTGCCTGCCTAAGTCTAACTCAGCGACCTTGCCTGAAGTTACTAACATCTTCCAGTTCAGACCGTATTTTGAGGCTCTCAATACACTTTTGAAGGAACTAACACCCATTGTGGCGACTGACACCACTGTTTCTGATTACACAGCGGACTTACCATCGAGGGTCTACATTAAAAACCGCACCAGGACCTGTTGGAACGCTCCCAGATACTTAGGACCTTTTGAAGTGACTCAACGGACTGCCACCGCAGTTAAGGTTGAGGGGCGTGACAACTGGTACCACTGGTCACACTTGAAGCCCTGTTCTGAGAAAACTGGCTTACATTGGACTCATACGCATCCCAGACAGTTGACACATCCTGCTGAATATGATAGTGGGTCTAACAGCCCCACTGAAGGGGGTGGGGGACACCAACCCCAACCCAGACGGTCACAAAGACATAAAAAAGACTAACAAATATGGACTTAAGGCCTGGGTTTTAAAACCAGGACCTTTAAGGTGTCCATACGGGGTGTGGGCCCTGACACTTGCTCTTTGCTTGCTCATCATACCAACAGTAATAAAAATAGATGATCCACATAGTTGTGAGGGACGGGTCAGAGGACACCCTATCAAAGAATTGAAATTGGCCCTCTACAAGGTATGCAAAGAAGTAGGTAAAACACCTGGAGAAAATCTGGTCATCTACTGCAACAATGCAGGTACAATGTTGGTGAAAATGAGAGAAGCAGTGTCGGACCAACACACCCTAGACTGGATCACCCATTGTACAGAAAAAATGATAAAAACATGGGAAAACAATGAAGGAACAAATTATGCTGTTTTGAAACCTGTGATTTATGATGTATCTAACATGTCTGTTTCCACAGAGGGAGATGGATCTAGGAAGCGACGGTCTTTCGATACGGGGGGTCATAAGCCAGGAGAGAATAAATGGGTAAAATTAGCTAAGCACACGGCCATGATTACCAACTCAACCCCGCCCTGTTGGGTGTGCTCCCTCAGGCCCCATCATGCTGCAGAAGTGCCGTCCACTGTCCCCGTCCCGATTTCGGTAAGGGCCTCGGTGTGTCTATTGTGGCTCAACCATTGGTGGAGGTGGACTGATAGGGTCCTACCGGGGTGCGAGCCATACAAAAAGTATGCTAGTCCCTTACAATGGGTCTGGCCAGGGAATTGGACGACCGGAACCAATGACACCTTGAGGAAGGGGATACGGTTTGCTGGCGTGACACATTTTAGGAAGGAGCTAGTAGCGCCCCTCGGGTTTAAGCGGGAATGTGGGCAGGGGGACAGGTACTTGGGTAAAACATCGTGCTTAGATTACATAGGTGATGGGTTTTCTGTAAGAAACCAAACATGGGCCGAGAGAGTAGTGAAATTCCACAGTGACCTCGTAGAAAAAAGCGAGATAAAACATAGAAGGCATCCGTTTTTCGGACAAACATGGCCGTTGAACCGAACCACTTGGGCTAGGGTAGTGGAAATGACTCCCCTAACCTACTCCGCGGTAGTATCAGTCCCACTGAGAGGGGGATTTCCCACCCCGGTCGGACACATCTGGCTATGCGGCGATAATAGTTATTTGACCCTGCCGCGGGGGTGGTGTGGGACCTGCACTCTGGCTCGTTTGAAGCCCTCATCTATTGTGGTGTCAGATGCACTAATGCAAGACGCCGTACGAGCATATAGACACCATAACCTACATAAGCACGGCATGAGAAAAAGGGACACCCTGCAGGTGGGAAACCATACCCTAGGTCAATCATACGTACCTTTCTCTGATAACGGCGGACGTAAGCCCCTGTTCGGAGATGGGAAAGGATTTATCGCCACGCTGATCCCTATGATCGGTGTGGCGGCCTCCATGCAGCGTCTAAATGAGGTATGGTGGATCCTGGAGGACCTAACTGAGGTAATAGGCGACATCTTGGACCAAATGGAACGGAGTCCAGAACTTAAGGCAGTGGCTGTTGTGGCTATGCAAAATAGAGTGGCGTTAGACGCGCTGTACGCTGAACAGGGTGGTATGTGTACAGCAGTTGGCCTTGACCACTGCTGTACATATATTCCCGACGACACTGGCAATTGGACAGCCATTAAAAATAAAGTAAAGGAACTCAAAGACTTCCTCGCGTCTCAAGAAGACCAGGGTCCTCAGTGGACCTGGCTAAATTGGTTGAATTCCGGTTCCTGGATCCATATCCTTCAAAAGGTGGGTATTCTTATAGGTGTAATACTCTTGTTTTGTTGTGTTTTGTTTTGTTGTGTTGTGCCTCTCATTCGCAGCATGGTCTCCAGGGCTCTGGGTTCCACTGGGGGCATCTACACCATGGGTGATGCGTCCCAGGGGGACACGGAGCTCAGGACAAGGGAAACGCCAGAAGGGGGTGGTCCCAGCCTGTACTTGGAAAGAGTACGGCAGGCTTTGAAATATGAATGGAACGACCCCCGACAAGGCTGTGATGGAGAATATTGTGGTGGAGATAATATCTAAACAACACTGTTCGGTGTTGTTGTGCTTGTTGTGTTTTGTGTTGCAGGAATGTTTATTTTTGTGTCAAACAGAGACGGTCCCAGGGGGACGTAAAAGGTGAAATGTACCGTTGACACGGAATAAAAACCAGCCAAGTTCCGCTTGGAAAGATTAGTAAGCGGAAGTTACACATGGGAAGAGAGAGATGATTTTGTAACCACTCAGCGGCTGGTTGAGTATGCCCTACATAAAGTGAACATGTTTTTTTGGTGTTATAATATGTGAAATTGTACTGTGATTTTTGATACAGGCTGTACTTTTGTGAACTTGAAAATATTATGGTTTTGTTGACCTCCTTTTAGAGGTCAGAAAGGGGTCTGAAGAGATAATATTTTTATACGATGTTTTGTTCCTTTGGCTATTTAGCAAACTAACCAAAAGTTTTCATTCAGTGCAGTATAAAGGTGTGGTTTCCCCAAAAAGTCCTTTGTTTCAGGGAAGGTTGAGACGCAGCAACCCCCACCCAGTCCACTGACCACATGGTCGATAAAGGGGTCAAAGTACGGAGAAGCTGAATGGACAGCTTTGGGGCATCCAATGAAACGAGGGAAAACTACATGTGGTCTTAGACTCATAAATCTTGTAAACAATGGAATGTGTAAAAATACTGTGCTTCCCCAGGAAGAGTCAGTATGCCCATTGGGAACGGCTGCTGACAGACACATTTGATAGGGCACTGGGAAAGACAGAATTCTGTATTAAGATGACATGTTAGGGAATAAAACGTCTAAGTTGAACTCCTTGATTTGTCTTCAATTCCTGGTATGTATTTTTATTAGTTTTACGTAGCGTAGAAATTTGACGGTTCTGAACTCCTTTTTCAGTTTGAATGCGCAGTGTTGTCAATTAAAGGTAATGTTTAAAATAGGGGAAAAGTAAACTCGTCGTAGTGATACTATTTTATTGTGTACAAGGACAACACAGGAAAACGGCTGTTTTTCATCAATATACTTTAATACCACTTACTGCTGCAAATAACTAATCTTTAGCTAATCCTTAGTTCATTCATAAATTCATGATGATTACGTCCCTTAAACTACAGTGATGCACTTTTTTGCTTTGGACAATAATCAAGGTGTTTATTGGACAAAACAAACACGAACATCAAAGACGTTATAATTTATAACTGAACACAACATAAACACTGCCTATTGCTTACATTACAAATGGAGCTTTATATATACTGCCAATATTTTTGGCCAAATTTTAAAGGATAGGTATCATGCTATTTTAGCCATTCCAAAGTAAACTAGAGGCAATTATATGATATTGTACCTCTACCAATATGGAGCACTGTTTTATGAGAGAAATATAAGTATTTTCTGGGGGTATTTTGCAAACTTGGAAGATAAGACAGTTGGATTCAGTTAACTCTGCCCCTCTCCTAGCCCATGCAACATTAGCAGTAGTAAAAATATAAATATCACAGCAAAAAGTGAAGTTGCTTCACAATGCAGTTATAAGGAGTTGACATGTGCAACACAGCTTCATAAATGGTTAACACACACACTAACATGCGTTTTGATTGAGTCACTGCTCTGTCTTGGCCGCTCCATCGCGTGTTTACGTTATGGGACTCGCGTTGGTTATACAAGTTAATCCACTTTGGTTCTGGCCAAGGTTCACCAACCAGCCATCCGTTAAGTGACACAGTGGTCACAGACAAACACTATTATGGCTGATAGTCGCTGAATCCCAGAAAGGAATTCTAACTTCTGACAAGTGGACTCTTCTTTAGAAAGGTTGAATAAAGTCCTCCACCTCTTGCAGCCAAATGTGTTTTTTGCTGCATTTTCCTTATCGTTAGGTAAGAAAAAAGAATGAAGCTCATGCTTCACAAATTTGGGTGCAAACATGACATCTGTTTAGACACTCAGGGGGTGCGTTTGTTTACTCCACAGGGGCAGCGCAGACAAGTCTGGTACTTCCTTTTTTTTTCTTACAACAGAAATAATGAAAAAGCTGTTTTATTAATTAAAATCAGGCCGTAAGGCATTACATTACTGAGGTCTGGCACTTCCTGGTGGGACAATCTGATGCATTTTACGTCAGATTGTCCCAAGTCAGTCGTTTACCAGGAGAGGGCGGAGCAGCTGCTCAGAGAGCAGGATTCTGGAGGATTGCTTAGATCTGCGTGAATGAAGCCAAAAACCACTCTGGGGGTGTTTTTTGGGGTGTTGTAGCATTACAACATGGCTAAAAGCTCCAAAAAGTCGATTTTGCATGATATAGGACCTACGTAAAAAGAGGAAAAAACAACTGAACAATGCTCACCAGTTTATTATCTCACACCAGAGTGACGTTTCGGGGTCCTAGCCCTTCATCAGACTTAAAAAAAAAAGCTCTGACACACCTGTTATATACATGGGCTGATTGTGTCATGTGTTTCAGAGAGGTCACATGACTCTAGGATGGATCTTTAGAAAATGTTGCATATAATGGGACAAACATGTACAAATGTAGGTGTGTACAGGCGCAGCCAAACAGACAGTGGAGCAGTACAACCACAACATAGTGCAAAGGAACAATAAATATGTATTTACATATACACATGTAAAAAGAATATTTACAAATATTTACAAGCATTTAGAGATACCCCGGGGTAGGACATTAACAACCATGACTGCACAACTAGACTGAAGGTATGGCAAAAAACAAATACTCATAACAACACTGCTACAGTGAAGGTATGGCAAAAACAGATAATGAGGCACTGTACTATGAGTGTGTACATAGTGGTACAAGTCATAGGAAGGGACGTAAATCGAACTGTTCATTGAGACCTTTTGGGCTTTGTGTGTCTCGAGTATAGATCCAGAAGGCCTCTCATTTTAGAAGCAAGTTGTTGATATCACCGCCTCTGTTGGAGTTTTTTTATTTATTCTATTCCTAGATACCTCAAAGTGCTAACATTGTGCCGGGCTAATGAGAAGTGTACCGCTACAGGGCTCTTGGGGTCATGGTTACGTATATTAGATCGATGTTCTGAAATTCTTGTCTTTAAAGATCTTGTTGTTTTACCAACATAAGCCAGCCCGCAGGGACACTTGAGCATGTAGATTACATTGTTTGTATTACATGTGATGGTTCCCTTTATGGGGTAGGATTTCCCAGTCCGTGGATGGTGCAGTGGCCGCATCTGTAGTTACCTTGTGGGATGTCGCTTAAAAAGTTAGTTTGAGTAGATGGAGGCAAGTTGGCTCTTATGAACATGTTGCTCAAGTTGGGTGGTGGAGTTTCTATCAGTGCTTTTTCGATATAGTTTTGAACCCAGTTTGTTAGAGTCTCTGTACATTAAAATGTCCAAGAAATGCATTTGGTGGAAGTCATATTCCATAGTGAATTTCAGATTAGAGTTAGTAGAGTTCATAAAATTGTGAAAGTCTTTGAGATGTCCTTCTGTCCCTTTCCATATGAAGAATATGTCATCAATGTACCTCTTCCAGTTTAGTAGGTGTTGCAGGTATGGGTTACGCTCTTGGTTAAAAATGATGTCTTGCTCGACTTATCCAACGTAGAGGGATGCAAAGCTGGGAGCCATTTTCGAGCCCATGCTCGTACCCAAGATCTGTAGATACATATTGGATTCAAACATGAAAAAATTGGAAGACAGAGCAATATCTAGTAGTTCGATTATACACTTGGTACTGGGTGTTAGATCTGATCTTTGGTTCAAGAAAAATTCTGTAGCCTGTAGACCCCCTTCGAATGGAACATGTGTGTATAACGATTCTATGTCCATGGTAACGAGGAAACATTCCTCAGGAAGCTCGATAGTCTGTAACATTTTTTTAAAATCCATAGAGTCTTTAATGTAGGAAGGAAGTTTAATGACCAGTGGCTGGAGGGCATGGTCAACAAAGGTAGAAATTTTCTCTGTGACCGAGCCTATAGCTGCAACAATAGGTCGGCCGGGTGGTACCTCAGTGTATTTTTTATGTATTTTAGGGAGCATGTAGAAGACAGGTATGACAGGATGTTCTACCGTCATGTAGGTGTGCTCAGGTTTGGTAATGTCTCCATCCTCAAGAAGTTGGTCCAGTTTGTTCTTGATTTTGTTTTTATATTCTGAGGTCGAATTGTGGCTCAACTTTCTGTAGAAGTTGGGGTTGTTAAGTTGCCTGTGAGCTTCGTTTGTATATGCCACCCGATCTAAGATGACAATGGCGCCCCCTTTGTCTGCACTTTTTGCATTATATGCAACATTTTCTAAAGATTCATCCTAGAGTCATGTGACCTCTATGAAACACATGACACAATCAGCCCATGTATATAACAGGTGTGTCAGAGCTATTTTTTTAAGTCTGATGAAGGGCTAGGACCCCGAAACGCCACTCTGGTGTGAGATAATAAACTGGGGAGCATTGTTCAGTTGTGCGGATCTTTTTTCCTTTGTACTTTTTGGATCCAGCACACTGGTTTAGAACGTCGAATGTGCGTGTCTTTCCTCCTCATAGGACCTAAGAAACTCATGCCCCTAGAGGCCATAAGCGCCACTGCAGGTGTCGTAGCATTTAGCGTTTTTTTACTCATTAATTGTCCGTGAGAGTAAATACTACGCTGACAGAAAAGGGAGGTGGAGAGAGGGATATACTTAAACTTGGTTGTAAATACTGACTAAATGGGGCTAGCCCGCAGTTAACTTTGCCTGTTAGCCTGTTAGCTTCTCCTTCGTGATTTCATTAGTGTGTATTGGTGACTCCTACCCAGTGGCAGGCAAGTTGCAATAAGTCAAATCAGCATTATCAGTACGCATGCGTGGTAATGTTCCTACCCACGGTGTCAACAAAGCCCATTAAAACCATACTATCATAGTGGAACAACCGGCTATTTAGTGACTATTATGGCACTTAAAGTGGTTTTACGGCGATATGCCAGGTTCGCATTCATTCTCCATTGCAGTGCGACTGTCTTCATGGGCTTAATCAGTGTATGGAAGAGTTTTGTCCTATTCACGAGTGCAATAAAGGAACCTCACAGTGCTTTATGCGAGACACCATATGCACTCATCAAGAAAAGATCCAGAACCTCATGACAAATGGATTAAATGTGTAAGTTTGACATATAGCTAACTAGTAATGCTATTTGTAACCAATACGTCTATTTACTTAATTCTCGAAGACGGCGTGTACGTCACAGTCACTGAATACTATGACAACGGACAGCGCCATTTTAGTGTGGTTTCCAGTTGCCTGACATAGCCATGGATCAATCAATACCGCCCGCGGCCTGCGGCAGGTGTGAGGACTAAACCAGGACGTAGACTATACCGGTTAAAAATCAGGACTGAACCATGACTGAATAAGAAACTAGAACTTTTAGACCAAGAGAAAAGCACAACAAGAAAGATATAAGCTATTTACCTTTAGCAACAGACCCAGAGCCTGAGCTCACATACTGTTGTTATTAAGTTTTCTCCAGCTGCACCGGCGAGGGCCGTAATACCGGAAAGACGCCTCGTCGTGAGTATTTTTGTTGACTTTAGGAATAACTAGGAGAACCCTGCCGAAAGAGCGAAGGGACCGTGAAGTTTCATAAGGTAAAAGCAACTCTGAAAGATAAGAAGGACCAAGACCATTAAGACATTTAAAAACCATTAAAAGATCTTTAAAATCGATCCTGAAACACACGGGGAGCCAATGCAGCGATTCTAAAACCGGTGTAATGTGGTCCCGCCTCCTGGTCTTCGTCAGGATTCGAGCTGCTGAATTTTGTAAAAGTTGTAAACCTGAGATACTCTTTTTGGGAAGACCAGAAAGCAGGCCATTACAGAAGTCAAAAATCACACCCAGGTTTTTCACCTGTGAGGATGGACTAAAAGACAGTGACTGTAGTTTGGGTAAAAGTGTCTCTGTCTGGGCCTCAGGACCAATGATTAAAACTTCGGTTTTAAGCTGCCATCTAGCATTTGATATCTAAAATGCAATTAAAAAGTGCATCCATTGGCCTGGTGTCATCAGGAGACATGGAGATCAGAATCAGAATCAGAATAGGTTTATTGCCATTGTTTCAGAACAGGGTTCACAAACTAGGAATTGAATGTCGCAAACGTGAATTACAGAATTAAGATAAAAAAATAAGCTAAGAACGTTAAACTATAAAGCTATAAGGGCAAGCATAAAAATATTAAATAAATAAGATAAAATAAAGTGACATGTTTTAAGTAGGGATGTAAAGATATTGACGATATCGCGATATCGCGGTAGTAAAAGTGCCTCGATATCGTCGTGGTCTTGTTACGATATTTAAACGGACAATTATCCGTCAAAAACAACTAGAATAAGTTGGATCCCGCGGAAAAAACATTGTAAACTACATAGACCATGATCCTTTGCGCTGCGTCGTCTCAACAAATGAGCTGTTGAGCCAATAGGAGCGCGTGTTTTACGCTGTAGTGTCCACACAACAAGTGAACATGGCGGTGAGCGGCGACCAAAGTGGGGCTCCCGTGGATACTGATGAAAGCGCCCCCGAAGTTGTGCCAGCCCCTGCAGCTTTTAAGTCAGATGTATGGCAGCATTTTGGTTTCGCTGTGGCAAAAAACGATAAAGGAGAGAGGGTAGCGGACAAACAATGGACCATGTGCAAACACTGTCACGTGAAAATACGATACACTGCGGGAAACACCAGCAACATGCGGAGCCATCTGACGAGCCATCACCTTGAAAAGTTTAGAAAGAAAGTCATGTCAGGTCAAAAAACCTTACAGGAGGCATTTATGACAGCTATGCCACACAACAGCACAAAGGCTCAAGAAATCACGAGGTACATCGCGGAATACATAGCGTGTGATTTACGTCCTTTTTCTGCAGTGGATGGAAAAGGATTTAAAAGGTTAGTGGCTAAGCTTGAGCCAAAGTATAAGATGCCATCGCGGGCTCATTTTAGTCAAACTGTGTTCCCTGCACTTTACCGTGAGACAAAAGAAGAAGTTATGCTGAGCCTTAAACAGTCAGAGAGCATCGCTATTACCACTGATGGATGGACCTCACGAGCGACCCAGAGTTACATTACTATTACGGCGCATGTTATAACGAATGAATGGGAGATGAAGAGTTTTGTTTTACAAACAAGGCCGCTAAGTGAATCACACACTGGCGCAAACATAGCCGAAGTGCTCAAATCTGCAGTCAAAGACGAGTGGGGGCTGGACAAGATTAGCACAAGGATCGCTGTAGTTACGGACAACGCAAGCAACATGCGAGTAGCAGTAAACGAAGCTGGGCTGTCTCCTCACATAAGATGCTTCGCGCACACATTAAACCTGGCCTCCCAAGCAGGTTTAAAGGTAACCGCTGTGAACCGTCTCCTCGGTAGAGTCAGGCGTGTGGCAAGTGATTTTCATCGCAGTCCTACAGCCACAGCCGTGCTGACCAGCAAACAAAAACTACTCAATCTCCCTGTGCACAAATTGATCATTGATGTAGCGACTAGATGGAATAGCTCACTGGATATGGTTGAGCGTTACCTAGAACAACAACAAGCTGTGGCTGCAGCCCTTCTGAGTGATGAACTGAGACAAAAGTCACGTGAAATAGACACTTTGGACACATCTGACATTGCAAATGCTGAGGACCTTGTCAAGCTTCTTTTGCCAATAAAAAAAGCCACAACTGAAGGATCTCTCTGACCGATACCAAGGAGAGGATGAAAAGTTCTTGCAGGAGAGCAGTGCCTTGGATCCACGCTTTCGCACCTTGCTACATCTAAGCAGCAGAGTGAGGGAAGACGTCTTCGAACGAATAAAGTTGAAAGCGTCACAGATGCAACAACAACAGGTGAATATTTTTAATGCTGTGCTTTAGAGAAATGTAATACAATGTAACAAAATACTAATATAATGTCTCTTTATCATTTAGGGCCAAGATGTGCTGCCAGAGTCCACACCCAGCAGATCTGGCGGGGCAACATCCCACTCTTTCTTCATTAGCGAAAACCTACCTATGCATACCTGCTACCTCAGTACCTAGTGAGAGAGTGTTTTCCACAGCAGGGGATATTGTAAATGCACAAAGGTCTCTTCTTCTCCCAAGCAATGTAGATCTTTTGATCTTTCTGAAGAAGAACCTCAACATAAGCTCTTAGGTTACCAGTGTTTTTTCAGTTGGCCTTTTGCCTGACTATTTTATTTAAGTTTAGATTATTGTTTATTATTTATTTGGTTGGGGCAGTGCATGTTAATTGATAGACATGCATCTATTGTACATGTTTGTGGATGTTTTCAACAGGCGGTTTTTATTTGCCTACTACTTTTAGTTTTATGCTTTTTTTACACATTTGAACCAGACTTGAGCTTTGTTTGCACTTGAAGGGAATTCCCTTTTGTTTCTGTTTACAGTTCTACTTGCTCAACGGTATATTGATGTTAATGACTTGAGGTTGCACTGTAAAAGCATTAAGTGATCAGAGTTTACATGTTTTTATGCTGCATGATTATAACAATAAATGCCCTAGTGAAAAAAGCAGTTTAAATGTCAGTTTTTTATTATTATCATCATAAACTCAATATCGTGAGCTATTTTACAATACCGCGAACCTCTCCACAATATCGCAATAAATATCGTACCGTGAGCTCAATATCGATATCGTATCGTATCGGGAGATTATGATATCGTTACATCCCTAGTGGTAAGACAACAACAATTTGACATTGAACAACAGCGGGATTGTATTTACCTATGTGTGGGCATATAAAGTGATATTAAGTGTTATAAAGTGATGAGTGATAGCAGCGGGTCTAAGTGTGGACACACAGTACAACAGAGCAGAAACATCCATGAGTCTGTAACTAAGCTACAGAGACTTGTTATTGTTCATGAGTCTGATGGTGGAGGGGAAAAAACTGTTCAAGTGGCGGGATTTATGGGTATGGCTAGACCGTAGAAGAGGAGAGACACGCACATCCGACGCTCTAAACCAGTGTGCTGGATCCAAAAAGTACATAGGAAGAAAAAGAAAAAGATCCGCACAACTGTAGTTAGCTCACCAATTTATTGCTCACCGAAAGTGGTGGTAACGTTTCGGGTCCTAGCCCTTCATCAGACATCACTTTCGGTGAGCAATACATTGGTGAGCTAACTACAGTTGTGCGAATCTTTTTCTTTTTCTTCCTATGGATAGACCGTAGCCTCCTGCCTGAGGGGAGAGGGGTGAATAGTCCGAGTCCAGGATGAGAAGGGTCAGCTGTGATCCAACCCACACGCCTCCAGGTCCTGGAGGTGAACAGGTCCTGGAGAGATGAGAGCTCACAGCCAATCACCTTCTCTGCAGCACGCACAATGCGCTGCAGTCGGTGCTTGTCCCGTTCTGTAGCGCCGGGGAACCACACGGTGATGGAGGAGGTGAGGATGGACTCGATGATGGCCGTGTAGAACTGCACCAGCATCTTGGTTGGCAGCTTAAGTTTCCTCAGCTGCCGCAGGAAGAACATCCTCTGCTGGGCCTTCTTGATGAAGGAGCTGATGGTCGGCTCCCATTTGAGGTCCTGGGTGATGGTGGTGCCCAGGAAACGGAAGGAGTCCACAATGGAAATGGGGGGTGGGAGAGTCTGTCAGGGCGATGGGGGATAGTGGGGCTGTGTCTTTCCTAAAGTCCACGATCATCTCCACTGTCTTCTGGGCATTCAGCTCCAGGTTGTTGTGGCTGCACCAGGACGCCAGCCGTTCCACCTCTCTCCTGTAGGCGGACTCATCACCGTCCGAGATGAGCCCGATGAGGGTGGTGTCGTCCGCAAACTTGATCAGTTTAACGGACTGGTGACTGGAGGTGCAGCAGTTTGTGTACAGGGAGAAGAGTCAGGGGGAAAGTACACAGCCCTGAGGAGACCAGTGTTTGTAGTCTGAGTGTCCGAGACGATGTACAACTGTGTATCATCAGCGTAACTATGAAAGTTGACTCCGTGGCTGTGTCCGAATGTCTAACCCCTCATTCCCTACATAGGCCCGCACTATAGTAGACTATATAGTCCACTGACGTCACACATGCTCATTTGTATTTATTTATTAATTTTTTCTGAATTTATTTGTTAGAAATATTTATTTTATGAAACAGAACAACAGCTTTGGCACTTTTACAGGTGTTTTGTTTGACATTTAAATAAAAAAATTAAACTATCATCACTATCAAAAAAACACTCCAGCGTTAGCTCAAAGACGTGTAGAAAGTAGGTCAGCCAGCGCCAGCAGAATGAGCGCACTACTTTGAGCAGATGCTAAAAGTTTGCTAAACTCCAGGAAAAATGTATTTCTGCGATAAAGACCGACCAAACTCATGAGACAGGGGACTAATTATGGATAAATACGAGTCAGATACATTATATTTAACATGGATTGTACATGAATGGCTTGGAATATTCGAGAGGAAGTCATCGGTCATTTAACAGCTCGAGCTAAAGGTAAGCAGCTAACACTAGCATTTTTCACCGTAACCGTTTATATTTAAGTCATTTATTCATGATAAATACACAACACACGATTGAAACAGCTGATTTCATTCAGTCGTGTGGTTTAGTTCAAAGACCTGTTGCTGTTAGGCATTCTTCTCCGACACTTGCAATGCATTGTGGTCTATATTGACCTGTTTAGTGATCACTGCTGCTCACTACTTGTCAGAATGCATTGTGGGAAATTTTGAGTGCAATACTTTTTTTCTCTCTCATTCGGACACCTCTACAAAATGGCGTGACCACTATATAGTGCACTATATAGGGAATAGTGTGGACATTCGGACACAGCCCATGTCTCCTGATGACATCACCAAGAGGGAGCATGTACAGGTTAAAATCACTGGTTAAAATGATCATATTAAAAGAACTATGTAAAATTGATCAAAACTCAACTTGATAAAAAAGAGAGCAGGTGCTTCGCACATCTATTTCATAACAGGTGCGTTGGAGAGGTCGTGCGTAATGCTCATATCATGTGAAAAATGTAATCTCTCGCACACTGTAAATCTTGAAAGATTTAGAGTGCGAGAGATTACATTTTTCACAGGTCTTTAAAGCAGAACTAAGTAACGTGTTTACCTTAATAAATCTTTTCCGTAGTCCCTCTGGGGGTAATACAAGTGTTAATGGGATGATTGGAGGGTCTTTCATCTCTCCCTGGCTTCTCTGGCCAGAAAACCATGCTTGCAACTTGACTGCCACCGGGTCGGAGCAACCAATACACGCTAATATTTCCATTGTATAACTGGATGTAAAACATCCCTCTCTCCCTTCACCTTTTC
Source organism: Proterorhinus semilunaris (assembly GCA_021464625.1). Classification (NCBI taxonomy): domain Eukaryota; kingdom Metazoa; phylum Chordata; class Actinopteri; order Gobiiformes; family Gobiidae; genus Proterorhinus; species Proterorhinus semilunaris. Next base: position 21,396,570 of record CM038354.1, read on the forward strand.
TGTCAGCATAGTATTTACTCTCCAAGACTTTTAATAAGTTAGAAAATCGTAACTTGCTATGACACCTGCAGTTGCGCTTATGGCCTCTAGGGGCACGAGTTACTTAGTACTGCTTTAAATAGTGACACATAAAATTGGGGGATTACTAAAAACAATTCAAGGTCAAGGTCAAGTTTATTTATAAAGCACATTTACAAAACAGCCATCACTGCCCCAAAGTGCTGTACACAGTACAATAATACAACACTACAAAAACACAACAATATAACACGATAAGAAAAGTAAAAATGTAAACTGTAAAAATATGAAAAAATGCTCAGCTCATCTTGTGTTAAAAGCCTGCGTAAAAAGGTAAGTCTTTAACAGAGTTTTGAAGCTCTCAACTGATGTAGCCTGTCTAATGTTCACAGGGAGGGAGTTCCACAGTTTAGGGCCTGCTACTGCAAAAGCTTTATCTCCTTTAGTTTTTAAATGAGATCTTGGACGATCCAGCAAACTTTGGCCCGAGGATCGCAGAGCTCTGACAGGGGCGTGCAAAGACAACAGTTCAAATAAATAAGGCGGTGCCAGTCCATGGATGGATTTAAAAACAAGTAATAGAATTTTGAAGTCTATTCTAAAAACAACAGGTAACCAGTGAAGAGAAGACAGAACAGGAGTAATATGTTCATGCCGTTTGGTTCCTGTGAGCAGGCGTGCAGCCGCGTTTTGGACCATTTGGAGTCTGTGAATTGATGACTGCTTTAGACCAAAATACAAAGAATTACAATAATCCAAACGAGTTGTGATCAATGCATGGACAACCTGTTCAAACTGGTTTAAAGGTAAGTAGCGCTTCACCTTACTTAGAAGCCTAAGTTGGAAAAAACTAGTTTTGACTACTGCGTTGATCTGTTTTTCAAACTGGAATGAACTGTCAATATGAAATCCAAGACTTTTGGCGGATAAACAGCAGTGGGACGCAAGTGGACCAAGAGCACTGCTGGTAAGGTCAGCCTCACCAAAAAACACGATTTCAGTCTTTTTCTCATTCAAATTGAGAAAATTCAGTGACATCCAGTCTTTGACCTCTTTAAGACATGTCAATAAGGCGGCAGATGAGTTAGATTTGAGGTCCAAAGGCAAATAGATCTGTACATCATCTGCAAAGCAATGAAACTGAATGTTGTATTTTCTAAAAATTGAGCCCAATGGCAGCATGTACAATGAAAATAGAATTGGCCCTAAAATTGAGCCTTGGGGTACCCCGCAGGTTAGGGGGGCTTTCTGCGAGGTAAAAGAACCAAGGTTTACAGAAAAACACCTATCATTCAGATATGACTTAAACCACTTAAGCACTGTGCCACTCATCCCAACACATGATTCAAGACGGGATATTAAAATATTATGGTCAACAGTGTGAAAGGCTGCCGTTAGATCTAAAAGTACAAGGACTGCTGAACGGCCAGAGTCTGAAATTAAAAGAAGATCATTAAAAACTTTTAAAAGAGCAGTTTCTGTGCTGTGCAAAGATTTAAAACCCGATTGGAATTTTTCACAGATATCAGAAGATTTAAGGTACGACTGTAGTTGAGCAAAGACCACTTTTTTGAGAATTTTGGACAGAAAAGGCAGCTTTGAAATTGGCCTATAATTAGATAAAACAGAAGGATCCAAATTATGTTTTTTTAAAAGAGGCTGGACAATAGCCTGTTTAAAAGCACTGGGAACAATACCAGAAGTTAGGGAGGCATTTACCAAATTCAAAATGCAAGGACCAACAGAGTCAAAAACATCCTTTAACAGTCTAGCTGGAAGGTTATCCAGTGGACAGTTAGATGGTTTTAAGCTCTGGACAACCTTTAACAGTTCAAACAATGAAATACAGTCAAAGTCACTAAAAACAGCTGAGCATTCAAGGGCAACACTAGGATCAGTGGGTACAAAAGGCAAAGATGACCGTATATTCAATATTTTGTCGATAAAGAACTGGCAAAACTTCTCACACAAAGAAGCAGAAGGAACAACACCAGTGGTTTCAATTGGATTCACAATCTTGTTTAAAACATTAAAAAGAACCTGAGGATTATGACAGTTTGAAGACACAATGTTCGCCATATACCGAGACTTTGCTGTCCTGACAGCATCCTGATACTTAGCAAGGGACTGTCTTAAAATTCCCAGTGATACATGAAGTTTGTCTTTTTTCCATTTCCTTTCTGCACGGCGACAATTGCGTCGGAGTGCGCGAGTGGTGTCATTGTGCCATGGCTCTGCGAGCTGTGAACGCCGAATTTTAAAAGGTGCAACAGTGTCGAGAATTCCCACGCACGTCAAGTCAAATAAGCTAACCAACTCATCAATGTTCATAGCAGGATTGCAAGAAATTAGCTGAACGTTGAGATCAGAGGCAGCAAAGGCCGTAGAAAAAAGTGGGGCTGTGGATGAAGAGATGACGCGCCGCTGACGCGCTGGGACGCATGATTTACTTTTGGATAAGGACATCACCAGAGAAAAAAGCACAGGGAAATGGTCTGATATACCAGCGTCACAAATCTCTGTCGTACGTTTAAACCGCAAGATAAAACAAGGTCCAGAATATGACCCTTGTCGTGAGTCGGTGCGTTTACCGCTTGATTAAGATTAAAAGACTCCAACACATTTAAAAAGTCTTTGACCAAGGGCTTTGAGGGGCAACACAAATGAATATTAAAGTCTCCAACAATTAAAAATGTGCTACAATTTAGTGCAATGCCTGCAACAAAGTCAGAAAAATCATTAATAAAATCCTTGTTAAATTTGGGAGGACGATAGATGAGCGCGCACAGGACGGGTGGATCCAGTTTGATTTCGAAGAGCTGTAGCTCAAAACTCTTGTAAGTTTTGATAGGAATCAAACAGCAGACAAAGTCAGTTTTAAACACCGTGGCTAAACCTCCGCCCTTGCCTGTAAGTCGAGGGGAGCTGAAGAAAGAGCAGGCCGGAGGGAGAAGCTCTGAAAATGCGAAACACCCACCAGCTCGTAGCCATGTCTCTGTCAAAAGCATAACATCAAGCTCCCGGGACGTGAAGAAGTCATTGAGCACGAAGGTCTTGTTACTTAAAGATCTGGCGTTTATCAGCGCCAGATGAAGGGTGAGGTCTCCCGCATACTGCGAAGGTTTTGCTCGGCTAAGCGGGCGGAGGTTCCCAAGATCCACACCGCGATTAGCCGCTCGAGGAAGCCGGAGAAGGTACTCCGCTGGTGCGCACAGCTGATCCATTGCGGCGTTGCCGTCTATGACAGGGGTAATCCACCGCTTCGTTGGAAAAGTTTGGCGAACCGACAGGACACAATCCTTCTGCAGGCTGATATTCTGACCACGAAGAGACCGGAGGTAAAACAATTGTGCGGTGCTCAAAGGTTGTGATCAAATAAAATAGGTAAGAGTATTCGTACATAGAACCGGTGCCACCTCCACTTTTACCATCTCTGGTTGAAAAAGCACTGCTAAAATTAGGTGGAGAGGCCTCAGTGAGGACAAGTTTTGCATCTGCACCAGCCAGGTTTCAGTTAAAAACAGACAATCAAGTTTATGGTTTAAAATCAAATCATTTATGATAAAAGACTTGTTTAGCAGAGAGCGGACATTTACAAGGGCCATGTTTATTGTGATGAGGGAACTGGATATTAACAGAAGTGTGTGGCGGTTATGATTTGCAGATAGGTGTTATTGATAGTTAGCAGTGTGAATGATAGTTTACCTCGTCAGTTAAAGGCTATTGCCATGATGCACGTGCATTGTTTATTTTCTATTACCTGCCATGGTTTAACATTGCCTTTTTCAGCACAGGAGTTGTTCTCAAACGGCCTCAGTCCTTCTTGACATGTAGAAAGCTTATGCACTGCATGGGCTATAGCACACGTGGCCTTGTACACATTATTCAACAGACTGGCATCTGACACATCTGTGAAGCGCGAGTGTGTATCCCATAAGGATTCACTCCCGCTACACACAGGCAATAAAGATGTAGCTTTGGGTCTGGCATGTGGAGTACATTTGAACACCGGTTCCCATAATTCCACCAGCCCCTGATCTCCAGACTGTGTGGAGGGCCTGCTGTGGGCCAGAAACTCCTGCAGCCCGGGAATATGTGCATTGAGGGCAGCAAATCCCACTGCTCCCTGTACTGTATACTTCTTTTGAAGTCCTATTTTATGATTTTTAACCATTTAATTTGCTCAAATAATATTGTTTATGACCTGACCAACACAGATATATTTTATTTAAGAATACCAGACATTACACACTGTTTAAGTGTTCTTCTTGATATTGTTATGAACATGGAGTTGGATCTGTAACTCATGAAATACTTGATTACGGTTATTACTTTAATGACCAACACTGTGATGTAATTTGATATGTTTGTAAATTAATTGTGAGTTTGGACATTTTGAGCACTTCCTGGATCCTATATTCGAAACAAGTGTCAAATATGAGCTGCGTACAACTTCAGACGATGGACACACACATAAAAAGAGAAATTAGGAGATTTCCTAAGTCAACGAACAATTGTGTAAGTAAATATTAATTGCAGGCTTTGTGACACTGCAATTGTTACATTTTTAAAACTGCAATTCAATTCTGTTGAGATCATTGTTGCTGCCTTAAACACCTGAAGCTTTTAATCGACGACCGGACTGTTGGTTGAATTGATGATTTTTGTTGTATTCGCAGAAGCTCCTTAGCTCTTGTGTTCAGAAAATGTAACAAGTAGCCAAACTAGACATGGCTCCAATAACACTCGGGCCCGTCCTTAAATAGAAGCAACACATCCTTAAATCAACCAAGTCAGGCCAGTCAACGTTTTAGAGCTTCACTAAATGAATACCTCCTGGGCGACTGAGATCCTCTGCAAACATACTGCCATTGTTACATTTTTGCGTTGTGTAATCATAAATGAATAATAAAGTCTTGAATGTTGATTTAAGCTCTCTTCTGTGTGTAATTGCTCTCCTAAAACAGGTTCTGTATCTATTAAGTTATGAAAGCTGCAGCACTTCATTTTAAGGGGCACATTCATAGTGAACTCATGATGAACTAACCATGAGATCATTTTAGTTGTAAATTTACACAAAGTTTGGTCCTTGTTGAGTTGGTTTCTTCGCAAACAAAAAATTCATAATGATCATGATGACTTAATCATTATCATTAGTGAGTTCATTGCCTGAATTAACGGTGTCAATTCATGAGTATTTCATCATGAATCTTCATGACCTCACATAAATTCATAATGAATTATTTAATGAAGTCATGCATGAATCCATGTGCCCTTATTATAAAGCGTTACCAGATCATTTAAGATAAGATAAGATAGCCTTTATTGATCTCACAATGGAGATATTGACTTGTTACATTCAGCTCTTAGAAACACTCAGGGTGTGCAAACAGGCAGGAAATGTGAAATAAACAACAACAATTAAATAGTAAATAGTGGTATCTTATATACAATGACTACCAAGGACGTTGTGGGGACAAAAAGTGTAAACAGTAAATAATACTAAAGTAAACAGACTATAACAAAACATTTTAGGTTTACATCATAGTGCAAGGTTGATAAGTGACGCAGATAAGTGATGTAAATACAGGGATTATTGCATGTGTTCTGCAAAGAGGTTATTCCACATGTTACTCTAGAGTCTTGTTGTACAGTCTGACAGCAGTGGGGATGAAGGCCTTGCGGTAGCGCTCCTTCTTGCACTGAGGATGTCTCAGTCTGCCACTGAAAGAGCTGCTCAGCTCCTCTACAGTCCCGTGCAGTGGGTGGGAGGGGTTGTCTGTGATGGAGGTGAGCATGGCTAATACCCTCCTGTAAGAGCCATTTTAGAGAGCTTTTATGCATTTATTCCACCAGCCACTATGCGGCGCTACACTTCCTGTTTGGGACCAGGTGAGCCTATTTAAGGGCTCAAGGGAGTGGCCTCAGGGTGGTAGAGTGAAGGCATACAGTTTTTGACCGTGATTGTTGATATGTCGAAATAAAAGGATTCTTCATTTAACACTAGAGTATTGGGCTCTTTTCACGCGTGCTAAACACCTTTTTACTTTGCCAACCATAGTAGCCAGTGGTACAGGGCCACTGGCCGCTACATTAGTCAAAAACTGGCCAAAGAAGTTGGAACGCCTGGCTTTAAGTGGAAAGCTTGGCGTATCGTGGCAAGTGGACATCTTGCTTTTCGACCGGGTGCGCTATTGGGGTGTAACCCGCAAAGGAGGAACCTGACCGCGGCGGCGGAGAAGACGTGGAACTGCGAGGCCTCCATGCGCATGGTGGAGGGCCAGGCGCAGCATCAAGTGTGGTAGCGATACGCGGCAACGAACCGGACTGGTGCTGCCGGGATTCACAAGGAGAAAGCGCGATTGCAGCGCGGCAAGAGGAGACACGGTACCGTGCGGGGGTGGATCCGTGCAGCCCGAGGAGCAGACGTGGTAGCAGCGCGAAAGCGGAAAGGAGCACCACGAGGATCGGAGGCCGTACACGCGCCAAGGAGAGGACGCGGTACCGGCGCGAAGGCTGAGAGGAGCACCGCGAGGATCAGAGGGGGAACCGTGCGCCTTGAGGACGCGGTACCAGCGCGGGCGAGGAGCACCGCGTTCAGATCCAGGATCTTCGCTGGAGGCGGATCGCGGAAGAGCGGAGCAATCTTCATTGAGGGAAAATCAGCATTGGGTATATTCTTGCAGATACGAGTATGAAATTCATTGTCAACCCAATCGTTTGTGCTGAAATAGGCATCTGACAAGTTTTAATTTGATGCACAACGAACTACGCTGTAAATAGTTGCACTGTAAAAAACGTAAAATAGGCTTCCTAAAGATGCATGAACTGAATGAAACATCTCCCAAGAAACAGCCTTTACCATCTTGGGCTGTGGACATTTATGACATTGGCTTTTTACCAGACCCACCAATTAACCAATTGTCATTACATTGTGAACAGACTGTTTTTTGCTATGATAAATTTGAAGAAATTGACTGGGAGGGACCAGCGATCTATGTCCCAGTGGTGGAGCTGCATGATCAAGCAGAGGCCGGGGATACATTTGAAGAAGTGGACTGGGAGGGACCACCGATCTATGTCCCAGTGTTGGTTTCGTGTACTGATACAGGGGCCGGTATGTGTCCTACAGAGTCAGACGTCACTTCAAGTGTGACAGACTCTAGGTCAGAGCTGTTCGTGGACTGTCCACGGGATATGTTTCCTCAAACTGAGACCAAGGAGGGCATGTTAGACCTCAGTGAAACGAATGAGCCTATGTTTATAAAGGAAAATGATGCACTTAGTAAAAATCCTACCTCTGTATCTGTTAACGCAAAATGCTTTGAAGTTCATTGTGAAAAGGTTATGAAAAAGATGAAATGTTCAGCCTTTTCTTTGCAAATGGAGAGCAAAGCATTGACAACTGAAGTTTATGATACACCACCATGTCTGTTCTGTTTGAAACCAAGAAAAATGTACAAACATAGGAGATGGAGATGTAATTTTAGTTGTGTAAAATGTGTACTGACTTATGGCATTTGTTGAATTTTGTACCTGTGGATTATGTTTGTAATAATGGACATCTGTATCTTTTGGTGAAGAAAAACCATAACTTTAAAACTAATAGCTCTTGTATCAACGTTGTAATTGTGTTCCACTCTGTGCCACACAATTAAGGGGCCGGTGTGTAAGAGCCATTTTAGAGGCCTTTTATGCATTTATTCCACCAGCCACTATGCGGCGCTACACTTCCTGTTTGGGACCAGGTGAGCCTATTTAAGGGCTCAAGGGAGTGGCCTCAGGGTGGCTGAGTGAAGGCATACAGTTTTTGACCGTGATTGTTGATATGTCGAAATAAAAGGATTCTTCATTTAACACTAGAGTATTGGGCTCTTTTCACGCGTGCTAAACACCTTTTTACTTTGCCAACCATAGTAGCCAGTGGTACAGGGTCACTGGCCGCTACACCTCCTGTCCCTCACCTCCTCCACAGAGTCCAGGGAGCAGTCCAGGACGGAGCTCGCCCTCTTGACCAGCTTGTTCAGTCTGTTCTTGTCCCGCTCTGTGCTGCCCGGGGCCCAGCACACGGCAGCGTAGTGGATGGCAGAGGCTACCACAGAGTCATAAAAGTCCTGAGCAGTGGCCTGCTCACTACAAAGGACCTCAGTCTCCTCAGAAGGTGGAGGCGACTTTGGCCCTTCTTGTACTGAGCGTTGGTGTTGTGGGACCAGTCCAGTTTTTTGTTGAAGTGAACACACAGGTACTTGAAGCAGTCCACCTCCTCAATGTCCTCCCCCTGGATGTTCAGCAGAATGTGTGGTAGTGGCTTCTTCCTGAAGTCGATCACCATCTCCTTCGTCTTACTGGTGTTCAGGCACAGGTGGTTGCGCTCACACAAGTCCACAAAGTCCATGATAACCGACTGGTACTCCAGTTCGTTCCCCTCAGACACACAGCCCACAATGGCGGAGTTGTCGGAGAACCTCTGCAGATGACAGCTGTCCGTGTTGTATGTGAAGTCCGATGTGTAGATGGTGAAGAGAAACGGTGAAAGGACGGTGCCCTGAGGGGATTTTGCCCCATTCTTTCTCCTGCTTCCTGACTGTGCTGCCTCTGGGTCCAGAGACACGCTGCCCCTGCTCCATGAGTATCCTGATGAAGAGAGAAGTCTGGACATCCCTGCTTTGACATCTGCCTCAGAAACCTTCGTCCCTGTACATTCCATTGAGTTATACGACATGAATTGCAAAAGTGCCCAAATAATGCTTAATGTAAAGTGTAATCCCACTGATGCCATGCCCGTAGTTACTTGTTTTATGAAGAGGCAGTGTCTCCAAGTTCCAGTAGTTTTACCAGAGTTACGGTATTTTACTGAGCAAACTTAAAACACAAATATGCTGGACTGCAATGAGTGAATGAATAATATTTTATTCGGACCACAAAAAAGCACAACAACCTTCCAGGAGTGAGGCAGTTGTGAACTGACTACCAACATATTTCATCATCATTTTAGTCAAATTAATATATTTGCTGGCTAAAACTAGACTAAAACTGAATTAAAATATATTTATAAGACTAAAACTAGACTAAAATTGAAAAAAAATTATGTGACTACATTTTGACTAAAAACTATAAACAACATTTTCTTCAAAAGGCTAAAACTGAAACATGAATAAAATAAGTTGTCCAAATGAACAGTGGTTCATACAACACTAACACAACAGTTAGAATATGAGTCTAAACACAAACCTTTGGATTCAAGTAAAAATATTCTACCATTAAAATATGACTTAAAATGGCAATGGTTAATTTTCAAAAACATCCAGTACCAACACATCTCAACTTACTTGGTTACGAAAATATACAATTTAGATTCTCAGTCATCCGGTCAATTCAAATTGTCTATCCAGAACACAACATCTACGGTGACCTAGAAATAGTATTCTCATCCTGTTATTGGTAAAATGAACCTGTATCTATTCATATTGTGAATTAACATAAAGCTTAAAATAAGTGACTTAACAAACATAACATTATATTTTATGATTTCCCTTGCTCATTAAATATTTCTTTGAATTCTTTTCAGGTTTGAGTAAAATAATATAACACTTTGGGATGAAAATGCAAAAAAGAAGTCCAAAGCTTGAGGCCAGTATTGCAAATATCTCTACAGCGACACTGAACTTTCCTGGAGAGCTGACATAAGCTGGGATAAAAGTGATCCAGACTGCACAGAAGATCAACATGCTGAAAGTGATGAACTTGGCCTCATTAAAGTTATCAGGCAGTTTACGAGCCAAGAAAGCCAACACAAAACATAAAACAGCCAACAGGCCAATGTATCCGAGTACAGCCCAGAAGCCAATGGCTGAACCCATGGCACACTCCATAATGATTTTGTAAGTGAACTGTTTCATGTTTTTGAAAGGAAATGGAGGTGATATTGTTAACCAGAGGACACATATCAGCACCTGTATCAGAGTAAAGGCTACGACACTGAGTCTCTGCTGAAGAGGCCCAAACCATTTCATGACATTACTGCCTGGAAGTGTGGCTCTGAAGGCCATCAGCACCACTATAGTCTTCCCCAGGACACAGGAGATACAGAGGACAAAGGTGATGCCGAACGCTGTGTGGCGCAGCATACAGGACCACTCAGAGGGACGGCCGATGAAGGTGAGAGAGCACAGGAAACACAGGCTCAGGGAGAAGAGCAGCAGGAAGCTCAGCTCAGAGTTATTAGCTCTCACTAATGGAGTTTTTCTGTATTTGAGGAAAATCCAGGCAACAACACAAGTCAGGCCTGTCCCAAATAAAGAGGCAGCTGTGAGTAGAGCCCCCATTATTTCTTCATAGGACAAAAACTCTGTTTCCTTCTTCACACAAGCGACTCTTTGGGCATTGGACCAAAAATCTGGAGGGCACTGGATACAAGTGATGGAGTCTGTAAATATTTAGAGTAAAACATCTGTCAATGTCTGTGACAATGTTTAAACAAAATCTGTTTCAATAAGACACATCATTTTGGCAAATGTGTAACATTTAAATCTTTGAAACCTGTAGTGTTACTGATTTCTCCCTCTGCACATGGTGTACAGTCATAACAGCAAACGGGCTTTCCTTTCTGGAGGACTTTACGAGTTCCTGGTGAACATGGTTTGCTGCAAATGGAGGCCGGCACCTATAGAAAAACATGAACAGCATATTTATAAAGCTACTATAGTGCTTCATATTGTAGCCTCTGTGAATTACTCCCCTGCTTTGAATTCTGTGCCCAAAATAGAGATGCATTATTTAGTTTCAGCTGTCTGTCCACAGGTAAAGAAGCATCATATAAACCAACTGTGACAAACTCCACTGTGCCCTGTGCCGTAGGCTGCCAGTTTATAACTTCATATTTAGCAGCAGGGTCACCATTTTCATTGAAATAAACCTCTTCTCCTTCTTTGGTTTGGAAACGAATGTTTCTTAGATGCTGCAGTGTCTAATAAAAACATACAATCATGTAAGTACTTGAATGAGCAGGCAATAACACTTGTCACCATACGCACCATGGATGGATCGAGAGTCACATTAGTGTCACAGGTTTTGTTACATTTGAGGATTTTGTGCAGGGCATGGGCCACTGCATACACTCCCTTATAGACATTGTTAAAGATTGGCATCAGTGACATGTCGGTGAAGCTGTTTTTCACATCACTCAGGTCTTCAGTTCCTGTACATCGTTTGTGGTTGTTTTTTGAATTAAATTCACAGCTGAACAGTGTTTCCCAAAACTCTGTGAATAACTGATTATCAGATGAGTTTAAAGGCTTCACATCCATCATAAACTCTTCAAGGCCGCGGACATGAGCCTCTGGGATGGACGTCCCTATAGCCCCGTCCAGAATGTGGTGCTTATTCATAGCCACTGTTTTAGAATCAACGATCCAGGCCTCTGTGCCAACCCACTGATAACCCGTCACATTGTGCTCAGATAAGGCTGTGATCAGAATTATAATGTCCTCAGGTTGAACAAAAGTGACAATAATGTTTGAAGTCGATTGTTTGATTATATTGACTATACTGAGTAATTTTTCGGGAGGGTCAGTACTGATGAAGGGCACAGAATACTCCAAACAGATGCCCAGCTGATTGGCTGTTTCAGCAAAAGTGGCCATGCCATTGTTGCCATAATCATCATTTGTTCTGATGGCTCCCACCCATGTCCAGCCAAAGTGTCTGACCAGCTGGGCCAGGGCTCTGCTCTGGTACAGGTCACTGGATATAGTCCTGAAGAAAGAGGGGTATTTGGCTTTGTCACTCAGACAAGCACAAGAGGCCATGGGGCTGATCTGAGGAAGGGGAACAATCATGAACATATTTGAAATCAATCGTTACTTTTCAGTAACAAATCCACACACCTGTGGTAAATGAAATGGTCCAATGACGGTAGCTATGGCCATGGTAGGGGAAGATGAACTCTCTCCCAGAATGGCCTGAACTTGTGCTGATCTGGTGCATGGTGTTTTAGAGGAAACAAATGTTGCTTCATTGCCGTTTACGAGGGCTAGTGCTCCTGCTACTCCATGAGGACGGGATCCACAAGAATCATACATCTTATAGCCCAATGAGACACCTGGCAGCAGGTCTGAACTGTTGTTTATCTCTGCTATTGCAAAGAGCATAGCCTGTGCAAACTGGAAATTCCTCATATTTAAGCTGAGAACAGAGATACTGTTTGTTTTACCACTCTGTTTAGTACACTCTATTTGTGTAATGTACATTAATTCATTATGATACAAAAACATACATTGTTGAAACATGATGAGAATAATTATATTTCGTTGAGGCTATAATGATGGAGTGTGTAACTTACCGGGTGCACTGCAGTGGCAGTGGTTTTTGAGTATAATTATGCTGTCTGATTATCCAGCTGTTGTGAAAAGAAAAAATCCCCCCCAGCAAAATTTCACCATCCTTAAAAAAACTGAAGCTTCTTTGATCCCCTGTCCTAAAACAAATGTTGTCTTTACTATGAAACAAAGAAGCCCTCATGAGCAGATAAAGTAAAGCCAAACCACTACAGTCTGAGTGTCTGACCATCATTGGTGTGGGTCTGCGAGTGGCAAATCCCTGGGAGCAGCACACTCCTTGTGCTTTTATATCACAGTAACATCACGTCAGACGTTCTATAATGATCTCATGTTTGAATGTTATTATCTGAACGTATCAATGTTGAATACACTGGGGGAAAGGAATAAAATAAAAGAGTGATAAAAACGAGATGAAAAAGTGACAAAAATGTGGTCATAGGGTGACAACAAATGTGATGACAATGTGACCATGATTTGACAAGTATGACAATATGACAAAAATGTGACGATAATGTGATAAAAATGAGACAATAAAAAGAAAATTACAAAAAAAAACATAAAACACACAGAATTAAGATAAAAAATAAACTAAGAACTTTAAACTATAAGGCTATAAGGGCATGCATAAAAAATATTAAATAAATAAGATAAAATAAAGTGAGGTGTGGTAAGACAACAACAATTTGACATTGAACAACAGCGGGATTGTATTTACCTATGTGTGGGCATATAAAGTGATATTAAGTGTTATAAAGTGATGAGTGATAGCAGCGGGTTTAAGTGTGGACACACAGTACAACAGAGCAGAAACATCCATGAGTCTGTAACTAAGCTACAGAGACTTGTTATTGTTCATGAGTCTGATGGCGGAGGGGAACAAACTGTTCAAGTGGCGGGAGGTATGGGTCTGGATAGACCGTAGCCTCCTGCCTGAGGGGAGAGGGGTGAATAGTCCGTGTCCAGGGTGAGAAGGGTCAGCTGTGATCCGACCCACACGCCTCCGGGTCCTGGAGGTGAACAGGTCCTGGAGAGATGGGAGCTCACAGCCAATCACCTTCTCTGCAGCACGCACAATGCGCTGCAGTCGGTGCTTGTCCCGTTCTGTAGTGCCGGGGAACCAGACGGTGATGGAGGAGGTGAGGATGGACCACACGGTGATGGAGGAGGTGAGGATGGACTCGATGATGGCCATGTAGAACTGCACCAGCATCTTGGTTGGCAGCTTGAGTTTCCTCAGCTGCCGCAGGAAGAACATCCTCTGCTGGGCCTTCTTGATGAGGGAGCAGATGGTCGGCTCCCATTTGAGGTCCTGGGTGATGGTGGTGCCCAGGAAACGGAAGGAGTCCACAATGGAAATGGGGGGTCGGAGAGTCCGTCAGGGCGAGGGGGGTTTCGAGGCAAGAGTATTCGTACATAGAACCAGTGCCACCTACACTTTTACCATCTCTGGTTGAAAAAGCACTGCTAAAATTAGGTGGAGAGCAGTGGCCGGTCCATTATGGGCGGTGGGGCTCCGCCCCTCCTATAAATTTTTGCAAATAAAAAAAATAAATAAAAACAAGTTTTAAGAATCATGACTTTCTAATGTACAGGTGTTATACACTGGAGGGAGGGGGAGCAGAGGGGGAGCGGAGGGGAAGGAGCGTGTCATTTTGTCTGCCCGCTTCATTATGTGCCGTAACAACATCATAAATGTGTAGTTTAATGCCTGGGGCGGCGATGAACAGCGCCCTTGCAATCTAACCAATGGCGCTCTAATAGGGTATAAAAACGTCACTACATATAATTAATTCAACCAATCAGAGACGCGCAATGTTAAATCTCCCATGGGCGCTAAGGCCGAGCGCCCATGGGAGATTTAACGTGGACTTTTTGGTGTGGTCAAGTGTCCGCGAGACCCGGCGGGCGGAGCCAGTCTTTCTTAACAAGTTGACAATGGCGGCGGCATACGAGACAGAGACCGTGCAATCTCTTCTTCAAAATCCATTTGAAAGAAGACCACTGGCGGAAAAAATGAAAATAAAAGAAACGGGACCGGACCAGCCACAAATTAACATCAGACAGCAGGTGAAAGACAAGGAAGCGTCGTATACTAGAGGCTTTTTGCGGACATGGTACACTAAGAAGCTGTGGCTAACCGGCTGCGGAGTAGCTAATGCGCGGTTTTGCTTTCCTTGTTTGCTTTTTAAAACTGCAGCGACCGATCGAGCCTGGTGTGAAAACGGTGTTCAGGATATGAAACATTTTTCGGAAAAAATAAAAAAACACAAACACACAAAGATGCATATGGACAACTGCCTGAAATTTGCGTTGCTGGGGAAGGCTAACATTGCTACTCAGCTGGATGATGCTCACCGACTTTTTATAAGAAGGCACAATGAAAAAGTCGGCAAGAATCGTTATATTCTTTCTAAGCTGATTGACTGTGTAAAAATGTTGTGGTGCTTTTGAATTGGCTTTACGTGGCCACGACGAGACTGAAGCCTCTGACAACCCAGGCATTTTCAGGGGCCTTGTTAACTTCGCCTCGTCGTTGGACGCTGCTCTGAAGGAGCATTTGGAGGGAGCTACTGTGTTCAGAGCTACATCCAAAACGATCCAGAATGAGCTGCTGGACTGTATGCTGGCGGTTGTTAAGGAGTACACTCACGAGGAGGTGACTGCGGCTGATTATATTGCCATTCAAGCCGATGAGACATCTGACGTGTCTGTCCAGTGCCAACTTGTACTTGTCCTTCGCTACATCGACCGCGACGTCGTTCAAGAGCGCTTTTTTGAGTTTATACCAATTGAAAACGCTAATGCTGAAAACATCGCTCAAGCCCTTTTGGAAACGATGAGTGCATTGATCCTCCCCAAAGACAAGACAAAATGAATAGCTCAAGCTTATGACGGAGCGAGCGTTATGCGGGGTGTCACAGGAGGAGTTCAGCGTAAAGTGATGGATGTTTATGAAAACGCACACTACGTACATTGTTACGCACATCAGCTCAATCTGGTAATGCAGATACCCACGGTCTCCACATTTTTTTCCGAGCTAGGTGGATTTTGTGCATTTTTTTCAAGGTCCCCCAAACGAACCAGCGTGCTTGATGATGTGGTTGGCAGCAGACTTCCGAAAGCGTGTGAAACAAGGTGGAACTTTCACAGTCGCTCAGTGAACACTGTGTACGAGCACAGGGAGGACATTCTTAAGTGTTTTAAGACCATTCAGGACTCTGGGAACTTTGATGCTGTGACTGTGAGAGAAGCAGGAGGGTTTGCGAGGATGCTGGAGGATGGTATATTTTGCTTTTTTCTCCAACTATTTCACAAAATCATGCCACACGTCGACATGCTCTTTCAGCAGCTTCAGAAACGAAACATTGACCCCATCGTCATCAAAGCTGCCATCTGTAATTTTGCCGACAGCATTAGAAACATCAGGTAAATGTGAAAAATCATAGGAATAACATGAATGCAGAATAATGTAGTACAGTATTAAGCAATTGTTTTTATGTTTAAACAAGGTCTTCCATAGTCACTGTGCAAGAGGAGATTCCAGCTGCCAAGCGACGGAGGACACTGGGGCAGAACAACATCGGATTGCTATTGAGGTACAGCTTATTTCACTTTCACAGGCCTCCTCTTGTGCTCTAGTCCAGTGGTTCCGAAAGTGGGGGTCGGGACCCCTCGGGGGTTCGCGACACCCTGGGTGGGTGTCTCCAGATGATTTCAGGATGAAATAAAAACCAAAAATGCTACTGTTTTTAGCATATTTTTTTTGTGTAAAACCATTTTTGGGGTCCCTGCCAAAAAAGTTTGGGAACCACTGCTCTCTACAGTAGTGCTTCACAAACTGCTGCACGGTTACTGGTGCCACTCAGAGGTCCTCTGCTGTTCTATAGTTTTAATTTGGTGTGTTGTTTGGAGCAGTTACTAATGTTTTGCCATATCAAATTTACTTTATCCGTTAGGGACTTCATTTGCTGAGAAAGTGCCACTACAGATAAAAACATAGCACATGTACGTTACAATAATTGTATTTTGGATTTCCTCTGCATCTCAATTCACTAATGATTTAGTTCTCTTGTAGATCCTTGATTAGTTTTGGTTTAGACAACAGTATTTCATACCTGATTTTTGCATATCACATTTACTACTATATTCAAATGATTGTGACATAATTTAATAAAGCTCTTTGTAAAGCAATTAATATGTTATTTATTTTCTATGTTTTACAGGTGTGTGATACCATCTGGGCTCAAACAAAGGAACGCTTTGCATTTACTGGGAACCTTGTGAGTTCAACACTGCTGCATGGAGAGCTGTTCTCACAACATTCTACAACCTTTCCAAGTGCTGCATTGAATGTCACCGTGGAGGCCTATCCGATGCTGAACAAGGCTAGACTGAAGACAGAACTATCCTTGGTCTATGAAAATCCGGAGTTTGAAAAGTGTAGTGGTGCAGTACCTTTGTATCAGTTTTTTTTATGGAGAACAACCTTCAGTGCACATTTTCAGAAACTTCTAAAAATTCTTATCACTTCTCCAATGACATCGGCGGAATCTGAAAGATGCTTCTCCACTCTAAAAAGAATCAAAACGTTCCTAAGGAACACAATGTCTCAAGACTGAATGCCCTTGCCATGCTTTCTATGGAGAAAAAGATTGTGAAAGACATGCCCAACTTCAACAGCAAAGTTATTGATAGGTTTGCAACGCAGAAAGAAAGGAGAGCCACATTTCTTTACAAGTGACATAATCATCTCAGCTGCTTCTCTCCTCCAAGCACAGCAGCACCTCCTCTGCTCCTCCAAGCACAGCAGCACCTCCTCTGCTCCTCCAAGCACTGCATCATCTCCTCTGCTCCTCCAAGCACACAGCATCTCCTCTGCTCCTCCAAGCACTGCAGCATCTCCTCTGCTCCTCCAAGCACAGCAGCATCTCCTCTGCTCCTCCAAGCACAGCAGAATCTCCTCTGCTCCTCCAAACACAGCAGCATCTCCTCTGCTCCTCCAAGCACAGCAGAATCTCCTCTGCTCCTCCAAGCACAGCAGCATCTCCTCTGCTCCTCCAAGCACTGCATCATCTCCTCTGCTCCTCAAAGCACTTGCAGCACCTCCTCTGCTCCTCCAAGCACAGCAGCATCTCCTCTGCTCCTCCAAGCACAGCAGCACTGCAGCAGCATCTCCTCTGCTCCTCCAAGCACTGCATCATCTCCTCTGCTCCTCCAAGCACTTGCAGCACCTCCTCTGCTCCTCCAGGCACTGCATCATCTCCTCTGCTCCTCCAAGCACAGCAGCATCTCCTCTGCTCCTCCAGGCACTGCATCATCTCCTCTGCTCCTCCAAGCACTTGCAGCACCTCCTCTGCTCCTCCAAGCACTGCATCATCTCCTCTGCTCCTCCAAGCACTGCATCATCTCCTCTGCTCCTCTAAGCACAGCAGCATCTCCTCTGCTCCTCCAAGCACTGCATCATCTCCTCTGCTCCTCCAAGCACTGCATCATCTTCTCTGCTCCTCCAAGCACAGCAGCACCTCCTCTGCTCCTCCAAGCACTTGCAGCACCTCCTCTGCTCCTCCAAGCACTGCATCATCTCCTCTGGTCCTCCAAGCACTGCATCATCTCCTCTGCTCCTCCAAGCACTGCATCATCTCCTCTGGTCCTCCAAGCACTGCATCATCTCCTCTGCTCCTCCAAGCACAGCAGCAGCGTCTCTGCTCCTCCAAGCACAGCAGCAGCTCCTCTGCTCCTCTTCATCCAGGACACAGGAGTTGGGTAACCCCAACTTTTTGTACAGTTCAGGGTGGGTTGAGGCATTATCAGTTTCTAGTAGTATTTTGTACTATTATTTTGTCTGCCTTAGAGGTGGTTTGCTGTAAGATGAGATTCATGATTGACTCATGTGAACACTGGAGACAATGTATAGCATTTTTTTCCCTCACCATTCCAATTAATGTACAGTCTTCTCCCTCTAGTGGTTACTCCATGTAATAACAGCAAATATTTAATTCATTGTTTATTGAATATTGCACTCACTGTAATTCATGCAAATAACAGCAATTACAAATTCATTGTGTATGACTTGGTTTCCAATGAATCTCAAATTGGCACATCTTTCTGTCTTTGAAAGAACAGTATTTGAAATCTACATGGACATTCTAAATTCATACTTTATTACATTAGATGCTATTTATTTATTTATTTATTACATTAACACCAAATGGCTCAAAAACAAACAGCAGAAATTGTTTAATTGCTAAAATTTTAAAACCACATGGTACCTCAGCCCCCCCTAACTTTTTCCATCACCAGCCGCCACTGGTGGAGAGGCCTCAGTGAGGACAAGTTTTGCATCTGCACCCAGTTTCAGTTAAAAACAGACAATCAAGGTTATGGTTTAAAATCAAATCATTTATCATAAAAGACTTGTTAAGCAGAGAGCGGACATTAACAGGGGCCATGTTTATTGTGATGAGGAAACTGGATATTAACAGAAGTGTGTGGTGGTTATGATTTGGAGATAGGTGTTATTGATGTTAGCAGTGTGAATGATAGTTTTACCTAAGTATTCGTCAGTTAAAGGCTATTCCCATGATGCAGAGGAATATCTTTTTAAACTGATAGGTTTGTTTTACTGAACATACATGCAAAAGAAAATACCAAACATTATTTGATTCATATTTATTCATTCATGTTTTACTTAGTTTTAGCCTCTTTACTGCATGTAATTAATGATGTAAAAATATATTTTACCAACTCCTACTAGTCAGAATGTTTTAGTTGATAAACCACTTTTTTCATTTATTGGTGGTAAGAGTAGCTCTACTCTTACCCATTACATTCTTTTTTGTGTTCTTCTCTGGTTTGAATAAAATCACATAACACTTGGGGACAAAGATACAAAAAAGAAGTCCATAACTTGAAGCTAGGATGGCAAATATCTCCACAGCGACACTGACCTTTCCTGGAGAGCTGACATAAGCTGGGATAAAAGTGATCCAGACTGCACAGAAGATCAACATGCTGAAAGTGATGAACTTGGCCTCATTAAAGTTATCAGGCAGTTTACGAGCCAAGAAAGCCAACACAAAACATAAAACAGCCAACAGGCCAATGTATCCGAGTACAGCCCAGAAGCCAATGGCTGAACCCATGGCACACTCTATAATGATTTTGTAAGTGAACTGCTTCATGTTTTTGAAAGCAAATGGAGGTGATATTGTTAACCAGAGGACACATATCAGCACCTGTATCAGAGTAAAGGCTACGACACTGAGTCTCTGCTGAAGAGGCCCAAACCATTTCATGACATTACTGCCTGGAAGTGTGGCTCTGAAGGCCATCAGCACCACTATAGTCTTCCCCAGGACACAGGAGATACAGAGGACAAAGGTGATGCCGAACGCTGTGTGGCGCAGCATACAGGACCACTCAGAGGGACGGCCGATGAAGGTGAGAGAGCACAGGAAACACAGGCTCAGGGAGAAGAGCAGCAGGAAGCTCAGCTCAGAGTTATTAGCTCTCACTATTGGAGTTTTTCTGTATTTGAGGAAAATCCAGGCCACAACACAAGTCAGGCCTGTCCCAAATAAAGAGGCAGCTGTGAGTAGAGCCCCCATTATTTCTTCATAGGACAAAAACTCTGTTTCCTTCTTCACACAAGCAACTCTTTGGGCATTGGACCAAAAATCTGGAGGGCACTGGATACAAGTGATGGAGTCTGTAAATATTCAGAGTAAAACATCTGTCAATGTCTGTGACAATGTTTAAACAATCTGTTTCAATAAGACACATCATTTTAACAAATGTGTAACATTTAAATCTTTGAAACCTGTAGTGTTACTGATTTCTCCCTCTGCACATGGTGTACAGTCATAACAGCAAACGGGCTTTCCTTTCTGGAGGACTTTACGAGTTCCTGGTAAACATGGTTTGCTGCAAATGGAGGCTGGCACCTATAGAAAAACATGAACAGCATTTATAAAGCTACTATAGTGCTTCATATTGTAGCCTCTGTGAATTACTCCCCTGCTTTGAATTCTGTGCCCAAAATAGAGATGCATTATTTAGTTTCAGCTGTCTGTCCACAGGTAAAGAAGCATCATATAAACCAACTGTGACAAACTCCACTGTGCCCTGTGCCGTAGGCTGCCAGTTTAGAATTTCATATTTAGCAGCAGGGTCACCATTTTCATTGAAATAAACCTCTTCTCCTTCTTTGGTTTGGAAACGGATGTTTCTTAGATGCTGCAGTGTCTAATAAAAACATACAATCATGCAAGTACTTGAATGAGCAGGCAATAACACTTGTCACCATACACACCATGGATGGATCGAGAGTCACATTAGTGTCACAGGTTTTGTTACATTTGAGGATTTTGTGCAGGGCATGGGCCACTGCATACACTCCCTTATAGACATTGTTAAAGATTGGCATCAGTGACATGTCGGTGAAGCTGTTTTTCACATCACTCAGGTCTTCAGTTCCTCTACATCGTTTGTGGATGTTCTTTGAATTAAATTCACAGCTGAACAGTGTTTCCCAAAACTCTGTAAATAACTGATTACCAGATGAGTTTAAAGGCTTCACATCCATCATAAACTCTTCAATGCCGCGGACATGAGCCTCTGGGATGGACAACCCTATAGCCCCGTCCAGAATGTGGTGCTTATTCATAGCCATTGTTTTAGAATCAAAGATCCAGGCCTCTGTGCCAACCCACTGATAACCCGTCACATTGTGCTTAGATAAGGCTGTGATCAGAATTATAAGGTCCTCAGGTTGAACAAAAGTGACAATAACGTTTGAAGTCGATTGTTTGATTATATTGACTATACTGAGTAATTTTTCGGGAGGGTCAGTATTGATGAAGGACACAGAATACTCCAAACAGATGCCCAGCTGATTGGCTGTTTCAGTAAAAGTGGCCATGCCATTGTTGCCATAATCATCATTTGTTCTGATGGCTCCCACCCATGTCCAGCCAAAGTGTCTGACCAGCTGGGCCAGGGCTCTGCTCTGATACAGGTCACTGGGTATAGTCCTGAAGAAAGAGGGGTATTTGGCTTTGTCACTCAGACATGCACATGTGGCAAAGTCGCTGATCTGAGGGAGGGGAACAATCATGAACATATTTGAAATCAATCGTTACATTTCAGTAACAAATCCACACACCACTGGTAAATTAAATGGTCCAATGACGGTAGCTATGGCCATGGAAACTGAGGATGCACTCACTCCCAGAATGGCCTGCATCTGTGCTGATCTGGTGCATGGCGTTTCAGAGGAAACAAATGTTGCTTCATTGCCGTTTACGAGGGCTAGTGCTCCTGCTACTCCATGAGGAGTGGATCCACAAGAATCATACATCTTATAGCCCAATGAGACACCTGGCAGCAGGTCTGAACTGTTGTTTATCTCTGCTATTGCAAAGAGCATAGCCTGTGCATACTGGAAATTCCTCATATTTAAGCTGAGAACAGAGATACTGTTTGTTTTACCACTCTGTTTAGTACACTCTATTTGTGTAATGTACATTAATTCATTATGATACAAAAACATACATTGTTGAAACATGATGAGAATAATAATATTTTGTTGAGGCTATAATGATGGAGTGTGTAACTTACCTGGTGCACTGCAGTGGCAGTGGTTTTTGAGTATAATTATGCTGCCTGATTATCCAGCTGTCATGAAAAGCAAAAATCCCCCCCAGCAAAAGTTCACCATCCTTCAAAAAACTGTAGCCTCTTTGATCCCCTCTCCTAAAACAAATGTTGTCTTTACTATGTGACAAAGAAGCCCTCATGAGCAGATAAAGTAACGCCAAACCACTACAGTCTGAGTGTCTGACCATCATTGGTGTGGGTCTGCGAGTGGCAAATCCCTGGGAGCAGCACACTCCTTGTGCTTTTATATCACAGTAACATCACGTCAGACGTTCTATAATGATCTCATGTTTGAATGTTATTATCTGAACGTATCAATGTTGAATACACTTTTAATTCAATATTCTTAGTTTAGTTTAGTTTATTTGTTTATTTGAGCAATACACATTGTGCTCAAAAGGAGTGGGCTGAAGCAAAAAGCTTATGAGCCCCCACCCCCAAGTGCAATAAATAAAAAAAGAACATTTCAAAACATTTCAAGCAGCTACATTCATACAGACCAACTTACAAACTTACAACAACAAAAATATATGAACTGTTTATATAATTAATTGGAACAACGCACAGCTACAACAACAATCTAGTTTCATGTACGATGTCTAGTACAAAGCAAGTCAAAAAATGTGTTCCTTAATATATTTCTTTCAGATTTTTACCTGTGATTACCGAGTTACTTTTATGGTATAAAGGTACATTAATAGATATTATTATCTGAGATCTTGATACTTTCCAGTTGTCATTACCATTCTCAGTATAATTTTAATGTGGGTTTAATTATCATCATCATTATTATATATTTATTTAATTGAGTTATAAGTGAAGTATGATGAAAGCCCTGCATAGTGTGGTGCATTCAAAAGCCAGAGAGTGGGCCAGTTGAAGAGGGCAGTAGCTCCCCTTCAACAAACCCCCACACAGCTGCCCTAACAGCTGATTTGTAGATGATGTTCCTATGCTGAGTGGTGCATTAAAAGACAAGGTTTAGAGCCCGTTGGGAGGATTCCTCTCAACAGATCGATAACCTGCCAACCCTAATTCTCCATTTGTGAATTTGAGCAATAGAATGACAACCGTTCCAAGCAGCAACACTCTTCCTGATTATAGAGGAAAAAATACACATAATTGATTCTACTGCTCCCCCTAGTGGCAACACATTTCTTCTTGTCTGTATTTCAAAAGTCTTTTGTTTGTATTTATATTTGAACAGGTTGATGTTTGGACATTGTTTCAATTCCATCTCCAGTTTATTCCACAATTGTTCACCATTAATTGTTGGACTAAAACTTTTCAAAGTTGTGCTATGTTTCTGAATCCTAAAGTTTAATTCATCACGTAATTCATAACAACTAGTACGTTCTTGGAACCTTCTTTGTATTTGGTTTGGTAACAATTTATACCTTGCTTTGAATAACATTTGTACAGTTTGGAACTCAACAATGTCACAAAACTTCATGATCTTTGATTTTAAAAATAATTAGTTTGTGTGGTCCAAAAACCCAACTTTATGAATTACTCGGATAGCTCTTTTTTGCAACAATATTATTGGTTTAACTGTGTTTTTATAAGTACTACCCCAAACCACAGTACAATAATATAAGTAGGGCAAAATCAGAGAACAGTATAAGGTATGTAGAGCTTTGATGTTTAAAATGTGCTTTGCTTTTGCTATTACTGAAATGCTTCTAGAAGTTTTCGTAGATATATATTTAATATGAGATTTCCAAGTAATTCTGTCATCAATAATCACACCGAGAAATTTGATTTCATGCACTTGCTCGATAACAACACCCTCTATCTGAATTGCTTCCTGAGCATTGTAGTTATAGTTGCCAAATATCATCATTTTGCTTTTACTCAGATTTAAAGATAATTTATTTTGTTTGAACCACTTGTTGACACTTTTGAGTTCCAAGTTAACAATCCGACACAGCTGCTGTAAGTCATCTCCTGATGCAAAAATATTTGTATCGTCAGCAAACAAGATAAATTTAAGTACTTCAGATGTTTTACAAATATCATTAATATACCTATTAAACAATTTTGGGCCCAGAATGGACCCTTGAGGTAAACCACAGACAATTTGTCGACAACTCGACTGATAATCACCGATTTTCACACATTGTTTTCTATTTATTAAGTAACTGGTAACCCACTGTAGAGCTACCCCCCTAATCCCATAATGTTCTAGTTTATTAATTAATATATCATAGTTTATTGTATCAAACGCTTTACTCAGGTCAATAAATAACCCTATTGCATATTTCTTGTTCTCTACAGCATTAGTTATTTCTTCAGTTATGTCAAAGAGCGCGTGTGAGGTTGAGTGATTGTTCCTAAAACCAAACTGATTGTCCGAGAGTAAATTACACTTTTCGATAAAGCTGTCAAGTCTAGAGTTAAAAACCTTTTCTAAGATTTTAGAGAATTGCGGTAAAAGGGACACAGGCCTGTAGTTTGTAAAGAGATGTTTATCTCCTGCTTTGAACAGAGGAATCACTTTTGCTACTTTCATACTATCAGGAAATTGTCCAGTTTGCAACGATAAGTTACAGATGTAAGTTAACGGCTTAGAGATACTTTCAATAACACTTTTTAAAGTTTTCATATCCATGTCATGGTAATCGGTCGAGGTTTTATTTTTACACCCTTTAACAATGTCCAGTATCTCCTTTTCCTCCACAGGTTTGAGGAACATGGACATAGGATTTGTGTCCATCAGTTCACAATTATAGTTCTCAACATTTGCAATTTTTGCAGCAAGGTTCAGTCCAACATCTACAAAGAATTTATTAAATGTTTCGACAACTTCATTCATATTATTTAAAGTGTTATCCTCATCTTTGAAATATTTTGGATAATTAATTGTTCTTGGTTTATTTCTAATTATACTATTTAAGATGTTCCATAAACCTTTAATATTATTCTTATTAGTATCTAACAACTTATTATAATAATCCTGTTTACATTTTCTAATGATACCTGTCAGTTTATTTTAATATTATATTCTCTTAAATGTGTTCAAGTACCTGACTTGTCTTTGGATTTACTCATGAATAACACAATACAACCAATGATGATTATTCCTTTTTTTTTTTAGATGTTAAAATCCAGGGTTCTACTTTTCATAAAAAAAACATTTGGTAACACTTTATAATAAGGTTACATGAAGTCATACATCAATAACATGAAATGATGCATGAAATAATACATGATTTCCTGATGTATTCATGCATGACGATATCATGACTCTTCATGAGTTAACATGACTTCATGTTCTTTCATAGATTACTTCATGCATGAATTAATTAACTACTGTAATGAATTAATGAGAAAATCTTAATATATATATATATATCTTGATCTTAGAATCATGATGAATTCACTAAAACACTTTTTTTTAACACTTTTGTTTGCAAGATATACTTTACTTACTGCTTTATTTACTGCTGCAAATAACTAATCTTTAGCTAATCCTTAGTTCATTCATTAATTCATGATGATTACGTCCCTTAAACTACAGTGATGCACTTTTTTGCTTTGGACAATAATTAAGGTGTTTATTGGACAAAACAAACACGAACATCAAAGACGTTATAATTTATAACCGTGCACAACATAAACACTGCCTATTGCTTATGTGGTGTTCTTTAATGGATGAAAAAGAATACTAAGGCTTGTTCAATTAAAATCAATCAAAAGTTTATTCCCTGAGCGATACAATTCTAACACAATTTATCTGAGCACTATGCTATCCCTATCACACACACACCGGCTTACATCGGGCAGTCCGAACCAGTGTTAATTTTGACAACATATTTTAATTTAGTTTTAGTCTTAGTCTTTTGACAAAAATGTAATTCAATTTTAGTCGAGTTGTAGTCAATAAAATATCTTAAATTTTAGTCGAGATTTAGTCGACTAAAATTGCAAGTCAATTTAGTCGACTAAATTTAAGACAAATTTAGTCGACTTTGTATTAATAATATGTGACCCGCCGTGGAATCCAACGACACAAGTCGGCAGCTTGCGACTGGAGAAAAATGTAAACAAAGTATTTTTTTTGAAAATTGGTGATTTTCACTTTTTTGCAGAATCGTTCAGTTGAAGTCACGAAGAAGCCTCTCCATGTTTAAGCTACCAGTATTGGTATATTTAAAAGTGTAAACTTTTAGGTTCAAACCTGCTTGTTTTTGGGAGATTTCGGAGCCGCTGTAGGGGCGTGACTTTGTCTGTGTGTTTTTACATGCTGAGGAGGAGGAGGCAGCACAGCCACACAGCTGCTTGGTTTGCTAGTCGACACAGGCTTTAGCAAACAAATGCCACGCAAAAAAGGCAGTTTTATACATACGCCTATTGTCGATCAGTTTTCAGGTTGAAAAAGTCTGGTTTTGTCAGAGAAATAGCGCACGCAGTGGGGGCGTGTGCGGCTTCATGGCTGTAAGCTTCCCCTGTGTGGCTCTCAGAAGCTGCCACTACTACACTGGAAAATGGATTTACCACGAGTTTGCTGAGCAGAAGGCAAAGGTTCAGACGGGTGAGTGAAAGTTTGTTTGTTTTTATCGCTTGCGGGTGCTGTCCAGTAGTTTTTTGACGAGTCTATTGTGCTTTTGGAAGCTAACGGCTAAGCTAACGGCTAACGTCTAAGCTAACGTGCAGCTGAACCTGCTATATACACAAAACCAAGACCTCTCCCAACTTAAACTACTCCATAAATGTAGTCAGAGCATCCCTAGCTTTCAGCCACTTCTTATTTGGGAGAGATCCGCTTCATATTTTCGGTTTTATGACCAGGGAAAGTTACGCTACATTACTGCAGTGAAATGTAAACAATGGGGAACGCGCGGCGATAAAACGTAAATTCGGCCTTTTCCTCTCGTGTATGTGCATTACAAGTAGTACAGGAGACTTTCTAAAGTTATAAATGTAGTCAGTGCATCCATAGCTCTCTCTCAGTGTGAGGCGGAGCAGACACAGACAGAGAAGCAGGATTGTGTCTGTAAATTAAAGAGCAGCTACACTATGTCCATTATCTACATCACTATGGCCTAGTAAACATCAAAGTTTGTCATCTTGTGTTCATTCTAAAAACACGCATGTTATCTCATGTTTAGTCCATGTTTAGACTTTCTCATACCTATTATTAGCTAGCTCGGACACTCATGAGTTATAAGTCAAAAGTAAAAATATTCATCAATGTACAGGATTTTTTTTTTATCCTTTGACTCAAACCAGGGCTAACCACTAACTGAGGTCTAAACCAAGACTAAACCAGGAAGTACAGATACAGACTCTGAGATCTTTTTTTTCTTCAGACCGGGTCTAACAGCTCCAGCCCGACCAGATGCAGGAAGAAAATCTTTATGCCAAGTTTCCGCCAGAGACCAGCCCGCTGATCCAGTTTAAAGATCTGGTTACTGTGCTCCAGTTACAAGAGGTATGTGTACATTCTTTTATTCTTATTTTTCTGTTATGTCCCCCCTCTTCCTGTCTCCATCCCTCTCGCTGAGGTACTTTCACTTTACCGACTTCAGTGCAGTTTTCTGATTTGCTTCAATGAAACATTTAACTGAAGATCTTTTTTTCTTCTTCTGCCCTGTATGGATGGTCTTCCTGTCCTGGCCCCACCTGGACTAAACATCCACAGACAGACCTATCTGTATGGAAACATCAGGCCATTCTAAAAGTGGTCAGGACTTTGTGGAGGAGGAGAGCGCGAGGACAACACCTGTCACCCACTGCACGGGACTGCAGAGGAGCAGCTCTGCAATGTCACTTTATCAACCAACCACCTGAATTTAGTTTTCGAGACTTTGTGTTACATTCACCCACCACTACCCACACTCCAGAAGAAGCAACGCAGATTCATCTCAGAACATCCTTTTGGCATGATTTTTTGATTTATTTATGTTTTGATTTTTGAGTAAATGCCAAAATATTTATGCTTTAAGAAGTGGACAATGACCACTTACAGTGCTTGCCAAAACAGAAAACTTTTATTTCTTTTTTCATAAAGTGCAAATGACTGTGCATACTATGTGGTGCAGATTTAGAGGAAAACATTGTTTAAGAACAGATGGCGTTGAGTGTAAAAAAACAGTAAGGTTAAAGCATTGAATAATAAAAACTTGAAGGAATAAAAATCAACCTCCATGTGATGTGGTAAATATTAGGTATTGATCCGTTATTACTGAAATATTGATTCATATTCACTTAATTGGCAATTTTCTATGGCTTAAAGTAAAGTTGTAACTCACTTAAAGTATTTATATTATGAATTTTTAGGGGGGGATGATGTGTAGAAACTGTGTGAGGTTTCATGAATCAGAGCATTGCAATAACATTAAAATACCCAAACACCAGATCTCTTCTGTTGTTTTTTAAATATATTGTAAACTTATCTTTCATCATTCTTGTATGAAAAGCGCTCTCTAAGCAATGTTTGAGTGATTTGCTTTATTAATTGATATATACTTTTATTTTCAATAGTTTATTGCTTATTATTTATCATTAGCAATCAAAACGATTCATACTCACACTGTATATAATATATCACTGTTTTTGATCTGAACATTAACATTATTTTTAACAAAGTTACATGTGTTACACAACACGTTCTCAAGCCAGTGACAGTTTATCAATTGATATAAAAAAATTTAAGGGAACAATAACAACCTTCTGCTGTGAGGTGAGATCAATAAATGAAACCAAAAATAAAACAGATACACATAATGAAACTGGTAAACAATGGTTTGTTGTGGAAGCAATAACCTTCTGTGCTTTAGTGCTTTGAGGGGGAGTTTGACAGGGGGT
This sequence comes from Proterorhinus semilunaris, assembly GCA_021464625.1. Classification (NCBI taxonomy): domain Eukaryota; kingdom Metazoa; phylum Chordata; class Actinopteri; order Gobiiformes; family Gobiidae; genus Proterorhinus; species Proterorhinus semilunaris. Next base: position 21,425,393 of record CM038354.1, read on the forward strand.
ATGGCTTATCCAAATGAGATGTAAATGAGCCCTATTGTCCCAACAGCAGAGAGGTGAGAATGGCCCAAAACTTCAGAGGCCGTTTAATCCCCTTTGGTTTTTTGGGAATTGCCAACTTCAAATCACCGCTACGCCTCCAAATATTATCAGATGTCCATGTGTTACACATCATTGGAAAGCTTGAAGACTACACTTTAACAATCTGTTATTATCTCATAATGTCCCAAAACGACTTGTGTCTTTGGTTCCTGTGACTGGTCACATATTCATTATAATCATATTTAATCAAGGTCCTCTGCTTCATGGAGCTGCTCCCTCATGAACAAAGCTTAGAGCTGTTCCTTTGGCAGTGAATTTACATGATATGAGGCTCTTTCAGACTGTTAATAGAAGTTTGGATGATATTAGTCTCTCCTTTTCATTTTTATTTAGTCTTATTTTAGTCGACTAAAATATCTGGACATTTTAGTCATAGTTTTAGTCGCATGAAAAACTTTTAATTTAGTTTTAGTCCAATTTTAGTCGTCAGAAATATCACTTTGACTAAAATTAAGACTAAATATTTTAGTCGACGAAATTAACACTGGTCCGAACGCGGGTCATCTCACTATGCTCAGAGAATATATAGACATACAATCAATGAATATGCATGTAATGTTGAGCCAATCGTCCCTGGCTCATCCTTCCTCGTCTGTAATCTGACTCCATGGTGCTGCTTCCAGGGTTAACCAGAGGTCCAGATCAGCTCCTTGGAATGTCCTTGCCATCACTCTCAATGTTCGGACCCTGCCCCCGGGACCCAAAACAGTGGAACAAAGGGCCATAAAACCCCCAAAAGAATGTCACACCTAGTTGTAAGAAGGCACAGAGTTTGAAACCACCAGTATCAACTAAAACAGAACACATGATCGATACACCACACAGATACAGTATATAAAAATCACTAAAGTCTAACATAATAACATATAATAGAAATACTTCCACATTATATAAAAATATTTCCACACTTACTTTACAAATGGAGCTTTATATATACTGCCGATATTTTTGGCCAATTTTTAAAGGCTAGGTATCATGCTATTTTAGCCATTCCAAAGTAAACTAGAGACATTTATACGATATTGTACCTCTACCAATATGGACATTGTGACCTCATATATCCAGTTCAATGAGGAGCGCATCATACCAACGCGCACCAGGGTTTGTTATGAGAATGATAAGCCCTGGTTCACACCCAAACTCCGGCAGCTTCGCAAGGATAAAGAGGTGGCATACAGAAACAGGGACGAAGTACGATACAGACAGGCAAAATACCACTTTAGAAGGAAAGTGGTAAATGCCAAATCTGTATATTCAGCCCGTCTCCAACAGCAATTCTCCTCAAACGACCCGGGAGCAGTGTGGAGGGGGCTTAAGGCCATCACAAACTATAAGCCCAAGGCCCCCCGGACTCTGAACGACCTGCCCCTCGCCCAGGGTCTGAATACTCACTAATGCCGCCATGAACGCCCATCAGCTCATCACACTCCAGAGCCTCCAGAGAACCCAGCCACCTATGCCCCCCCCCCCCACCACCACCACCAACGACCCCAACACTACATCACAGGCCTCCACAGACCCTCCCCTTCCCCCTGCTCTTTCCATCCAAGAAGAGGAAGTGCGCCGGCAGTTCCTGAAACTGAAACTGTGGAAGGCCCCCGGGCCGGATGGTGTCTCCCCCTCCACCCTGAGACACTGCGCAGATCAGCTGGCTCCCGTCTTCACAAACACCTCCCTGGAGTCATGCCACGTGCCGTCCTGCTTCAAAACATCCACCATCGTTCCTGTCCCTAAGAAACCACGGATCACAGGACTTAATGACTACAGGCCGGTGGCGCTGACGTCTGTGGTCATGAAGACTTTTGAGCGCTTGGTCCTGCCTCACCTCAAGGACATCACCGCCCCCCTCCTGGACCCGCTGCAGTTCGCCTACAGAGCCAACAGGTCTGTGGACGACGCAGTCAATCTGGCCCTCCACTTCACCCTGGAGCATCTGGACTCACCAGGAACTTACGCCAGGATCCTGTTTGTGGACTTCGGCTCTGCCTTCAACACCATCCTCCCTGAACTGCTACGAGACAGGCTCTACCAGCTCAGCGTGCCCGACTCCCTCTGCAGGTGGATCACTGACTTCCTGACGGACCGGAGACAGCACGTGCGGCTGGGGAAGATCGTCTCGGACACTCGGACTACAAACACTGGAACTCCTCAGGGCTGTGTACTTTCCCCCTGGCTCTTCTCCCTGTACACAAACTGCTGCACCTCCAGTCACCAATCCGTTAAACTGATCAAGTTCGCGGACGACACCACCCTCATCGGGCTCATCTCGGACGGTGATGAGTCCGCCTACAGGAGAGAGGTGGAACGGCTGGCGTCCTGGTGCAGCCACAACAACCTGGAGCTGAACGCCTAGAAGACAGTGGAGATGATCGTGGACTTCAGGAAAGACACAGCCCCACCATCCCCCATCGCCCTGACAGACTCTCCCACCCCCATTTCCATTGTGGACTCCTTCCGCTTCCTGGGCACCACCATCATGGGAGCCGACCATCAGCTCCCTCATCAAGAAGGCCCAGCAGAGGATGTTCTTCCTGCGGCAGCTGAGGAAACTCAAGCTGCCAACCAAGATGCTGGTCCATCATCGAGTCCATCCTCACCTCCTCCATCACCGTGTGGTTCCCCGGTGCTACAGAACGGGACAAGCACCGACTGCAGCGCATTGTGCGTGCTGCAGAGAAGGTGATTGGCTGTGAGCTCCCATCTCTCCAGGACCCAGAGGCGTGTGGGTCGGATCACAGCTGACCCTTCTCACCCTGGACACGGACTATTCACCCATCTCCCCTCAGGCAGGAGGCTACGGTCTATCCAGACCCATACCTCCCGCCACTTGAACAGTTTTTTCCCCTCCGCCATCAGACTCATGAACAAAAACAAGGCTCTGTAGCTTAGTTACAGACTCATGAATGTTTCTGCACTTGCACTGTGTGTCCACACTTAGACCCGCTGCTATCACTCATCCCTTTTTAACACTTAATATCACTTTATATGCCTACACATCTGTATATACAATCCCGCTGTTGTTCATTGTCAAATTGTTTTTGTCTTACCATATGTCACTTTATTGTATCTTGTTTATTTAATATTTTTATGCATTCCCTTATAGCCTTATAGTTTAACGTTCTTAGCTTATTTTTTATCTTAATTCTGTGTTATATGTTCTATGTCGCACGCTCAGACCCGGGGCACATCGGTACGCACCCAAAATGATCATATTAAAAGAACTATGTAAAATTGATAAAAACTCAACTTGATAAAAAAGAGAGCAGGTGCTTCGCACATCTATTTCATAACAGGTGCGTTGGAGAGGTCGTGTGTAATGCTCGTATCATGTGAAAAATGTAATCTCTCGCACAGTGTAAATCTTGAAATCTCACTTTTTTAAATTTTTTTATTGGGGATTACTAAAAACAATTGTGCGGTGCTCAAAGGTTGTGATCAAATAAAATAGGTTTCGAGGCAAGAGTATTCGTTCATAGAACCAGTGCCACCTCCACTTTTACCATCTCTGGTTGTGTACTGGCCTCACAGAACCGTTCTGCTATCCAGCGAGATAAACACCTCCACACAATAAGTCACTGACGCCAGGATGGGTTTAGACCTTTGTATTTATATGGCAGGTGTTTATCTCGCTGGATAGCAGAACGGTTCTGTGAGGCCAGTACAGTGAAAAGGAAATGCCCTTAATAAACTGTAAAGCGTCAGGACACAACTCAGCAGCGATCTTTTACTTTTCTGTTAGCTGTGCTGAGAGCTAACGTTACTTTCCTCGCGCTCTTAAAGGGGCAGCGCACAAATATTAAACAGCCAAAACAAACTGGGCAAAACAGGTTGAAAAAGCATTGCTAAAATTAGGTGGAGAGGCCTCAGTGAGGAAACGTGCACCAGCCAGGTTTCAGTTAAAAACAGACAATCAAGTTTATGGTTTGAAATCAAATCATTTATCATAAAAGACTTGTTTAGCAGAGAGCGGACATTAACAAGGGCCATGTTTATTGTGATGAGGGAACTGGATATTAACAGAAGTGTGTGGTGGTTATGATTTGGAGATAGGTGTTATTGATGTTAGCAGTGTGAATGATAGTTTTACCTAAGGATTCGTCAGTTAAAGGCTATTGCCATGATGCAGAGGAGTATATTTTTAAACTGATAGGTTTGTTTTACTGAACATACATGCAAAAGAAAATACCAAACATTATTTGATTCATATTTATTTATTTATTTATGTTTTACATAGTTTTAGCCTCTTTACTGCATGTAATTAATGATTTAAAAAGATATTTTACCAACTCCAACTAGTCAGAATGTTTTAGTTGATAAACCACCTTTTTCATTTATTGGTGGTAAGAGTAGCTCTACTCTTACCTATTACATTTTTTTTTGTGTTCATCTCTGGTTTGAAAAAAAATCACATAACACTTGGGGACAAAGATACAAAAAAGAAGTCCATAACTTGAAGCTAGGATGGCAAATATCTCCACAGCGACACTGACCTTTCCTGGAGAGCTGACAAAAGCTGGGATAAAAGTGATCCAGACTGCACAGAAGATCAACATGCTGAAAGTGATGAACAGAAACCTTACCGCCCTGATCAAACGGGCTTTAGAAGCAGGTATGGTGTTTAACAGCGACAAATGTGTCATTAAGCAGAACAATATTTCATTCTTTGGCAACCTGTACACAGACAGTGGCATAAAACCAGATCCTGCAAAAATAAGAGACATACAAAAAATGCCCCAAGTGGAGGAGTTCAAGTATCTCGGGGTCATGTTCACGAGTGAGGGACGGATGGAGCGTGAGATCGATAGACGGATCGGTGCGGCGTCAGCAGTGATGCGGTCGCTGTATCGGACTGTTGTGGTGAAGAGGGAGCTGAGTCAGGGGGCAAAGCTCTCGATTTACCGATCGATCTATGTTCCCACCCTCACCTATGGTCATGAGATTTGGGTAATGACCGAAAGGACATGATCGCGAATACATCGCCGAAATGAGTTTCCTTCGCAGGGTGGCTGGGCGCACCCTTCGAGATCGGGTGAGGAGCTCAGTTACCCGGGAGGAGCTCGGACTCGAGTCGCTACTCCTCCACGTCGAAAGGAGCCAGCTGAGGTGGCTAGGGCATCTGTTCCGGATGCCTCCTGGTCGCCTCCCTCGGGAGGTGTTCCAGGCATGTCCTATTGGGAGGAGGCCTCGTGGAAGGCCCAGGACACGCTGGTGGGACTATGTCTCCGAGCTGGCCTGGTGTCGTCTCGGGATCCCCCCAGAACAGCTGGAGGAGGTGTGCGTGGATCGGGAAGTCTGGGCATCTCTGCTGAGACTGCTGCCCCCGCGACCCGGCCCCGGATAAAGCGGAAGAAAATGGATGGATGGATGGACAAAAAATGCCAACACCCCAAAACAAGAATGAACTGCACAGATTCATGGGGATGTTAACTTACCTTGCTACGTACATACCAAAGTTTGCAGAGAAGGCGCTCAGCTTAAGAGGACTACTAAAAAATGACACCCTGTGGCTATGGGAAGCAGACCACCAGAAATGCTTTGACGATTTAAAGTCTGCCATCACAGAGGATGCATGTCTAAAATACTATGACGCCAGCACACCCCTGACACTTGAAGTGGATGTGTCACAGAAAGGCCTGGGTATAGCACTGGTGCAGAACAACAGACCTATAGCATTCGGATCAAAGACCTTAACTGATTGCCAGTCAAGGTACAGCAACATAGAACAGGAAATGCTTGCAATAGTTTATGGAATGCAGCGATACCATACTTACCTGTACGGCAAGTCATTCACCATGATAACAGATCACAAACCACTTGTCACCATCTGCTCAAAACCACTGCATGCAGCGCCACCCCGGCTCCAGCGTATATTGATAAAGACCCAAGGGTACAATTATGAAGTCAAATACCGGCCAGGAGCGGACATGGTTCTAGTGGACACTCTCAGTCGGCTACCAAACCCTGAGAACAACGGTGACATTGAGCTGGATGAGAGGATAGAGGGAATCGAAACAGAGTTTGAAGATCCAGAGAGGCATACTATCGCCATGATAAACTTTTCACCTGAAAAGCAAGACGCTCTGGGCAGCCAAACTGCTGATGATCCAAAGCTCCATGCGCTGAAAGAACTCATTCAACAGGGATGGCCCGAAAGCATAAAGGACCTACCTAAAGACCTGCGTCCATACTGGTCTTTCAGAGATGAACTCGCAACAGAATCAGGAGTCATATTCAAAGGCAGACAGGTACTTATTCCAGACTCCATGACCGCAGACATTCTCACACAACTACACGTGGCACATCAAGGCATAGAAAAAACACGTCGACTGGCAAGAGAATGTGTCTATTGGATCAAGATGAATGATGACATCGAAAGAGTCTGCAGATCATGCAGTGTGTGTGCAGAGCACCAAGATGCTAACCCAAAAGAAACTCCTAAACCACACGACCTACCAACCCGACCATGGGAGTCAATAGCCTCTGACCTTTTCGAAATCAGTGGCCGCCACTATCTGTTGACAGTAGACAGATACTCAAAGTATCCACTTGTAGACAAAATGCCCACTCAAGTAACCAGCCATGCAGTCACACAAAAATGCAGTGTTACATGTCCTTGTTCGGACGACCAGATGAAATTCTGACCGATAATGGACCACAGTACATGGGACAGGCTTTTCAACTGTTTGTGAAACGGTGGGGAATAAGACACGTCACCAGTTCTCCCCACTACCCCAAAAGCAATGGGTTCATCGAAAGACACGTCCGATACATCAAAGCCATTGTCAAGAAAACACAGCAAAACAAAAGTGACCTCCACATAGCTTTGCTACAAGTAAGAGCGACACCTATTGACAGCAAGCTGCCTTCACCTGCAGAACTGCTCTTTGGTAGGGCTGTCACCACCCTACTGCCAAGCCGAGCAGACCCAGGTAAAATGGGACACCGTCAGCACCTGGCACACAGAGCAGCTGTGATGAAGGAACATCACGACCGCAGCTGCCGGCCGCAGAGAACTACCTCCACTCCGTCCTGGACAGCATGTGACCGTTTGGAATAAAGAGAGAAGGACATGGCACCCAGCAGTTGTCCAGCAAAAGTGTAATGAGCCAAGGAGCTACGTTGTCCAGACACCAAATGGAAATATGATCAGGCGTAGCAGGAGCCATCTGCGTGGACCCTACAACACGCAGGTGCAACAGACTGTGAAAAGAACCCACCTGGTAGAACCACCAACAGTGGATGAAGAGCAGGAAGATTGCAGTGCCCCAACACAGCCTGCACCATCCTCTGAAACCGAAAGTAAACCACCAGACCCCAACAACCCTCAGACAGTCCGTACACGGTTCGGAAGGGCTGTGGTCAAACCAATGCACTACAGAGAATATGTCTAACAGCAAGCATAATCCACTTGGATAGAACATAGTTTTTGTTCCCTTGCTAAGACTGAATTGATGTTGACAATTTTAAATATGTCCATATTAGCATATATTAGAGACATATGTTATGCTTTACAAATTGTTGGTTTATCCAAAAAAAAAAAAGAAGATAAAAAAGTGGTTGTCTTATGCCTACAGATGCACAAGTAATGCAACTGATTGAACATGTTTAATTACAGCTAAGGCTTAATCTTTTGAGCAAATAATTTAACCCAATTCTTTGTTCTGATGATCTAATAGGGTCTCAGCTTAACAGGGGGGACGTTGTGATATGTATTGGAACTATATTACCTAAGGCGGAGTGATATACACTAGGCCAGTGTTTTTCAACCACTGTGCCGTGAGATATTGTCTGGTGTGCCTTGGGAAATTATCCAATTTCACCTAGTCTAAAAAATATTTATATTTATTTGAAAACAAATTATTATCCGCAAATAATGTGCCGTGGTGGAGTGTCTGTGCTGTCTAATGATCAGAGTAACCATGTAAAACTCTTCCATATAAGTAAGTGGCTGCAGGTTGCTCATTTCTTTGAGACAAGAGAATAAGGTATTCATGGATGCGACAGGTGGCGGTGACAGAGGCATTGTGGCCAGCGAGACTATACAGTGTTCCTATTCAAGAACTAATGAGAACCACTTTATATTGTGAATATAGGCTACACATTTTTTTAAAATGTTCAGCTGGTGGTGTGCCTCGGGATTTTTCCAATGAAAAAAGTGTGCCTTGGCCCAAAAATTTTGAAAAACACTGCACTAGGCTATGGTACCAGCATAGCAATACCCAACTGTTGTATTGTATACGAGCTGTCATGGAGTAAACATACTGTGACCTATTTCCGAGCCTCATTCTTAAGTATCAAATAATACTTCACCAGAAAAAACTTCTTTGAGCCCCTCTCTTAAAACAAATGTTGTCTTTACTATGTAACAAAGAAGCCCTCATGAGCAGATAAAGTAAAGCCAAACCACTACAGTCTGAGTGTCTGACCATCATTGGTGTGGGTCTGCGAGTGGCAAATCCCTGGGAGCAGCACACTCCTTGTGCTTTTATATCACAGTAACATCATGTGATCTCATGTGGAGTTTGAAGGTTATTATCTCAATGTATAAATGTTTAATGCACTTTTAGTTACATTTTCTCTTAAAAGTACCTCACTTGTCTTTGGATTTACTCATGAATAACACAATGCAACCAACGATGATAATTACATTTATTTAAAAGCTGTTAAAATCCAGGGTTTTACTTTTCATAAAAAACATTTTACAGCATCACAGTTTATCCTTTGTTTTGTATTGTAACTTTACAGTCCTCTGTGGGAGACTTTGCCCATCAGATGTTTCTTTGTATTGTGCTCAGGCTTTAATAAAAGGATGTAGCATTTAGGCAAAAATATGCAAAAAAATAGTCCATAACTTGATGCCAGAATAGCAAATATCTCCACGGCAACAGTGAACTTTCCTGGAGAGCTGATATAAGCTGAGATAAAAGTGGTCCAAACTGGCCCTCTTGACCAGCTTGTTCAGTCTGTTCTTGTCCCGCTCTGTGCTGCCCGGGGCCCAGCACACGGCAGCGTAGTGGATGGCAGAGGTTATCACAGAGTCATAAAAAGTCCTGAGCAGAGGCCTGCTCACTCCAAAGGACCTCAGTCTCCTCAGAAGGTGGAGGCGACTTTGGCCCTTCTTGTACTGGGCGTTGGTGTTGTGGGACCAGTCCAGTTTATTGTTGAGGTGAACACACAGGTACTTGAAGCAGTCCACCTCCTCAATGTCCTCCCCCTAGATGTTCAGCAGAATGTGCGGTAGTGGCTTCCTCCTGAAGTCGATCACCATCTCCTTCTTCTTACTGGTGTTCAAGCACAGGTGGTTGCGCTCACACAAGTCCACAAAGTCCATGATAACCGACCGGTACTCCAGTTCGTACCCCTCAGACACACAGCCCACAATGGCGGAGTCGTCGGAGAACTTCTGCAGATGACAGATGTCCGTGTTGTATGTGAAGTCCGATGTGTAGATGGTGAAGAGAAACGGTGAGAGGACGGTGTCCTGAGGGAATTTGCCCCATTCTTTCTCCTGCTTCCTGACTGTGCTGCCTCTGGGTCCAGAGACACGCTGCCCCTGCTCCACGAGTATCCTGATGGAGAGAGAAGTCTGGACATCCCTGCTTTGACATCTGCCTCAGAATCCTTCACCCCTATATAGGGATGTAACGATTCACCCAAGCCCCGATTTCGATTTTTCCCGATTTTTTTTTAGAAAACAATGACTCCTTCATACCAATGTTTCTTTTGTTTTAACATCTGTATTTGTGTAACAAATTGCAACTGTCTCAGTAAGAGAACTTTACATTACAAAAAATTACAAGACATGAAAATGAACTATAATAATTTTTGACAGAGTGCTTGTAATATTACATGTTTTCAGCATAAATAAACTATGTAGCAAAGCAAATATTTTGAGATTATATTTATTTTACCAAACCTTTATTTTTTCAGTTTGAACATAATACTACCATTTAGAACTAATTTTACAGTGCAGTTTTTTTTCACCCTCGAACGCCTCACTGCCTCCGGTGCAGCCTTTGTAAACATAAGGAGGAAACAGACATGACAGCTCCTGTAGGTATTGGATTACTTGACAAACGGACATATGATGAGGATTTCAGCAGAATCAGAGCAGGTTGGTCAGATGTTTGTCAGTTTACGATCTTTGGTAAACTTCTGTCAAAACGCTAAACTCTGCGTTAGCTGCTAATGCTAATCTCGTAGCTGCTAACTTGAGCTGCGTCTGCTGCTTCCATGCCTACACGTGTATGTGTTTACATGGTGTGGCGTGTGTTGGGGGTGAGGCGGGGAAGGTGTGGAGCTTGTCTTGAGAAAAAGTTAACACGAGCTATAATTTTTATTTATTTATTTATTTTTGAGCAGTTTACATTTGAACAACATTCACATTTACATCATTCTATTAGAGGAGCTCCAAAAAAAGAAAAGGAGTAGGCAGAAGCCAGAAGCTTATATATACGCCTACCCCGTAATCACTATGATATACATTTACATTTCCCGGTGATACTGCACAATCAGTCCGTATCCAAAATAATAATTCCGAAAAACAAAACAAAACAAAAACAATTACATTTACTCAAGTACATGAACTTGAGTAACTTATAGAAGTAACTGTACGTCTTAGAGTATTGTATCCATACAGTACTTTAACATTTTTACTGTACTCTTACGTGAATAAAAAATAATAGTTACATTTTCCATCTGAAGAAAAGCTTCAAAACATCAAGAAACAACATTTACCTATGGATTACTACAATTAATCTGTTTGAGTTTCTCATTAAATAGACAAACAAAACTTACTACTACAGAGTTCAAACTGGAGAAATTTACGGATTATATATCAGACTTGATCATAAACTAAACAAAGAAAAAACAGCACAACTATATAAGTCGTCTTGTTTCTGCAATGAGCTACAGGAAGACCATCACCAATGCCACTCTTTGGTGACAGTCACTAGTCACACTAATGCATGTTAATTGGTATTCTGTGGTCCGGCTACTTCACCTTTATTCCGGTCTATTTTGGTAGCGTAAAATGGAGTAGCTGAGGGTGGCTTTATAATCGATTCTTTTTTTTTTTACATCGTTTCACATTTTACGCATATTAAATCGATTTTAAATCAATTTTCGATGAATCGTTACATCCCTACCCCTATACATTCCATTGAGTTATACAACATGAATTTCAGAAGTGCCCAAATAATGCTTAATGTAAGGTGTAATCCCACTGATGCCATGCTCGTAGTTATATGTTTTGTGAAGAGGCAGTGTCTCCAAGTTTTTTAGTAGTTTTACCAGAGTTACGGTATTTTACTGAGCAAACTTAAAACACATGCACAAATATGCTGGACTGCAATGAATGAATGAATAATATTTTATTCGGACCACAAAAAAGCACAACATGTATACAACCTTCCAGGAGTGAGGCAGTTGTGAACTGACTACCAACATATTTCATCATCATTTTAGTCAAGTAAATTAGAGATATGTATAAGACTAAAACTAGACTAAAAATGACAACAAATGTTGTGACTACATTTTGACTAAAAACTATAAACAACATTTTCTTCAAAAGGCTAAGACTGAAACATGAATAAAATAAGTTGTCCAAATGAACAGTGGTTCATACAACACTAACACAACAGTTAGAATATGAGGCCAAACACAAACCTTTGGATTCAAGTAAAACTATTCTACCATTAAATTATGACTTAAAATGGCAATGGTTAATTTCCCAAAACATCCAGTACCAACACATCTCAACTTACTTGGTTACGAGTAAAATATAATTTAGAGCCATTTAGATTCTTAGTCATCCAGGTGTTCAGTTCAAACTGTCTATCCAGAACACAACATCCACGGTGAACTAGAAATAGTATTCTCATCCTGTTATTGTGAAAATTAACCTGTATCTATTCATATTGTGAATTAACATATAAGCTTAAAATAATTGACTTGAACAAACATAACATTATATTTTATGATTTCCCTTGCTCATTAAATATTTCTTTGAATTCTTTTCAGGTTTGAGTAAAATAATATAACACTTTGGGATGAAAAGGCAAAAAAGAAGTCCAAAGCTTGAGGCCAGTATTGCAAATATCTCCACAGCGACACTGAACTTTCCTGGAGAGCTGACATAAGCTGGGATAAAAGTGATCCAGACTGCACAGAAGATCAACATGCTGAAAGTGATGAACTTGGCCTCATTAAAGTTATCAGGCAGTTTACGAGCCAAGAAAGCCAACATAAAACAGCCAACAGGCCAATGTATCCGAGTACAGCCCAGAAGCCAATGGCTGAACCCATGGCACACTCCATAATGATTTTGTAAGTGAACTGTTTCATGTTTCTGAAAGGAAATGGAGGTGATATTGTTAACCAGAGGACACATATCAGCACCTGTATCAGAGTAAAGGCTACGACACTGAGTCTCTGCTGAAGAGGCCCAAACCATTTCATGACATTACTGCCTGGAAGTGTGGCTCTGAAGGCCATCAGCACCACTATAGTCTTCCCCAGGACACAGGAGATACAGAGGACAAAGGTGATGCCGAACGCTGTGTGGCGCAGCATACAGGACCACTCAGAGGGACGGCCGATGAAGGTGAGAGAGCACAGGAAACACAGGCACAGGGAGAAGACCAGCAGGAAGCTCAGCTCAGAGTTATTAGCTCTCACTATTGGAGTTTTTCTGTATTTGAGGAAAATCCAGGCCACAACACAAGTCAGGCCTGTCCCAAATAAAGAGGCAGCTGTGAGTAGAGCCCCCATCATTTCTTCATAGGACAAAAACTCTGTTTCCTTCTTCACACAAGCGACTCTTTGGGCATTGGACCAAAAATCTGGAAGGCACTGGATACAAGTGATGGAGTCTGTAAATATTTAGAGTAAAACATCTGTCAATATCTGTAAAAATGTTTAAACAAAAAATCTGTTTCAATAAGATACATCATTTTGGCAAATGTGTAACATTTAAATCTTTGAAACCTGTAGTGTTACTGATTTCTCCCTCTGCACATGGTGTACAGTCATAACAGCAAACGGGCTTTCCTTTCTGGAGGACTTTACGTGTTCCTGGTAAACATGGTTTGCTGCAAATGGAGGCTGGCACCTATAGAAAAACATGAACAGCATTTATAAAGCTACTATACTGCTTCATATTGTAGCCTCTGTGAATTACTCCCCTGCTTTGAATTCTGTGCCCAAAATAGAGATGCATTATTTAGTTTCAGCTGTCTGTCCACAGGTAAAAAAGGATCATATAAACCAACTGTGACAAACTCCACTGTGCCCTGTGCCGTAGGCTGCCAGTTTATAATTTCATATTTAGCAGCAGGGTCACCATTTTCATTGAAATAAACCTCTTCTCCTTCTTTGGATTGGAAACGAATGTTTCTTAGATGCTGCAGTGTCTAATAAAAACATACAATCATGTAAGTACTTGAATGAGCAGGCAATAACACTTGTCACCATACGCACCATGGATGGATCGAGAGTCACATTAGTGTCACAGGTTTTGTTACATTTGAGGATTTTGTGCAGGGCATGGGCCACTGCATACACTCCCTTATAGACATTGTTAAAGATTGGCATCAGTGCCATGTCGGTGAAGCTGTTTTTCACATCACTCAGGTCTTCAGTTCCTGTACATCGTTTGTGGTTGTTCTTTGAATTGAATTCACAGCTGAACAGTGCTTCCCAAAACTCTGTGAATAACTGATTACCAGATGAGTTTAAAGGCTTCACATCCATCATAAACTCTTCGATGCCGTGGACATGAGCCTCTGGGATGGACAACCCTATAGCCCCGTCCAGAATGTGGTGCTTATTTATAGCCACTGTTTTAGAATCAAAGATCCAGGCCTCTGTGCCAACCCACTGATAACCTGTCACATTGTGCTCAGATAAGGCTGTGATCAGAATTATAAGGGGCTTAGGTTGAATAAAAGTGACAATAACTTTGGAAGTCGATTGTTTGATTATATTGACTATACTGAGTAATTTTTCGGGAGGGTCAGTATTGATGAAGGACACAGAATACTCCAAACAGATGCCCAGCTGATTGGCTGTTTCAGTAAAAGTGGCCATGCCATTGTTGCCATAATCATCATTTGTTCTGATGGCTCCCACCCATGTCCAGCCAAAGTGTCTGACCAGCTGGGCCAGGGCTCTGCTCTGGTACAGGTCACTGGGTATAGTCCTGAAGAAAGAGGGGTATTTGGCTTTGTCACTCAGACAAGCACAGGTGGCAAAGTGGCTGATCTGAGGGAGGGGAACAATCATGAACATATTTGAAATCAATCATTACATTTCAGTAACAAATCCACACACCAGTGGTAAATGAAATGGTCCAATGACGGTAGCTATGGCCATGCAAACTGAGGATCCACTCACTCCCAGAATGACCTGCATTTGTGCTGATCTGGTGCATGGCGTTTCAGAGGAAACAAATGTTGCTTCATTGCCGTTTATGAGGGCTAGTGCTCCTGCTACTCCATGAGGAGTGGATCCACAAAAATCATACATCTTATAGCCCAATGAGACGCCTGGCAGCAGGTCTGAACTGTTGTTTATCTCTGCTATTGCAAAGAGCATAGCCTGTGCAAACTGGAAATCCCTCATATTTAAGCTGAGAACAGAGATATTGTTTGTTTTACCACTCTGTTTAGTACACTGTATTTGTGTAATGTACATTAATTCATTATGATACAAAAACACACATTTTTGAAACATGATGAGAATAATTATATTTCGTTGAGGCTATAATGATGGAGTGTGTAACTTACTTGGTGCACTGCAGTGGCAGTGGTTTTTGAGTATAATTATGCTGTCTGATTATCCAGCTGTCATGAAAAGCAAAAATCCCCCCCAGCAAAAGTTCACCATCCTTCAAAAAACTGAAGCTTCTTTGATCCCCTGTCCTAAAACAAATGTTGACTTTACTATGTAACAAAGAAGCCCTCATGAGCAGATAAAGTAAAGCCAAACCACTACAGTCTGAGTGTCTGACCATCATTGGTGTGGGTCTGCGAGTGGCAAATCCCTGGGAGCAGCACACTCCTTGTGCTTTTATATCACAGTAACATCTTGTCAGACGTTCTATAATGATCTCCTGTTTGAATGTTATTATCTGAACGTATCAATGTTGAATACACTTTTAATTCAATATTCTCTTAAATGTGTTCAAGTACCTCACTTGTCTTTGGATTTACTCATGAATAACACAATACAACCAACGATGATTATAACATATATTTCAAAGATGTTAAAATCCAGGGTTCTACTTTTTATTAAAAAAAACATTTGGTAACAATTTATAATAAGGTTACATGAAGTCATACATCAATAACATGAAATAATGCATGATTTCCTGATGTATTCATGCATGACGATATCATGACTCATCATGAGTTAACATGAGTTTGTGATACTTTGTGTTACTTGAATGAGAGATAAGGGGTAGGTTTATTATAAGTTCTTTGAACTTCTTCCTACTCCTTTTGAGCACAATAGTCTTGTTTTCTTCTGTAAAAATGTTTTAAATACATTTCTGCTCAAATAAATAAAAAAACATGACTTCATGTTCTTTCATAGATGACTTCATGCATGAATTAATTAACTACTGTAATGAATTAATGAGAAAATCTTAAAAGGCAAGGCAAGTTTATTTGTAGAGCACAATTCATACACAAGGCAATTCAAAGTGCTTCACAGTTGCATAAAATTACAAGAAAACAGATCAAATCAATCATTAAAACATCAACATAAAAAATAATCAATTACAGTAAAAGGCAAGAGTGCAGATAAAATACTTTCAGTTTTCATATGCTCGGGTAAAAAGAGCTGTTTTCAGCCTAGATTTGAACATTGTCAGAGTTGAGGCCTGTCTCACATCCTCATGAAGACTGTTCCAGATTTTAGCTGCATGAAACTGAAACGCAGCCTCACCGTGTTTATTATTGACTCTGGGAACCACCAGGAGACCCCTCCCTGAAGTTCTCAGGGCCCGAGATGGTTCATACGGCTCTAACATGTCAGAGATGTACTTTGGTGCTAAACCATGAAACGACTTGTACACAAGCAGAGCTGTTTTAAATTCTATTCTCTGAGTGACAGGAAGCCAGTGCAGAGACCGGAGCACTGGACTAATATGGTCGTATTTCCTGGTTCTTGTCAGGACTCGAGCAGCAGCGTTCTGGATGTACTGCAGCTGTCTAACAGCTCGTTTAGAAAGGCCAGTGAGCAGGCCGTTACAGTAGTCTAACCTGCTGGAGACAAATGCATGGATGAGTGTCTCCAAGTCTGGTTTTGACACTATTCCTCTGATCTTAATCTTTTTCAGGTGGTAAAAAGCTGATGATGTTATTGCTTTGATGTGGCTGTTTAAGTTCAGGTCTGAGTCTATTATTACTCCTAGATTTCTAACCTGATTTTTTTGTTTTAGAGAGAGAAACTCAAGGTGACGGATAACACTTTGTCTTTGTGTCTGTGGGCCAAAAACAATGATCTCAGTTTTGTCTAAGTTTAGTTGGAGAAAGTTGTTTTGCATCCACAAACTGATCTGTTCGATGCAGTGACAGAGAGTATCTACAGGCCCATGTTCACCTGTATCAGTGACAGAGTGTATCTACAGGCCCCTGTTCACCTGCCGTCAGTGACACGTAGATCTGAGTGTCATCTGCGTAGTTGTGGTACGACACATTGTTGCTGTTTATTAGCTGACCCAATGGAAGCATGTACAAGTTGAATAAGAGGGGTCCCAAGATTGACCCCTGGGGGACTCCACAGGTCATGGAAATTTTGTCTGAGACACAGTTGCCAATTTCGACAAAGTACGTCCTATCCTCCAGATAGGACTTGAACCAGTTTAGCGCAGTACCAGAGATTCCCACCCAGTTTTCTAACCTGTGAAGTAAGATCCCGTGGTCCACTGTGTCGAAGGCAGCGCTCAGGTCCAGCAGAACTAAAACTGAGACCTTACCTGCGTTGGTGTTCATACGGATATCATTTGTCACCTTTATCAGAGCTGTCTCAGTGCTGTGGTGGGGCCTAAAACCTGACTGGAAAGTATCAAACACATTGTTAGATAGGAGAAAGTAAGTGAGCTGTTGATAGATTACCTTCTCCAGGACTTTTCCTAAGAATGGTAGGTTTGATATGGGCCGGTAGTTGTTCAGTATCTTGGGATCAAGGCTGCTCTTCTTTAGAAGAGGCTTAATGACCGCGATTTTCAAAGCCTTTGGAAATGCTCCCGTCTCAAATGAGATGTTAACTAACTGAACAAGTTGTGGTAAGAAAGCTGGTCAGCACAGACTTCAGAAATCTAGTGGGCAATTCATCAAGGCAGCATGTGCATGAACTCAGACCGGAGATAACCTCTTCCATTGTTTTGTCAGTAACAGGTGAGAAATGTGTCAGCTCAAGGTGTTTATCTGGTGGCAGGGTTGCTATTTGTGTTGTGGAAATTATGGCATTTTTAATGCCTTGGACTTTGTCATAAAAAAATATTGCAAACTCATTGCACTTAGATGTAGAGATTAGTTCTAAGGGCAGTGAAACTGGAGGGTTAGTTAATCTGTTCACTGTGGAAAACAGAACACGAGAATTGTTTCTGCAGTTTACAATGACTTTAGAGAAGTACTTCTCCCTTTCTCCACGCAAAATCTGGTTGAACTCACAAAGCACTTCTTTGTATATCTCAAAATGAACCTGGAGCTTTGACTTGCGCCATTTCCGTTCGGCTTTTCGGCACTCCCTTTTCTGTGCCCTGACCAAATCTTCACTTCTCCAAGGTGCCTTTTGTCTATTGTTAACCATTTTAACCTTGACAGGAGCAATAGTATCCAAAACATTTAAGACGCTTGATGTGTAAGAGTCCAACAGATTATCAACATTAGAACATGGGGGATTTTCAAATCTGATCATTTCCATAAACTGTGTCCTTGTTGTATCATTTATGTGTCTTCTTTGAATAACCCCAGGCCCAGCCTCTGGTTTGGGTGTAACAGACAGGTCAAAGAAGACACAAAAATGATCAGACAAAGCAACATCAACAACATTCACATTTGATATATTAACACCTTTTGTAATGACTAGATCTAGAGTGTGGCCTTTGTTGTGAGTTGCCTCACTCACGTGCTGAGTTAAACCAAACATTTCAAGAACAGCTCTAAATTCTCTTGCATGCCTGTCATTGGTCACATCCACATGCACATTAAAATCACCTGAAATGACTAAACAATCAAAATCAGTCAGTATAAATGAAAGTAATTCAATAAAATCTTTAATAAAACAATTCTGTGGTGGTTTGTAAATAGTCATATAAAGTATGGAAGATTGTTTTATCTCCATTTTGAAATACACATACTCAAATGATTGAAAAACCCCAAATGACAATTTGTGGGTGACTATATTGTCCCTGAATATGGCACTTTGGTTTTGGCGTGTTTCAGACACAAAATTGAAATTTGATGGACTACACTCAATCAAAACTGCGTTTCCAGTGTTTTTGTCAAGCCATGTTTCAGTTAAAAACATAAAGTCTAGATTATAAGAGGAAATAAAACTATTTATTAAAAAGGACTTGTTTTTTAATGATCTGACATTGAGTACAGCATGTTTGAGATTTATCTGTGTTTGAGTGGATGGAATCTTTTTGCAAGGGATATGGATTAGAGTTCTTTGATTGGACGGTCTGACTGTCCCTCTCTTATCTAATCTAAGTTGTTTGACAGTACTAATTGTTTCAGAAGAACACACTCCCTCTGTGGACCTCTGGTTGGTTTTGAGTTTGCTATGCATGGTAGCAACGCAGAGGCCCCTAATGTCCTAGACAGCAGCAGTGACGCTGCTGGAGATAACAGCTGTGGGCACCGGTGGTGGGGGCCGAGCTGGGGAGACCTTGGGTGAAAATGACAGAGGTGGGAGAGGGGCAGGATACTTCTTTGGGGATGAAAGCCTTAGTCTTGACATGACTGAAGTGCGGGGAGTCATTTGACTCCCTTGTTTTATTAAGGGTTCAAAATGGATGGGGAATCCCATAGGTGAGTCTGGGGATGGGAATGATTCAGAAAAATCTGAGGAGGGTGTAGATGCAGCAGTCGGGCTCAAGGCCTGTGGTGGAGCTGATGAAAGTGCTCCTTCGGCTGAATCATTTACTATAGATGCAGGTGGTACCGAAGCTGAGCTTTTCCCCGGAGATGCAGATGTGGATGGTGCTGCTGTGGCTGGATCCTTAACTGTGGCTGAGTCCTTTGCTGTAGGCGCTGATGGCGCTGCTGTGGCTGGATCTTTAACTGTGGCTGAGTCCTTTGCTGTAGGCACTGATGGTGCTGCTGTGGCTGGATCCTTAACTGTGGCTGAGTCCTTTGCTGTAGGCGCTGATGGTGCTGCTGTGGCTGGATCCTTTACTGTGGCTGAGTCCTTTGCTGTAGGCACTGATGGTGCTGCTGTGGCTGGATCCTTAACTGTGGCTGAGTCCTTTGCTGTAGGCGCTGATGGTGCTGCTGTGGCTGGATCCTTAACTGTGGCTGAGTCCGTTCCTGTAGGTGCAGATGATGCAGCTGCGACTGAATCTTTTATTGGGGGTGCAGGCAAAACCTTTGCTGGCGAGCCAGGAGCTCTTCTCATGCTCCTCTCTGCTCTCTCTGGCCGCTCAGGCCTCCACTGATTTTGCAGAGCATGGAGGAGATTTTCCGTCAGTCGTCTCACTCCACCTCTGCTCAAATGTGGGCCATTTCCTTTAAACAGATCGTCGCGTTTCCAGAAAAGATTAATGTTCTCTATGAAATACAGTCCTCTTGACTCACAGACATTGGACAGCCATGTGTTCAACTGTTCTCTGTTTCTCTGTGACTTTTTCTGTTTGTTATACTCATCCTCTGAGAGAGGTGAAAATCAGTTTGTTAACTTTATTCCAGGTGCATTTTTACCAGCATGTTGTCTTTGCTTTGGCTTAGCACCAAGTTGTTCCTCAAGTTTTGGAAATGTTATGGTATCGTTTAGCTTTAGGTTGCAAGTATCAGTTTTTCTAATCTTCTTACCGGGTTCCACAGGGAGCGTGTCATTAAGTCCTTTTTCCGTCTCCAAGGCATATATCTTGTCCCGCAGTA
Organism: Proterorhinus semilunaris; assembly: GCA_021464625.1. Taxonomy (NCBI): domain Eukaryota; kingdom Metazoa; phylum Chordata; class Actinopteri; order Gobiiformes; family Gobiidae; genus Proterorhinus; species Proterorhinus semilunaris. Next base: position 21,445,603 of record CM038354.1, read on the forward strand.
GGCAAATTTCTTGTTGATACATCCGACAGCTTTCACAAGGAGATGTTTGCGTTCCTCCCTCAGCCATGTTGACAAGATTGTCGTCGTTGGTCCGTCAAATGAGTTGTAAAAAAGGGACAAATTATGAAAAAGCCTTGCAAATAAAGAGGCAAGCAGCGGCAGCAAGCAGAGATACGTCTGCACTCTTGATAAGCAGGAGGCAGCAATATATATATATATCTTGATCTTAGAATCATGATGAATTCACCAAAACACTTAGATTTTTTTTAACACTTTTGTTTGCAAGATATACTTTAATACCACTTACTGCTGCAAACAACTAATCTTTAGCTAATCCTTAGTTCATTCATAAATTCATGATGATTACGTCCCTTAAACTACAGTGATGCACTTTTTTGCTTTGGACAATAATCAAGGTGTTTATTGGACAAAACAAACACGAACATCAAAGACGTTATAATTTATAGCCGTGCACAACATAAACACTGCCTATTGCTTACATTACAAATGGAGCTTTATATATACTGCCGATATTTTTGGCCAATTTTTAAAGGATAGGTATCATGCTATTTCAGCCATTCCAAAGTAAACTAGAGGCATTTATACGATATTGTACCTCTACCAACGATTTATACGATATTGTACCTCTACCAACCTTTGATCTTACTTCACAGGTTAGAAAACTGGGTGGGAATCTCTGGTACTGCGCTAAACTGGTTCAAGTCCTATCTGGAGGATAGGACGTACTTTGTCGAAATTGGCAACTGTGTCTCAGACAACATTTCCATGACCTGTGGAGTCCCCCAGGGGTCAATCTTGGGACCCCTCTTATTCAACTTGTACATGCTTCCATTGGGTCAGCTAATAAACAGCAACAATGTGTCGTACCACAACTACGCAGATGACACTCAGATCTACGTGTCCCTGAGGGCAGGTGAACAGGGGCCTGTAGATACACTCTGTCACTGCATCGAACAGATCAGTTTGTGGATGCAAAACAACTTTCTCTAACTAAACTCAGACTGAGATCATTGTTTTTGGCCCACAGACACAAAGACAAAGTGTTATCAGTCACCTTGAGTCTCTCTCTCTAAAACCAAAAAAACAGGTTAGAAATCTAGGATAGCAATAACATCATCAGCTTTTTATCATCTGAAAAACATTAAGATCAGAGGAATAGTGTCAAAACCAGACTTGGAGAGACTCATCCATGCATTTGTCTCCAGCAGGTTAGACTACTGTAACGGCCTGCTCACTGGCCTTTCTAAACGAGCTGTTAGACAGCTGCAGTACATCCAGAACGCTGCTGCTCGAGTCCTGATAAGAACCAGGAAATACGACCATATTAGTCCAGTGCTCCGGTCTCTGCACTGGCTTCCTGTCACTCAGAGAATAGAAATTAAAACAGCTCTGCTTGTGTACAAGTCGTTTCATGGTTTAGCACCAAAGTACATCTCTGACATGTTAGAGCCATATGAACCATCTCGGGCCCTGAGAACTTCAGGGAGGGGTCTCCTGGTGGTTCCCAGAGTCAATAATAAACACGGTGAAGCTGCGTTTCAGTTTCATGCAGCTAAAATCTGGAACAGTCTTCATGAGGATGTGAGACAGGCCTCAACTCTGACAATGTTCAAATCCAGGCTGAAAACAGCTCTTTTTTCTGAAAACTGAAAGTATTATTTTTTTTAAATATATTTAGATTTTTATTAGACAAGGGTTACAGCATTACAAAAATGTACCATCATTTGTGTTTATATCGTAGAACCAGACAGAAATGAAAAAAAAAAAAAAAGAGAACAAAAAAATATAAAATAAATAAACAAAAAAAACAAAAACAAACTGGGAGCTTACAGTCATGACAAGAGCAATAATACACTTTCACATTCATATAATTATTATTTATCAATTACATTTGGGGTTATTTAAAGTCATTCCGGATGGGGGAAACAAAACTGATCCATTTGTTCCAAATTGAGTAAAATTTATCCATTTGTGTTCTTAAAGAATATGTTAATTTTTCCATTTTGAATATTTCCAGAATTGATCCATACCAATCGTCAAATGACGGTGGGGTTAAATTCAGCCACCTCCTAGTGATGGATTTTTTGCTGGCAGCTAGAATTGCCTGATACAGCTTTATATCCCCCCTCCTAACCAAGTTTGGAGCCAAACCCAAGTTTACAAGGTAATTTGTACCTTAAACACCTTGTTTAAAGTGTTATGAACTCCAAACCAGTAATGTTGTAGTGAGGGACATTCCCAGAATAAGTGATGTGCCTCCATAGAACCGCATTATCTCCAACACTCTGCTGTTTTTTTCCTAAATTTACCTTGGTGGGGGGATAAAAAGAGTCTAATAACGTTTTTCCAGCAGTGTTCTCTCCAGCTCAATGAATTAGTGGAAGTCCAATGAAAGTTGCAGACCTCTTCCCAATCCCCATCAGAGATGACTATTCCAGCTTCATGCTCCCACTTATTCTTAATGTGTACAGTTTTATCCTTTCTTGCATTTAACAATCCATTGTATAACTTTGAAATAGCCTTTTTTATCGTAGTATTGTGTGCTGATTTTAGAATTTTGAAGAAGTCTGCCTCCACTGAAGATAAATTTGAGCTTTTGCAACGTTTGTTGAAATAATCCCTCATCTGGAGGAACCTGAAGAAATCTGCCTGATCCAGACCAAAGTTAGTTTGCAGAAATTGGAAATTGTGTAATACACCTTTATGTGTAAAGGAAAGGTATGACGTTAATCCCTTCTTAATCCAAGTTTGGAATGTTTTATCACTTTTGTTTGGTAGAAAATCAGTATCAAAGGCAACCCATCGAAAGTTTTTCACCATATTGCCGATATCGCTAGTTCTGACTATTTTATGCCATATCTTTAGAGTGTGGTCGATCCATGGATTTAAAACTTCCAATTGATCGGCCAAGCTTTTGTCCGCAATTGCGGCTTGTAGTGGGATTTTAGAAGATAAACTGGTTTCTATTATCTTCCATTTGGCTAGATAATGTGGATTGCACCAATGTAATAAAGGGATAATTTGAGAGGCGTAGTAATAATATTGTAGACATGGGAGTGATGCTCCACCCTTCACTTTTTGTAGCTGTAGGACACTATAGCGGATTCTTGGTTTTTTCCCCTGCCATATAAAACGTGAAATCCATTTGTCCCATTCCTTGAACTGATTATCACTAACTTCAATAGGAAGTGTTCTGAACAAATACAGTAGTCGTGGGAGTATATTCATTTTCACTGCAATAATCCTTGAGTTTAAATTAAGAAAGGGGACAAGATTCCACCTTTGAATGTCTGATTTTATTGCTAATAATAATGGACCATAGTTCGATTGGGACAATTTAGAAGTGTCTTTAGTGAGATTTATTCCTAAATATTTTAGAGAGACGGCCTCCCAATCAAGGTTGTATTTATCCTTGAGAGGTTTTGAGACGTTATAATTAAGCGACATTACTTGAGTTTTAGACATAATTAGCTTGTAGCCGGACATCTTCCCAAAACTACTTAATAAAGACATCAGCTCCACAAATGATTCTTCAGGTTCCTCCAGAAAGACATCGTCTGCAAACATTGCAACTTTTTTGTTCCTTCCCAGCCACCATAACCCCCTTAATCCCCTCAGTCTGTCTTATCCATTGGCCAAGAGGCTCAATATAGAGGGCAAAAAGCAGGGGCGAAATCGGACATCCCTGCCTTGTCCCTCGCTCCAGGGGGAAGGAGTCAGAGAGATCCCCATTAATCTTTACTCGGGCCCTTGGCCTACTGTAGAGGGATTGTATTAAAGTGATAAAATTGTCTTCAAAACCAAATTTTTCCAATCCTATGTAGAGGAATACCCATCTAACCGAATCAAACGCTTTTTCGGCATCTAATCCGACAATTACGGCCTTTGTCTTATCCTTATTTATTTGTCCTATCACATGTAAAGAACGTCCTATGTTGTCTGAACTCTGTCTTTGCTGGATAAATCCACACTGGTTCAGATGTATTAGTCCAGGTAAAACTTTTTCTAGCCTTCTAGCCATTATCGCTGTGAACATTTTATAATCTAAATTGAGGACACTAATGGGACGGTAGCTGCCGCATTCCTGTTTGTCTTTACCCTTCTTAGGTATGACCGAAATAACAGCCTCATTCCAAGATGGGGGAATTTCACCATTTTGTATAATCCAATTAAATGTATTGAGTAGAACAGGAGCCAGTTCCTCTTTAAAAGTTTTATACCATTCGGTGGTGTAGCCGTCTCCGCTCGGTGATTTCCCCACCTTTAATTTTGAGATGGCCAAATTAATTTCATTGGTTGTTATATGTTGTATTAATTTTGCATTTGGTAAATCTGTTAACTTTGGTAGATTTAATGTTTTAAAATAATCTTCTATTTGTGTCTCGTCAGACAATTGGGGTTGGGAATACAATTCTTTGTAAAATAGTTCAAAACTCTCCTGAATTTTTCAAGTTTATTTTCTACTGTTTTAGTATATGGGTGTTTTATTTTATAAATTGTGCTTTCCACCCTCTGTTTACGTAATTTATATGCTAGTAATTTAGTGGACTTGCATGCTAGTAATTTAGTGGACTTGCCCCCAATTTCATAATATTTCTGTCTGAGGAAAACAATTTTTTTCTGCGTGTCCTGTAAATAAATGTTATTATATTCTCTCCTAATCAATTTGATTTCCTCTTTTACTTTGGATTTACGACTACTACTATCAACATGTTGTAGCTGTTTTAATTTGCCTTGGAGATCAGCACATTTTTGCCCCTTTAATTTTTTCAAGTGTGAAGTTACTAAAATAATCTTTCCTCTCATTACAGCTTTTAAAGCATCCCACAGCATTAACTGGGACACTTCACCCGTGTCGTTTAATTCCAAAAAAATCTTGATGTCTGCCTTAAATTTATCTTTCAGTTTAGGATTATTTAAAATATTTGAATTTAACTTCCATAATACTTTTCTCATCTTTTTTACCAGTACGATTGACAATGAAATGGGACTGTGATCTGAAAGGTCAATTGTCTTAATTCTGCTGTCTCTGACTCTGTGACAATCATTATTGAACATAAAAAAGTAGTCTATTCTTGAATAGACACTGTGAGGGCTCGAGTAGTGTGTATAATCCCTGCTACAAGGGTGTAATTCTCTCCAAATGTCGCAGATTCCCAGTTCTTTCATCAATGCATTTACCTTTTTAATTAGTGCATTTTCTCTGGTCAATGTACTTGATGCATCAAATTTAGGATTCAACCGGATATTGAAGTCTCCTCCACAAATAACCACACCCTGAGAGTTCACCATTAAGTCTAGTACATGTTTGTAGACATTCCAATCACTTCCGGGTGGAATATAAGCATTAATAAGCGTTATCTCAAACCCCTCTATTTTCCCATAAATTTTTATAAACCTTCCCTCCTCGTCTTGCACTTCTGACACATGTTCATAATTTAAAGAATTTGAAATAAGTATAGCAACACCCCTCCGATGACCTGCTTTATAGGAGGAGGAGAACACAAATTTGAAACCCTGCCTTTTTAATTTTGCATGTTCAGATTGACTCAAGTGAGTTTCTTGGAGAAACGCGATTTGCGCCTTTTCTCGTTTTAATTTGGTCAAAATTTGACTCCTCTTTATAGGGTTTACTACTCCATTTACATTGAAAGAAACAATTTCAACAGGTTCTCCTAGCATATAGATATGTAATAATTGTGTACTCCATTTCCTGTAGATACTCCCTTAAAAAAAATAGAAAAAAAGATAAAAAACAGAGAAACAAACCTTATAAACACTGAACAAAACCCAACTCTAACTTCCCAACCTAAGGTCCATTTACCGACCTGTTGCTGGTTAGAGGGATAGCCTCTACACCCCGAGTGTGTCAGAGGGCCCTCCAATATGACAGCCACCGTGCAGGTAGTGTCCTTTCTTGTCCTCCTTCATCCGACCAAAAGTTTCCTAGTTCTTTAGTTATAATTGGCTCGTTTATTTCTAATCTTTTAATATAATTATAGTAAAAAACAAACAAAAAAGAGCCTTAACCAACGTCCTCCGGTGGTGCGCGTCGATATACTTGCAGCTTCTGCTTGAAGCTCTGCGATTTCCCAGCCGCAGCGCTCCTCTTGGTCCGCACTGGATGCCAGGCTGCTTGCTGGACCCTCTCCCACAGCGTCGCCGGCATTTCAGTCACCAAGACAGGTAGACCTCGGCTCGCCATGTCCGCTGTTGCCTCTTCCACTGTATCATACGTTATCTGCCCTTTATCATAATGAACTCTCAGCCGTGATGGGTACAGAGTTTGAAAACGTATGTTGTTTGCCTTTAGGACTCGTCGCGCCTCAGCGTATGCTTTCCGTTTGTGTAGAATGGCTGGTGCGTAGTCGTGATCCACGCTTATTCTGTGGCCATCTAGATCAAAGCCTTTCTTTTGCCACGCCAGCCGGATTACTTCTTCTTTCACTCAAAAGCTCTGAAATTTGACAAGGATAGATCTTGGTTTGGCATCAGGTGAGGGCTTGGGAGCGAGTGCTCTATGAGCCCTCTCTATCTGCAGGTCAACTGAAGCGGGAATGCCAAGGTTTTCTCGTAGCACTTTCTCAACGAACGTTATCATTGCCTTGGAAGACGTGTCTTTTGGTTCTTGTTCGGGAACGCCATATATTCTGATATTGTCTCTTCGCGACCGACACTCTTGGTCTGTCAATTTCTCCTGGAGTTGCTCTTGAATTTTAAGCATTCCTGTGATCACGTCTTCCACATCTTGTAGCCTTTCTTCGTTCCCCACAATTCTTTTCTCCGCTTCGTCCAGCCTTGAATTTGTCTTTGCAAATTCTGTCTTAATCTCTTGCCTGTATTCACGTATTTCTTTCAGTATTGTGCTATTCGTCACTTCTTCATCATCCATGTTTTCCTCTTCTTGTCCCGAGTTAGCCGCGGTGAGGTTAGCAATAGCTTCTTCGTCATGCAACACTTCTGCGTTTTCGTTCGCTGCAGGATTCATTGATTTTCCTCGTCTTCTCGGAGGTGGCATCTCTTCCCCTTTCTAAAGGATCGCAACAGTAGTTTTTATCCGTATTACTTTTACTTTTTTGGGGTAATTACGCTCTTTTGGTCGGGAGATCACGCTCTAAGCTGCCATCCTTTGGTAACCCGGAAGTACCAAAAACTGAAAGTATTCTATCTGCCTTGCCTTTTACTGTAATTGATTCATTTTTATGTTGATGTTTTAATGATTGATTTGATCTGTTTTTTTGTAATTTTATGCAACTGTGAAAGCACTTTGAATTGCCTTGTGTATGAATTGTGCACTACAAATAAACTTGCCTTGCCTTACCAATATGGAGCACTGTTTTTTGAGAGAAATCTAAGTATTTTCTGGGGGTATTTTGCAAACCCGGAAGATAAGACAGTTGGATTCAGTTAACTCCGCCCCTCTCCCCGCCCATGCAACATTAGCGGTAGTAGAAATAGAAATATCACAGCAAAAAGTGAAGTTACTTCACAATGCAGTTATAAGGAGTTGACATGTGCAACACAGCTTCATAAATGGTTAACACACACACTAACATGCGTTTTGATTGAGTCACTGCTCTGTCTTGGCCGCTCCATCGCGTGTTTACGTTATGGGACTCGCGTTGGTTATACAAGTTAATCCACTTTGGTTCTGGCCAAGGTTCACCAACCAGCCATCCGTTAAGTGACACAGTGGTCACAGACAAACACTATTATGGCTGATAGTCGCTGAATCCCAGAAAGGAATTCTAACTTCTGACAAGTGGACTCTTCTTTAGAAAGGTTGAATAAAGTCCTCCACCTCTTGCAGCCAAATGTTCTTTTTGCTGCATTTTCCTTATTGTTAGGTAAGAAAAAAGAACAGGTGTCCAGAGTAGGTTAGAAAGAGCTCATGCTTCACAAATTTCGGTGCAAACATGACATCTGTTTAGACACTCAGGGGGTGCGTTTGTTTACTCCACAGGGGCAGCGCAGACAAGTCTGGTACTTCCATTTTTTTTTTTTTTCTTACAACAGAAATAATGAAAAAGCTGTTTTATGAATTAAAATCAGGCCGTAAGGCATTACATTACTGAGGTCTGGCACTTCCTGGTGGGACAATGATGCATTTTACGTCAGATTGTCCCAAGTCAGTCGTTTACCAGGAGAGGGCGGAGCAGCTGCTCAGAGAGCAGGATTCCGGAGGATTGCTTAGATCTGCGTGAATGAAGCCAAAAACCACTCTGGGGTATTTTTTTATAAGCAAATACAACATGGCTAAAAGCTAAAAAAAAGTCGATTTTGCATGATATAGGACCTAAGTAACTCATGCCCCTAGAGGCCATAAGCGCCACTGCAGGTGTCGTAGCATTTTGCGTTTTTTTACTCATTAATTGTCCGTGAGAGTAAATACTACGCTGATAGAAAAGGGAGGTGGAAAGAGGGATATACTTAAACTTGGTTGTAAATACTGACTAAATGGGGCTAGTCCGCAGTTAGCTTTGCTTGTTAGCCTGTTAGCTCCTCTTCGAGATTTCCTTGGTGTGTATTGGTATTCTCCATTGCAGTGCGACTGTCTTCATGGGCTTAATCAGTGTATGGATGAGTTTTGTCTTATTCACGAGTGCAATAAAGGAACCTCACAGTGCTTTATGCGAGACACCATATGCACTCATCAAGAAAAGATCCAGAACCTCATGACAAATGGATTAAATGTGTAAGTTTGACATATAGCTAACTAGTAATGCTATTTGTAACCAATACGTCTATTTACTTAATTCTCGAAGACGGCGTGTACGTCACAGTCACTGAATACTATGACAATGGACAGTGCCATTTTAGCGTGGTTTCCAGTTGCCTGACATAGCCATGGATCAATCAATACCCTACATCTGGCACGGAAAGCGGTACCAATTTTTGCTACTAAGCAAAGCAAAGCTATAACTAGCTAAACTTAGGCACAGCCGCGGTCTGCGGCAGGTCTGAGAACTAAACCAGGACGTAGACTATACCGGTTAAAAATCAGGACTGAACAATGACTGAATAAGAAACTTGAGCTTTTAGACCCAGAGAAAAGCACAACAACGGACTGGTGACTGGAGGTGCAGCAGTTTGTGTACAGGGAGAAGAGCCAGGGGGAAAGTACACAGCCCTGAGGAGACCAGTGTTTGTAGTCTGAGTGTCCGAGACGATGTACAACTGTGTATCATCAGCGTAACTATGGAAGTTGACTCCATGTCTGTGTCCGAATGTCCACCCTAGTCCCTAACCCCTCATTCCCTACATAGGCCCGCACTATATAGTCCACTGATTCTGTTGGGTATTCGGACAGAAGCCCACTACGTTCTCCGAGCTGTGTGACGTCACGCGTGCTGCGGCGTGCTGATTTGAATTTATTTATTTATTTTTCTGAATTTATTTGTTACAAACATTTATTTTATGAAACAGAACAACAGTTTTGGCACTTTTACAGGTGTTTTATTTGACATTTAAATACAATTTTTAAACTATCATCACTATCAAAAAAACACTCCAGCGTTAGCTCAAAGACCTGTAGAAAGTAGGTCAGGCAGCGCCAGCAGAATGAGTGCACTACTTTTTAGCTAAACTCCAGGAAAAATGTATTTCTGCGATAAAGACCGACCAAACTCATGAGACAGGGGACTAATTATGGATAAATACGAGTCAGATACATTATATTTAACATGGATTGTACATGAATGGCTTGGAATATTCGAGAGGAAGTTATCGGTCATTTAACAGCTCGAGCTAAAGGTAAGCAGCTAACGCTAGCATTTTTCACCGTAACCGTTTATATTTAAGTCATTTATTCATGACAAATACGCAACACACGATTGAAACAGCTGATTTCATTCAGTCGTGTTGTTTAGTTCAAAGACCTGTTGCTGTCAGGCATTCTTCTCCGACCCTCGCAATGCATTGTGGTCTATATTGACCCGTTTAGTGATCACTGCTGCTCACTACTTGTCAGAATGCATTGTGGGAAATTTTGGGTGCAATACTTTTTTTCTCTCTCATTCGGACACCTCTACAAAATGGCGTGACCACTATATAGTGCACTATATAGGGAATAGTGTGGACATTCAACTTGATAAAAAAGAGAGCAGGTGCTTCGCACATCTATTTCATAACAGGTGCATTGGAGAGGTCGTGCGTAATGCTCATATCATGTGAAACATTTAATCTCTCGCACACTGTAAATCTTGAAATCTCACTTTTTTGCAAGATTTAGAGTGTGCGAGAGATTACATTTTTCACAGGTCTTTAAAGCAGAACTAAGTAACGTGTTTACCTTAATAAATCCTTTCCGTAGTCCCTCTGGGGGTAATACAAGTGTTAATGGGATGATTGGGGGGTCTTTCATCTCCTCCTGGTTTCTCTGGCCACAGAAAACCATTCTTGCAACTTGACTGCCACCGGGTCGGAGCAACCAATACACACTAATAGAACCACGAAGAAGAAGGTAACAGGCTAACGCGCAAAGCTAACTGCGGGCTATCGCCACTTTACAGCCAAGTTTGAGTGAAAAAAAATATTTCCATTGTATAACTGGATGTACAACATCCCTCTCTCCCTTCACCTTTTCTGTCAGCATAGTATTTACTCTCCAAGACATTTAATAAGTTAGAAAATCGTAACTTGCTATGACACCTGCAGTTGCACTTATTGCCTCTAGGGGCAAGAGTTACTTAGTACTGCTTTAAATAGTGACACACAAAATTGGGGGATTACTAAAAACAATTGTGCGGTGCTCAAAGGTTGTGATCAAGTAAAATAGGTTTTGAGGCAAGAGTATTCGTACATAGAACCGGTGCCACCTCCACTTTTACCATCTCTGGTTGAAAAAGCACTGCTAAAATTAGGTGGAGAGGCCTCAGTGAGGACAAGTTTTGCATCTGCACCAGCCAGGTTTCAGTTAAAAACAGACAATCAAGTTTATGGTTTAAAATCAAATCATTTATCATAAAAGACTTGTTTAGCAGAGAGCGGACATTAACAAGGTCCATGTTTATTGTGATGAGGGAACTGGATATTAACAGAAGTGTGTGGCGGTTATGATTTGGAGATAGGTGTTATTGATGTGAGCAGTGTGAATGATAGTTTTACCTAAGGATTCGTCAGTTAAAGGCTATTGCCATGATGCAGAGGACTATCTTTTTAAACTGATAGGTTTGTTTTACTGAACATACATGCGAAAGGAATACCAAACATTATTTTATTAATATTTATTTATTTATTTATGTTTTACATAGTTTTAGCCTCTTTACTGCATGTAATTAATGATGTAAAATATATTTTACCAACTCCTACTAGTCAGAATGTTTTAGTTGATAAACCACCTTTTTCATTTATTGGTGGTAAGAGTAGCTCTACTCTTACCCATTACATTCTTTTTTGTGTTCTTCTCTGGTTTGAATAAAATCACATAACACTTGGGGACAAAGATACAAAAAATAAGTCCATAACTTGAAGCTAGGATGGCAAATATCTCCACAGCAACACTGACCTTTCCTGGAGAGCTGACATAAGCTGGGATAAAAGTGATCCAGACTGCACAGAAGATCAACATGCTGAAAGTGATGAACTTGGCCTCGTTAAAGTTATCAGGCAGTTTACGAGCCAAGAAAGCCAACACAAAACATAAAACAGCCAACAGGCCAATGTATCCGAGTACAGCCCAGAAGCCAATGGCTGAACCTAAATCGCACTCAAGTATAATTTTCTCTTTATAGTGATTCATATTTTTTAAAGGGAACGGAGGGTTGATTGTTAACCATAAGATGCATATTACAACTTGTACTAGTGTGAAAGCCAGAACACTGAGTCTCTGCTGAAGAGGCCCGAACCACTCACAAACGCCTCTCCGGAAGCGGAAGTGCGCGCTGTGTTGTGTTGCTGTGTCAGCGATAAGCTCTGCACAAGTGAATACTTTTTGTCTTTTTTTTACTGGTTTTGCAAAAAATGCCAAAAAAGCCGCCGGTAGAGGCGGCGACTGAGGAGGACTACGTAAGCCTCAGTCAAGTTACGGAACTCATGGAGCAGCAGAGGGACATGTTCAGGGAAATAATACAACAACAACAGGAGAACTTCAAAGGATTCATTAAAATCATCATGGAATTAACAAACACCCGAATGGACCTACAGACTAAGGACATTCAAGAGCTAAAAACAAGCCTGCAGGTCACGCAAGGTGAGGTGGACACTTTATAAAAATCGGTTTGTAAAGTGTTTGTGCGCTCCGTGAGTTTCAATTCCTGTTCTTTTAAAGTATGTGACAATTTGCACATTATCACGGATAAACTGGAGTATCTGGAGGGACAGAGCCGCAGAAACAACCTGGTATTTGAGGGAGTGTTGGAGTCGCCTGGGGAGACTTGGGCCGACGCCGAGGAAAAAGTGAAAGAACTACTGAAGGAGAAGTTACAGCTACATCACGCGGTGGAGGTGGAGAGGGCTCACCGCATAGGGAAACCCGGCGGCGGGAGAGACTGGCCGAGACCCATCATCGCCAAACTTCTGCGGTGAAAGGATCGCGAAGAAATCTTGCAGCGCGCTAAACGACTCAAAGGCACAAAATTCTTCATAAACGAGGACAACACGGAATCCATAAAAAGAAAACGCAAAGAACTGACGCCGGAGCTGAGAGCTGCACGGGAAAGGGGGGAGATCGCCTTCTTACGACATGACAAACTCATTATACGTCCACGCAGCAGTACACCACATCCATTATAAACACCGGGAAAAACGTATGGATTTTGGTATGTAAAAGCACATAATTTCACATGTCCAGTAATACATATAGTTCTATAGGAAGCACCGACTTGGATTTTTCAATAAGGAGAATCGCTGAAGCAAACTCCCAGGATTTTACATTCTCACAATACGACTTACAGAACACTGAGATCGACATCGACCCTGAAAATAACTTTGTTAACTGGAGCTACCAATGACTGTCAATACTATACAGAGGATCTGTACAATACTAAACTTAAGAACATTAAGGCATTCACTGTAATCCACTTCAATAGTCGAAGCCTCTATGCAAACTTTGACCATATCAAACGCTTCTTAAAGGAATAGGCCACCGTTTTTACATACTGACATATGTTCTTACCTTACCTTAGACTAGTTGATATGTACCTGTCTGGTCTTTGTCCGTGCGCTCTGTCATGCAGACGGAGCACAAACGCAGCCTCTTCCACATACTGTCTAGTTCCAAATCAGCTCCCGTTAGAAGCTACCAAACTCTTCCACGTTTTCCCTATTTAAATACAGTTACGTGACGTGTTACACTACAAAGTATAGTAACACAGAAATGTAACATGTCGATTTTCTCAGCGGATAAAAAGGGGTACTATATTGTGAGGCGTAATAATACAAGGAGCACTACGTCCGCGCACTAACTCCTAAAGACTTTTCTCCCGCTCACTACAAGTCACGCTGCTTCTGTTGACGGAAGTGAGCGGGAGAGAAGTCTTTAGGAGTTAGTGCGCGGACGTAGTGCTCCTCGTATTATTACGCCTCACAATATATATATATAATAGTCACCTCCAACCTGAGTGAATAAACTAAAAAACTAATGTGTAGATGGTTTCAATAGGGATTATAACATACAATCTTAAGATCAGTGTCCACTGGATTCCCGTGGAATCAAAAGAGGAGCCTGATCTAGGCATCAAAATGGCCTGTATCAAGTTCATAAGAGTCATAAGAGTTTCCTGTTGACCTGCTCACGGATTGGCACCAAGAGCAGAGCAAGAGAAAGGGCCAAAACCCAATTCATTTCAGCTTTTAGACATAATTTTTAAAGAATTTAGTTCTATATATTCCAATTTATAGCTATAGAGTTCCAACACTCCAACATTTCACAAATCTATCAACAGCCCTCTAAGGCTTCAAGTTTAAAATTTGTATTGAAATATTCAAACAAATGCATTTAATTGTAACCTAAAGATTATTGATTAAATTTAGTAAATAAACCAGCATCATTAGGTCCTAAGGACCATTTTTATCTGGTACATTAAGATAAACACATAATTCTCTATCATGGCGTCGTGAAATGAATGAATTGATGTTCCAAAAAGGATATAACTATAGCATTAATATCAATAGAATAGGGAGATTGATGGAGAGTACAGGACATTTTAGAAACTTCAATTTCTTACCAATCTTTTGTTGCACTCACGCTTTGGTCATGGGGACAAATTCTTTAGCCTATTGTCCAGGAGAGAGAGCAAATGAGATATAAACACATTATACTATTGTTCTAAAAGGGTGTAAACAATTCGCAGTCACACCTTGTTATTTTAAAAGGACCATTCATGTCCATTAAGGTTATCCTTGAAAGCTTCTCTATATCATATTAAATTACAGTGATCAATGGGTGGGTGGTTTGGCGAAGTGAATTTTTGATCCAAGGCCAAATGTCAGTTCATTCGTACAGTCCTTTAACTTTGCCCAGTATATATCTGCATACTGTGGTTGATCCACTTTAGGCATCATCAGCCACTGTCCCGTGGATGATGATGCAAGACAGCGATGTATTTGTCCATCAGGAAAAGTCACTGTTAGTCCATTCAGAGAGCACAAAATTGATGCTCTCGCTTTCATCAGCAAATCATATCCGAGGAGAGAAACAGCAGTCTGAGGAGCCACGATGAAGTGGTGTGTCAGATTCAGTCCTGCCAGATGAGTAGGCACTGTATCCACCAGCATGTTAAGAGTCTGTCCGTTCACTTTCACAGGTAACATGAGTTCTGCCGTCCCATGCCTCTGGACTTCTGGGCACCCTCAGCAGCAGCCAGTAATCAGAGAAGTTTTGTCCACCAGCGTTGTTGTAAACGCCTCGATCTCCTCAAACGTTGTTGGTCCGTTTTCTGGTTCTCCTCTTGTCTGAAACAATCCTTGGCCACAATTATCAAAACCACACCCATAAGTCACTCCACGAGTCCACAAGTAAACTCATTATTGCTCTTTATTACTTTCATTACTTGCTTCTTTAAGCTGCATCTTTAAAAGTTGCACTCCTTTCTTTTAGTTCAACTTGCTCTCGCTTCTGGTCAAGGGCGTTCACATATTCTCAAAATGTATTCAATATTTATTTGGTCTCTTTAACAATAATTCAAATTTTGCATAATTGCTCCTTCATAACTTTTGGTAATGCATCCAAAATGGCGCATAAAGATCAACTTAAACTTTAAATTAATAGTGGTCTGTGCTTTCAATCAATGTATTCAAACTTACGACAGGTCTCCCCTGCTTCGTTTTCATTCCACGGCGCCACCGTGTGGAGAGAGGTTCTAATTTATTCTTCAAATAATATTTGAATATATGCTGTGGAGACATAGCTCTACCACCAGCAGAAATGTTTCTCTATAAAAAAACAAAACAATGTTCTTATTCATCAGAAGGTTTTCTTCTTTTTTCTTTTCTTTTTTTTTCAATGAGGGGCGGAGCAATTTCTCCACTTCCCCTCCTACACGGATGTCTGGGTACAGAGGAAGATTGGCCACTCCCCCACTGTATCCATGACTTCCTGTTTAAAGAGCAACTAAACACCTAATCAACTTTTTTTTGCTGATAAACTATCTATACGGGTCACTAACACAGTTATCTACATGTCATTATTTTGACATTTTAGTGCAAACTTGTTCAAAATCCAATTTTTGTGTACAAAACCGTCTGTTCAGCGCCCCTGACGTTTGAACAGCACTTACTACATTTGAATTTAGGGGTTGGCTGATGACGTACCATCATACGTCTCAGAGCCATCATACGTCACCAAATCTGCCGCTGTGGTATAAAAGCTGACCCCTCCCCTTTTGTGACGTGTGCACAACATGCTTGTCACAGAGCGGCCACGGGGCGGGAGGATGAGGAGAGAAGACCCGAGACGGGATTTGACCTACAGGCTCCGCTCCACTCTGTGAACCACAGCACTCACACCCCCGACCTCTCCTACTAAATAAAGACAAATGTTTCCCCAAATACCCAGATTCACTTCTTTAGTGACATGGCTGGATGTTTTCACGTTGAAACTACAGACACGATAAAGCTGTATCGGGCAGACAGAGATAATCAGGGCTGTCAGTGCTGATGGGGCTGAGGGCTTTTTACTGTAATCTCCCCCAGGGAGAGCTCACAGGCACCGGGGCAGCGGTTAGCCATCCCCTGCCTTGGAGGCTCAGAGCGGGGCAGTGTGTGACTGAGTGTCCGCTAAAGCCAGGAGGGGGAACGGGGAGATATGAGCGCCAAATGTCCGCCGCGTGTGCTCGGCATGTAGCCGGGACGACGGGCTCGAGAGTCCGGGAAAGTGGCGCCACATGTCCGGAGAAGCTAGCCGGTACGAGAGGCTGCAGTGTCCGGGTGGCTGCAGTGGCGCAAACATTGTCTAAATGCGGCATAACGGGAGTCAGTCAGTCCCGGTCACACATGGTCTGAGACTGTCAACAGAGCAGAGACCGCCCACACACTCCCCCTCCCCGCGTCCCCCCAAAGCCTCCCGCCACGCCTCTTTCTCTGAGTTTTTTGAATTTTGGGAGTGGGTGGAGTAAGCTCTGGAAGGGGTGTTTAGTAGCTCTTTAATAATTTATCTTTCCTGTGTCCACACAAATGCAGAGACAGCAAATACACTTTCTTAGTTTTTCTAATGCAAACAGTGTCCACACAACATTCATACACCACATCTCTGAGTAAGGAATTCTAATTTAATAACTTTCTTTCAACCGTATTTCTCACTTTCAATCACCTTTCCATCACGCTGCACATTCAATGCCATTTCAGCATCCAGTCTGCTCAAAGAACCATCTACCACCGTTAAATGATCAGATGTGTTCACTTTGCAATACTTTCTAAGTCTTTCTCTCCGTTTGCCTCTCCGCCGCTCACAATCTGCTCTTTCAGCGACACAAAAATATCACTTAATTTTGTTTGTCCTTCTCCAAATGTGCCCATCACACTCGTCACTCCGGACACACTCGTCACTCTGGACACACTTGTCACTCTGGACACACTCGTCACTCTGGACACACTAAAAACATTACACGAAGACAAGGCACAATAATTTCACAATAACTTTCACAATAACCCCATTACCATGTGTACAAACATCTAAACATAATCTGGCCATTACTTCATCTCTTATTCTTAATTTCTTTATTCTTTCATCTGGCCAGTACAAGAGCTCTTTGCAATCTGGCCAGTAGAATATGTATTTTCACTTTGTTATTCTCTCATTCTCTCTTTATTCTCTTATTCTTCAAATTTAGTCTCCTCTTCTTTTATGTACATTGGTTTTTTGGGGGCCACAACCTTCCCCAACGTATAACCAAGAACGTCGCATGGAATTCATACGTCTATAAATCCCTCCAGCTACGTCGTGGCGTTTTAGGTTTGTCCTCTGACCAAAACCACGGACGGACGTGTCCACCAAAACAAAAACTTTACAGAGATTGACAGCCAAACTTAATCTCAAATCCTAAACTAGTAGAACGCCGTCTACTTTAAGAGTCATAAAGTCCGGAAATTCCCACTCCCGAACTCCATTAGCGACTCGGTGCGCCCACGTCTACCGTCTCTTTATATTGTTTTTCTAATGTTATATATTTTTTATTTATTTTATCTTTTATATTTTTTTTATATTTTCACCAACAAACAAAAAACAGACTTAGCAAACCATCCATCCATCCATCCATTTTCTTCCGCTTTATCCGGGGCCGGGTCGCGGGGGCAGCAGTCTCAGCAGAGATGCCCAGACTTCCTGATCCACGCACACCTCCTCCAGCTGTTCTGGAGGGACCCCGAGGCGACACCAGGCCAGCTCGGAGACATAGTCCCACCAGCATGTCCTGGGCCTTCCACGAGGCCTCCTCCCAATAGGACATGCCTGGAACACCTCCCGAGGGAGGCGACCAGGAGGCATCCGGAACAGATGCCCTAGCCACCTCAGCTGGCTCCTTTCGACGTGGAGGAGTAGCGACTCGAGTCCGAGCTCCTCCCGGGTAACTGAGCTCCTCACGCGATCTCGGAGGGTGCGCCCAGCCACCCTGCGAAGGAAACTCATTTCGGCCGCTTGTATTCGCGATCTTGTCCTTTCGGTCATTACCCAAATCTCATGACCATAGGTGAGGGTGGGAACGTAGATCGATCGGTAAATCGAGAGCTTTGCCGCTTGGCTCAGCTCCCTCTTCACCACAACAGTCCGATACAGCGACCGCATCACTGCTGACGCCGCACCGATCCGTCTATCGATCTCACGCTCCATCCGTCCCTCACTCGTGAACACGACCCCGAGATACTTGAACTCCTCCACTTGAGGCAAGGACACCCCACCGACCTGAAGCGGGGAAGCCACCTTTTTCCGGTGGAGAACCATGGCCTCAGATTTGGAGGTGCTGATCCTCATCCCGGCCGCTTCACACTCGGCTGCAAACCGCCCCAGTGCAGCTGAAGGTCCTGATTTGATGAAGCCAACAGAACAACATCGTCTGCAAACAGCAGAGATGAGATTCTGAGGTTCCCAAACCGGACACCCTCCGTCCCCTGGCTGCGCCTAGAAATTCTGTCCATAAAAGTAATGAACAGAACCGGTGACAAAGGGCAGCCCTGGCGGAGCCCAACACGCACCGGGAACAGGTCTGACTTACTGCCGGCAATGCGAACCAAACTCCTGCTACGGTCATACAGGGAACGGACAGCCCTTAGTAGAGGGCCCCGGACCCCATACTCCCTGAGCACCCCCCACAGGGCACCACGAGGGACACGGTCGAACGCTTTCTCCAGATCCACAAAGTCCATGTGGACTGGTTGGGCGAACTCCCACAAACCCTCGAGCACCCGATGAAGGGTATAGAGCCGGTCCAGTGTTCCACTACCAGGACGAAAACCACATTGTTCCTCCTGAATCCGAGGTTCGACTATTGGCCGGATCCTCCTCTCCAGCACCCTGGAATAGACCTTACCAGGGAGACTGAGAAGTGTGATCCCTCTGTAATTGGAGCACACTCTCCGATCCCCGTTCTTGAAGAGGGGGACCACCACCCCGGTCTGCCAATCCAGAGGCACTGTCTCCAACCGCCACGCGATGTTGCAGAGACGTGTCAGCCAAGATTTCTTTCAAAAACCAGCTTCATTCAAAAACCAGCGTTATCTCAGTAGGAATATGTAGCCATATTAAGTGTTTAAAAATAGAAAACAGTCTCTAAAATAGTTTTTAATGTGTCTAAAGTCCGATGCTTTTCAATGAAAATCTAGTGGCCATATGGTGGTACTACAGAAATGGGCCATAGCCTCCGGTATTGCAATGTAACAGCCAAAAAGAAAAGAAAGGCACGTCAATGTTCTTTAATCTAAACACCCAAGATTAAAAGCGGAAACAAGAAAACATTTCAGTGACTTAATCTAAACTGGGACCGTTTTAATGTCCTAATAACAGTACCACATGGAGAAAGCTAATGCTAAAGCTACGGTCATGCTTTGTTCTCAGAGCTAGCTTAGCAGCCTCGCATTCCAGCAGCAAACAGATCATATTGAAAACAAACCATGCACCACACATCAATAAAATCCTTCACTACTACACAGAACAGCCTTCAGTGTCCACACACTGAGCTGGGTTTAACACATGTGTGGTTCATTACACTTTTATCAACAATAAGCTGTATGCTAGCGCACCAAGCTAACCAAGCTAACGAAAGGTAACAAGACCTAACCGAGCTCACAACACAAAATTTAGTTGGAAATTGACCAAAATACTGAGGAAATTCTTTTTCATAGACAATGAGGATATAGTTAAAGATTCACGGAACATGCCAACAGCAAAGTGGGAGACCAATCATCCCAAACAACAGTTATTTTTTCCAAAACAAACAGATTTCCAGTAAGGCCTAACAATTTCAGGCGCGGCCATAACTTCGGTCTAACTTCAATAAAAACAACATCTACTTACAGGCTTTAGGTGCATTTTAACGCCCGCAAGACGTATGATCTAAACACGGAACAATCCAGTCAAGTTTCATTGTATTTTAAGTTTCGTATTTTTTATTTTATTTTATTTTTTTAAGTTTAAAGTATCGCAAACAATCTCAAACCACCAGCAAAAAAACACAAGCACACACGTTCTTTCATCATAGCCAATATGAACAAATTTGCTATAAACAATTTGTATTCTTACCTAGTTTTAAAGTCGGTGTGCACATCTGTTTTTTGGGTGAAAGAGGAATAAAAGTCACGAGCTCCATCCAGTCTCCACAAATCAAATCACATCAGGGTCACCAATTGTTGAAAGCGCATTCTTTAGTACTGGACGAAAGGATGGAGACTCGGTCTACTATAATCAAAAATCATTGTTTATTCCCTATTACAAACTAAAAGCACACATACTGTTTTGTGAGCTGTATGTTGACTGGGGAGATGAAGGGGAGAGAGAGAGCTAGCCAAGCCTCTAGACTGAGCTAGACCCAAAACAAAAGCGTAGGTGTGTCTCCCCCAACCAATCAGCTCGCTTGGAAATGTCTTATCGTCACTTCTTCTTCTGCACAATCTGACTCCTCGTTTCAACACACTGCCCCCAGTGAATCAACTGTACATACAACAACAAGATGTCCGCCAAATTCAAATGAATCTTAAAGCACAGATTACAGATCGACACAGTTTTATATATAATCACTAAAGCCTAATATGACAAATATGTATATAAATAATTCCACAGTTCAGGAAATGTAACAAGTAGCCAAACTAGACATGGCTCCAATAACACTCAGGCCCGTCCTTAAATAGAAGCAAAACATCCTTAAATCAACCAACTCAAGCCAGTCAACGTTTTAGAGCTTCACTATATGAATACCTCCTGGGCGACTGAGATCCTCTGCAAACATACTGCCATTGTTACATTTTTCCGTTGTGTAATCATAAATGAATAATAAAGTCTTGAATGTTGATTTAAGCTCTCTTCTGTGTGTAATTGCTCTCTTAAAACAGGTTCTGTATCTATTAAGTTATTAAAGCTGCAGCACTTAATTTTAAGGGGCACATTCATAGTGAACTCATGATGAACTAACCATGAGATCATTTTAGTTGTAAATTTACACAAAGTTTGGTCCTTGTTGAGTTGGTTTCTTCGCAAACAAAAAATTCATAATGATCATGATGACTTAATCATTATCATTAGTGAGTTCATTGCCTGAATTAACGGTGTGAATTCATGAGTATTTCATCATGAATCATCATGACCTCACATAAATTTATACTGAATTATTTAATGAAGTCATGCATGAATCCATGTGCCCTTATTATAAAGCGTTACCAGATCATTTAAGATAAGATAAGATAGCCTTTATTGATCTCACAATGGAGATATTTACTTGTTACATTCAGCACATTGAAACACTCAGGGTGTGCAAACAGGCAGGAAATGTGAAATAAACAACCATTAAATAGTAAATAGTGGTATCTTATATACACTGACTACCAAGGACGTTGTGGGGACAAAAAGTGTAAACAGTAAATAATACTAAAGTAAAGGTTGATAAGTGATGTAAATACAGGGATTATTGCATGTGTTCTGCAAAGAGGTTATTCCACATGTTACTCTAGAGTCTTGTTGTACAGTCTGACAGCAGTGGGGATGAAGGACTTGCGGTAGCGCTCCCTCTTGCACTGAGGGTGTCTCAGTCTTCCACTGAAAGAGCTGCTCAGCTCCTCTACAGTCCCGTGCAGTGGGTGGGAGGGGTTGTCTGTAATGGAGGTGAGCTTGGCTAATACCCTCCTGTCCCTCACCTCCTCCACAGAGTCCAGGGGGCAGCCCAGGACGGAGCTGGCCCTCCTGACCAGCTTGTTCAGTCTATTCTTGTCCCGCTCTGTGCTGCCCGGGGCCCAGCACACGGGAGCGTAGTGGATGGCAGAGGCTACCACAGAGTCATAAAAGTCCTGAGCAGAGGCCTGCTCACTCCGAAGGACCTCAGTCTCCTCAGAAGGTGGAGGCGACTTTGGCCCTTCTTGTACAGGGCGTTGGTGTTGTGGGACCAGTCCAGTTTATTGTTCAGGTGAACACACAGGTACTTGAAGCAGTCCACCTCCTCAATGTCCTCCCCCTGGATGTTCAGCGGTATGTGCGGTAGTGGCTTCCTCCTGAAGTCGATCACCATCTCCTTCGTCTTACTGGTGTTCAAGCACAGGTGGTTGCACTCACACAAGTCCACAAAGTCCATGATCACCGACCGGTACTCCAGTTCGTACGCCTCAGACACACAGCCCACAATGGCGGAGTTGTCGGAGAACCTCTGCAGATGACAGCTGTCCGTGTTGTATGTGAAGTCCGATGTGTAGATGGTGAAGAGAAACGGTGAGAGGACGGTGCCCTGAGGGAATTTGCCCCATTCTTTCTCCTGCTTCTTGACTGTGCTGCCTCTGGGTCCAGACACACGCTGCCCCTGCTCCACGAGTATCCTGATGGAGAGAGAAGTCTGGACATCCCTGCTTTGACATCTGCCTCAGAAACCTTCACCCCTATACATTCCATTGAGTTATACAACATGAATTGCAAAAGTGCCCAAATAATGCTTAATGTAAAGTGTAATCCCACTGATGCCATGTCCGTAATTATATGTTTTGTGAAGAGGCAGTGTCTCCAGGTTTTTTAGTAGTTTTACCAGAGTTACGGTATTTTACTGAGCAAATTTAAAACACATGCACAAATATGCTGGACTGCAATGAATGAATGAATAATATTTTATTCGGACCACAAAAAAGCACAAAATGTATACAATCTTCCAGGAGTGAGGCAGTTGTGAACTGACTACCAACATATTTCATCATCATTTTAGTTAAATTAATATATTTTCTGAATAAAACTAGACTAAAACTGAATTAAAAGATATTTATAAGACTAAAACTAGACTAAAATTGAAAAGAATTATGGGATTAAATGTTGACCAAAACTATAAACAACATTTTCTTCAAAAGGCTAAGACTAAAACATGAATAAAATAAGTTGTCCAAATGAACAGTGGTTCATGCAACACTAACACAACAGTTAGAATATGAGGCCAAACACAAACCTTTGGGTTCAACTAAAAATATTCTACCATTAAAATATGACTTAAAATGGCAATGGTTAATTTCCAAAAACATCCAGTACCAACAAATCTCCACTTACTTGGTTACGAGTAAAATATACAATTTAGAGCCATTTAGATTCTCAGTCATCCAGGTGGTCAGTTCAAATTGTCTATCCAGAACACAACATCCACGGTGACCTAGAAATAGTATTATCATCTAGGGCTGGGCGATATGGCCTAAAATCTATATCATGATATGAAAAAATAAATATCACGATAACGATATATTTGACGATATAATTGACAATGGACGAATTACTTCAAAATCCCAGCCTTCAGTGATATCTTCTTTTTTTTTTTACGGCATAATTGTCTTCCAAATAGGATCTACTCAAGCAATTTACATCCTTCATTTCATTTGTACTTTTTCAGCAGTCACCGTTTATGCTGCTCTGATGGAGCGGAGCGTAACATAAACTATATTGTGTCCACAACGATATAAAAAATTACAACGATATCAAAACATTATATCGCGATAACGATATGCGATACAATATGGCCCAACCCTATTATCATCCTGTTATTGTGAAAATGAACCTGTATCTATTCAAGCTTTCTTTCCTATAGACAGACCAAGTGTTAGTTTTCGTACCTGACGGTTTCGGCTACAACTGTGGCCTTCCTCAGAGGTTTGTCGCAATTAACGACGCAATTAAGAAAAAACAAAAAACAAGCAAAAGTAAACAGAAACAAAACAGGGCCATGATCATACTTCCATATGTCAGGGGGGTCACAGAAAGGGTACAGAGGGCCATGTACAAGCACAATATCAACACCCCGGTCAAACCTCATACCAAACTACGACAGTTGTTAGTTCACCCCAAGGACAAAATAGACCAACAACACAAATGCAACGTGATATACGAGATACCTTGTTTGTCTTGCAACAAATCATATGTGGGAGAAACTGGCAGAGCGTTAAACATCAGGAAGAGGGAACATCGAATAGAATGTGAAAAAGAAACATCCAAAGCATGCACACGAGCCACCAGACGACAGGCAGAACAAGAACAGCTGAAGTCTGCCATATCAGACCACTGCAAGAGGGAGAGCCATCTTATGGATTGGGACAATGCCCATGTCATCGGCACCGAGAGCAACAAATACCACCGTTGGATCAGAGAAGCCATCGAGATCCGGAAACGCGCCCCCCAGACTGTAAACCGGGTCTAGG
The DNA here is from genome assembly GCA_021464625.1 of Proterorhinus semilunaris. Lineage (NCBI taxonomy): Eukaryota > Metazoa > Chordata > Actinopteri > Gobiiformes > Gobiidae > Proterorhinus > Proterorhinus semilunaris. The sequence continues at coordinate 21,469,909 of CM038354.1, forward strand.
GGGCGTACCAACTTTCCCACACCTGGGACACAGTTCTGAAGAAGTCGCAGTGCAGATGGCGCTGTCGGCCTGCTACCATAAGCAGGAAGACGGTGCCAAAACCTGTATAAATCAGCCGACCAGAAACGTCACAGCAACATCACGTGACAAACCTCTGAGGAAGGCCACAGTTGTAGCCAAAACCGTCAGGTACGAAAAACTAACACTTGGTCTGTCTATAGGAAAGAAAGCTTGCATAATTCTTAGAAGACCTAATGAATCTAATCGAACTACTGTATCTATTCATATTGTGAATTACCATATATGCTTAAAATAAGTGACTTAACAAACATAACATTATATTTTATGATTTCCCTTGCTCATTAAATATTTCTTTGAATTCTTTTCAGGTTTGAGTAAAATAAAATAACACTTTGGGATGAAAAGGCAAAAAAGAAGTCCAAAGCTTGAGGCCAGTATTGCAAATATCTCTACAGCGACACTGACCTTTCCTGGAGAGCTGACATAAGCTGGGATAAAAGTGATCCAGACTGCACAGAAGATCAACATGCTGAAAGTGATGAACTTGGCCTCATTAAAGTTATCAGGCAGTTTACGAGCCAAGAAAGCCAACACAAAACATAAAACAGCCAACAGGCCAATGTATCCGAGTACAGCCCAGAAGCCAATGGCTGAACCCATGGCACACTCCATAATGATTTTGTAAGTGAACTGTTTCATGTTTCTGAAAGGAAATGGAGGTGATATTGTTAACCAGAGGACACATATCAGCACCTGTATCAGAGTAAAGGCTACGACACTGAGTCTCTGCTGAAGAGGCCCAAACCATTTCATGACATTACTGCCTGGAAGTGTGGCTCTGAAGGCCATCAGCACCACTATAGTCTTCCCCAGGACACAGGAGATACAGAGGACAAAGGTGATGCCGAACGCTGTGTGGCGCAGCATACAGGACCACTCAGAGGGACGGCCGATGAAGGTGAGAGAGCACAGGAAACACAGGCTCAGGGAGAAGAGCAGCAGGAAGCTCAGCTCAGAGTTATTAGCTCTCACTATTGGAGTTTTTCTGTATTTGACGAAAATCCAGGCCACAACACAAGTCAGGCCTGTCCCAAATAAAGACGCAGCTGTGAGTAGAGCCCCCATTATTTCTTCATAAGACAAAAACTCTGTTTCCTTCTTCACACAAGTGACTCTTTGGACATTGGACCAAAAATCTGGAGGGCACTGGATACAAGTGATGGAGTCTGTAAATATTCAGAGTAAAACATCTGTCAATGTCTGTGACAATGTTTAAACAAAATCTGTTTCAATAAGATACATCATTTTGACAAATGTGTAACATTTAAATCTTTGAAACCTGTAGTGTTACTGATTTCTCCCTCTGCACATGGTGTACAGTCATAACAGCAAACGGGCTTTCCTTTCTGGAGGACTTTACGTGTTCCTGGTAAACATGGTTTGCTGCAAATGGAGGCTGGCACCTATAGAAAAACATGAACAGCATATTTATAAAGCTACTATAGTGCTTCATATTGTAGCCTTTGTGAATTACTCCCCTGCTTTGAATTCTGTGCCCAAAATAGAGATGCATTGTTTAGTTTCAGCTGTCTGTCCACAGGTAAAGAAGCATCATATAAACCAACTGTGACAAACTCCACTGTGCCCTGTGCCGTAGGCTGCCAGTTTATAATTTCATATTTAGCAGCAGGGTCACCATTTTCATTGAAATAAACCTCTTCTCCTTCTTTGGTTTGGAAATGAATGTTTCTTAGATGCTGCAGTGTCTATTAAAAACATACAATCATGTAAGTACTTGAATGAGCAGGCAATAACACTTGTCACCATACGCACCATGGATGGATCGAGAGCCACATTAGTGTCACAGGTTTTGTTACATTTGAGGATTTTGTGCAGGGCATGGGCCACTGCATACACTCCCTTATAGACATTGTTAAAGATTGGCATCAGTGACATGTCGGTGAAGCTGTTTTTCACATCACTCAGGTCTTCAGTTCCTGTACATCGTTTGTGGTTGTTCTTTGAATTAAATTCACAGCCGAACAGTGCTTCCCAAAACTCTGTAAATAACTGGTTACCAGATGAGTTTAAAGGCTTCACATCCATCATAAACTCTTCAATGCCACGGACATGAGCCTCTGGGATGGACAACCCTATAGCCCCGTCCAGAATGTGGTGCTTATTCATAGCCACTGTTTTAGAATCAAAGATCCAGGCCTCTGTGCCAACCCACTGATAACCCGTCACATTGTGCTCAGATAAGGCTGTGATCAGAATTATAAGGTCCTCAGGTTGAACAAAAGTGACAATAACTTTTGAAGTTGATTGTTTGATTATATTTACTATACTGAGTAATTTTTCGGGAGGGTCAGTACTGATGAAGGGCACAGAATACTCCAAACAGATGCCCAGCTGATTGGCTGTTTCAGTAAAAGTGGCCATGCCATTGTTGCCATAATCATCATTTGTTCTGATGGCTCCCACCCATGTCCAGCCAAAGTGTCTGACCATCTGGGCCAGGGCTCTGCTCTGGTACAGGTCACTGGGTATAGTCCTGAAGAAAGAGGGGTATTTGGCTTTGTCACTCAGACAAGCACAAGTGGCATAGTGGCTGATCTGAGGGAGGGGAACAATCATGAACATATTTGAAATCAATCGTTACATTTCAGTAACAAATCCACACACCAGTGGTAAATGAAATGGTCCCATGACAGTAGCTATGGCCATGGAAACTGAGGATCCACTCACTCCCAGAAGGGCCTGAACTTGTGCTGATCTGGTGCATGGCGTTTCAGAGGAAACAAATGTTGCTGCATTGCCGTTTATGAGGGCTAGTGCTCCTGCTACTCCAGGAGGAGGGGATCCACAAAAATCATACATCTTATAGCCCAATGAGACACCTGGCAGCAGGTCTGAACTGTTGTTTATCTCTGCTATTGCAAAGAGCATAGCCTGTGCAAACTGGAAAGTCCTCATATCTAGGCTGAGAACAGAGATACTGTTTGTTTTACCCCTTTATCTTTGTGTAATGTACATAAAAAATGTGTAATGTACAAAAAAAAAAAACATACATTGTTGAAACATGATGAGAATAATTATATTTCGTTGAGGCTATAATGATGGAGTGTGTAACTTACCTGGTGCACTGCAGTGGCAGTGGTTTTTGAGTATAATTATGCTGTCTGATTATCGAGCTGTCATGAAAAGAAAAAATCCCCCCCAGCAAAAGTTCACCATCCTTCAAAAAACTGAAGCTTTTTTGATCCCCTCTCTTAAAACAAATGTTGTCTTTACTATGTAACAAAGAAGCCCTCATGAGCAGATAAAGTAAAGCCAAACCACTACAGTCTGAGTGTCTGACCATCATTGGTGTGGGTCTGCGAGTGGCAAATCCCTGGGAGCAGCACACTCCTTGTGCTTTTATATCACAGTAACATCACGTCAGACGTTCTATAATGATCTCATGTTTGAATGTTATTATCTGAACGTATCAATGTTGAATACACTTTTAATTCAATATTCTCTTAAATGTGTTCAAGTACCTCACTTGTCTTTGGATTTACTCATGAATAACACAATACAACCAATGATGATTATTACATTTATTTTAAAGATGTTAAAATCCAGGGTGCTACTTTTCATAAAAAAAACATTTGGTAACACTTTATAATAAGGTTACATGAAGTCATACATCAATAACATGAAATAATGCTTGATTTCCTGATGTATTCATGCAAGACGATATCATGACTCATCATGAGTTAACATGACTTCATGTTCTTTCATAGATGACTTCATGCATGAATTAATTAACTACTGTAATGAATTAATGAGAAAATCTTAATATATATATCTTGATCTTAGAATCATGATGAATTCACTAAAACACTTAGATTTTTTTTAACACTTTTGTTTGCAAGATATACTTTAATACAACTTACTGCTGCAAATAATTAATCTTTAGCTAATCCTTAGTTCATTCATAAATTCATGATGATTACGTCCCTTAAACTACAGTGATGCACTTTTTTGCTTTGGACAATAATCAAGGTGTTTATTGGACAAAACAAACACGAACATCAAAGACGTTATAATTTATAACCGTGCACAACATAAACACTGCCTATTGCTTACATTACAAATGGAGCTTTATATATACTGCCAATATTTTTGGCCAATTTTTAAAGAATAGGTATAATGCTATTTTAGCCATTCCAAAGTAAACTAGAGGCATTTATACAATATTGTACCTCTACCAATATGGAGCACTGTTTTTTGAGAGAAATATAAGTATTTTCTGGGGGTATTTTGCAAACCCGGAAGATAAGACAGTTGGATTCAGTTAACTCCGCCCCTCTCCCCACCCATGCAACATTAGCGGTAGTAGAAATATAAATATCACAGCAAAAAGTGAAGTTACTTCACAATGCAGTTATAAGGAGTTGACATGTGCAACACAGCTTCATAAATGGTTAACACACACACTAACATGCGTTTTGATTGAGTCACTGCTCTGTCTTGGCCGCTCCATCGCGTGTTTACGTTATGGGACTCGCGTTGGTTATACAAGTTAATCCACTTTTGTTCTGGCCAAGGTTCACCAACCAGCCATCCGTTAAGTGACACAGTGGTCACAGACAAACACTATTATGGCTGATAGTCGCTGAATCCCAGAAAGGAATTCTAACTTCTGACAAGTGGACTCTTCTTTAGAAAGGTTGAATAAAGTCCTCCACCTCTTGCAGCCAAATGTGCTTTTTGCTGCATTTTCCTTATCGTTAGGTAAGAAAAAAGAACAGGTGTCCAGAGTAGGTTAGAAAGAGCTCATGCTTCACAAATTTCGGTGCAAACATGACATCTGTTTAGACACTCAGGGGGTGCGTTTGTTTAATCTACAGGGGCAGAGCAGACAAGTCGGGCACTTCCTTTTTTTCTTTTTTTTCTTACAACAGAAATAATTAAAAAGCTGTTTTATGAATTAAAATCAGGCCGTAAGGCATTACATTACTGAGGTCTGGCACTTCCTGGTGGGACAATCTGATGCATTTTACGTCGGATTGTCCCAAGTCAGTCGTTTACCAGGAGAGGGCGGAGCAGCTTCTCAGAGAGCAGGATTCCGCAGGATTGCTTAGATCTGCGTTAATGAAGCCAAAAACCACCACTGTTGTGTCGTCTGCAAACTTGATGAAGAGGTTTGAGTCGTACTTTGGAGCGCAGTCATGGGTTAGCAGAGTGAACAGGAGGGGGTTCAGCACACAGCCTTGGGGAGCGCCCGTGTTCAGTGTGATGGTTCTGGAGGACTTTCCGCCGACACGTACAGCCTGTGGTCTCCCCGTCAGAAAGTCCAGCAGCCAGTTGCACAGTGATGTGTTGATCCCCAGGTGGAGCAGTTTGTGTGTTAGCTGCTGTGGGATTATAGTGTTGAATGCTGAACTAAAGTCTAAAAACAGCATTCTAACGTAAGAGTCATACTGTATATATGTGTACCTCTGAACTGTGGCCTGCCCATACTGCTTTTTCACCCCTTTTCATGTCAAACTGTTGACCTTCTGGTTGAGAGGCGTCATAGTATCCAATAGTATTGAAACGTATATAACTTTTATTATCCATTTGCCAGTTCACCAGAGCGTATCGGGCCACAGGGTCGCCCACCTCATCAAAAAACACATTCTCACCAATCTTTGTGGTAAAATTGACTTGCGTTAGGTAATGCAAAACCTGTAAGGACAAAACATTAAATGCAATTTTGAAGGATTAAATATTGTGGAAAATGTAAACAATTGCTTTCAAAACAATACACGTTTTCGACATACAAGTTTTCTTTTTTTTGTATGTTTTTTATAGATATAACATGAACCTAAATGTTCCTGAAATAGTTTATTTTCTATTACCTGCCATGGTTTAACATTGCCTTTTTCAGCACAGGAGTTGTTCTCAAACGGCCTCAGTCCTTCTTGACATGTAGAAAGCTTATGCACTGCATGGGCTATAGCACACGTGGCCTTGTACACATTATTCAACAGACTGGCATCTGACACATCTGTGAAGCGCGAGTGTGTATCCCATAAGGATTCACTCCCGCTACACACAGGCAATAAAGATGTAGCTTTGGGTCTGGCATGTGGAGTACATTTGAACACCGGTTCCCATAATTCCACCAGCCCCTGATCTCCAGACTGTGTGGAGGGCCTGCTGTGGGCCAGAAACTCCCGCAGCCCGGGAATATGTGCATTGAGGGCAGCAAATCCCACTGCTCCCTGTACTGTATACTTCTTTTGAAGTCCTATTTTATGATTTTTAACCATTTAATTTGCTCAAATAATATTGTTTATGACCTGACCAACACAGATATATTTTATTTAAGAATACCAGACATTACACACTGTTTAAGTGTTCTTCTTGATATTGTTATGAACATGGAGTTGGATCTGTAACTCATGAAATACTTGATTACGGTTATTACTTTAATGACCAACACTGTGATGTAATTTGATATGTTTGTAAATTAATTGTGAGTTTGGACATTTTGAGCACTTCCTGGATCCTATATTCGAAACAAGTGTCAAATATGAGCTGCGTACAACTTCAGACGATGGACACACACATAAAAAGAGAAATTAGGAGATTTCCTAAGTCAACGAACAATTGTGTAAGTAAATATTAATTGCAGGCTTTGTGACACTGCAATTGTTACATTTTTAAAACTGCAATTCAATTCTGTTGAGATCATTGTTGCTGCCTTAAACACCTGAAGCTTTTAATCGACGACCGGACTGTTGGTTGAATTGATGATTTTTGTTGTATTCGCAGAAGCTCCTTAGCTCTTGTGTTCAGAAAATGTAACAAGTAGCCAAACTAGACATGGCTCCAATAACACTCGGGCCCGTCCTTAAATAGAAGCAACACATCCTTAAATCAACCAACTCAGGCCAGTCAACGTTTTAGAGCTTCACTAAATGAATACCTCCTGGGCGACTGAGATCCTCTGCAAACATACTGCCATTGTTACATTTTTGCGTTGTGTAATCATAAATGAATAATAAAGTCTTGAATGTTGATTTAAGCTCTCTTCTGTGTGTAATTGCTCTCCTAAAACAGGTTCTGTATCTATTAAGTTATGAAAGCTGCAGCACTTCATTTTAAGGGGCACATTCATAGTGAACTCATGATGAACTAACCATGAGATCATTTTAGTTGTAAATTTACACAAAGTTTGGTCCTTGTTGAGTTGGTTTCTTCGCAAACAAAAAATTCATAATGATCATGATGACTTAATCATTATCATTAGTGAGTTCATTGCCTGAATTAACTGTGTGAATTCAAGAGTATTTCATCATGAATCTTCATGACCTCACATAAATTCATAATGAATTATTTAATGAAGTCATGCATGAATCCATGTGCCCTTATTATAAAGCGTTACCAGATCATTTAAGATAAGATAAGATAAGATAAGATAGCCTTTATTGATCTCACAATGGAGATATTGACTTGTTACATTCAGCTCTTAGAAACACTCAGGGTGTGCAAATAGGCAGGAAATGTAAAATAAACAACAACAATTAAATAGTAAATAGTGGTATCTTATATACAATGACTACCAAGGACGTTGTGGGGACAAAAAGTGTAAACAGTAAATAATACTAAAGTAAACAGACTATAACAAAACATTTTATTGTCAGTATTAGCAGTGTAGGTTTACATCATAGTGCAAGGTTGATAAGTGACACAGATAAGTGATGTAAATACAGGGATTATTGCATGTGTTCTGCAAAGAGGTTATTCCACATGTTACTCTGTTGTAGTAATAAATGGCCTAATCATTAAGTGACAGATTGTAGGATGGAAAACAGCTTATATGAAATAATGGAGTTGTACAACAAAGGAATTTTCATGTATACTTTTATCTAACTAACTTTAAAAGGTCAATATAAAATGATCTAGTATAATAATCTCATATATACTCTGATGACTAATCAATATATCAACTTATAATCGCATTATTAATAAAAAGGTAAAATTCAGTGCATAAGTGTTCAAAGTTGTGGGAGTAGGATTTAGTTGGGACGGGGGAGAGATGCAACCTTAAGTGTAATGCGTAGACTATCCACTGGGGGTTAGCTTCTTGGATAGCCACATCTGTATACATCCAAATGCATACGGATCTAGGTCAAGTGGGGACACTTGGAGAGGGGTAACATCACGTGGGTAGCTGGGTCTCTGACCAATCACGAGCCAGGTTTAGCTTGTGGGAAAATAGTACAGTAGACGGCAGAAAAACACCTACTCAGCAAACGTGTCATGGCACGTGCCGTGTGAAGCGTGCCGCGATGGGCGCTAGGCCAAGATAACAGTCCAGATGGCCGGACGTAGAGACGTTCCCATGATGTAAAGGCGGGTGGGAAAGTACCTGCGAGCCATCAACTTGACGCTTCGAGGCCGAAGCCACTTAATTCAAAGCGCCGATAACGCAGAGGACGTGCGGGGAACTACAGGGGCGCTATACATGAAGCTTATCAAGCTGACACTAGTGTCTGGAAGTGTAAAACATAACTCTTTGAGGTTGACAGATTTATGTGTTTTTCACTGTTCGGAGGGCTATATATTTTATTTATTTATTTATTTGAATAATCCCCATTCACATTAGCACCGTTATAGTGCCGATATCCTCCTGACTACCAGTAGTTCAAATTTGTCCTCTGTGGAGGACATCTGTAAACCTCAATATCTCTTACCCACTCCATACTACTGCATTAACTCCCTTTGCTATCTACAGAGGACATTTAGGGCTTTTCAATGATACCAAATATGAAGGGGTGGGGCTTTGGGTTGGGGAATACTACCAGTAGTTCAAATTTGTCCTCTGTGGAGGACATCTGTAAACCTCAATATCTCTTACCCACTCCATACTACTGCATTAACTCCCTTTGCTATCTACAGAAGACATTTAGGGCTTTTCAATGATACCAAATATGAAGGGGTGGGGCTTTGGGTTGGGGAATAAAAAAAAAAAGATGATTAGACAATTTTTTCCCCCCTGGTAGTCAGGAGGATATAAATAAAGTAACAAAAAAACTCAAAAGGAGTAGGCCGAAGCAAAAAAGCTTATAAGTGCCTACCCCATATTCAAAATTACTTTACATCCCGGTTACAATGATACAAGCAACATCTCGCGCCTTCATACAATACAAACACTTTATATTACAAAATTTCCTGAGTTACATAATTTCACCCAAAATATAGACTTTTAGTTTGTACTTTTCTTTTCCCTCTTTCCCTTTCACATAACCATATCCAATCATTACTTTAAACACCAGTCACCATTCTATTAATTGGCCATTGATTTCATTGTTTTAGTATAACATAATCAACACGACCCATTACTGTCATTCCCATTTCCACTGTAAAATATTGGTAGTGATTGTTTTACTATTTTTGTTTACCTTGTTTAGTGAGGTGACCAAGATGGCGGTGTAATCAGCTACGAAGCTCTGAACTTTTTCCAAAGCTGCTTGGATAGAGTCGTCAAATTGTAATCTTTTGGTGGCCTTTTGATGTCAAGTCAGACCCTATAATCCAAACGGATAGCAAAGGACTCTATTTCTATGATGCCCAGAGTGCCTCGTAACGCTTCAAAAACACCCGACCAAGAGCCGCTTGGGGAGACGAGCAGTGACGCATCGCCAGGTATGGCTGAAATATTAAAAGAACTACGGGCTTTCCGCACTGAAACATCGGGAAATTTTGAGATCCTGAGAAAAGAAATAAGTGACCTAAAAACCGAGCTTGAAGACGTTAAAGGAAGAATGGACATTGCCGAGCAAAGACTATCTGACAACGAAGACAATGAAAGGAACACCACGAGAGTGATGATACATATGTTACAAGTCCAAAACCAGCTGAAAGAAAAATGTGAAGATTTGGAAAGTCGTTCGCGGAGGAATAATTTGAGGATCTTTTCAGTGCCAGAGAAAATTGAAGGAAACAACATGCTCAAGTTTGTGACGAACCTGTTTGTGGAGCAACTGGAAATGGACGCCGAGCTCCAGATCGAGCGCGCGCACAGGGCACCTGCTTGGAGGCCGCTGGCACAGAGCGAGCGTCCCCGGTCCATTGTGGTACAATTTCGAAGCTATGTCACGAAACAGGCCGTGCTCAAGGCAGCGTGGACGAAGAGGATTATCCAAGTGAGTGGTAGCAGGATTTTTTTCGATGAAGACTTCACCCCTGCCGTCTACAATGAGCGAGGGAAATATAAGGAGGTGTGTAAAATCCTGCGCGAAAGGAAAATAAAGCATCATATCTTATTCCCTGCAAAACTGAAAATATTTCTCGAGGATGGCAAGGATAAAGACGTTTAACAACCCAGTCGCTGCTGCGCACGGCCTGCGCAATTTTGGCATAACAATGAGGTTGCCAGCGGAGGAGCCAAACCTGGAGACTGTCCTGCGCGCCGCGGGATGGCACACGGTTGGTTCCCGCAAGATGACACCCACGACCGAGATGATTGATGCAGTAAAATCACTGCTACAGAGTAAAGAACCTGACAATGATCATTAGAGGTCGTGGAAAGGGACTTAAAGAAGTATCTGAATCCTCGGACCTCGGATCTATGGCTCATCGAAAAAAACGTGAACAGGAGGTATTGTCATTTCTCTCGATTTATAAAACTCCATGCGTCTGTTATAATTTTTTTGAGACTGTATCATGGTTTGATGGCAGATGGAAAAGACTGACAACCAAACACAACTATGGAGACGAATAGAGACGCATATTCTAGATTATTTGATTTTGAAGACGATATAGACCCTGATGAGCATGTATTTAATTCTAGTCGGATTTCATGTAACTATTACTGCCAAGAAGATTTTGATTTAAAAATTGAGCTAGAAAATAACTTCTCACTATTTCATTTTAATTGCAGAAGCCTTTATTCGAATTTAAATTAAATTACAGATTTTGTGAACTCATTGAAATCTTAGTTTAATGTTATTGCATTTTCTGAGACATGGTTAAATCCTGAAAAAGGTGTTCACTTGGGAATAAATGGGTATAATATGTATCACGTTTATCATCTAGAAAAAAGAGGAGGAGGCGTGGCTTTGTGTGTAAAGGAAACCTGTACCTGTAAAACTGTGGAGAGTATGTCCGTTGCAATTGAGGCACTCATGGAATGTGTGGCGGTGGAACTAGAGCTGGAAACTAATCGGAATATAATTATAATATGTGTGTATAGAGCGCAAGGCTCCAATGTAGAAACATTTACAGCCAAACTCACAGAATTAATTGACAGCGCAACTCCAAACAAAACCATTTTGTTATGCGGTGATTTTAACATAGATCTAATTCATTCACACGGGAAAACCCGCGATTTCCTTAATGAAATGTATAGTAGATGTTTGTTTCCAGTAATTTCCCAGCCGACTAGAGTGACAAGCACAAGTGCGACGTTAATTGATAACATTTTTACGAATTATATGAATAATACTCTACACAATGGTTTACTGGCCTGCGACATAACTGATCACTTGCCTGCTTTTACTGTTGTTAGAGCTAAACCTATCAATAATAGGAAAATGCAGGAATTGAAATATATTCTAATTAGATCAGAAAAGGAGATTGACTTGTTTAGAAATGATTTGCTCAAACAAGACTGGGAAGAAGTGTATGTGGCAGAAGCAAATGTTGCCTATGAAAAATTCTTAAACACTTATGTAAACCTCTACAATGCAAATTGTCCTGTAAAAATATGTAAAAAGAACACGTTTGTGAAAAAGCCATGGATAATAAGCGGGCTACAGAACGCATGCAAAAAGAAAAACAAACTATATAGGGATTACATGAAATATCGAACAAAAAGGCACGAGACAAAATATAAAGATTATAAGAATAAGTTGACGACGATAATGAGAAAAGCAAAAAGAGATTATTTTCAAAATAAATTAAATGATAACAAAAATAACATGAAGGAACGTGGAAAATCTTAAATAAGGTAATCAAGCCAAATGCCCAGTGTAATAACCTACCCACATTTTTTATCCATAATGGAAAAGTATTGGAAAATCAAACTGAAATAGCGGACGAGTTCAACTCCTTCTTTGTCAATGTGGGGCCAAATATTGCTAAACAAATTGTAAACCCAAACCACAAAGAAACAAGATGTAACATGGCAACAGCAGGTGGAAGTAAAACTCTTCAATCATTATTTCTTAGTGAAATAACAGAATATGATATTCTGGACATTGTGCGGAAACTCAAAACCAAAACCTCAATAGACTGTGATGGAATAGATATGTTTATTGTAAAAAAGACAGTTGATTGCATTCTTAAGCCACTTTCCTATATTTTCAATCTCTCCTTTATCTCTGGGGTCTTTCCTCAAAAAATGAAAACCGCAAAGGTAATACCAATATTTAAAAATGGGGACAAGCACATGTTTAATAATTATAGACCCATATCCATACTTTCACAGTTTTCAAAAATTATTGAGAAATGGTTCACAATAAAACTAGATTCCTTTCTAGAAGAAAAAAATATATTATTTGATTATCAATATGGGTTTAGAGCCAACCGATCCACCTCTGCTGCACTGATACATTTTACTGAAGAAGTCCTCGCTGCTATTGACCACTCACAGTACATGGTGAGCGTCTTTCTGGATTTAAAGAAAGCGTTCGACTCAGTGAATCATGAACTTCTGTTGTCTAAGCTGCAGGACTATGGCATAAGAGGACATGTTTTTAAATGGCTGGAAAGCTACCTGCAAAACAGACAACAGTATGTTCAATTCGATCAACTAAACTCAAAACATGAAACGGTGGTATGTGGAATCCCACAGGGTTCCATAATCGGCCCAAAACCTTTTATTTTATTTATAAATGACATCCATGAAGTAACAAAGAAAATGGGTCTTCTATTGTTTGCAGATGACACAACCGTTTATAAATCAGGAAGTGACCTCGATACATTATTATCTTGTGTGAGCACTGAAATGGCATATTTAAAAGCATGGTTCGACCAAAACAAATTATTATTAAATTGGGAGAAAACCAAATATATGATTTTTGGGACAAGGGAGATTGAGGGCAATGTTAACATCACTATTGAAAATTCAAGGATTGAGAGAGTTACCAAGATAACATTTCTGGGAGTCATGTTGGATACTAAATTCAGCTGGAAGCCACATATAGAATATATTCGAACAAAAGTGAGTAAATGCATAGGTATTTTGCATAAAGTAAAATATGTTTTTGATAAGGTTTCCTTATTTCTTTTATATTCTTCATTAATTGTCCCTTATTTTACATATTGTATTGAGGTCTGGGGAAACGCATGCAAAAGTGTAATAGATCGAATGTCTTTGCTACAAAAAAAGGCTGTAAGAATTATAAGTCATAAAGGCTCTAGAGAACACACTAACGACCTTTTTGTGAAGCTGAAACTATTAAAATTTAAAGATCTCGCAAATTTAAAAAATGTACAGACCATGTGGAAAATTAAACACAAGTTGGTACCTGAACATATTTATAAGAAACTGACCTTGATCACAGACGACACAAGACGAAAAGGAAATTTTTGTGTACCGTTCTCCCGAACCTCACTAAGACAGAGGGGTTTCTTGGTTGCTGGAGTAAGGCAAGGCAAGGCAAGGCAACTTTATTTATACCGCGCATTTTGTTCACAAGGCAACTCAAGATTATGGAATTAATTAAAGAACACATTAAAATGTTCTCAAACAATAGATACATTTAAAAAATATGTTCAAGGAGATGCAGATGGAGAAATATATACAAAAAACATAACTTATATGCTGAAATGAGTGAATGAAAAAAAAATATATATATTTTTTTTTTGTTTGTTAAAATTGTTAAAATTATTGATTTTTGTAAAACCAAAAACCATGTCACAAATTTGTTGAATGGATCACCTGCCGTTTTGGTCATCGATTTTCCTATAACTATTACAAAGGGGCATGGACAATAAGACAATGTCTTCCTCATGCTCCTTTTCACCATGTACTATTCGTATTAATGTATGACCCTGTAAAGAAAAATATGAACATGGATGAATAAATAAATAAATGAAAGAAAAAAAAAAGGTGCCTTAAAAAGCCAGGGTGTAAAATGGCCAGCTGGTGGAGGGCAGTAGTCCCCCAACAGCAAGCCCTCACCCTGCTGCCCTAACTAGATGTTGTAAGACTGTTCCGAGACCTATACTGGGTGGTGCATTAAAATGACAAGATTTATGAACCCGTTGAGAGGGGGGGGCCCTCCACCAGGTCCATCTCTCGCCCGCCCTCCTTCTATTTTGTTTAATTGTGACCAGTGGAAACAGGCTGATACAGCATAGTTGTTGTTTTTTTGCTTATTCATTTCTCTCAAGTTCCTCTAATTCATAACAACTTAAACATTAGAAATTGGTGACGTTGGTTCTATCAGCAATGATATGGTTAAACAGATTCACAATAATACGACATTTCTTGTTGATAATAAGAACAAGGTCACATGTCTTTAGCATATTTCTCAAACACACTTTACTTATACTGTTTTTTAAATTGCAGTAGATTATCAGCACATTTTAAGGGTACCTCTAGATTATTCCACAGGTTTACTCCTCTCCGGGTGATACAATGACTTTTTAGGGTTGGATGAATACATTGTACTTTCAGATTATGAGTACCCCTTAGATCGTATCTTCCCTCTCTTTTACCAAATATTAGTTGTATATTGCTAGGGGGCTGATTGTTTACTGCTTTATATATCTGTGACAAAGTATGTTGTATTATAAGGTCATCAAGTTTCATGGTGTTAGATTTTAAGAACAGAATATTTGTATGGTCCCTATATCCGACATTGTGAACAATTCTAATAGCCTTCTTTTGGAGTCTATATAAAACCTGTAAATGACTATTGAAAGTGTTTCCCCAGACCTCAGAGCAATAGTTTATGTACGGTAGGATTAAGAAACAATACAGGGTGAAGAGAGCCTTGTGGTCCAGGAAAAATCTACACTTGCCCATAATGGCCACATTTTTCACCATTTTCCCACGAATGTTCTCTATTTGAGGTTTCCAGCTGACCTTTTGACTGAAGATCACACCCAGAAATTTATATTCCTTTACTTGTTCAATTCGAGTATTGTCAATATTAATTTGAATCTGAACGTCACTATTCCGTTTACCAAATAAAATCATTTTTGTTTTCGATATGTTCAGCGATAGTTTATTTCTATTAAACCATTCTTTGAATTTGTAAAATTCTGTTGTGACCTCTGTGACAAGCAGCTGTAGATCTTTGCCAGAACCCAGAATTGTTGTGTTGTCCGCAAATAATATACATTTTAACTTTGTTGAGACTTCACACAGATCATTTATGTACAACAAAAACAATTTAGGTCCTAATATTGACCCTTGGGGGACTCTGCATACAATGCTCCTCCGTCCTGATACATGTTCATTAATTTGTACATACTTTTTTCTTTCAGTCAAGTATGACTTCAACCAATTGTTTGCAATCCCTCTGATCCCGTTATTATTTAGTTTATTTAAGAGTATTTCATGATCTATAGTGTCAAAGGCTTTCTGGAGGTCTATGAATATACCTAATGAATACAGCTTATTGTCGATATTGTTGGGGACTTCTTCGTTTAGATTAATTAATGCATGTGCAGTTGACCTATTGCTTCTGAACCCATACTGACAGTCACTGAGTAAGTTATGTTTATTCACAAAACTGTCCAGGCGGGCAGCAAAAAGTTTTTCCAGAATCTTGGATAATTGAGGAAGTATAGAGATCGGTCTATAATTTGTAAATTGATGATTATCCCCACTTTTATAAATTGGAATGACCTTGGCAATCTTCATGAGGTCAGGGAATTCCCCAGTTGAAAAGGAGAGATTGCATATATGTGTTAGAGGCATTGATATATTTTGTATTACTTTTTTGATCATGTTCATGTCAAAGTCGTTCCAATCAGTAGATTTTTTTATTCTTGAAAGCTTTAACTATTTTAATTATTTCATTTTCATTCGTTGCTGTGAGAAAAAAGGAGTGAACATTCATATTTTTATGTTGAGAGACGTCACTGTTTGTTTTGGCTATTTCTGATGCCAGGTGAGGCCCAATATTGACAAAGTAGTCATTGAACGCATTAACTACACTCTTCCCTTCAGTAATGTTCTCATCATTATTAATCATGTAGTCTGGGTAACTTGCAATTTTCGCGTCTTTAGACATTGCATGATTTAAGACTTTCCATAGGCCTCTCATATTGTTTTTATTGGCCTCAATCACAAAGGTTATTGCTTCCACAACAAACCATTGTTTACCAGTTTCATTATGTGTATCTGTTTTATTTTTGGTTTCATTTATTGATCTCACCTCACAGCAGAAGGTTGTTATTGTTCTCTTACATTTTTTTTATATCAATTGATAAACTGTCACTGGCTTGAGAACGTGTTGTGTAACACATGTAACTTTTATGTTAAAAATAATGTTAATGTTCAGATCAAAAACAGTGATATATTATATACAGTATGAGTATGAATCGTTTTTATTGCCATTGTTGTTTTTTGCTAATGATAAATAATAAGCAATAAACTATTGAAAATAAAAGTATATATCAATCAATAAAGCAAATCACTCAAACATTGCTTAGAGAGCGCTTTTCATACAAGAATGATGAAAGATAAGTTTACAATATATTTAAAAAACAGGAGAAGAGATCTGGTGTTTGGGTATTTTAATGTTATTGCAGTGCTCTGATTCACGAAACCTCACACAGTTTCTATACATCACCCCCCCCCCCCCCCTAAAAATTCATAATATAAATACTTTAAGTGAGTTACAACTTTACTTTAAGCCATAGAAAATTGCCAATTGAGTGAATATGAATCAATATTTCAGTAATAACGGATCAATACCTAATATTTACCACATCACATGGAGGTTGATTTTTATTCCTTCAAGTTTTTATTATTCAATGCTTTAACCTTACTGTTTTTTTACACTCAACGCCATCTGTTCTTAAACAATGTTTTCCTCTAAATCTGCACCACATAGTATGCACAGTCATTTGCACTTTATGAAAAAAGAAATAAAAGTTTTCTGTTTTGGCAAGCATTGTGAGTGGTCATTGTCCACTTCTTAAAGCATAAATATTTTGGCATTTACTCAAAAATCAAAACATAAATGAATCCAAAAATCACAGTTTTTCTTCCTGATAAAGGTCTAGTAGGATGTTCTGAGATGAATCGGCGTTGCTTCTTCTGTGTGGGTAGTGGTGGGTGAATGTAACACAAAGTCTCTAAAACTAAATTCAGGTGGTTGGTTGATAAAGAGCTGCTCCTCTGCAGTCCCGTGAAGTGGGTGAAGTCTCCTCCTCCACAAAGTCCTGACCACTTTTAGAATGGCCTGATGTTTCCATACAGATAGGTCTGTCTGTGGATGTTTAGTCCAGGTGGGGCCAGGACAGGAAGACCATCCATACGGGGCAGAAGAAGAAAAAAAGATCTTCAGTTAAATGTTTCATTGAAGCAAATCAGAAAACTACACTGAAGTCGGTAAAGTGAAAGTACCTCAGCGATCTCTGCCAAAGTGTTGACTCCTGTCTTCATGTAGGCTTGATCAGTCCAAAGCCACAGTCAGGGGAAAACAGTGAGGCCAGCAATAAGGAAGTTGATTTTAATTTGATCGTGAAGCTCCACCTCTGTTTCAGGAAGTACATTGGTCCTGGCTGGAGAGGGTTTGCGGGAAAGTGTAACTGTAGGAGAGAGGGAACTTGGATTAGATTAAATGAAATGTGTGTCTTTTCATAACTGTCTAACAAAGGTACTATATTGATGCGATTCTGCATTATTTCACGCTACTATCAGGCTGCTTATTCTCATGAATAAATCGCCCTTTAAGGGACATTAATAAAGTAAAGTGAATGTGTGTTAAAGATCACCTGCTGAGCAAAATCAAAACATTAATGTACATAAAACAGGGATGGAGGCATGAGGAGGAGGAGAGGGATGGAGACAGGAAGAGAGGGGAAATAACAGAAAAATTAAAGCCGCAAGCGGCATCGAGAGGCCCTCGCGGGTCTCGTGGGCTGGTTACCGCACGCTATCGCATGCCGGCGCAATAACCGGGAGGCGCTGCCGCGCCCTACGTGGTTATGATGTCGCTGCCACCCTAGGTCGAGATTATAAAAGAGCAAATGCGAGAAATGGCGCCTTCGGCGCTGATTACTCGATTGTTCCCAAAATGGCCGACCACCTGTTGGTCGCCTAGCAACCATGTAATGGAGGCCTCCCTTAGTGCCTCCATTGCCGCGCCATAACCCTACCGAGGGTGCCAACGTGGCCACACTACATTTTATTGCCCTGATGTGCCATTAATCTTTGTGAGTAAACATCAAAACGAGATTTTTCGCGTCTCCATGTGAATGATGGCTCCAACCTGCAGAGGGCGCTAGCGCGCCCCAAATCTTTTTTATTTCACAAGCAGCATCGGACGGCCCTGACGGGCCGTACATCAATGACTACTGTTCACAAGCTCCTCACAGAGGGCGCTAACGAGCTGTAATCGTGTATAATGTGTGATATGCGGGTCAGTCCCATTGGATTAACATGGGGAGCCTCGGTCGTCTCCATGGCAACACCGTACAAAATACGGTATGGGTCTCATTGGGTTTTTGGATTGGGATGCCATCAGCTATTATTGTGCCGAATTTTATCCATTTCCGATAAACTAATTTTTTTCCCATAATGCATTTTTTCTATTCAGCCTGGAGGGGGCGCTATCGTGCCAAATCTCACTTTTTCACATTGGTTGTGTCCGGGGGTGAAAGGTCAATAAAATGTATATTTCCGATTTTTAATCGGAGTTCGTTTGTGTGAATGGGAGCATTTTGCTGTTTTCGGAAAGTCGCAAAATTCTTCGTAAAGATTGCGGCTTCGCCGCAAACAAACCGTAGAACTTAGCCAAAAAATTTGGATAACTTTTGATGCCCCACATCTCGGGATGAGCTGGAGCGATTTTGGGCTCATTTGGTGAAACGCCCTAGGAGGAGTTCGTTAAAATGCGACGTCAGCGAAAACGCTGACTCACCATTTTCCCGACTTCCTGTCAAAATGGCGGACTTCCGGTTTGTCAGGGGGCGTGGCCACAATAATGTTTTTTGGTTGTCGTCACATGACGAATGTCTGTACCGAATCCCGTCGCTCTGCGACAAAGTTTATGTTGGCCCCCTCCCCATAGGCGCAATGTATTTTCACTTTTGTAGGTGGCGCTGTCGCGCCATTTTTTATTTCCCCAAAACGAAACACACATTTTAATTAATTTTTCACCGGACCTGAATTTTGGGCAAAGTTTGGTGAGTTTTCAACTATGTTCAGGGGGTCAAATTCCTGTTCAAAGAGCAGAAGAAAGAAGAAGAAAAAAAATTAAAGCCGCAAGCGGCATCGAGAGGCCCTCGCGGGTCTCGTTGGCCGGTTGACGCCGGTTGACGCACGCCGCCGCAATAACCGGGAGGCGCTGCCGCGCCCTACGTGGTTATAATGTGGCTGCCACCCTAGGTCGAGTTTATAAAAGAGCAAAGGCGAGAAATGGCGCCTTCGGCGCCGATTACTCGATTTTTCCCAAAATGGCCGACCACCTGTTGGTCGCCTAGCAACCATGTAATGGAGGCCTCCCTTAGTGCCTCCATTGCCGTGCCATAACCCTACCGAGGGCGCCAACGTGGCCACACTACATTTTATTTCCCTGATGTGCCATTAATCTTTGTGAGTAAACATCAAAACGAGGTTTTTAGCGTCTCCATGTGAATGATGGCTCCAACCTGCAGAGGGCGCTAGCGCGCCCCAAATCTTTTTTATTTCACAAGCAGCATCGGACGGCCCTGACGGGCCGTACTTCAATGACTACTGTTCACAAGCTCCTCACAGAGGGCGCTAACGAGCTGTAATTGTGTATAATGTGTGATATGCGGGTCAGTCCCATTGGAATAACATGGAGGGCCTCGGTCGTCTCCATGGCAACACCGTACAAAATACGGTATGGGTCTCATTGGCTTTTTGGATTGGGATGCCATCAGCTATTTTTGTGCCGAATTTTATCCATTTCCGAGAAAGTAATTTTTTTTCCATAATGCATTTTTTGTTCTCGGCCTAGAGGGGGCGCTATCGCGCCAAATCTCACTTTTTCACATGCGTTGTGTCCGGGGGTGAAAGGTCAATAAAATGTATATTTCCGATTTTTAATCGGAGTTCGTTTGTGCAAATGGGAGCATTTTGTTGTTTTCGGTAAGTCGCAAAATTCTTCATAAAGATTGCGGCTTCGCCGCGAACAAACCGTAAAACTTAGCCAAAAAATTTGGATAACTTTTGATGCCCCACATCTCGAGATGAAGTGGAGCGATTTTGGGCTCATTTGGTGAAACGCCCTAGGAGGAGTTCGTTAAAATGCGACGTCAGCGAAAACGCTGACTCACCATTTTCCAGACTTCCTGTCAAAATGGCGGACTTCCGGTTTGTCAGGGGGCGTGGCCACAATAATGTTTTTTGGTTGTCGTCACATGACGAATGTCTGTACCGAATCCCGTCGCTCTATGACAAAGTTTATGTTGGCCCCCTCCCCATAGGCGCAATGTATTTTCACTTTTGAAGGTGGCGCTGTCGCGCCATTTTTTATTTCCCCAAAACGAAACACACATTTTAATTAATTTTTCACCGGACCTGAATTTTGGGCAAAGTTTGGTGAGTTTTTGACTATGTTCAGGGGGTCAAATTCCTGCTCAAAGAGCAGAAGAAAGAAAGAAGAATAAAGAAGAATAATAATATTTCTTGCAAAAACAATATAGTCGCTTTCGCGACTACAACATATTATGCATTTTTTTAAAGCTTTCGACTTCCCCCACACACCCGTGGGGCTCGGAGGTGGATGACGAGCGCTTCGCGCTCGTCATCCACCTCCGTATGACAGTTGGCCATATTCCCCCATTCATTTTGCTGCAATTATAAGTATAAGGGCCCACACCAGAGGTGTGGGCAGTCACTGTTTTACACGGTGAGTTTACGTTTGACATGGGGACAGCGCTTCGCGCTGTTTTCGTGCGCTCCGCGCACCTAGGTACAGTGCGCTGCGCGCACTGCGTTGCGATTACAATAGGCCCTTGCTACGGCAGGCCGCTCGGGCCTAATTAAAGCCGCAAGCGGCATCGAGAGGCCCTCGCGGGGGTTCGTTGGCCGGTTGACGCCGGTTGTCGCACGCCGCCGCAATAACCGGGAGGCGCTGCCGTGCCCTACGTGGTTATAATGTCGCTGCCACCCTAGGTCGAGTTTATGAAAGAGGAGAAGGCAAGAAATGGCGCCTTCGGCGCGGATTACTCTATTTTTCCCAAAATGGCCGACCTCCTGTTGGTCGCCTAGCAACCATGTAATGGAGGCCTCCCTTAGTGCCTCCATTGCCGCGCCATAACCCACCGAGGGCGCCAACGTGGCCACACTACATTTTATTGCCCTGATGAGCCATTAATCTTTGTGAGTAAACGTCAAAACAAGATTTTTTGCGTCTCCATGTGAATAATGGCTCCAACCTGCAGAGGGCGCTAGCGCGCCCCAAATCTTTTTTATTTCACAAGCAGCATGGGACGGCCCTGACGGGCCGTACTTCAATGACTACTGTCCACAAGCTCCTGACAGATGGCGCTAACGCGCTGTAATTGTGTATGATGTGTGATATGCGGGTCAGTCCCATTGGAATAACATGGCGAGCCTTGGTCGTCTCCATGGCAACACCGTACAAAATACGGTATGGGTCTCATTGGCTTTTTTGACCGGGATGCTATCAGCTATTTTTGTGCCGAATTTTATCCATTTCCGAGAAACAATTTTTTTTCCCATAATGCATTTTTTGTTCTCGGCCTAGAGGGGGCGCTATCGCGCCAAATTTCACTTTTACACATTTGTTGTGTCCGGGGGCGAAAGATCAATAAAATGTATATTTCCGATTTTTAATCGGAGTTCGTTTGTGTGAATGGGAGCATTTTGTTGTTTTCGGTAAGTCGCAAAATTCTTCGTAAAGATTGCGGCTTCGCCGCAAACAAACCGTAAAACTTAGCCAAAAAATTTGGATAACTTTTGATGCCCCACATCTCGAGATGAACTGGAGCGATTTTGGGCTCATTTGGTGAAACGCCCTAGGAGGAGTTCGTTAAAATGCGACGTCAGCGAAAACGCTGACTCACCATTTTTCTGACTTCCTGTCAAAATGGCGGACTTCCGGTTTGTCTGGGGGCGTGGCCACAATAATGTTTTTTGGTTGTCGTCACATGACGAATGTCTGTACCGAATCCCGTCGCTCTACGACAAAGTTTATGTTGGCCCCCTCCCCATAGGCGCAATGTATTTTCACTTTTGTAGGTGGCGCTGTCGCGCCATTTTTTATTTCCCCAATACGAAACACACATTTTAATTAATTTTTCACCGGATCTGAATTTTGGGCAAAGTTTGGTGAGTTTTTGACTACGTTCAGGGGGTCAAATTCCTGCTCAAAGAGCAGAAGAAGAAAGAAGAAGAAGAAGAAGAATAAAGAAGAATAATAATATTTCTTGCAAAAACAATATAGTCGCTTTCGCGACTACAACATATTATGCATTTTTTTAAAGCTTTCGACTTCCCCGACGCACCGGTGGGGCTCGGAGGTGAATGACGAGCGCTTCGCGCTCGTCATCCACCTCCGTATGACAGTTGGCCATATACCCCCATTCATTTTGCTGCAATTATAAGTATAAGGGCCCACACCAGAGGTGTGGGCAGTCACTGTTTTACACGGTGAGTTTACGTTTGACATGGGGACAGCGCTTCGCGCTGTTTTCGTGCGCTCCGCGCACCTCAGTACAGTGCGCTGCGCGCACTGCGTTGCGATTACAATAGGCCCTTGCTACGGCAGGCCGCTCGGGCCTAATTAAAGCCGCAAGCGGCATCGAGAGGCCCTCGCGGGGGTTCGGTGGCCGGTTGACGCCGGTTGCCGCACGCCGCCGCAATAACCGGGAGGCGCTGCCGCGCCCTACGTGGTTATAATGTCGCTGCCACCCTAGGTCGAGATTATAAAAGAGGCAAAGGCAAGAAATGGCGCCTTCGGCGCTGATTACTCGATTTTTCCCAAAATGGCCGACCACCTGTTGGTCGCCTAGCAACGATGTAATGGAGGCCTCCCTTAGTGCCTCCATTGCCGCGCCATAACCCTACCGAGGGCGCCAACGTGGCCACACTACATTTTATTGCCCTGATGTGCCATTAATCTTTGTGAGTAAACATCAAAACGAGATTTTTAGCGTCTCCATGTGAATGATGGCTCCAACCTGCAGAGGGCGCTAGCGCGCCCCAAATCTTTTTAAATTTAACAAGCAGCATCGGACGTCCTTGACGGGCCGTACATCAATCACTACTGTCCACAAGCTCCTTACAGGGGGCGCTAACGCGCTGTAATTGTGTATAATGTGAGATTTGTGTGTCAGTCCCATTAGATTAACATGGTGGGCCTCGGGCGTCACCATGGCAACACCGTACAAAATACGGTATGGGTCTCATTGGCTTTTTGGATCGGGATGCCATCAGCTATTTTTGTGCCGAATTTTATCTATTTCCGATAAACTAATTTTTTTCCCATAATGCATTTTTTCTTCTCGGCCTAGAGGGGGCGCTATCGCGCCAAATCTCACTTTTTCACATTTGTTGTGTCCGGGGGTGAAAGGTCAATAAAATGTATATTTCCGATTTTTTATCGGACTTCGTTTGTGCGAATGGGAGCATTTTGTTGTTTTTGATAAGTCGCAAAATTGTTCGTAAAGATTGCGGCTTCGCCGCAAACAAACCGTAAAACTTAGCCAAAAAATTTGGATAACTTTTGATGCCCCACATCTCGAGATGAAGTGGAGCGATTTTGGGCTCATTTGGTGAAACGCCCTAGGAGGAGTTCGTTAAAATGCGACGTCAGCGAAAACGCTGACTCACCATTTTCCCGACTTCCTGTCAAAATGGCGGACTTCCGGTTTGTCTGGGGGCGTGGCCACAATAATATATTTTGTTTGTCCTCACAGGACGAAGGTCTGTACCGAATCCCGTCGCTCTGCGACAAAGTTTATGTTGGCCCCCTCCCCATAGGCGCAATGTATTTTCACTTTTGTAGGTGGCGCTGTCGCGCCATTTTTTATTTCCCCAAAACGAAACACACATTTTAATAAATTTTTCGCCGGATCTGAATTTTGGGCAAAGTTTGGTGAGTTTTTGACTACGTTCAGGGGGTCAAATTCCTGCTCAAAGAGCAGAAGAAGAAAGAAGAAGAAGAAGAAGAATAAAGAAGAATAATAATATTTCTTGCAAAAACAATATAGTCGCTTTCGCGACTACAACATATTATGCATTTTTTTAAAGCTTTCGACTTCCCCGACGCACCGGTGGGGCTCGGAGGTGAATGACGAGCGCTTCGCGCTCGTCATCCACCTCCGTATGACAGTTGGCCATATACCCCCATTCATTTTGCTGCAATTATAAGTATAAGGGCCCACACCAGAGGTGTGGGCAGTCACTGTTTTACACGGTGAGTTTACGTTTGACATGGGGACAGCGCTTCGCGCTGTTTTCGTGCGCTCCGCGCACCTCAGTACAGTGCGCTGCGCGCACTGCGTTGCGATTACAATAGGCCCTTGCTACGGCAGGCCGCTCGGGCCTAATTAAAGCCGCAAGCGGCATCGAGAGGCCCTCGCGGGACGCGGTGGCCGGTTGACGCCGGTTGCCGCACGCCGCCGCAATAACCGGGAGGCGCTGCCGCGCCCTACGTGGTTATAATGTCGCTGCCACCCTCGGTGGAGTTTATAAAAGAGCAAAAATGCAAGAAATGGCGCCTTCGGCGCTGATTACTCTATTTTTCCCAAAATGGCCGACCACCTGTTGGTCGCCTAGCAACCATGTAATGGAGACCTCCCTTAGTGCCTCCATTGCCGCGCCATAACCCTACCGAGGGCGCCAACGTGGCCACACTACATTTTATTGGCCTGATGTGCCATTAATCTTTGTGAGTAAACATCAAAACGAGATTTTTCACGTCTCCATGTGAATGATGGCTCCAACCTGGAGAGGGCGCTAGCGCGCCCCAAATCTTTTTTATTTCACAAGCAGCATCGGACGGCCCTGACGGGCCGTACATCAATGACTACTGTTCACAAGCTCCTCACAGAGGGCGCTAACGCACTGTAATCGTGTATAATGTGTGATATGCGGCTCAGTCCCATTGGAATAACATGGCGAGCCTCGGTCGTCTCTATGGCAACACCGTACAAAATACGGTATGGGTCTCATTGGCTTTTTGGATCGGGATGCCATCAGCTATTATTGTGCCGAATTTCATCCATTTCCGAGAAACTAATTTTTTTCCCATAATGCATTTTTTGTTCTCGGCCTAGAGGGGGCGCTATCGCGCCAAATCTCATTTTTTCACATTTGTTGTATCCGGGGGTGAAAGGTCAATAAAATGTATATTTCCGATTTTTAATCGGAGTTCGTTTGTGCAAATGGGAGCATTTTGTTGTTTTCGGTAAGTCGCAAAATTATTCGTAAAGATTGCGGCTTCGCCGCAAACAAACCATAAAACTTAGCCAAAAAATTTGGATAACTTTTGATGCCCCACATCTCGGGATGAGCTGGAGCGATTTTGGGCTCATTTGGTGAAACGCCCTAGGAGGAGTTCGTTAAAATGCGACGTCAGCGAAAACGCTGACTCAGCATTTTCCCGACTTCCTGTCAAAATGGCGGACTTCCGGTTTGTCTGGGGGCGTGGCCACAATAATATATTTTGTTTGTCCTCACAGGACGAAGGTCTGTACCAAATCTCGTCGCTCTACGACAAAGTTTATGTTGGCCCCCTCCCCATAGGCGCAATGTATTTTCACTTTTGTAGGTGGCGCTGTCGCGCCATTTTTTATTTCCCCAAAACGAAACACACATTTTAATAAATTTTTCGCCGGATCTGAATTTTGGGCAAAGTTTGGTGAGTTTTTGATTATATTCAGGGGGTCAAATTCCTGCTCAAAGAGCAGAAGAAAGAAAGAAGAAGAAAAATTAAAGCCGCAAGCGGCATCGAGAGGCCCTCGCGGGGGTTCGTTGGCCGGTTGACGCCGGTTCCCGCACGCCGCCACAATAACCGGGAGGCGCTGCCGCGCCCTACGTGGTTATAATGTCGCTGCCACCCTAGGTCGAGATTATAAAAGAGCAAAGGCGAGAAATGGCGCCTTCGGCGCTGATTACTCGATTTTTCCCAAAATGGCCGACTACCTGTTGGTCGCCTAGCAACCATGTAATGGACGCCTCCCTTAGTGCCGCCATTGCTGCGCCATAACCCTACCGAGGGCGCCAACGTGGCCACACTACATTTTATTGCCCTGATATGCCATTAATCTTTGTGAGTAAACATCAAAACGAGATTTTTCGCATCTTCATGTGAATGATGGCTCCAACCTGCAGAGGGCGCTAGCGCGCCCCAAATCTGTTTTATTTCACAAGCAGCATCAGACGTCCTTAACGGGCCGTACTTCAATCACTACTGTCCACAAGCTCCTGACAGAGGGCGCTAGCGCGCTGTAATTGTGTATAATGTGTGATATGCGGGTCAGTCCCATTGGAATAACATGGTGGGCCCCGGGCGTCACCATGGCAACACCGTACAAAATACGGTATGGGTCTCATTGGCTTTTTGGATCGAGATGCCATCAGCTATTATTGTGCCGAATTTTATCCATTTCCGAGAAACTAATTTTTTTTCTATAATGCATTTTTTCTTCTCAGCCTAGAGGGGGCGCTATCGCGCCAAATGTCACTTTTTCAAATTGGTTGTGTCCGGGGGCGAAAGATCAATAAAATGTATATTTCCGATTTTTAATCGGAGTTCGTTTGTGCAAATGGGAGCATTTTGTTGTTTTCGGTAAGTCGCAAAATTCTTCGTAAAGATTGCGGCTTCGCCGCAAACAAACCGTAAAACTTAGCCAAAAAATTTGGATAAGTTTTGATGCCCCACATCTCGAGATGAGCTGGAGCGATTTTGGGCTCATTTGGTGAAACGCCCTAGGAGGAGTTCGTTAAAATGCGACGTCAGCAAAAACGCTGACTCACCATTTTCCCGACTTCCTGTCAAAATGGCGGACTTCCGGTTTGTCTGGGGGCGTGGCTACAATAATATATTTTGTTTGTCCTCACAGGACGAAGGTCTGTACCAAATCTCGTCGCTCTACGACAAAGTTTATGTTGGCCACCTCCCCATAGGCGCAATGTATTTTCACTTTTGTAGGTGGCGCTGTCGCGCCATTTTTTATTTCCCCAAAACGAAACACACATTTTTATTAATTTTTCACCGGATCTGAATTTTGGGCAAAGTTTGGTGAGTTTTCGACTATGTTCAGGGGGTCAAATTCCTGCTCAAAGAGCAGAAGAAGAAAGAAATAAAGCCGCAAGCGGCATCGAGAGGCCCTCGCGGGGGTTCGTTGGCCGGTTGACGCCGGTTGCCGCACGCCGCCGCAATAACCGGGAGGCGCTGCCGCGCCCTACGTGGTTTATAACGTCGCTGCCACCCTAGGTCGAGATTATAAAAGAGCAAAGGCGAGAAATGGCGCCTTCGGCGCTGATTACTCGATTTTTCCCAAAATGGCCGACCACCTGTTGGTCGCCTAGCAACCATGTAATGGAGGCCTCCCTTAGTGCCTCCATTGCACACACACTACATTGTATTGCCCTGATGAGTCATTAATCTTTGAGTAAACATCAAAACGACATTTTTAGCGTCTTCATGTGAATGATGGCTCCAACCTGCAGAGGGCGCCAGCGCGCACCCCAAATCTTTTTTATTTCACAAGCAGCATCAGACGGCCTTGACGGGCCGTATTTCAATGACTACTGTCCACAAGCTCCTTACAGGGGGCGCTAACGCGCTGTAATTGTGTATAATGTGAGATTTGTGTTTCAGTCCCATTAGATTAACATGGTGGGCCTCGGGCGTCACCATGGCAACACCATACAAAATACGGTATGGGTCTCATTGGCTTTTTGGATCGGGATGCCATCAGCTATTTTTGTGCCGAATTTTATCCATTTCCGAGAAACTAATTTTTTTTCCATAATGCATTTTTTCTTGTCAGCCTAGAGGGGGCGCTATCGCGCCAAATCTCACTTTTTCACATTTGTTGTGTCCGGGGGTGAAAGGTCAATAAAATGTATATTTCCGATTTTTTATCGGAGTTCGTTTGTGTAAATGGGAGCATTTTGTTGTTTTCGGTAAGTCGCAAAATTCTTCGTAAAGATTGCGGCTTCGCCGCACACAAACCGTAAAACTTAGCCAAAAAATTTGGATAACTTTTGATGTCCCACATCTCGAGATGAACTGGAGCGATTTTGGGCTCATTTGGTGAAACGCCCTAGGAGGAGTTCGTTAAAATGCGACGTCAGCGAAAACGCTGACTCACCATTTTCCCGACTTCCTGTCAAAATGGCGGACTTCCGGTTTGTCTGGGGGCGTGGCCACAATAATAGTTTTTGGTTGTCGTCACATGACAAATGTCTCTACCGAATCTCGTCGCTCTATGACAACGTTTATGTTGGCCCCCTCCCCATAGGCGCAATGTATTTTCACTTTTGTAGGTGGCGCTGTCGCGCCATTTTTTATTTCCCCAAAACGAAACACACATTTTAATTAATTTTTCACCGGACCTGAATTTTGGGCAAAGTTTGGTGAGTTTTTGACTATGTTCAGGGGGTCAAATTCCTGCTCAAAGAGCAGAAGAAAGAAGAATAAAGAAGAATAATAATATTTCTTGCAAAAACAATATAGTCGCTTTCGCGACTACAACATATTATGCATTTTTTTAAAGCTTTCGACTTCCCCGACGCACCGGTGGGGCTCGGAGGTGAATGACGAGCGCTTCGCGCTCGTCATCCACCTCCGTATGACAGTTGGCCATATACCCCCATTCATTTTGCTGCAATTACAAGTATAAGGGCCCACACCAGAGGTGTGGGCAGTCACTGTTTTACACGGTGAGTTTACGTTTGACATGGGGACAGCGCTTCGCGCTGTTTTCGTGCGCTCCGCGCACCTAGGTTCAGTGCGCTGCGCGCACTGCGTTGCGATTACAATAGGCCCTTGCTACGGCAGGCCGCTCGGGCCTAATTAAAGCCGCAAGCGGCATCGAGAGGCCCTCGCGGGGGTTCGTGGGCCGGTTGACGCCGGTTCCCGCACGCCGCCGCAATAACCGGGAGGCGCTGCCGCGCCCTACGTGGTTATAATGTCGCTGCCACCCTAGGTCGAGATTATAAAGGAGCAAAGGCGAGAAATGGCGCCTTCGGCGCTGATTACTAGTTTTTTTCCAAAATGGCCGACCACCTATTGGTTGCCTAGCAACCATGTAATGGAGGCCTCCCTTAGTGCCTCCATTGCCGCGCCATAACCCTACCGAGGGCGCCAACGTGGCCACACTACATTTTATTGCCCTGATAAGCCATTAATCTTTGTGAGTAAACATCAAAACGAGATTTTTAGCGTCTCCATGTGAATGATGGCTCCAACCTGCAGAGGGCGCTAGCGCGCCCCAAATCTTTTTTATTTCACAAGCAGCATCGGACGGCCCTGACGGGCCGTACTTCAATCACTACTGTCCACAAGCTCCTGACAGAGGGCGCTAACGAGCTGTAATTGTGTATAATGTGTGATATGCGGGTCAGTCCCATTGGAATAACATGGTGGGCCTCGGTCGTCTCCATGGCAACACCGTACAAAATACGGTATGGGTGTCATTGGCTTTTTGGATCGGGATGCCATCAGCTATTATTGTGCCGAATTTTATTCATTTCCGAGAAACTAATTTTTTTCCCATAATGCATTTTTTGTTCTCGGCCTAGAGGGGGCGCTATCGCGCCAAATCTCACTTTTTCACATTTGTTGTGTCCGGGGGTGAAAGGTCAATAAAATGTATATTTCCGATTTTTAATCGGAGTTCGTTTGTGCAAATGGGAGCATTTTGTTGTTTTCGGTAAGTCGCAAAATTCTTCATAAAGACTGCGGCTTCGCCGCAAACAAACCGTAAAACTTAGCCAAAAAATTTGGATAACTTTTGATGCCCCACATCTCGGGATGAAGTGGAGCGATTTTGGGCTCATTTGGTGAAACGCCCTAGGAGGAGTTCGTTAAAATGCGACGTCAGCGAAAACGCTGACTCACCATTTTCCCGACTTCCTGTCAAAATGGCGGAGTTCCGGTTTGTCTGGGGGCGTGGCCACAATAATATTTTTAGTTTGTCGTCACATGACGAATGTCTGTACCGAATCTCGTCGCTCTATGACAAAGTTGACGTTGGCCCCCTCCCCATAGGCGCAATGTATTTTCACTTTTGTAGGTGGCGCTGTCGCGCCATTTTTTATTTCCCCAAAACGAAACACACATTTTAATGAATTTTTCGCCGGATCTGAATTTTGGGCAAAGTTTGGTGAGTTTTCAACTATGTTCAGGGGGTCAAATTCCTGCTCAAAGAGCAGAAGAAAGAAGAATAAAGAAGAATAATAATATTTCTTGCAAAAACAATATAGTCGCTTTCGCGACTACAACATATTATGCATTTTTTTAAAGCTTTCGACTTCCCCTACGCACCCGTGGGGCTCGGAGGTGGATGACGAGCGCTTCGCGCTCGTCATCCACCTCCGTATGACAGTTGGCCATATACCCCCATTCATTTTGCTGCAATTATAAGTATAAGGGCCCACACCAGAGGTGTGGGCAGTCACTGTTTTACACGGTGAGTTTACGTTTGACATGGGGACAGCGCTTCGCGCTGTTTTCGTGCGCTCCGCGCACCTAGGTTCAGTGCGCTGCGCGCACTGCGTTGCGATTACAATAGGCCCTTGCTACGGCAGGCCGCTCGGGCCTAAAAAAATTAAAGCCGCAAGCGGCATCGAGAGGCCCTCGCGGGGGTTCGTTGGCCGGTTGACGCCGGTTGCCGCACGCCGCCGCAATAACCGGGAGGCGCTGCCGCGCCCTACGTGGTTTATAACGTCGCTGCCACCCTAGGTCGAGATTATAAAAGAGCAAAGGCGAGAAATGGCGCCTTCGGCGCTGATTACTCGATTTTTCCCAAAATGGCCGACCACCTGTTGGTCGCCTAGCAACCATGTAATGGAGGCCTCCCTTAGTGCCTCCATTGCCGTGCCATAACCCACCGAGGGCGCCAACGTGGCCACACTACATTTTATTGCCCTGATGTGCCATTAATCTTTGTGAGTAAACATCAAAACGAGATTTTTAGCGTCTCCATGTGAATGATGGCTCCAACCTGCAGAGGGCGCTATCGCGCCCCAAATCTTTTTTATTTCACAAGCAGCATCGGATGGCCCTTACGGGCCGTACTTCAATTTACCACTGTTCACAAGAACATTACAGAGGGCGCTAACGAGCTGTAATGTGTATAATGTGTGATATGCGGGTCAGTCCCATTGGAATAACATGGCGAGCCTCGGTCGTCTCCATGGCAACACCGTACAAAATACGGTATGGGTCTCATTGGCTTTTTGGATCGGGATGCCATCAGCTATTATTGTGCCGAATTTTATCCATTTCCGAGAAACTAATTTTTTTCCCATAATGCATTTTTTCTTCTCAGCCTGGAGGGGGCGCTATCGCGCCAAATGTCACTTTTTCACATTTGTTGTGTCCGGGGGTGAAAGGTCCCCTTACCAAAAAGAAGTATACTTCAAGTATATAATATCAAGTTTACTTTAGTATATATAAGTATATATGCCCAAGTATACTTATACTTGTACTACAAGTATGCTCCTTGGGACTAAATTGGCCCACTTGCAGTATACTTCAAGTATACTCCAAAGTAACCCAAAAGTATACTTCAAACTAATCTTTTAAGTTTACTTGTAGTGTACTTCTCATATAATTAAGTATACTTTTATCTTTGAAAGTATACTTTTTAGTATACTTAAAGTAATCTTTAAGTGTACTTATGATATAATTGAGTATACTTCTATCTTTCAAAGTATACTTTGTAGTATACTTAAAGTAATCTTTAAGTGTACTTGTAGTGTACTTTTGATATAATTGAGTATACTTCTATCTTTCAAAGTATACTTTGTAGTATACTTAAAGTAATCTTTAAGTGTACTTGTAGTTTACTTTTGATATAATTGAGTATACTTCTATCTTTCAAAGTATACTTTGTAGTATACTTAAAGTAATCTTTAAGTGTACTTGTAGTGTACTTTTGATATAATTGAGTATACTTCTATCTTTCAAAGTATACTTTGTAGTATACTTAAAGTAATCTTTAAGTGTACTTGTAGTTTACTTTTGATATAATTGAGTATACTTCTATCTTTCAAAGTATACTTTGTAGTATACTTAAAGTAATCTTTAAGTGTACTTGTAGTGTACTTCTGATATAATTGAGTTTGCTTGGAGCAGCCGTTTAAACTCATACAGTTGTTTTGTCTTAACCATCCTCCTTATATTGAGTGAAATTGCATGCATTAATTGAGACAACTTTGCAATGTATTTTTTCTTAACCACCTCCAAGTTATACTTTCTAATTGAGACAATTTCCCCACATTCATTTAAAGTAACCTGACACTCTTAAATGGGAAAATGAACCCTCAGAAAATAAATATAAACTTTAACAAGTATTTATTGTACTTTTGCCAAACAAACAAAAGCTGTACCATAACTTGTGATATACAGTATTTTGATATGTTTTCATTGCGATGAGTACTGTATAAAAGACTGAGTGCTATATACTTCTATCAAAGTACAGTAACATACAGTATCTCAATAATGGAATCATGCACATTATATTCATTAAAAGTTGTGGAGCTTGATAAAGTCCAAAAGTGGCCTTGAATTCTTTCAGAAGAGTGCGACACTGAACATGTACTGATAAACCTACACCTACACACACACAATACTTCTTAATGCAGACTCTTAATGAGCAAAATGAAATTAACTAATGGGTACCGCCAAAAAAAGTCTAACAACTAGGGCTGGGCGATATATCGACATTTTTTAAATGATATGGAATTAGAACATATTGCATATATCGATATAATTAAAATTTAATTTAATTTAAGTTTAATACAATACTTATTTTATAGGCTTTTATTTAAGATTTTTTATGTTTTCAATTAAACTATGTTTTCAATTAAACTATTCGTATTTGGCTTTGACTTAACATTTCACAGCTCCCACTTTCCGGAAAAAATATCGGGATATACATCGTATATCGATATTCCATCTAAATATATCGTTATATGACTTTTGGTCCATATTGCCCAACCCTATTAACAACTACTATGCCGACAGGGTTTTGCAGGAATACAGATGGTGAAAAACAGTTTTACATCTTCTCGCGCAGTAGTTTGTCCTTATACCTTGAACAACGGAGCGCTGCTCACCACCAACGTCCATGCTTTAGGTCCTTCAGATAGTCAATGTTCAAACTGTAGAGCAAACCCAGCAGCATTGCAACACCTGATGGAATGTCCTTCGGGTCAGTCAGTGCATCGGCTTCCTCAAGGAGACAAAATCCTTTAACATCACCCCGCCGACTCGCACGCCTTTGCAGAAGTCCTGCTCATCATCAGTGGCCTGCAAAACAAAGTATTTTTTTAGATAAAGATAAATGTATCTTTATCATTTCAAACCTGGTAAAACAGTATTTTTGTGGACTAGTTTGTAATAGGTTTTTCAAATTCAAAGAGTAGGCTTATAGATATTAGTATAAAGTTGAAGCAAGATAAGCAAATGAAAAACGGCAGACAAAATATACCAAAAAGAAACAGAAAAGTGACAAAAACATTTCAAGAAAGAAACCTCTCCCCCCAAAAAAAGGAATGAAACTTTAAAGTAAAAAAAATAACAAAGGTCTAAAAAAATGTTGATTCCCACCTGGATGGGGCCTTTCTGTGTGGAGTTTGCAAGTTCTCCCCGTGTCTGTCTGGCACTGCCGCTGCTCCTTACAGGTCGCTCCAGTAACAAAGGAGGGGTTAAATTTCTCTACGGGGACAATATGCAAACAAACATTAGATTTTTCGCATTGTTCTACTCCAATTTTGTGACTGCAACAGTCACCCTCATTATGTCATGTTATAAATTACATTATTTTACTGCCAAGGAAGCAAACAACTGTGAAGGAAGACAAGTTCCCAATTTTCTGATAGAATCCATTTCCCCAGCACTGTGCATTTGATCACTTATCATAAGCCTGTGCTGCACTTCTGTGTGTGTATATATATATATATAACTTATTCTAATCAACCATTATGACTATATAACCGCTTATTGGCAGTTATTACAGACAGGCCTAAATAAAATACAGTGATGCTGCTGCGGGTAACATAAGCAGCTGTAGCTGTTAGCTTTACGTTAGCTCTAGGCTAAAACAAGCTACTCTCTGACAGTGAGGCTATCCGAGCGAACTCGGGTAAGTAAACACACCGCTAAACTGTCCTCTACTTCTGCACCATGATCTGCACCTGTCCTCTGTCCTCTCTTTGTGGCTCCTCCAACGCGCTCCTCGTGCACGCGCACGCGGGCCGCTCTGCCCCGCTCCTGCGCTACAGCCGCGGAGGAGCCCAGCAAAAAGCGAACATCAGAGTCAAACATGGGGGCTTCTCTGGGAGAACAGTCTGGTAGCGCGTATTGATAGGAAATAATAGACGAAGCAAAAGCCACATCAGGGCGTACAGATTCAAACACCGCGGCTGTGACTCCTGTTCACTCCCCACAGCCCCCATTGAAACGGCACCTTTGCGGCCCGGGGCAGAGGAGCGCGGTTTCAGAGGAATAATATTTCAGTCGTTTTACCAAACCTTGACGGTGAATAACTGAAATATAATGTATGACCATAGCATTCCGGATAAAAACACCAAGACAACTTGATGCCAAAAAATAAATAAATACGTTACCCGATTTAAATGAGGTAGACGGATCAAACACGTTTCAACACAAGCGTGTTAGGGGATTAACTTATTTCAAACAAAACTGTACTACCAATCATTATACTAGTGTTAACAACAAGTTAGTAAATCGTAAAAACTTACAGAAAAGATGAATTTCCTCAAAGTGCAGGTCCAGTCGATTTGAATTGTCCATGGGCGCGAAAAAAAAATTGTACCCACAATGCACCTCGCAACAGACACGCAAACGTAATGACGTAGCTATTTCAAACAAGTTCACGCCCATAATTACACACTTGGGACAAAAAAAGTCAAGTCAATTAACCTTTCAGATTTAATTGAAACTGTAGATGTGATTTCTTTAGTTTTTTGTAATTGAGAGGTTTTCAATTAATAAATACACATTATAACAATAGTTTAGGAAAACTGCAGCCAATTTGAATCAAGATTATATATTGAAGTAAATGAAGGGCAATATGACAATTTACAGTGTGGTTTTGTGTACTATTTAAGGGCCGGACGATGTTTGAAATAAACGGGTTATAATGACACTATGTAGACTAGGAGTTTACTTAGGCTATATTCTTAAGACTATAGGCTATAGTCTTAAGACTATAGCCTAAGAACTAACACAGATCAGATTTTAACCATCTTGCAGTATAAAACAATCCAGCAAATGTGAAAATATATCAAAAGGGATACAATCAAAAAGATGCATGCAAATAGTTTAATATTTAAACTTTTAATAAGATAACCTCAAGTGCATGTATTATCTAAATGTAAACTTTAGTCTAAGTGTATATGTTGGTATAATACTAAAGCCTAATTTTTAATGTACTTAGACTTTACTTGGCAAAGTATACTTCTGATAAGTACAGTCAAGTACAAGTATAGTCTAAATGTAAGTAAACTTTTGAATAAGTATACATACAAGTACAATATTGAAATAATTATTAGTATACTTTAAGTAAATTTTAAGTATACTAAGTGCAAGTATAGTCTAAATGTAAGTAAACTTTGATATAAGTATATATATAAGTATACTAATAAGTATACTTAAAAATGTACTTGGTGAAGTATACTTCTGATAAGTACAGTGAAAGTAAACTTGAAGTATACTATATTCTTTTTTAGTATACTACCAAGTATACTTGAATGTACTTCTTTTTGGTAAGGGTCAATAAAATGTATATTTCCGATTTTTAATCGGAGTTCGTTTGTGCAAATGGGAGCATTTTGTTGTTTTCGGAAAGTCGCAAAAATCTTCGTAAAGATTGCGGCTTCGCTGCAAACAAACCGTAAAACTTAGCCAAAAAATTTGGATAACTTTTGATGTCCCACATCTCGAGATGAAGTGGAGCGATTTTGGGCTCATTTGGTGAAACGCCCTAGGAGGAGTTCGTTAAAATGCGACGTCAGCGAAAACGCTGACTCAGCATTTTCCCGACTTCCTGTCAAAATGGCGGACTTCCGGTTTGTCTGGGGGCGTGGCCACAATAATATATTTTGTTTGTCCTCACAGGACGAATGTCTGTACCGAATCCCGTCGCTCTGCGACAAAGTTTATGTTGGCCCCCTCCCCATAGGCGCAATGTATTTTCACTTTTGTAGGTGGCGCTGTCGCGCCATTTTTTATTTCCCCAAAACGAAACACACATTTTAATTAATTTTTCACCGGATCTGAATTTTGGGCAAAGTTTGGTGAGTTTTCAACTATGTTCAGGGGGTCAAATTCCTGCTCAAAAAGCAGAAGAAGAAGAAGAAGAAATTAAAGCCGCAAGCGGCATCGAGAGGCCCTCGCGGGACGCGGTGGCCGGTTGACGCCGGTTGCCGCACGCCGCCGCAATAACCGGGAGGCGCTGCCGCGCCCTACGTGGTTATAATGTCGCTGCCACCCTAGGTCGAGTTTATAAAAGAGCAAAGGCAAGAAATGGCGCCTTCGGCGCTGATTACTCGATTTTTCCCAAAATGGCCGACCACCTGTTGGTCGCCTAGCAACCATGTAATGGAGGCTTCCCTTAGTGCCTCCATTGCCGCGCCATAACCCACCGAGGGCGCCAACGTGGCCACACTACATTTTATTGCCCTGAAGATCCATTAATCTTTGTGAGTAAACATCAAAACGAGATTTTTAGCCTCTCCATGTGAATGATGGCTCCAACCTGCAGAGGGCGCTATCGCGCCCCAAATCTTTTTTATTTCACAAGCAGCATCGGACGGCCCTGACGGGCCGTACTTCAATTTACCACTGTTCACAAGAACATTACAGAGGGCGCTAACGAGCTGTAATTGTGTATAATGTGTGATATGCGGGTCAGTCCCATTGGAATAACATGGTGGGCCTTGGTCGTCTCCATGGCAACACCGTACAAAATACGGTATGGGTCTCATTGGCTTTTTGGATCGGGATGCCATCAGCTAATATTGTGCCGAATTTTATTCATTTCCGAGAAACTAATTTTTTTCCCATAATGCATATTTTCTTCTCAGCCTAGAGGGGGCGCTATCGCGCCAAATCTCACTTTTTCACATTTGTTGTGTCCGGGGGTGAAAGGTCAATAAAATGTATATTTCCGATTTTTAATCGGAGTTCGTTTGTGCAAATGGGAGCATTTTGTTGTTTTCGGAAAGTCGCAAAAATCTTCGTAAAGATTGCGGCTTCGCCGCAAACAAACCGTAAAACTTAGCCAAAAAATTTGGATAACTTTTGATGCCCCACATCTCGAGATGAAGTGGAGCGATTTTGGGCTCATTTGGTGAAACGCCCTAGGAGGAGTTCGTTAAAATGCGACGTCAGCGAAAACGCTGACTCACCATTTTCCCGACTTCCTGTCAAAATGGCGGACTTCCGGTTTGTCTGGGGGCGTGGCCACAATAATATATTTTGTTTGTCCTCACAGGACGAAGGTCTGTACCGAATCCCGTCGCTCTGCGACAAAGTTTATGTTGGCCCCCTCCCCATAGGCGCAATGTATTTTCACTTTTGTAGGTGGCGCTGTCGCGCCATTTTTTATTTCCCCAAAACGAAACACACATTTTAATTAATTTTTCACCGGACCTGAATTTTGGGCAAAGTTTGGTGAGTTTTTGACTATGTTCAGGGGGTCAAATTCCTGCTCAAAGAGCAGAAGAAAGAAGAAGAAGAAGAAGAATAAAGAAGAATAATAATATTTCTTGCAAAAACAATATAGTCGCTTTCGCGACTACAACATATTATGCATTTTTTTAAAGCTTTCGACTTCCCCGACGCACCGGTGGGGCTCGGAGGTGAATGACGAGCGCTTCGCGCTCGTCATCCACCTCCGTATGACAGTTGGCCATATACCCCCATTCATTATGCTGCAATTATAAGTATAAGGGCCCACACCAGAGGTGTGGGCAGTCACTGTTTTACACGGTGAGTTTACGTTTGACATGGGGACAGCGCTTCGCGCTGTTTTCGTGCGCTCCGCGCACCTCGGTACAGTGCGCTGCGCGCACTGCGTTGCGATTACAATAGGCCCTTGCTACGGCAGGCCGCTCGGGCCTAATTAAAGCCGCAAGCGGCATCGAGAGGCCCTCGCGGGTCTCGTGGGCCGGTTGACGCCGGTTCCCGCACGCCGCCGCAATAACCGGGAGGCGCTGCCGCGCCCTATGTGGTTATAATGTCGCTGTCACCCTAGGTCGAGATTATAAAAGAGCAAAGGCGAGAAATGGCGCCTTCGGCGCTGATTACTCGATTTTTCCCAAAATGGCCGACCACCTGTTGGTCGCCTAGCAACCATGTAATGGATGCCTCCCTTAGTGCCTCCATTGCCGCGCCATAACCCTACCGAGGGCGCCAACGTGGCCACACTACATTTTATTGCCCTGATGAGCCATTAATCTTTGTGAGTAAACATCAAAACGAGATTTTTCGTGTCTCCATGTGAATGATGGCTCCAACCTGCAGAGGGCGCTAGCGCGCCCCAAATCTTTTTTAGTTCACAAGCAGCATCGTACGGCCCTGACGGGCCGTACTTCAATGACTACTGTCCAAAAGCTCCTGACAGAGGGCGCTAACGCGCTGTAATAGTGTATAATGTGTGATATGCGGGTCAGTCCCATTGGAATAACATGGTGGGCCTCGGTCGTCTCCATGGCAACACCGTACAAAATACGGTATGGGTCTCATTGGCTTTTTGGATCGGGATGCCATCAGCTATTACTGTGCCGAATTTTATCCATTTCCGAGAAACTAATTTTTTTTCCATAATGCATTTTTTCTTTTCAGCCTAGAGGGGGCGCTATCGCGCCAAATCTCACTTTTTCACATTTGTTGTGTCCGGGGGTCAAAGGCCAATAAAATGTATATTTCCGATTTTTAATCGGAGTTCGTTTGTGCAAATGGGAGCATTTTGTTGTTTTCGGAAAGTCGCAAAATTCTTCGTAAAGATTGCGGCTTCGCCGCAAACAAACCGTAAAACTTAGCCAAAAAATTTGGATAACTTTTGATGCCCCACATCTCGAGATGAGCTGGAGCGATTTTGGGCTCATTTGGTGAAACGCCCTCGGAGGAGTTCGTTAAAATGCATTGTCAGCGAAAACGCTGACTCAGCATTTTCCGGACTTCCTGTCAAAATGGCGGACTTCCGGTTTGTCAGGGGGCGTGGCCACAATAATGTTTTTTGGTTGTCGTCACGTGACGAATGTCTGTACCAAATCTCGTCGCTCTACGACAAAGTTTATGTTGGCCCCCTCCCCATAGGCGCAATGTATTTTCACTTTTGTAGGTGGCGCTGTCGCGCCATTTTTTATTTCCCCAAAACGAAACACACATTTTAATTAATTTTTCGCCGGACCTGAATTTTGGGCAAAGTTTGGTGAGTTTTTGACTACGTTCAGGGGGTCAAATTCCTGCTCAAAGAGCAGAAGAAAGAAGAAGAAGAAGAAGAATAAAGAAGAATAATAATATTTCCTGCAAAAACAATATAGTCGCTTTCGCGACAACATCATATTATACATTTTTGGAAAGCTTTCGACTTCCCCTACGCACCCGTGGGGCTCGGAGGTGAATGACGAGCGCTTCGCGCTCGTCATCCACCTCCGTATGACAGTTGGCCATATACCCCCATTCATTTTGCTGCAATTATAAGTATAAGGGCCCACACCAGAGGTGTGGGCAGTCACTGTTTTACACGGTGAGTTTACGTTTGACATGGGGACAGCGCTTCGCGCTGTTTTCGTGCGCTCCGCGCACCTAGGTTCAGTGCGCTGCGCGCACTGCGTTGCGATTACAATAGGCCCTTGCTACGGCAGGCCGCTCGGGCCTAATTAAAGCCGCAAGCGGCATCGAGAGGCCCTCGCTGGGGTTCGTTGGCCGATTGACGCCGGTTGCCGCACGCCGCCGCAATAACCGGGAGGCGCTGCCGCGCCCTACCTGCTTATAATGTCGCTGCCACCCTAGGTCGAGTTTATAAAAGAGCAAAGGCGAGAAATGGCGCCTTCGGCGCTGATTACTCTATGTTTCCCGAAATGGCCGACCTCCTGTTGGTCGCCTAGCAACCATGTAATGGAGGCCTCCCTCAGTGCCTCCATTGCCGCGCCATAACCCTACCGAGGGCGCCAACGTGGCCACACTACATTTTATTGCCCTGATGTGCCATTAATCTTTGTGAGTAAACATCAAAACGAGATTTTTCGTGTCTCCATGTGAATGATGGCCCCAACCTGCAGAGGGCGCCAGCGCGCCCCAAATCTTTTTTATTTCACAAGCAGCATCGGACGGCCTTGACGGGCCGTACTTCAATGACTACTGTCCACAAGCTCCTTACAGAGGGCGCTAACGAGCTGTAATTGTGTATAATGTGTGATATGCGGGTCAGTCCCATTGGAATAACATGGTGGGCCTCGGTCGTCTCCATGGCAACACCGTACAAAATACGGTATGGGTCTCATTGGCTTTTTGGATCGGGATGCCATCAGCTAATATTGTGCCGAATTTTATTCATTTCCGAGAAACTAATTTTTTTCCCATAATGCATTTTTTGTTCTCGGCCTAGAGGGGGCGCTATCGCGCCAAATCTCACTTTTTCACATTTGTTGTGTCCGGGGGTGAAAAGTCAATAAAATGTATATTTCCGATTTTTAATCGGAGTTCGTTTGTGCAAATGGGAGCAATTTGTTGTTTTCGGTAAGTCGCAAAATTCTTCGTAAAGATTGCGGCTTCGCCGCAAACAAACCGTAAAACTTAGCCAAAAAATTTGGATAACTTTTGATGCCCCACATCTCGGGATGAACTGGAGCGATTTTGGGCTCATTTGGTGAAACGCCCTAGGAGGAGTTCGTTAAAATGCGATGTCAGCGAAAACGCTGACTCACCATTTTCCCGACTTCCTGTCAAAATGGCGGACTTCCGGTTTGTTTGGGGGCGTGGCCACAATAATGTTTTTTGGTTGTCGTCAGATGACGAATGTCTGCACCAAATCTCGTCGCTCTACGACAAAGTTTATGTTGGCCCCCTCCCCATAGGCGCAATGTATTTTCACTTTTGTAGGTGGCGCTGTCGCGCCATTTTTTATTTCCCCAAAACGAAACACACATTTTAATCAATTTTTCGCCGGATCTGAATTTTGGGCAAAGTTTGGTGAGTTTTCGACTACGTTCAGGGGGTCAAATTCCTGCTCAAAGAGCAGAAGAAAGAAGAAGAAGAAGAAAAAAAATAATAATTAAAGCCGCAAGCGGCATCGAGAGGCCCTCGCGGGTCTCATGGGCTGGTTACCGCACGCTATCGCACGCCGCCGCAATAACCGGGAGGCGCTGCCGCGCCCTACCTGCTTATAATGTCGCTGCCACCCTAGGTCGAGATTATAAAAGAGCAAAGGCGAGAAATAGCTCTTTCGGCGCTGATTATTCGATTTTTTCCCAAAATGGCCGACCTCCTGTTGGTCGCCTAGCAACCATGTAATGGAGGCCTCCCTTAGTGCCTCCATTGCCGCGCCATAACCCACCGAGGGCGCCAACGTGGCC
Organism: Proterorhinus semilunaris; assembly: GCA_021464625.1. Classification (NCBI taxonomy): domain Eukaryota; kingdom Metazoa; phylum Chordata; class Actinopteri; order Gobiiformes; family Gobiidae; genus Proterorhinus; species Proterorhinus semilunaris. The sequence goes on from CM038354.1 coordinate 21,511,886, forward strand.
ACACTACATTTTATTGGCCTGATGAGCCATTAATCTTTGTGAGTAAACATCAAAACGAGATTTTTAGCGTCTCCATGTGAATGATGGCCCCAACCTGCAGAGGGCGCTAGCGCGCCCCAAATCTTTTTTATTTCACAAGCAGCATCGGACGGCCCTTTCGGGCCGTACTTCAATGACTCCTGTCCACAAGCTCCTTACAGAGGGCGCTAACGCGCTGTAATCGTGTATAATGTGTGATATGCGGGTCAGTCCCATTGGAATAACATGGCGAGCCTCGGTCGTCTCCATGGCAACACCGTACAAAATACGGTATGGGTCTCATTGGCTTTTTGGATCGGGATGCCATCAGCTATTATTGTGCCGAATTTTATCAATTTCCGAGAAACTAATTTTTTTCCCATAATGCATATTTTCTTCTCAGCCTAGAGGGGGCGCTATCGCACCAAATCTCACTTTTTCACATTTGTTGTGTCCGGGGGTGAAAGGTCAATAAAATGTATATTTCCGATTTTTAATCGGAGTTCGTTTGTGCAAATGGGAGCATTTTGTTGTTTTCGGAAAGTCGCAAAAATCTTCGTAAAGATTGCGGCTTCGCCGCAAACAAACCGTAAAACTTAGCCAAAAAATTTGGATAACTTTTGATGCCCCACATCTCGAGATGAGCTGGAGCGATTTTGGGCTCATTTGGTGAAACGCCCTAGGAGGAGTTCGTTAAAATGCGACGTCAGCGAAAACGCTGACTCAGCATTTTCCCGACTTCCTGTCAAAATGGCGGACTTCCGGTTTGTCTGGGGGCGTGGCCACAATAATATATTTTGTTTGTCCTCACAGGACGAATGTCTGTACCGAATCCCGTCGCTCTGCGACAAAGTTTATGTTGGCCCCCTCCCCATAGGCGCAATGTATTTTCACTTTTGTAGGTGGCGCTGTCGCGCCATTTTTTATTTCCCCAAAACGAAACACACATTTTAATTAATTTTTCACCGGATCTGAATTTTGGGCAAAGTTTGGTGAGTTTTCAACTACGTTCAGGGGGTCAAATTCCTGCTCAAAGAGCAGAAGAAAGAAGAAGAAGAAAAAAAATTAAAGCCGCAAGCGGCATCGAGAGGCCCTCGCGGGGGTTCGTTGGCCGGTTGACGCCGGTTCCCGCACGCCGCCGCAATAACCGGGAGGCGCTGCCGCGCCCTACGTGGTTATAACGTCGCTGCCACCCTAGGTCGAGATTATAAAAGAGCAAAGGCGAGAAATGGCGCCTTCGGCATTGATTACTCGATTTTCCCCAAAATGGCCGACCACCTGTTGGTCGCCTAGCAACCATGTAATGGAGGCCTCCCTTAGTGCCTCCATTGCCGCGCCATAACCCACCGAGGGCGCCAACGTGGCCACACTACATTTTATTGCCCTGATGTGCCATTAATCTTTGTGAGTAAACATCAAAACGAGATTTTTAGCGTCTCCATGTGAATGATGGCTCCAACCTGCAGAGGGCGCTAGCGCGCCCCAAATCTTTTTTATTTCACAAGCAGCATCGGACGTCCTTAACGGGCCGTACTTCAATGACACCTGTCCACAAGCTCCTGACAGAGGGCGCTAACGCACTGTAAATGTGTATAATGTGTGATATGCGGGTCAGTCCCATTGGAATAACATGGTGGACCCCGGGCGTCTCCATGGCAACACCGTACAAAATACGGTATGGGTCTCATTGGCTTTTTTGACCGGGATGCCATCAGCTATTATTGTGCCGAATTTTATCCATTTCCGAGAAACTAATTTTTTTCCCATAATGCATTTTTTGTTCTCGGCCTAGAGGGGGCGCTATCGCGCCAAATCTCACTTTTTCACATTTGTTGTGTCCGGGGGTGAATGGTCAATAAAATGTATATTTCCGATTTTTAATCGGAGTTAGTTTGTGCGAATGGGAGCATTTTGTTGTTTTCGGTAAGTCGCAAAATTCTTCATAAAGATTGCGGCTTCGCCGCACACAAACCGTAAAACTTAGCCAAAAAATTTGGATAACTTTTGATGCCCCACATCTCGAGATGAGCTGGAGCGATTTTGGGCTCATTTGGTGAAACGCCCTAGGAGGAGTTCGTTAAAATGCGACGTCAGCGAAAACGCTGACTCAGCATTTTCCCGACTTCCTGTCAAAATGGCGGACTTCCGGTTTGTCTGGGGGCGTGGCCTCAATAATATTATTTATTTGGCATCACATGACGAATGTCTGTACCGAATCTCGTCGCTCTACGACAAAGTTTATGTTGGCCCCCTCCCCATAGGCGCAATGTATTTTCACTTTTGTAGGTGGCGCTGTCGCGCCATTTTTTATTTCCCCAAAACGAAACACATATTTTAATTAATTTTTCGCCGGATCTGAATTTTGGGCAAAGTTTGGTGAGTTTTTGACTATGTTCAGGGGGTCAAATTCCTGCTCAAAGAGCAGAAGAAAGAAAGAAGAAGAAGAAGACCCACGGGTCTCGTGGGCCGGTTGACGCCGGTTGCCGCACGCCGCCGCAATAACCGGGAGGCGCTGCCGCGCCCTACGTGGTTATAATGTCGCTGCCACCCTAGGTCGATATTATAAAAGAGCAAAGGCGAGAAATGGCGCCTTCGGCGCTGATTACTCGATTTTTCCCAAAATGGCCGACCACGTGTTGGTCGCCTAGCAACCATGTAATGGAGGCCTCCCTCAGTGCCTCCATTGCCGCGCCATAACCCTACCGAGGGCGCCAACGTGGCCACACTACATTTAATTGCCCTGATGAGCCATTAATCTTTGTGTGTAAACATCAAAACGAGATTTTTAGCGTCTCCATGTGAATGATGGCTCCAACCTGCAGAGGGCGCTAGCGCGCCCCAAATCTTTTTTATTTCACAAGCAGCATCGGACAGGCCGTACTTCCATGACCACTGTCCACAAGCTCCTTACAGGGGGCGCTAACGCGCTGTAATTTTGCATAATGTGAGATTTATGTGACCGTCCCACTGGAATAACATTAGGTCATCTCTATGGCAACACTCTACAATATACGGTATGATTCCCATTAGCTTCTTTGATCAGGATGCCATTTATTATCTGTTATTCTGCCAAATTACTTGGATTTCCGAAATAAATTATTGTTTGACTCCCAATGCATTTTTTTCTTCTCAACCTACGTTATTGTGCCCAATGCCATTGTTTTTTATATGTTGTGTCCAGGGGTATATACTTTATATCTTGTTTTTTTTCCGGAGTATTTTAACTTTTGTAGGTGGCGCTATCGCGCCTTTTTATTTCCCACTAATGGAACACATATTTCAAAAAAATCAAATCATTTCAACATTGGGCAAAACTTTGTGACAACATTAAGGGTTAAGGGGTTAAACAGGAATTATTTTGGCCGGGGGTTAAGAGCTTACATTTTCCATCAAAATAATTCACATCTTATTTCATTATTGGAAATCACATCACAGGAGTAAAAGTATATCTGTATAAAGCACAAAGAACAGTTTTGAAACTGCATCTCTCAAACTCCAGTCTGAATGATTGAGCCAAAGAGCCACAGAAATCTGCTATGAATTGTGATAAAATAACCTACGACTTGTCTCTCTAGTCTTCCCTGTTCTGGTGCAGATATAAGCAACTCAACACAAATAATCTCTTCTGTCCTGGTTTATATTTTAGTCCTTTCACTCACTAAACTAATCATGTATTTTGTGAGACTGGTTATAGTTTATTTTGTGCTCAGGACCAGCAGTGTGTTCAAAACAGTGTTTTGATTGGTCCTTGTCTCCCATCCCTGTGTGTCATCTGCCCAGCAACAACGCCCCTCCCCCCAGCAACAACGCCCCTCCCCCCACGATGCACCCCCTCCCCACGCTCATTCCTGATTGGTCCTTGTTTCCCATCCCTGTGTGTCATCTGCCCAGCAACAACGCCCCTCCCCCCACGATCCACCCCCTCCCCGCGCTCAGTCCTGATTGGTGGAGAGACATGGGGTGAGCTGTGACACACCGGAGCTTATAAATAAGAGTGGGAGATGAGAAAAAACGCTAGTACTTCCAGACCTACACTTGTGATCCCTCACTTGTGTTTCAGTCAGAAGTATTTTCTACATCTTTGGCTTGCCTTTGCGATCGTCGGATCATTGGATTACTGTTTTTTGTTGTTAGTCTTTTGGGAGTTTATCGTTTTGTCTGTGGACCTTTTTTTCTTCAATTGAGGACATCTTCGGCTGGGGAAAGGACCATCTGATCGTCTTTGACTATCGGCAGAGAGCCACTTTCCCAGGAGAAGGTAGGAAAAACATAATCTTTTCTTCTTTTGATTGCTGTTTATTTAAAATGTGGGGTAAAATGTTAGCTTGTGTGTGATTTTAATTTAGTTTGGTGGTTAGCCCTTTGTTCTCAGAAGCTGACTCACTTGCTAGCATTTCTTGTGCTGGCTTTTTTGTGATTTAATTACGTTTTGGTTGTTAGCCTTTTGATTTATTCATATGCTAATGAAGCTAGCAGGCTTTTTATGTCACGGGTAACATTAGATGGTAAAATAAAGGCTTAAGGTTTCCGAGTCTCCGTGGTGCTCCGGCGGCCATTACGTCTGGCATGACTGTGTGGTTTGTGTAGTGGCCATTTTGTCTAGCTTGGGGAGAGGCTTTTTTTTTTTTTCTTCCTCTTTTTTATTGCGGTTTATTTAAAATGTGGGGTAAAATGTTTGCTTTTGTGTGATTTTAATTAAGTTTGGTTGTTAGCCCCTTGTTCTCAGAAGCTGACTCACTTGCTAGCATTTCTTGTGCTGGCTTTTTTGTGATTTAATTACGTTTTGGTTGTTAGCCTATTGATGTATTCATATGCTAATGAAGCTAGCAGGCTTTTTATGTCACTGGTAACATTAGATAAAATAAAGGCTTAAGGTTTCCGAGTCTCCGTGGTGCTCCGGAGGCCATTACGTGTGTGGTTTATGTGTAGCGGCCATTTTGTCTCGCTTGGGGAGAGGCTTTTTTTTTTTCTTTTTTTTTTCTTCCTCCTTTTTATTGCGGTTTATTTAAAATGTGGGGTAAAATGTTAGCTTTTGTGTGATTTTAATTTAGTTTGGTTGTTAGCCCCTTGTTCTCAGAAGCTGACTCACTTGCTAGCATTTCTTGTGCTGGCTTTTTTGTGATTTAATTACGTTTTGGTTGTTAGCCTATTGATGTATTCATATGCTAATGAAGCTAGCAGGCTTTTTATGTCACTGGTAACATTAGATAAAATAAAGGCTTAAGGTTTCCGAGTCTCCGTGGTGCTCCGGAGGCCATTACGTGTGTGGTTTATGTGTAGCGGCCATTTTGTCTCGCTTGGGGAGAGGCTTTTTTTTTTTCTTCCTCCTTTTTATTGCGGTTTATTTAAAATGTGGGGTAAAATGTTAGCTTTTGTGTGATTTTAATTTAGTTTGGTTGTTAGCCCCTTGTTCTCAGAAGCTGACTCACTTGCTAGCATTTCTTGTGCTGGCTTTTTTGTGATTTAATTACGTTTTGGTTGTTAGCCTATTGATGTATTCATATGCTAATGAAGCTAGCAGGCTTTTTATGTCACGGGTAACATTAGATGGTAAAATAAAGGCTTAAGGTTTCTGAGTCTCCGTGGTGCTCCGGCACCATTACGTCTGGCATGACTGTGTGGTTTGTGTAGTGGCCATTTTGTCTAGCTTGGGGAGAGGCTTTTTTTTTTTTCTTCCTCCTTTTTATTGCGGTTTATTTAAAATGTGGGGTAAAATGTTTGCTTTTGTGTGATTTTAATTAAGTTTGGTTGTTAGCCCCTTGTTCTCAGAAGCTGACTCACTTGCTAGCATTTCTTGTGCTGGCTTTTTTGTGATTTAATTACGTTTTGGTTGTTAGCCTATTGATGTATTCATATGCTAATGAAGCTAGCAGGCTTTTTATGTCACTGGTAACATTAGATAAAATAAAGGCTTAAGGTTTCCGAGTCTCCGTGGTGCTCCGGAGGCCATTACGTGTGTGGTTTATGTGTAGCGGCCATTTTGTCTCGCTTGGGGAGAGGCTTTTTTTGTTTCTTTTTTTTTTCTTCCTCCTTTTTATTGCGGTTTATTTAAAATGTGGGGTAAAATGTTAGCTTTTGTGTGATTTTAATTTAGTTTGGTTGTTAGCCCCTTGTTCTCAGAAGCTGACTCACTTGCTAGCATTTCTTGTGCTGGCTTTTTTGTGATTTAATTACGTTTTGGTTGTTAGCCTATTGATGTATTCATATGCTAATGAAGCTAGAAGGCTTTTTATGTCACTGGTAACATTAGATAAAATAAAGGCTTAAGGTTTCCGAGTCTCCGTGGTGCTCCGGAGGCCATTACGTGTGTGGTTTATGTGTAGCGGCCATTTTGTCTCGCTTGGGGAGAGGCTTTTTTTTTTTCTTCCTCCTTTTTATTGCGGTTTATTTAAAATGTGGGGTAAAATGTTAGCTTTTGTGTGATTTTAATTTAGTTTGGTTGTTAGCCCCTTGTTCTCAGAAGCTGACTCACTTGCTAGCATTTCTTGTGCTGGCTTTTTTGTGATTTAATTACGTTTTGGTTGTTAGCCTATTGATGTATTCATATGCTAATGAAGCTAGAAGGCTTTTTATGTCACTGGTAACATTAGATAAAATAAAGGCTTAAGGTTTCCGAGTCTCCGTGGTGCTCCGGAGGCCATTACGTGTGTGGTTTATGTGTAGCGGCCATTTTGTCTCGCTTGGGGAGAGGCTTTTTTTTTTTCTTCCTCCTTTTTATTGCGGTTTATTTAAAATGTGGGGTAAAATGTTAGCTTTTGTGTGATTTTAATTTAGTTTGGTTGTTAGCCCCTTGTTCTCAGAAGCTGACTCACTTGCTAGCATTTCTTGTGCTGGCTTTTTTGTGATTTAATTACGTTTTGGTTGTTAGCCTATTGATGTATTCATATGCTAATGAAGCTAGCAGGCTTTTTATGTCACGGGTAACATTAGATGGTAAAATAAAGGCTTAAGGTTTCTGAGTCTCCGTGGTGCTCCGGCACCATTACGTCTGGCATGACTGTGTGGTTTGTGTAGTGGCCATTTTGTCTAGCTTGGGGAGAGGCTTTTTTTTTTTTCTTCCTCCTTTTTATTGCGGTTTATTTAAAATGTGGGGTAAAATGTTTGCTTTTGTGTGATTTTAATTAAGTTTGGTTGTTAGCCCCTTGTTCTCAGAAGCTGACTCACTTGCTAGCATTTCTTGTGCTGGCTTTTTTGTGATTTAATTACGTTTTGGTTGTTGGCCTATTGATGTATTCATATGCTAATGAAGCTAGCAGGCTTTTTATGTCACTGGTAACATTAGATAAAATAAAGGCTTAAGGTTTCCGAGTCTCCGTGGTGCTCCGGAGGCCATTACGTGTGTGGTTTATGTGTAGCGGCCATTTTGTCTCGCTTGGGGAGAGGCTTTTTTTGTTTCTTTTTTTTTTCTTCCTCCTTTTTATTGCGGTTTATTTAAAATGTGGGGTAAAATGTTAGCTTTTGTGTGATTTTAATTTAGTTTGGTTGTTAGCCCCTTGTTCTCAGAAGCTGACTCACTTGCTAGCATTTCTTGTGCTGGCTTTTTTGTGATTTAATTACGTTTTGGTTGTTAGCCTATTGATGTATTCATATGCTAATGAAGCTAGCAGGCTTTTTATGTCACTGGTAACATTAGATAAAATAAAGGCTTAAGGTTTCCGAGTCTCCGTGGTGCTCCGGAGGCCATTACGTGTGTGGTTTATGTGTAGCGGCCATTTTGTCTCGCTTGGGGAGAGGCTTTTTTTTTTTCTTCCTCCTTTTTATTGCGGTTTATTTAAAATGTGGGGTAAAATGTTAGCTTTTGTGTGATTTTAATTTAGTTTGGTTGTTAGCCCCTTGTTCTCAGAAGCTGACTCACTTGCTAGCATTTCTTGTGCTGGCTTTTTTGTGATTTAATTACGTTTTGGTTGTTAGCCTATTGATGTATTCATATGCTAATGAAGCTAGCAGGCTTTTTATGTCACGGGTAACATTAGATGGTAAAATAAAGGCTTAAGGTTTCTGAGTCTCCGTGGTGCTCCGGCACCATTACGTCTGGCATGACTGTGTGGTTTGTGTAGTGGCCATTTTGTCTAGCTTGGGGAGAGGCTTTTTTTTTTTTCTTCCTCCTTTTTATTGCGGTTTATTTAAAATGTGGGGTAAAATGTTTGCTTTTGTGTGATTTTAATTAAGTTTGGTTGTTAGCCCCTTGTTCTCAGAAGCTGACTCACTTGCTAGCATTTCTTGTGCTGGCTTTTTTGTGATTTAATTACGTTTTGGTTGTTAGCCTATTGATGTATTCATATGCTAATGAAGCTAGCAGGCTTTTTATGTCACTGGTAACATTAGATAAAATAAAGGCTTAAGGTTTCCGAGTCTCCGTGGTGCTCCGGAGGCCATTACGTGTGTGGTTTATGTGTAGCGGCCATTTTGTCTCGCTTGGGGAGAGGCTTTTTTTGTTTCTTTTTTTTTTCTTCCTCCTTTTTATTGCGGTTTATTTAAAATGTGGGGTAAAATGTTAGCTTTTGTGTGATTTTAATTTAGTTTGGTTGTTAGCCCCTTGTTCTCAGAAGCTGACTCACTTGCTAGCATTTCTTGTGCTGGCTTTTTTGTGATTTAATTACGTTTTGGTTGTTAGCCTATTGATGTATTCATATGCTAATGAAGCTAGAAGGCTTTTTATGTCACTGGTAACATTAGATAAAATAAAGGCTTAAGGTTTCCGAGTCTCCGTGGTGCTCCGGAGGCCATTACGTGTGTGGTTTATGTGTAGCGGCCATTTTGTCTCGCTTGGGGAGAGGCTTTTTTTTTTTCTTCCTCCTTTTTATTGCGGTTTATTTAAAATGTGGGGTAAAATGTTAGCTTTTGTGTGATTTTAATTTAGTTTGGTTGTTAGCCCCTTGTTCTCAGAAGCTGACTCACTTGCTAGCATTTCTTGTGCTGGCTTTTTTGTGATTTAATTACGTTTTGGTTGTTAGCCTATTGATGTATTCATATGCTAATGAAGCTAGAAGGCTTTTTATGTCACTGGTAACATTAGATAAAATAAAGGCTTAAGGTTTCCGAGTCTCCGTGGTGCTCCGGAGGCCATTACGTGTGTGGTTTATGTGTAGCGGCCATTTTGTCTCGCTTGGGGAGAGGCTTTTTTTTTTTCTTCCTCCTTTTTATTGCGGTTTATTTAAAATGTGGGGTAAAATGTTAGCTTTTGTGTGATTTTAATTTAGTTTGGTTGTTAGCCCCTTGTTCTCAGAAGCTGACTCACTTGCTAGCATTTCTTGTGCTGGCTTTTTTGTGATTTAATTACGTTTTGGTTGTTAGCCTATTGATGTATTCATATGCTAATGAAGCTAGCAGGCTTTTTATGTCACGGGTAACATTAGATGGTAAAATAAAGGCTTAAGGTTTCTGAGTCTCCGTGGTGCTCCGGCACCATTACGTCTGGCATGACTGTGTGGTTTGTGTAGTGGCCATTTTGTCTAGCTTGGGGAGAGGCTTTTTTTTTTTTCTTCCTCCTTTTTATTGCGGTTTATTTAAAATGTGGGGTAAAATGTTTGCTTTTGTGTGATTTTAATTAAGTTTGGTTGTTAGCCCCTTGTTCTCAGAAGCTGACTCACTTGCTAGCATTTCTTGTGCTGGCTTTTTTGTGATTTAATTACGTTTTGGTTGTTGGCCTATTGATGTATTCATATGCTAATGAAGCTAGCAGGCTTTTTATGTCACTGGTAACATTAGATAAAATAAAGGCTTAAGGTTTCCGAGTCTCCGTGGTGCTCCGGAGGCCATTACGTGTGTGGTTTATGTGTAGCGGCCATTTTGTCTCGCTTGGGGAGAGGCTTTTTTTGTTTCTTTTTTTTTTCTTCCTCCTTTTTATTGCGGTTTATTTAAAATGTGGGGTAAAATGTTTGCTTTTGTGTGATTTTAATTAAGTTTGGTTGTTAGCCCCTTGTTCTCAGAAGCTGACTCACTTGCTAGCATTTCTTGTGCTGGCTTTTTTGTGATTTAATTACGTTTTGGTTGTTAGCCTATTGATGTATTCATATGCTAATGAAGCTAGCAGGCTTTTTATGTCACTGGTAACATTAGATAAAATAAAGGCTTAAGGTTTCCGAGTCTCCGTGGTGCTCCGGAGGCCATTACGTGTGTGGTTTATGTGTAGCGGCCATTTTGTCTCGCTTGGGGAGAGGCTTTTTTTGTTTCTTTTTTTTTTCTTCCTCCTTTTTATTGCGGTTTATTTAAAATGTGGGGTAAAATGTTAGCTTTTGTGTGATTTTAATTTAGTTTGGTTGTTAGCCCCTTGTTCTCAGAAGCTGACTCACTTGCTAGCATTTCTTGTGCTGGCTTTTTTGTGATTTAATTACGTTTTGGTTGTTAGCCTATTGATGTATTCATATGCTAATGAAGCTAGCAGGCTTTTTATGTCACGGGTAACATTAGATGGTAAAATAAAGGCTTAAGGTTTCTGAGTCTCCGTGGTGCTCCGGCACCATTACGTCTGGCATGACTGTGTGGTTTGTGTAGTGGCCATTTTGTCTAGCTTGGGGAGAGGCATTTTTTTTGTTTTGTTTTTTTGCTTGGGAAGAGGCCATTTTGCGTTACTCTGCTACAGGCATTCTGTTTGACTGGGACATCTGTAACATGCAGGTGGACTTTATTAAATTATAACTAAAAAACAAACTAGTTTACAGAAGAACATGTATTGATTCGTTGATACAAACTGCATTTAAGGATTTTAGATTTAGAAATGTTGTTTCTCGTTCTGTCAATGTCCTTGGGTCTTACTTAAAGGTGCATTATGCAACTTTTTATGTGGAAAAAGTTTATATTTGTGGGTCTTTTTGACAGTTGCTTTGTTTTTCTTGATGCATGTGAATTTTACTGTAGTGTTCTGACCTGGCTTATGGTTCAGCCTCAGCGTGGTACTGTTTCAGACCTTATGTAGGTTTTGTACTTGTGACGTGATGTCTGTAGTAGGAGGAGGGATTTTTTAGGCTCTGCGTTTAAAGGCACTACAAGATTTTGTTGATTTGAAAACAATGAAAAGGAAGTCACTAACTGAAAATGTTAGTTGTGGTCAACTCATTCCTAACTTTCCGAACATGTTTGTAGCCTCCAAATTTGTCACAGGGACACGTTTTATAGGCGTTCCACAACTAGCAGGATCACTATTCAGGGTCAGGTTCACAAAAATGCTAGAAAAATTGCCTGAAAGTTCATAAAATTGTTTTATAATGAGAGTTTGAGTTTACAAAGGAGGACAACACATTTTTTTTTCATTTCTAGAAATAAAATTGGGTATAGTCCCTTTAAGGAAAGTCGCCATTTTGTCTCAGATATGATGCTGCTAATATGTTTGCATTAGACCTGTTGGTTTTACTGTGACATCTCACAAGTAAATCATCATTTAAAACTATTTTGTTATTGTAGTTCTTGGTGAAATTGTCCAGTTTTGGTGGTGTTTTTTCTGGCTCTCTGCTGTGAGAGTTTGTGTAATGTACAGGAGTATAATTTCTGAAGTGCATCTTTCATGTTGTGGAGCAGTGTCATGTAAACATTAATGTAGTGACGATGACACTGTTGGTGCAGACATGATGAGGCTCTGTGTCTTGTGTACATCTGTTATTTTAACCTGATGGGTCCCACAAAGATTTAACTCTAAATGATGCGTTAATAGCTTTTAGTTTTTTTATTTTAACGTTACTGTTGTGAAAACGTGGAGGAGGTGGAGTGTTTTCTGTTGTCAGATTGGGAAATGTACTGGGTCTGGCAGGTTGACTAAATCTCTTTTCAGGATATTTTTTGTCTTAAACTAGATAAGTCTAGGATTATGTGGTTTGGGTTTTGCTGGTTCTGGCTTGGTCCATGTCTGGTCCTGTCTGTGAGGACACTATGAGAACAAAAGTTGTTTCACATCAAACCTGAATTCAATCTTAAACTGCTGACAGTGTGGACTGAGTCATACCATTCCATGCTGTGGTAATCTCTGCCTCAGTCCATTGATGCCAGAATGAGGTCAGTACCTTCTACAGCACATGACTGAGGCTAGGATGATATGAAGTGTTGTTCCTCTATGTGTAAACAGAGTCTGCCTTCGGTTTAAGACATGGCTACTTCGGTTTGATTGTTTGACCATTGTGTTGTTTACTCATTACACTTTTGTACTTTCAGATGCCGCGCGGCAAGGGGTCCGTGCGATCCCTTGCGGCCAAGAGGAGGAGGGAGAAGCAGCTTGCGAGGCAGTGCGCTGTTTCTGAGGAGGAGCTCGCGGGGCAGTCTGCTGTTCCCGTCGAGCTGCTCTCGGGGCAGTGTGCTGTTTCTGACGAGCTGCTTGCGGGGCCGTCCGCTCTTCCCGAGGAGGAGCTCGCGGGGCAATCCGTTGTTCCCGTCGAGCTGCTCCTTGGGGAGTCGGCTGTTCCCGTTGAGCTGCTCCCAGGGCAGTCGGCTATTCACGAGGAGGAGCTCACGGGGCAGTCCGCTGTTCCCGTCGAGCTGCTCCCGGGGCAGTCCGCTGTTCCTGAGGAGCTCGATCCCTCTCCTCTTTGGCCCCCCATCGAGGAACGTAAGTTGATTTCAGAATATTTCCACCTCCTTTTTAATTCTGTTGATATTACAGTGATTTATTTTGTCTTTGAAGCCCGTGGACCCGGCTATCGACACCCCGCCAAGGTTTGGCCCACAGGAGTGTCCGGGAAGCAGCACCGGCTGGTGCTCCCACAGGAGTCTCCTGACAAGAAGGCAAGTTCATGAGTTTGAGAAGGAAATGAATGTGTGACTTTTGATGTGCTGACAATCACTAAATACATATTGTTGTTTTTGTTGCTAGTTCGTTCTGCTTGTCGGGAACTCCCATCTGCGCTCCATCGTGGAACAGCACGTGCCGATGCAGGAGGGGCACTATTCCTTCGGCTTCAGCGCGACGCCTGGTGGTGGACCCGGGCACATCCACAGGGAGCTGGTTGCGACCACGCTGCCCCGAGGTGGGTACAGTAGGAACTGTTGCACTAGCAACATGTTTGACTTTGTCTCTTGTAGTTCAGCACATTTGACCTCTGACCCTTCTCCTGTTGTCAGAGCCTGCGCTCGTTTGTCTTATGTTCCCGTGCAACGGACTTACCACGTGCCGGACGTTGGACCAGGCTGCGAGGGAGTTCGGCCAGCTCCTGGCCTACGTCTGTGGACGCTGGTCCAAGGTGTGTACTTTACTTCTATGAAGTTTGAAAGTACTTCATCATTGTATATAACTTGTCTAAATTGTAATGTTGTATTCGTAGGTGTGTGTCGTGGATTTTCCACCTCGGCCTAGTGCCGACTTGGAGATTCAGACCCACCTTAGGCAGGCGTACCACCGCATCGCTGTTCGTATGGGTATGTAAAAAAACTGTTATCACTATTTTCTTTAGAATGACGCATACTTTAACATGTTCTTTTTGTGGCTAACATGTTTTTTAGGGATCCGCTACTTCCCGGTAGCACACAAGTTTCCCCTGAGCAGCGGGCACCTGTGGGCCAGGGATGGTGTAAGTACAGTCTCTCTTTAAAGTTGACCATTTAAGGTTGTTTTACTTAAGGTGGGTGAATGATGTGTTTCAGACCCACCTGAGCGACGACCATGGCATGCCCATCCTGGTCCAGCTGCTGTGGCAGGCGTGCTACATGCAGCTGGAGCTGGATGACGCTGCCGCTGTTGTGCCGGTGTCTCCTCCCCCGCCCTGCCCCGCCACCAGGAGGGTTTCCCCAAGTGTGGAGGTGCCCGAGCCGCTTCCCGTGACACCTCCACCCCCTCCTGAGTGGACCAAGGTTCGACAGGGAAGCAAGGTGAGATACTGTTCCTGTTTTGTTAAAGCATTGTTCACTGAATTTGCATGATACTGACTGCTTTGTGTTTATCTCTGTCACTCAGCCTGGGGTCTCCCCCGCGAGCCCCAAGGGACTGCTGCGGGCACAGGAGGTTAGTGTACTACTCTATAAAGCTATGGTTAGATTGTGAGTGCTGTGACTAAACTGTCTGTTTCCTTTGTTTTGAGGTGGAGACCGTGTTCTCCATTCCCCTGTCGCCTTGCCTGTTCAGCCCTGCCATGCTGGTGGAGATGGAGCGCATCTCTCCATCACACGGCGGCTGTGGTCAGGGCATCGGCTCCTTTCCTTCGGGAAAGAAGGTAAGCATCAGATCTCATGTGATATGTGGTTATTTTAATCATGGTTTCTGAACTGGTAAAATAACACTGTTGCTTCTTTTAGACTTCTCAGGCGAGGCGTCGCAAGCGTGCTGCCCCAAGGAGACGCCGGCCCACGCGGCAGGTGGGTGTTTTTAAGACTGTGCTCTTTATACGTTCTAAAGAAATTAATGCATATTTGTTTATTGTAGGCGCGGGCAGCACAAGAGGTCGTGGCGGTGAGACCCAGCTCATCTGCCAGCTCAGTGTCTTCGATGGAGGAGGACCAGGTCAGTGCCGTTTAAAGAGGCTGAATAAGTTTTTACATGGGAAAGTGTTTGATTATTAACAAATCTTGTCCTGTAGGTGGGGGCAGCTGTTGTGGAGGTGACACCAGGAACGTCGCCTACCAGCGTGGTCATCCTGGACGGCTTCCTGGAGGACGACGAGGTGTGTGTACATTTTATTAATGGACCTTCCATGATCTGTCATGGAATAGCATCTAACACATTATTCTTTATGCAGCTGCAGTTCGTCGATGTGGGGGTGATTCCAGGAGCATCACTCACCAGTTCCCCCGACGCCCCAGTGGTCTTCATGGACCAGGTGAGATGATGTGATTCTTATGCATCTTTTCAAGAGCAGCTACACTGAACAGAGATAAAGTTAAGTTTGAGAGATGTCTAACGGTTATGTGTTTTCTTTGCGACTTGTAGATGAAGAGGACCAGCCCCTCTTCAGCCAGTCAGCCTTCTCCACGCCGCAGCATTCCACCATCTGTCGACGGGGAGTTTGCTTCTGACACCAGGGACAGAGATAAGTCTTGCATTTGTTGTGCACAGTCTGACATAGATGTTAGTGATAGTGAAAGCCTTATCACGTTTGGTAGTAGCGATGTAGAGATGGAGGTTGATAGTCCTATTGTAGCGTGTCCTGACATTGTTATGGAGGATAGTGTTCCAGTTGATATTCCGAGTTGTGTTAGGGGTAGTTTTCATCAGGCTGATGGCAGGTTCCCGTATGGAGGGGTGCAGTGTGCAGCCATAGCTCTGGTGGCATTAGCTAGGCACACTGTGTCCAGTGTGTTTTCATGGCAGCAGCAGGACTTAGACAGGACTTTATTGATTGGTGATGCTATTTACACAGAGCTTAGGGATAATGACCTGACTCATGGGCATGACTTCTTACTACCTTCAGACTTGCCCAAAGAGTCAGTTATTGATGGTCAACCGTTTGAGTTTGAGTTCAGTCGGCCGGTTGCTGGGGCTGCAAATGTAGTAGAGAGTGATCTTATTGTTTCCGGTTCCTGTGTGACCTTAGATGGTGGTTTAAGACAGATGTTGGCACACTATGATGCATGTCTACTGACAATGTGTGGCAACACTTGTGCAGTCATTAAAGACAGCGGTAGATACGCGGTGGTGGACTCACACAGTCGTAGTGCGACTGGGATGGTTGACCCTGATGGTAAAAGTGTAGTAGTTTACTTTAGCAGCCTGGATGATTTGTATGCTCATTTTTGCACGTTAGCTGAGAGTTATGAAGTTAAATATAAGTTGTTTGAGATCACGGGCGTTGTTGTCGTGGTGGTTGGTCTTAAATGTGCAGCGTCTGAGGTCATTTTGCCTCAGAAGCTTGACATTTCTGACCAAAAGCCAAAGCGTAAAAGGTCAGTTAAAGCAAAGTTGTCTGTTCCCAAACAGAAACACACACGTAAGAAGACAAAACATGATCGTGAATGTAATGTTGACTTGGATGTTGTGTGTGCTGATATTGTTATGGAGGATATTGTTTCAGTTGATATTCCGAGTTGTGTTAAGGGTAGTTTTCATCAGGCTGATAGCAGGTTCCCGTATGGAGGGGTGCAGTGTGCAGCCATAGCTCTGGTGGCATTAGCTCGGCACAGTGTGTCCAGTGTGTTTTCATGGCAGCAGCAGGATTTAGACAGGACTTTATTGGTTGGTGATGCTATTTACACAGAGCTTAGGGATAAGGACCTGACTCATGGGCATGACTTCTTACTACCTTCAGACTTGCCCAAAGAGTCAATTATTGATGGTCAACCGTTTGAGTTTGAGTTCAGTCGGCCAGTTGCTGGGGCTGCAAATGTAGTAGAGCACGAGTTTATTGTTTCCGGTTCTTGGGTCACCTTAGATGGTGGTTTAAGACAGATGTTGGCACACTATGATGCATGTCTACTGACAATGTGTGGCAACACTTGTGCAGTCATTAAAGACGGCGGTAGATACGCGGTGGTGGACTCACACAGTCGTAGTGCGACTGGGATGGTTGACCCTGACGATGGTAAAAGTGTAGTAGTTTACTTTAGCAGCCTGGATGATTTGTATGCTCATTTTTGCGCGTTAGCTGAGTGTTATGGAGTTGCATGCAAGTTGTTTGAGATCACAGGCGTTGTTGTCGTGGTGGTTGATCTGAAGTGTGAAGCGCCTGAGGTCATTTCCCCTCTGAAGCTTGACACTTCAGAACAAAAGCCAAAGCGTAAAAGGCCAGTTAAAGCAAAGTCGTTTGTTCCCAAACACACTCACACACCTAAAAAGACAAAACATGATCGTGAATGGGATGTTGATTGGGATGTTGTGTGTACCGGTGCCACAGACGATGCTTTCGGTTTTACTCCTCTTCAGGAGAATGTTTGTAGGGCAATGTGTAAGAAACTAAAAATAGACTATGAGAGACTCGCTGTAGCAGAGCCAGAAACAACAGGTCGTTTGAGATCATTAGCTTTAGATGTGCCGTGTACAAATGATAAAATCGTTGCCGACGGTAACTGTTTCTTTCGATCGATTTCACAGGCTGTTAGTGGCACACAGAAACATCATAGGAAAATTAGGCTTGCGGTCGTCAAACATCTTAAAAGTAATGCATCAAAATACAATAGTCTTTTGCGCGATGGCTGCTCTAATGTGGCTCAGTATATTAACAACACAAATATGCATAAAGTTAACACGTGGGCCACCGAGGTAGAGGTCCAAGCAACAGCAGATCTTTTATGTGTAGATATATATACGTTTTTGAGTGGACGTTGGCTTAAATATGGTTGTACTACCAGGCCTTTGTCAACCAGCGGCATCTACCTTGAAAATATTAACAATATTCATTATGAAAATGTAACTTGCGTTAAAAACCCTGTAACCCATCATTGTAACGGAAGCTGCCAAATTAATAGTTCTATTCTTATGGGTTACAACACTAGGTCTAGACAGGTAGATGCCCAATCATTAGTTAGTCCAAACACTGAAACGGATGTACAATGTAATAAGTTAAGTAAGTACATTCAAAACAAAAAACAAAAACATTTAAAAAACAAATATGCCACAATTAAAGATAGACTCCGTGAAACATTGAGAAGTAGATATAGGGAAAATGTAGATTATAGACAGGGAAAGAAGGCTGCAGACCAATTTAAATATAGAGAAAATGTAGATTATAGAGAACAAAAAAAGGCTGCAAGTAGTGCTGCAGACAAATTTAAATATAGAGGCAATGTAGCTTATAGAGAACAAAAAAAGGCTGCAAGTAGTGCTGCAGACAAACTTAAATATAGAGGCAATGTAGCTTATAGAGAACAAAAAAAGGCTGCAAGCAGTGCTACTGTCAATCTTAAATATAGAGACAATGTAGTTTATAGAGAACAAAAAAAGGCTGCAAGCAGTGCTGCAGACAAACTTAAATATAGAGACAATGTAGATTATAGAGAACAAAAAAAGGCTGCAAGCAGTGCTGCAGACAAACTTAAATATAGAGACAATGCAGCCTATAGAGAGAAAAGGAAGGTGGCAATCAAGGCAGCAAATAAACACAAATATTGTGATAATGTGGAGTATAGACTAAAGAAAAAGGCAGTTAGCATTAAAAAGTATGAAGATAACTTAAAGCACAAACAAGATGTTAGGGCCGCCAGTAAACAAAAATACAAAGAGAGTCCCAAACATAGGCAGAAAGTAAAAACCTATAGTAAAGTGAAATACCACAAAGACGATCAATATAAAACTCAAACTCGTGTTGCTTACAGAAATCGTAAAAGGCAAATTAAGCAACAATTGGCAGATAATTTTGATTTGGTTAAGGAACGCTTTTGGAGGGAAGTTGAACACGGTCCTGAACACATCTGTTGCGTGTGCTCTAAATTATTATTTATCAACCAGGTCTTACCTTGTAGAAAGGATGATTTTATGGTTGATCCTAAAAGCGCTGCAGTTGCTGAGACTTGTATCTCGGATGCCTATTTACACACATGCAGTAAGAGTTGTCCGTCGCCGTGTCCGCTGGCTGATTGTAGAGGGAGTTTGTGGATCTGCTACACTTGTAACTCTAAAGTCAAAAAGGGTCAAATGCCGGCTGAATGCTCAATGAACAATTTACAGTTGGATGATATTCCTCCTGAACTCGCGTGTTTGAACACTGTCGAACAGCATTTAGTGGCGCTCAATATAGTGTTTATGCAGATGTACGCTCTGCCTAAAGGGGGTCAAGGAGGAACTCATGGTCCAGCTACGTGTGTGCCTTCTAATATTATTGATACCACTAAGCTGTTACCGCGTCGTAGCATGGACGGATGGTTATTACCCGTGAAATTAAAACGGAAACTTACGTACAAAGGTCATTATGAATATCAATACGTTGACACGGGTCGGATAAGGCGCGCGATTGCGTTTCTCAAAGCGAACAACCAACTTTATTTGGACATAGAGTTTGATGAAGAGTGGGTTAATGAGTTTATTAGGCGGGAAGAGGAAGTTACGGATACAGGAGTACCGATGGAACAGGGACCACCGGGGCAGGGAGAGGAAACTCAGGGACAGGAGGCGCAGGGACAGATGGGACAGGGTCAAGAGGCTCAGGGACAGGGCCTACCTATTATACCATACTGGAAAGAAACTTTAAAAGACCTAAATGCTATGATGCTTCAGGTGGGACAGACGGCACAGGGGCAGATAGGACAAGGGGCTCAGGCTGCACAGGGACAGGCTACACAGGGACAGGCTGCACAGGGGGCTCAGGCTGCACAGGGACAAGCTACACAGGGACAGGCTGCACAGGGGGCTCAGGCTGCACAGGGGGCTCAGGCTGCACAGGGGGCTCAGGCTGCACAGGGACAAGCTACACAGGGACAGGCTGCACAGGGGGCTCAGGCTGCACAGGGACAAGCTACACAGGGACAGGCTGCACAGGGGGCTCAGGGTCAGGCTGCACAGGGTCAGGCTGCACAGGGTCAGGCTGCACAGGGGGCTCAGGGTCAGGCTGCACAGGGTCAGGCTGCACAGGGGGCTCAGGGTCAAGCTGCACAGGGGGCTCAGGGACAGGCGGGAAAAGCGGTGCAGGGACAGGCGGGAAAAGCGGTGCAGGGACAGGCGGGAAAAGCGGTGCAGGGACAGGCGGGAAAAGCGGCGAAGGGGCAGGCGGCAAAGGGGCGAGCGGCGAAGAAACGGGCAGCGAAGGAACGGGCAGCGAAGGAACAGGCGGTGCAGGGAGAGGAGACACAGGGAGAGGATGAAGATTTAGATGATGAGCATCTCCATGACCGACAGCGTCATTGTATCTTCCAGGACACCTTCTTTATGCCTGCAGATATGGCTCAGGATGCTCTTGATCACTACTTCCAGGGTGTACTGAATTTGGCTCCGGCGGAGGGGAACATTCCAGTTAGGTTGCTCACCGATAAGGAAAATGAGGCTAAATGCTTCCCAAAAGAGTTCCCCTTTGGGCGTAATACCTTTCACACCCGCAGGCCCGTTCGTATTACTTTGTGCCGGTATTTCATCAACAGGTTATTGCACGCGGACGGTCGTTTTGCGCGAAATCTTAAATTTCTATTTATGGCTCTGTACATGTTGGAAGTAGAGCAGGTTGTATCGAAGGTCTCCATAGCTTTGCGAAAGGGACATGCGTGTCAGGGTTCAGGTAATGCTGCTGCAGATGAAGAATCTTTGGAAAATATATTAAAGTTCGATAGTGGTTATCGTTTTTTGAAGCCTATTAGAGGCACACCCCCATACTGGCAATCCACACTGAAAGAGTTGATCGCGATGGTGCGCCAGCTCGGTATTCCAACGTGGTTCTGCTCATTTAGTTCTGCAGATCTGCGTTGGCGAAATGTCCTGGAGGCGCTGTTAAAGATAGAAGGTAGTACCAGGAGGGTAGAGGATTTAAATTGGGCAGACAGATGTGATCTTTTGCGGCGCCACCCCACAACTGTTGCCCGTATGTTTGATCAGCGGTGGCACAAATTCCAAAATACAGTCCTTAAGTCTCCGGCTCACCCGATAGGCGAAATTATAGATTCCTTTTATCGTGTAGAGTTTCAGCAGCGCGGAAGCCCTCACGTTCACTGCCTTTATTGGGTTCGTAACGCCCCCAAGCTCGGAGTTAATACAGACGAGGAGGTAATTGAGTTTATTGATAAATACATAAGTTGTGAATTACCCTCTGATCCGGCTTTATTGGAAAAAGTTACTTCAGTGCAGCAGCATTCAAAGCGTCACTCCAAAACGTGTAAAAAGGGCAAAAAGAAGTGTCGCTTTAATTTCCCACGTCCTCCGTCCATGCGTACGTTTATTAAAAGAACAGACCCGGAAAGTGAACCGATAATGTCTAAAGAGGAAGCTGTGGCGTTTATGACTGCACTTAAAAATGCTGTCGTAGATGAGAATATTCCCATTGATAGTGTGGAGTCATTGTTTGCAGCTGCCGGGTTAACGCAGGAGACATTTGAAATGGTGTACCAGGCTTTAGGCGGTCACACTCATGTCGTTTTAAAGCGAGGGGTTAAGGAAGTCTGGATTAATAATTATAATGCGAAATTGTTGGATGCTTGGGACGCGAATATGGATATTCAGTTTGTTGTAGATGCGTGGGCCTGCATAGTTTATATAATTTCATATATTTCTAAGGCAGAGAGGGAGATGGGTTTGCTCTTGGGTGCTGCCCAAAAAGAAGCTTCCAAAGATAATGTTAGTGCGAAAGAGGCATTGAAAAAGTTAGGCCGTGTATATTTGCATAATCGTGATGTCTCTGCGCAGGAAGCTGTTTATCGCGTTACAAACATGCACCTGAAGGAGTTCTCACGTAAAGTAGAATTCATTCCAACGGGAAATAACATTGTTAGATTGAGCAAACCTATCAATCAGTTAGATGGTGATTCGGCTTCGGACGATATTTGGATGACCAACATTATAGATCGTTTTAGGAGTAGGCCAGACGACAGCACATTTAATGACATGTGCATCGCTTCTTTTGTATCTGAATACCGTGTACTTAGTCAAACAGATACATGTAAAAAGGCTATTCCTTTACAGAATTCTTTAGGTGCAGTTGCTAAACGGGAGCGGACCAAGCCCGCAATTGTTAGATATGCACGGTTTTCAGAGACAAAAGATTCAGAGTTATTCCACCTAAGCCTCCTTCAATTATTTTTACCATATCGCGATGAGGCCGACCTTAAGCCGGCTCCATACGAAACATATAAGGACTTTTATGAAAATGGGGAAGTCTGTTTTACTGACGGGTCGGTGCATTCGGTTAAGTCGATTGTTGATGCGAATAGGTGTCGTTTTGAAGTGGAGCTTGAGGATCTGGATGAGATCCAAGAGGCAATGGACTGTGAAGAGCTTTTAGAAGAGGCATGGGCCGATCTCTGCCCAGAGCTGGAAGTTGAAAGGTTGGAGTCGAAGGAGGAGTTTAGGGAGATGTTGCAGGAGGTCCTCCCTGAGCATGAGCAAGAGCCCATCCCTGACTTAGCTGTAAGGAACGAGGATGTTTGTCATTTGGAGAGGACAAATGTTATGAGTCGTCCAGAGGGTCTCACACTTGTGCGAAGTCTGAATGAGCAACAGCTGTCCATTTTTTACAAAATACGGCAATGGTGCTTAGACAAGGTTGCTGGTAACAACCCTGAGCCATTGCACGTATTTATATCAGGTGGAGCGGGCACCGGGAAGAGTCACCTGATTAGGGCTATTCAGTACGAAGCGTCGCGGTTATTGGCTCCAATTTGCCATAGTCCCGATAACATTAGTGTTTTATTAACGGCTCCGACCGGGATAGCAGCGTATAATTTACAGGCGGCGACAATCCACTCGACGTTTTGTATTCCTGTTAAACCTCCAAAAGAATATAATACGCTCGGAGAAGAAAAGCTTAGTACACTGCGCGCTAGATACATCGATGTTCAAATTGTTGTAATCGACGAAATATCGATGGTTGACAAAAGGGTGTTTGATTGGATTGAGGGTCGGGTGGGTCAAATTAAACAGACGGGTAAGGAGATTAAATTTGGAAACATTTGCGTGATTGCGGTCGGGGATTTTTATCAGTTACCTCCTATTGGGGGGCCGGCTCTGTATAAAGAAAGAGTAGGTGTTGATTTTTTCACCGATTTATTTAAAGTAGCGGAATTAAAAACGGTTGTTAGACAACAAGACAATACTTTTGCGGACCTCTTAAACCGGTTGAGAGTGCGTACGAGAGGGACACCCATGCTCCAAAGCGACATAGACATATTGAAGCGTCGTGAAACAGGCGAAGAGCCCGACGTGTTGCATATTTTTGCAAGAACGGTTAATGTTAGGGAATATAACATAAGAAAACTTAGCAGCGTTTGTTCAGAGGTTATGACCATTGATGCGCGTGATTTTGGGATCGATAAGGGCTCAGGTAAAATTAAGGAACTCCCTGGTCATCTGTGTCTCAAAAAGTCCGAAAAACCCAGTTTGGTGGAGACACTGCATATCGGCGTTAATGCACGCGTTATGCTTTGTAAAAACATAGATCTTTCTGACGGTCTAGTAAATGGGGTATGTGGCATTGTAACTCATATAGTCCAAGATCCGCAGAACAAAAGGCTTCCTTTAGCCATTTATGTGAAATTTGATGAGGATAGAGTGGGCGCGAAGAGAAGGAAGCAGACCCGTACCCCTGCAGACCTGACTGGTTCTACCCGCATAGGACCAGCTGAAGAACAGGTGAATAAACGGCACGAGAGGCGTAGACAGTTTCCGTTTAAACTCTCGTGGGCCTGTACAGTACACAAGGTACAAGGGATAACTGTAGATGAAGCTGTGGTGTCCCTGAAGAAAATATTTTCCCCAGGTCAGGCGTATGTGGCCTTAAGTCGCGTCCGAAGTCTAGAGGGTCTTGTAATCCAAGACTTTTCGGAAAAGGCCATTTACTGTAATGACAACATTAAAGCCGCGTTGGAGAACCTGCCTCCCTTCGTGGTCGACAGTTTGCCCTGGCACAGACAAGAGGCACATGTTTTGACAGTATTTTTTATGAATGTACAGGGATTAGCCCGACATGTGTCTGACTTAGCTTCACGCACACAGCTTTTGCAGCCTAACTGTATTGCTGTGGTAGAGACATGGTTATCTGTAGACTCTTCTTCTGGTAGTTGTCAAATTGAAGGTTATACCTTCCATAGTCGTCCCCGTAGTATCTCGTACCAGCACAGTAACCACACAGCGTTGGTTAGTTTGTGTGGCCAACAGTACGGTGGAGTTGGCGTGTACTGTGAGGAAAACATTAACTATGAAATCACAGTACGAGATTTCGATTTGGAGTGTTTAGTTAATTATTTTGCAGAGCATCAAATCATCATAGCAGTAGTTTACAGACCACCGTCTTATCCCATGTCTCTATTCAAATATAACTTGGACAGGTTATTGAATTGGCTGAGCTCACATTGTGCCACTGTGGCCGTGATGGGAGATTTTAATGACGACGTATTGAAATCTACAAGTCTCTGCAATTTTATGGTAGAAAGAGGTTATGTTCAATACGTCACATCTCCCACAACTGAGAGGGGGACATTAATTGATCATTTCTATCTAAATTCTAGTGAGTATGACATTGACTGTTCAGTCGTGCCAACATACTTTAGCGACCATGAAGGGATACTTTGTTCTTTTAGGGGGAAATGTGTTGAAACGCCGCGTTTAGATTAGACATATTTTATAGTTAAAATGGACAGCTGTTGTTTATTGTGCCAGCTCATCACATTGCTCCTTACATATGACTTGTCTTGTGTCTCTTACAACTTTGTCTTCCCATGCCTTTTCATCATGCCCTAAGCAATCCATTCCTCTCTTGATTATTGAGCATTCAGGGCTTTAACCCTTTGTTAAAATTGTATATAACATTTTATAATTGGTGGTAATCATGCAGTTTTGTAATTTATGTTTGTGTTTGCCTTTGGAAACATTTTGGGTGTTGTATATACTTTTGTGTTTGAGTCAATTTTGATGATAGGTTTTGGATCATGGAAGTTCAGTAATGGCACGTTGTCAGATATTTATTTGCAGAGGTTTTCTCTTTGCTGACAGGTTTTTTGTGCACATGCATTACAATATTGTTCTTCCTCCTCTTCATTAGCTGAAGCTGTGCTCTGTCTTGTACTTTTCTGGTGTCATTTTGTAAGACTGGGGAAACTTGTCTGTGACCATGCAGTGAAAGTTTCCCATTTTGTCTGACAAAACTACATTAGAAGACTACAAGACTTTACACAGTGACATCATGTGAAGAGGGAGGAAAACCACACTTGTAAAGCAGGCAAACAAACAAACCTGTCTGAAGAGAGTGCTTAGATATGGATCATGTGTTTGCCGATTTAGGTTGTAGGTGTAGGGCTTTTGGTTGTAATAGTTGTTTGTTGATGTAGTTTTGGCTCTATTCGGTGTGTTACACCTTACAGTGATGCGTGCACACATACTGTAAGGTTTGTTGTCTCTGGTCTTTCTGACTGGTTCAAAGGGTCCCTTGAATAATGAATGTCTGTAATTATGTAATGTGTATATATAAATGCCAATAATAATGTATGTATTGTATTTATATTTTATGTAATGTATATCATGTATTCTATTGTAATGACATTAATAATGCTAATAAATTTTCCTCTCCTTGAACCACCACCTTATTGTGGTGGAGAGGTTTGAGCGCCTGAAGGATCCTAGGAGCTATGTTGTGAGGGGCATTATGCCTCTGTAGGGACTCCCAGGGCAAACAGGTTCTAGGTGACAGGCCAGACCAAGAGTGGTTCAAATAGTATAACTGCATTTAAGTTGTTACCGAGTGATCCTTATTGTTGGTTGTTGTGTATGATGTAAATGGGTCTGAATGTATCTTATTTAGAAGTTTTTTACGTTGTAATAAAAAATGTGAATCCATTATGTAAATGTCATAATGTTACATAATTTGCAAATGTTTTGTTTATATTTGAAGGGACAATTGTTTTTGTTTGAAACGTGTATAAATGTTTTGTCAATGTCAATTTTCAGAAGTATTTAACTGAATAAATGTCTTCTTAAAACACCTGTTATAGATTCTTATTGATATTAATTTGTTTTTTTTTGCTTACATTCAAGGCTTGCATGATTTCTTACAGTTGCTTGAAAGTGGTCATTTATCTGGTGTAGAAATGTTATGACAAACTACAAAGGAAGCATTCAAATACTGCACCAGTTAATAGCAATTCAGATGAAAGAGTTCAGACATAAAGAGCAGATTAATTAAGTTTGCTGCCATTAATAATTAATGTTGGTTATGTCCAAAACCATTCCTAGTTTTCTGAAGAGATTTGCTGCATCCCAATTCTTCACAGGTACGAGTTTAAAGGCACATTTCACAACTTTCCGGGTCACTTTCACAAAAATGCTGGAAAACTGCAAGTTCATGAAATTGTTGAAAATGCTTTATAATTAAATGCACAGTGTTTTTTCCCCCAAAAAAGGTCTGAGTTTAAAGTATACCAAAGGAGGACAAACAAATGTCATAACATAACTAGAAAAAAATCTGGAACAGCTTTTTTTAAGCGAGCTCAGCAGAGGTTATTCTTCCTTCGGACCCTGTGGAGGAATAGGCTCCCTTCTACTGCTGTTCCATAGAAAGCATACTAACATACTGCTGCACAGCATGGTACGTGAGCTGCTGCTAAGAAGGACTTGCAGCGGGTGATAAGGACAGCAGAGAGGATCGTGGGCTCCTCTGCCAAACCTGGATGACATCTACTCCATTCGACTGCTCACATATGCAACCAACATTCTGCAGGATCCCACTCACCCAAGAAACAGCTTCTTCACCACTCTCCTCTCAGGCAGACTCCACACAGCTTTTAGCCATGAGCAGTGGACACTATACTGTACATGCGCACAGTCACAGATGAACAAGAACTGGACCTAGTGCAGTAACAGTTGGGTTTCTAATTACTTTTCAACTGAAGATACACTTTTAAAATTAACTTATATTCATGATTATTGCTTATGGCATTGGGATGAATGGTGTAGAGATGGAGTATACTTTAGTGAACTCGATCAGTGTTTCATTGTATTTTGTACAATGACATTAAAGATCTATCTTAACTAATGAAAAAATTCCATCAATAGGTTGTGTTCACATGATGTCACAAAAAATTATATCTATAACATGGGCAATTTTCGGACATTACTTTGCAATGGAAAGTGATATAAATGAAAAATGTAAAGCTTTCAAACACCCCCTCCCCTGGTCCTTCTATGCCTTTGTGGAGTCGCATAACATTGCACTAACATTTTTAAAATTTACTTCAGAAGTAGAAGTCCCTCCAATATGTGCAAACACCAACTGTTGTGCACACGTTTCTTGATTGCATGTGTTCTGATTTATATATCTATTTTTAATTAATAAACATAATATATAAGAATGATTGTCATGAATAAAACTAGCTGTTTCCATTTCCAAAGTGTGTCCAAAAGTATTTAGCAAAAAAGCAAATACTATGGAATGTTATTTGGGTTAAGAAAATTCAGAAAAAGGTTTTGTGCATGTGCTACAGAAACACACACTGAAACATAAATGTGCTGTTCAAGAGCACCCAATCGTGACCACCCCCGGTCTTCGTCGGGGCATGTCATGTAAAATGTCTATTTCCGATTTTTAATTGGAGTTTGAGGAAATGGGAGCAATTTGTAGTTGGCAATAAATCACAGACTCCCTGTCAATATGGCGGACTTCCGGCTTTGCTGCAAACAAATAGTAAAACTTAGCAAAAATCTTTGGAAAACTTTTGAGGGGGGCACCACATCTCTAAATGAGAAGAAGCGATTTGGAGCTCATTTGGTGCAACGTCAGCAAAAATGCTTACTGAGCATTTTTCAAAATGGCGGGATTCCGGTTTGTCAGGGGCCGTGCCTCCATTAACACACCTCTGTAACCATACTGAGGGCGCTAACGCGCCCATTATATGTTATTGCCCTGATGTGCCATTAATCTTTGTCAGTAAACATTTCAGCCTCTTTATGTGAATAATGGCTCCAACCTGTAGAGGGCGCTAGCGCGCCCCAGGTCTTTTTTATTTAACAAGCAGCATCGGACGGCTCTCAGACATTCCTCTATTGCTGCGCCATAACCCTACCAAGGGTGCTAGCATGGCCACACTGCATTTTATTGTCCTGATGTGCCATTAATCTGTGTCAGTAAACATAAAAACTAAATTTTTTTCCTCTCCATGTGAATAATGGTTCCAACCTGCAGAGGGCACTAGCACGCCCCAAATCTTTTTATTTCACATGCAGCATCGGACTTCAATGACCACTGTGACTTACAGAGGGTGCTAACGCACTGTAATTGACTCATGCTGACTCAGCATTTTCCAGACTTCCTGTCAAAATGGCTGACTTTCGGTTTGTCAAGGAGGGTGCCTCTATTACCACGCCTTTGTAACCCTACCAAAGTCGCTAACGCGTCCACTACATTTTATGCCCTGGTATGGTGTTAATCTGTGTCATTAAACATCAAAACTACATTTTAGTCTCCCCATGTAAATAATGGCTCCAACCAGCAGGGGTCGCTGACGTGGACAAAATTATTTTACATTTCACAAGCAGCATTGGACGGCCTTGACGGGCCGTACTTCAATGACTACTGTCATGACCCTCGCGGGTCTCGTGGGCCGGTTACGGCACAATATCGCACGCCGCCGCAATAACCGGGAGGCGCTGCCGCGCCCTACGTGGTTATAATGTCGCTGCCACCCTAGGTCGAGATTATAAAAGAGCAAAGGCGAGAAATGGCGCCTTCGGCGCTGATTACTCGATTTTTCCCAAAATGGCCGACCACCTGTTGGTCGCCTAGCAACCATGTAATGGAGGCCTCCCTTAGTGCCCCCATTGCCGTGCCATAACCCTACCGGGGGCGCCAACGTGGCCACACTACATTGTATTGCCCTGATGAGCCATTAATCTTTGAGTAAACATCAAAACGACATTTTTAGCGTCTTCATGTGAATGATGGCTCCAACCTGCAGAGGGCGCCAGCGCGCACCCCAAATCTTTTTTATTTCACAAGCAGCATCAGACGGCCTTGACGGGCCGTATTTCAATGACTACTGTCCACAAGCTCCTTACAGGGGGCGCTAACGCGCTGTAATTGTGTATAATGTGAGATTTGTGTGTCAGTCCCATTAGATTAACATGGTGGGCCTCGGGCGTCACCATGGCAACACCGTACAAAATACGGTATGGGTCTCATTGGCTTTTTGGACCGGGATGCCATCAGCTATTTTTGTGCCGAATTTTATCCATTTCCGAGAAACTAATTTTTTTCCCATAATGCATTTTTTCTTCTCAGCCTAGAGGGGGCGCTATCGCGCCAAATGTCACTTTTTCACATTGGTTGTGTCCGGGGGCGAAAGATCAATAAAATGTATATTTCCGATTTTTAATCGGACTTCGTTTGTGCGAATGGGAGCAATTTGTTGTTTACGATAAGTCGAAAAATTCTTCGTAAAGATTGCGGCTTCGCCGCAAACAAACCGTAAAACGTAGCCAAAAAATTTGGATAACTTTTGATGCCCCACATCTCGAGATGAGCTGGAGCGATTTTGGGCTCATTTGGTGAAACGCCCTAGGAGGAGTTCGTTAAAATGCGACGTCAGCGAAAACGCTGACTCACCATTTTCCCGACTTCCTGTCAAAATGGCGGACTTCCGGTTTGTTTGGGGGTGTGGCCACAATAATGTTTTTTGGTTGTCGTCACATGACGAATGTCTGTACCGAATCTCATCGCTCTATGACAAAGTTTATGTTGGCCCCCTCCCCATAGGCGCAATGTATTTTCACTTTTGTAGGTGGCGCTGTCGCGCCATTTTTTATTTCCCCAAAACGAAACACATATTTTAATTAATTTTTCGCCGGATCTGAATTTTGGGCAAAGTTTGGTGAGTTTTTGACTATGTTCAGGGGGTCAAATTCCTGCTCAAAGAGCAGAAGAAGAAAGAAAGAAAGAAAGAAAGAAAGAAAGAATAATAATATTTCCTGCAAAAACAATATAGTCGCTTTCGCGACAACAACATATTATACATTTTTGGAAAGCTTTCGACTTCCCCGACGCACCCGTGGGGCTCGGAGGTGAATGACGAGCGCTTCGCGCTCGTCATCCACCTCCGTATGACAGTTGGCCATATACCCCCATTCATTTTGCTACAATTATAAGTATAAGGGGCCCACACCAGAGGTGTGGGCAGTCACTGTTTTATACGGTGAGTTTACGTTTGACATGGGGACAGCGCTTCGCGCTGTTTTCGTGCGCTCCGCGCACCTAGGTTCAGTGCGCTGCGCGCACTGCGTTGCGATTACAATAGGCCCTTGCTACGGCAGGCCGCTCGGGCCTAATTAAAGCCGCAAGCGGCATCGAGAGGCCCTCGCGGGGGTTCGTTGGCCGGTTGACGCCGGTTCCCGCACGCCGCCGCAATAACCGGGAGGCGCTGCCGCGCCCTACGTGGTTATAATGTCGCTGCCACCCTAGGTCGAGATTATAAAAGAGCAAAGGCGAGAAATGGCGCCTTCGGCGCTGATTGCTCGATTTTTCCCAAAATGGCCGACCTCCTGTCGGTCGCCTGGCAACCATGTAATGGAGGCCTCCCTTAGTGCCTCCATTGCCGCGCCATAACCCTACCGAGGGCGCCAACGTGGCCACACTACATTTTATTGCCCTGATGAGCCATTAATCTTTGTGAGTAAACATCAAAACGAGATTTTTAGCGTCTCCATGTGAATGATGGCTCCAACCTGCAGAGGGCGCTAGCGCGCCCCAAATCTTTTTTATTTCACAAGCAGCATCGGACGGCCCTGACGGGCCGTACTTCAATCACTACTGTCCACAAGCTCCTCACAGAGGGCGCTAACGAGCTGTAATTGTGTATAATGTGTGATATGCGGGTCAGTCCCATTGGAATAACATGGCGAGCCTCGGTCGTCTCCATGGCAACACCGTACAAAATACGGTATGGGTCTCTTTGGCTTTTTGGATCGGGATGCCATCAGTTATTATTGTGCCGAATTTTATCCATTTCCGAGAAACTAATTTTTTTCCCATAATGCATTTTTTCTTCTCAGCCTGGAGGGGGCGCTATCGCGCCAAATCTCACTTTTTCACATTTGTTGTGTCCGGGGGTGAAAGGTCAATAAAATGTATATTTCCGATTTTTTATCGGAGTTCGTTTGTGCAAATGGGAGCATTTTGTTGTTTTCGGAAAGTCGCAAAAATCTTCGTAAAGATTGCGGCTTCGCCGCAAACAAACCGTAAAACTTAGCCAAAAAATTTGGATAACTTTTGATGCCCCACATCTCGAGATGAAGTGGAGCGATTTTGGGCTCATTTGGTGAAACGCCCTAGGAGGAGTTCGTTAAAATGCGACGTCAGCGAAAACGCTGACTCACCATTTTCCCGACTTCCTGTCAAAATGGCGGACTTCCGGTTTGTCTGGGGGCGTGGCCACAATAATATATTTTGTTTGTCCTCACAGGACGAAGGTCTGTACCGAATCCCGTCGCTCTGCGACAAAGTTTATGTTGGCCCCCTCCCCATAGGCGCAATGTATTTTCACTTTTGTAGGTGGCGCTGTCGCGCCATTTTTTATTTCCCCAAAACGAAACACACATTTTAATAAATTTTTCGCCGGATCTGAATTTTGGGCAAAGTTTGGTGAGTTTTTGACTACGTTCAGGGGGTCAAATTCCTGCTCAAAGAGCAGAAGAAGAAAGAAGAAGAAGAAGAAGAATAAAGAAGAATAATAATATTTCTTGCAAAAACAATATAGTCGCTTTCGCGACTACAACATATTATGCATTTTTTTAAAGCTTTCGACTTCCCCGACGCACCGGTGGGGCTCGGAGGTGAATGACGAGCGCTTCGCGCTCGTCATCCACCTCCGTATGACAGTTGGCCATATACCCCCATTCATTTTGCTGCAATTATAAGTATAAGGGCCCACACCAGAGGTGTGGGCAGTCACTGTTTTACACGGTGAGTTTACGTTTGACATGGGGACAGCGCTTCGCGCTGTTTTCGTGCGCTCCGCGCACCTCAGTACAGTGCGCTGCGCGCACTGCGTTGCGATTACAATAGGCCCTTGCTACGGCAGGCCGCTCGGGCCTAATTAAAGCCGCAAGCGGCATCGAGAGGCCCTCGCGGGACGCGGTGGCCGGTTGACGCCGGTTCCCGCACGCTGCCGCACGCTGCCGCAATAACCGGGAGGCGCTGCCGCGCCCTACGTGGTTTATAACGTCGCTGCCACCCTAGGTGGAGATTATAAAAGAGCAAAGGCGAGAAATGGCGCCTTCGGCGCTGATTACTCGATTTTTCCCAAAATGGCCGACCACCTGTTGGTCGCCTAGCAACCATGTAATGGAGGCCTCCCTCAGTGCCTCCATTGCCGCGCCATAACCCACCGAGGGCGCCAACGTGGCCACATTACATTTTATTGCCCTGATAAGCCATTAATCTTTGTGAGTAAACGTCAAAACGAGATTTTTAGCGTCTCCATGTGAATGATGGCTCCAACCTGCAGAGGGCGCTAGCGCGCCCCAAATCTTTTTTATTTCACAAGCAGCATCGGACGGCCCTAGCGGGCCGTACTTCAATCACTACTGTCCACAAGCTCCTCACAGAGGGCGCTAACGAGCTGTAATTGTGTATAATGTGTGATATGCGGGTCAGTCCCATTGGAATAACATGGCGAGCCTCGGTCGTCTCCATGGCAACACCGTACAAAATACGGTATGGGTCTCTTTGGCTTTTTGGATCGGGATGCCATCAGTTATTATTGTGCCGAATTTTATCCATTTCCGAGAAACTAATTTTTTTCCCATAATGCATTTTTTCTTCTCAGCCTGGAGGGGGCGCTATCGCGCCAAATCTCACTTTTTCACATTTGTTGTGTCCGGGGGTGAAAGGTCAATAAAATGTATATTTCCGATTTTTTATCGGAGTTCGTTTGTGCAAATGGGAGCATTTTGTTGTTTTCGGAAAGTCGCAAAAATCTTCGTAAAGATTGCGGCTTCGCCGCAAACAAACCGTAAAACTTAGCCAAAAAATTTGGATAACTTTTGATGCCCCACATCTCGAGATGAAGTGGAGCGATTTTGGGCTCATTTGGTGAAACGCCCTAGGAGGAGTTCGTTAAAATGCGACGTCAGCGAAAACGCTGACTCACCATTTTCCCGACTTCCTGTCAAAATGGCGGACTTCCGGTTTGTCTGGGGGCGTGGCCACAATAATATATTTTGTTTGTCCTCACAGGACGAAGGTCTGTACCGAATCCCGTCGCTCTGCGACAAAGTTTATGTTGGCCCCCTCCCCATAGGCGCAATGTATTTTCACTTTTGTAGGTGGCGCTGTCGCGCCATTTTTTATTTCCCCAAAACGAAACACACATTTTAATAAATTTTTCGCCGGATCTGAATTTTGGGCAAAGTTTGGTGAGTTTTTGACTACGTTCAGGGGGTCAAATTCCTGCTCAAAGAGCAGAAGAAGAAAGAAGAAGAAGAAGAATAAAGAAGAATAATAATATTTCTTGCAAAAACAATATAGTCGCTTTCGCGACTACAACATATTATGCATTTTTTTAAAGCTTTCGACTTCCCCGACGCACCGGTGGGGCTCGGAGGTGAATGACGAGCGCTTCGCGCTCGTCATCCACCTCCGTATGACAGTTGGCCATATACCCCCATTCATTTTGCTGCAATTATAAGTATAAGGGCCCACACCAGAGGTGTGGGCAGTCACTGTTTTACACGGTGAGTTTACGTTTGACATGGGGACAGCGCTTCGCGCTGTTTTCGTGCGCTCCGCGCACCTCAGTACAGTGCGCTGCGCGCACTGCGTTGCGATTACAATAGGCCCTTGCTACGGCAGGCCGCTCGGGCCTAATAATTAAAGCCGCAAGCGGCATCGAGAGGCCCTCGCGGGTCTCGTTGGCTGGTTACTGAACGCTATCGCACGCCGCCGCAATAACCGGGAGGCGCTGCCGCGCCCTACGTGGTTATAATGTCGCTGCCACCCTAGGTCGAGATTATAAAAGAGCAAAGGCGAGAAATGGCGCCTTCGGCGCTGATTACTCGATTTTTCCCAAAATGGCCGACCACCTGTTGGTCGCCTAGCAACCATGTAATGGAGGCCTCCCTTAGTGCCTCCATTGCCGTGCCATAACCCTACCGAGGGCGCCAACGTGGCCACACTACATTTTATTGCCCTGATGAGCCATTAATCTTTGTGAGTAAACATCAAAACGAGATTTTTAGCGTCTCCATGTGAATGATGGCCCCAACCTGCAGAGGGCGCTATCGTGCCCCAAATCTTTTTTATTTCACAAGCAGCATCGGACGGCCCTTACGGGCCGTACTTCAATTTACCACTGTTCACAAGAACATTACAGAGGGCGCTAACGAGCTGTAATGTGTATAATGTGTGATATGCGGGTCAGTCCCATTGGAATAACATGGCGAGCCTCGGTCGTCTCCATGGCAACACCGTACAAAATACGGTATGGGTCTCATTGGCTTTTTGGATCGGGATGCCATCAGCTATTATTGTGCCGAATTTTATCAATTTCCGAGAAACTAATTTTTTTCCCATAATGCATATTTTCTTCTCAGCCTAGAGGGGGCGCTATCGCGCCAAATCTCACTTTTTCACATTTGTTGTGTCCGGGGGTGAAAGGTCAATAAAATGTATATTTCCGATTTTTAATCGGAGTTCGTTTGTGCAAATGGGAGCATTTTGTTGTTTTCGGAAAGTCGCAAAAATCTTCGTAAAGATTGCGGCTTCGCCGCAAACAAACCGTAAAACTTAGCCAAAAAATTTGGATAACTTTTGATGCCCCACATCTCGAGATGAAGTGGAGCGATTTTGGGCTCATTTGGTGAAACGCCCTAGGAGGAGTTCGTTAAAATGCGACGTCAGCGAAAACGCTGACTCAGCATTTTCCCGACTTCCTGTCAAAATGGCGGACTTCCGGTTTGTCTGGGGGCGTGGCCACAATAATATATTTTGTTTGTCCTCACAGGACGAATGTCTGTACCGAATCCCGTCGCTCTGCGAAAAAGTTTATGTTGGCCCCCTCCCCATAGGCGCAATGTATTTTCACTTTTGTAGGTGGCGCTGTCGCGCCATTTTTTATCTCCCCAAAACGAAACACACATTTTAATTAATTTTTCACCAGATCTGAATTTTGGGCAAAGTTTGGTGAGTTTTTGACTATGTTCAGGAGGTCAAATTCCTGCTCAAAGAGCAGAAGAAAGAAGAAAGAAAGAAAGAAAGAATAATAATATTTCCTGCAAAAACAATATAGTCGCTTTCGCGACTACAACATATTATACATTTTTTGAAAGCTTTCGACTTCCCCCACGCACCGGTGGGGCTCGGAGGTGAATGACGAGCGCTTCGCGCTCGTCATCCACCTCCGTATGACAGTTGGCCATATACCCCCATTGATTTTGCTGCAATTACAAGTATAAGGGCCCACACCAGAGGTGTGGGCAGTCACTGTTTTACACGGTGAGTTTACGGTTGACATGGGGACAGCGCTTCGCGCTGTTTTCGTGCGCTCCGCGCACCTCGGTACAGTGCGCTGCGCGCACTGCGTTGCGATTACAATAGGCCCTTGCTACGGCAGGCCGCTCGGGCCTAATAATAATATTTCCTGCAAAAACAATATAGTCGCTTTCGCGACTACATCATATTATACATTTTTGGAAAGCTTTTGACTTCCCCCACGCACTCGTGGGGCTCGGAGGTGGATGACGAGCGCTTCGCGCTCGTCATCCACCTCCGTATGACAGTTGGCCATATTCCCCCATTCATTTTGCTGCAATTATAAGTATAAGGGCCCACACCAGAGGTGTGGGCAGTCACTGTTTTACACGGTGAGTTTACGTTTGACATGGGGACAGCGCTTCGCGCTGTTTTCGTGCGCTCCGCGCACCTCGGTTCAGTGCGCTGCGCGCACTGCGTTGCGATTACAATAGGCCCTTGCTACGGCAGGCCGCTCGGGCCTAATAATTAAAGCCGCAAGCGGCATCGAGAGGCCCTCGCGGGGGTTCGTTGGCCGGTTGACGCCGGTTGTCGCACGCCGCCGCAATAACCGGGAGGCGCTGCCGTGCCCTACGTGGTTATAATGTCGCTGCCACCCTAGGTCGAGTTTATGAAAGAGGAGAAGGCAAGAAATGGCGCCTTCGGCGCGGATTACTCTATTTTTCCCAAAATGGCCGACCTCCTGTTGGTCGCCTAGCAACCATGTAATGGAGGCCTCCCTTAGTGCCTCCATTGCCGCGCCATAACCCACCGAGGGCGCCAACGTGGCCACACTACATTTTATTGCCCTGATGAGCCATTAATCTTTGTGAGTAAACGTCAAAACAAGATTTTTTGCGTCTCCATGTGAATAATGGCTCCAACCTGCAGAGGGCGCTAGCGCGCCCCAAATCTTTTTTATTTCACAAGCAGCATCGGACGGCCCTGACGGGCCGTACTTCAATGACTTCTGTCCACAAGCTCCTGACAGATGGCGCTAACGCGCTGTAATTGTGTATGATGTGTGATATGCGGGTCAGTCCCATTGGAATAACATGGCGAGCCTTGGTCGTCTCCATGGCAACACCGTACAAAATACGGTATGGGTCTCATTGGCTTTTTTGACCGGGATGCTATCAGCTATTTTTGTGCCGAATTTTATCCATTTCCGAGAAACAAATTTTTTTCCCATAATGCATTTTTTGTTCTCGGCCTAGAGGGGGCGCTATCGCGCCAAATTTCACTTTTACACATTTGTTGTGTCCGGGGGCGAAAGATCAATAAAATGTATATTTCCGATTTTTAATCGGAGTTCGTTTGTGTGAATGGGAGCATTTTGTTGTTTTCGGTAAGTGGCAAAATTCTTCGTAAAGATTGCGGCTTCGCCGCAAACAAACCGTAAAACTTAGCCAAAAAATTTGGATAACTTTTGATGCCCCACATCTCGAGATGAACTGGAGCGATTTTGGGCTCATTTGGTGAAACGCCCTAGGAGGAGTTCGTTAAAATGCGACGTCAGCGAAAACGCTGACTCACCATTTTTCTGACTTCCTGTCAAAATGGCGGACTTCCGGTTTGTCTGGGGGCGTGGCCACAATAATGTTTTTTGGTTGTCGTCACATGACGAATGTCTGTACCGAATCCCGTCGCTCTACGACAAAGTTTATGTTGGCCCCCTCCCCATAGGCGCAATGTATTTTCACTTTTGTAGGTGGCGCTGTCGCGCCATTTTTTATTTCCCCAATACGAAACACACATTTTAATTAATTTTTCACCGGATCTGAATTTTGGGCAAAGTTTGGTGAGTTTTTGACTACGTTCAGGGGGTCAAATTCCTGCTCAAAGAGCAGAAGAAGAAAGAAGAAGAAGAAGAAGAATTAAAGCCGCAAGCGGCATCGAGAGGCCCTCGCGGGGGTTCGTTGGCCGGTTGACGCCGGTTGTCGCACGCCGCCGCAATAACCGGGAGGCGCTGCCGTGCCCTACGTGGTTATAATGTCGCTGCCACCCTAGGTCGAGTTTATGAAAGAGGAGAAGGCAAGAAATGGCGCCTTCGGCGCGGATTACTCTATTTTTCCCAAAATGGCCGACCTCCTGTTGGTCGCCTAGCAACCATGTAATGGAGGCCTCCCTTAGTGCCTCCATTGCCGCGCCATAACCCACCGAGGGCGCCAACGTGGCCACACTACATTTTATTGCCCTGATGAGCCATTAATCTTTGTGAGTAAACGTCAAAACAAGATTTTTTGCGTCTCCATGTGAATAATGGCTCCAACCTGCAGAGGGCGCTAGCGCGCCCCAAATCTTTTTTATTTCACAAGCAGCATCGGACGGCCCTGACGGGCCGTACTTCAATGACTTCTGTCCACAAGCTCCTGACAGATGGCGCTAACGCGCTGTAATTGTGTATGATGTGTGATATGCGGGTCAGTCCCATTGGAATAACATGGCGAGCCTTGGTCGTCTCCATGGCAACACCGTACAAAATACGGTATGGGTCTCATTGGCTTTTTTGACCGGGATGCTATCAGCTATTTTTGTGCCGAATTTTATCCATTTCCGAGAAACAAATTTTTTTCCCATAATGCATTTTTTGTTCTCGGCCTAGAGGGGGCGCTATCGCGCCAAATTTCACTTTTACACATTTGTTGTGTCCGGGGGCGAAAGATCAATAAAATGTATATTTCCGATTTTTAATCGGAGTTCGTTTGTGCGAATGGGAGCATTTTGTTGTTTTCGGTAAGTGGCAAAATTCTTCGTAAAGATTGCGGCTTCGCCGCAAACAAACCGTAAAACTTAGCCAAAAAATTTGGATAACTTTTGATGCCCCACATCTCGAGATGAACTGGAGCGATTTTGGGCTCATTTGGTGAAACGCCCTAGGAGGAGTTCGTTAAAATGCGACGTCAGCGAAAACGCTGACTCACCATTTTTCTGACTTCCTGTCAAAATGGCGGACTTCCGGTTTGTCTGGGGGCGTGGCCACAATAATGTTTTTTGGTTGTCGTCACATGACGAATGTCTGTACCGAATCCCGTCGCTCTACGACAAAGTTTATGTTGGCCCCCTCCCCATAGGCGCAATGTATTTTCACTTTTGTAGGTGGCGCTGTCGCGCCATTTTTTATTTCCCCAATACGAAACACACATTTTAATTAATTTTTCACCGGATCTGAATTTTGGGCAAAGTTTGGTGAGTTTTCAACTATGTTCAGGGGGTCAAATTCCTGCTCAAAGAGCAGAAGAAAGAAGAAGAAGAAGAAAAATTAAAGCCGCAAGCGGCATCGAGAGGCCCTCGCGGGACGCGGTGGCCGGTTGTCGCCGGTTCCCGCACGCCGCCGCAATAACCGGGAGGCGCTGCCGCGCCCTACGTGGTTTATAACGTCGCTGCCACCCTAGGTCGAGATTATAAAAGAGCAAAGGCGAGAAATGGCGCCTTCGGCGCAGATTACTCAATTTTTCCCAAAATGGCCGACCACCTGTTGGTCGCCTAGCAACCATGTACTGGAGGCCTCCTTTAGTGCCTCCATTGCCGCGCCATAACCCTACTGAGGGCGCCAACGTGGCCACACTACATTTTATTGCCCTGATGTGCCATTAATCTTTGTGAGTAAACATCAAAACGAGATTTTTCGCGTCTTCATGTGAATGATGGCTCCAACCTGCAGAGGGCGCTAGCGCGCCCCAAATCTTTTTTAGTTCACAAGCAGCATTGGACGGCCCTGACGGGCCGTACTTCAATGACTACTGTCCACAAGCTCCTCACAGAGGGCGCTAACGAGCTGTAATTGTGTATAATGTGTGATATGCGGGTCAGTCCCATTGGAATAACATGGCGAGCCTCGGTCGTCTCCATGGCAACACCGTACAAAATACGGTATGGGTCTCATTGGCTTTTTGGATCGGGATGCCATCAGCTATTATTGTGCCGAATTTTATCAATTTCCGAGAAACTAATTTTTTTCCCATAATGCATATTTTCTTCTCAGCCTAGAGGGGGCGCTATCGCGCCAAATCTCACTTTTTCACATTTGTTGTGTCCGGGTGTGAAAGGTCAATAAAATGTATATT
This sequence comes from Proterorhinus semilunaris, assembly GCA_021464625.1. NCBI lineage: Eukaryota > Metazoa > Chordata > Actinopteri > Gobiiformes > Gobiidae > Proterorhinus > Proterorhinus semilunaris. The sequence goes on from CM038354.1 coordinate 21,550,935, forward strand.
TCCGATTTTTAATCGGAGTTCGTTTGTGCAAATGGGAGCATTTTGTTGTTTTCGGAAAGTCGCAAAAATCTTCGTAAAGATTGCGGCTTCGCCGCAAACAAACCGTAAAACTTAGCCAAAAAATTTGGATAACTTTTGATGCCCCACATCTCGAGATGAACTGGAGCGATTTTGGGCTCATTTGGTGAAACGCCCTAGGAGGAGTTCGTTAAAATGCGACGTCAGCGAAAACGCTGACTCAGCATTTTCCCGAATTCCTGTCAAAATGGCGGACTTCCGGTTTGTCTGGGGGCGTGGCCACAATAATATATTTTGTTTGTCCTCACAGGACGAATGTCTGTACCGAATCCCGTCGCTCTGCGACAAAGTTTATGTTGGCCCCCTCCCCATAGGCGCAATGTATTTTCACTTTTGTAGGTGGCGCTGTCGCGCCATTTTTTATTTCCCCAAAACGAAACACACATTTTAATTAATTTTTCACCGGATCTGAATTTTGGGCAAAGTTTGGTGAGTTTTTGATTATGTTCAGGGGGTCAAATTCCTGCTCAAAGAGCAGAAGAAGAAAGAAAGAAAGAAAGAAAGAAAGAAAGAATAATAATATTTCCTGCAAAAACAATATAGTCGCTTTCGCGACTACAACATATTATACATTTTTTGAAAGCTTTCGACTTCCCCCACGCACCGGTGGGGCTCGGAGGTGAATGACGAGCGCTTCGCGCTCGTCATCCACCTCCGTATGACAGTTGGCCATATTCCCCCATTAATTTTGCTGCAATTATAAGTATAAGGGCCCACACCAGAGGTGTGGGCAGTCATTGTTTTACACGGTGAGTTTACGGTTGACATGGGGACAGCGCTTCGCGCTGTTTTCGTGCGCTCCGCGCACCTAGGTTCAGTGCGCTGCGCGCACTGCGTTGCGATTACAATAGGCCCTTGCTACGGCAGGCCGCTCGGGCCTAATTAAAGCCGCAAGCGGCATCGAGAGGCCCTCGCTGGGGTTCGTTGGCCGATTGACGCCGGTTGCCGCACGCCGCCGCAATAACCGGGAGGCGCTGCCGCGCCCTACCTGCTTATAATGTCGCTGCCACCCTAGGTCGAGTTTATAAAAGAGCAAAGGCGAGAAATGGCGCCTTCGGCGCTGATTACTCTATGTTTCCCGAAATGGCCGACCTCCTGTTGGTCGCCTAGCAACCATGTAATGGAGGCCTCCCTCAGTGCCTCCATTGCCGCGCCATAACCCTACCGAGGGCGCCAACGTGGCCACACTACATTTTATTGCCCTGATGTGCCATTAATCTTTGTGAGTAAACATCAAAACGAGATTTTTCGTGTCTCCATGTGAATGATGGCCCCAACCTGCAGAGGGCGCCAGCGCGCCCCAAATCTTTTTTATTTCACAAGCAGCATCGGACGGCCTTGACGGGCCGTACTTCAATGACTACTGTCCACAAGCTCCTTACAGAGGGCGCTAACGAGCTGTAATTGTGTATAATGTGTGATATGCGGGTCAGTCCCATTGGAATAACATGGTGGGCCTCGGTCGTCTCCATGGCAACACCGTACAAAATACGGTATGGGTCTCATTGGCTTTTTGGATCGGGATGCCATCAGCTAATATTGTGCCGAATTTTATTCATTTCCGAGAAACTAATTTTTTTCCCATAATGCATTTTTTGTTCTCGGCCTAGAGGGGGCGCTATCGCGCCAAATCTCACTTTTTCACATTTGTTGTGTCCGGGGGTGAAAAGTCAATAAAATGTATATTTCCGATTTTTAATCGGAGTTCGTTTGTGCAAATGGGAGCAATTTGTTGTTTTCGGTAAGTCGCAAAATTCTTCGTAAAGATTGCGGCTTCGCCGCAAACAAACCGTAAAACTTAGCCAAAAAATTTGGATAACTTTTGATGCCCCACATCTCGGGATGAACTGGAGCGATTTTGGGCTCATTTGGTGAAACGCCCTAGGAGGAGTTCGTTAAAATGCGATGTCAGCGAAAACGCTGACTCACCATTTTCCCGACTTCCTGTCAAAATGGCGGACTTCCGGTTTGTTTGGGGGCGTGGCCACAATAATGTTTTTTGGTTGTCGTCAGATGACGAATGTCTGCACCAAATCTCGTCGCTCTACGACAAAGTTTATGTTGGCCCCCTCCCCATAGGCGCAATGTATTTTCACTTTTGTAGGTGGCGCTGTCGCGCCATTTTTTATTTCCCCAAAACGAAACACACATTTTAATCAATTTTTCGCCGGATCTGAATTTTGGGCAAAGTTTGGTGAGTTTTCGACTACGTTCAGGGGGTCAAATTCCTGCTCAAAGAGCAGAAGAAAGAAGAAGAAGAAGAAAAAAAATAATAATAATATTTCCTGCAAAAACAATATAGTCGCTTTCGCGACTACATCATATTATACATTTTTGGAAAGCTTTTGACTTCCCCCACGCACTCGTGGGGCTCGGAGGTGGATGACGAGCGCTTCGCGCTCGTCATCCACCTCCGTATGACAGTTGGCCATATTCCCCCATTCATTTTGCTGCAATTATAAGTATAAGGGCCCACACCAGAGGTGTGGGCAGTCACTGTTTTACACGGTGAGTTTACGTTTGACATGGGGACAGCGCTTCGCGCTGTTTTCGTGCGCTCCGCGCACCTAGGTTCAGTGCGCTGCGCGCACTGCATTGCGATTACAATAGGCCCTTGCTACGGCAGGCCGCTCGGGCCTAATAAAGAAGAATTAAAGCCGCAAGCGGCATCGAGAGGCCCTCGCTGGGGTTCGTTGGCCGATTGACGCCGGTTGCCGCACGCCGCCGCAATAACCGGGAGGCGCTGCCGCGCCCTACCTGCTTATAATGTCGCTGCCACCCTAGGTCGAGTTTATAAAAGAGCAAAGGCGAGAAATGGCGCCTTCGGCGCTGATTACTCTATGTTTCCCGAAATGGCCGACCTCCTGTTGGTCGCCTAGCAACCATGTAATGGAGGCCTCCCTCAGTGCCTCCATTGCCGCGCCATAACCCTACCGAGGGCGCCAACGTGGCCACACTACATTTTATTGCCCTGATGTGCCATTAATCTTTGTGAGTAAACATCAAAACGAGATTTTTCGTGTCTCCATGTGAATGATGGCCCCAACCTGCAGAGGGCGCCAGCGCGCCCCAAATCTTTTTTATTTCACAAGCAGCATCGGACGGCCTTGACGGGCCGTACTTCAATGACTACTGTCCACAAGCTCCTTACAGAGGGCGCTAACGAGCTGTAATTGTGTATAATGTGTGATATGCGGGTCAGTCCCATTGGAATAACATGGTGGGCCTCGGTCGTCTCCATGGCAACACCGTACAAAATACGGTATGGGTCTCATTGGCTTTTTGGATCGGGATGCCATCAGCTAATATTGTGCCGAATTTTATTCATTTCCGAGAAACTAATTTTTTTCCCATAATGCATTTTTTGTTCTCGGCCTAGAGGGGGCGCTATCGCGCCAAATCTCACTTTTTCACATTTGTTGTGTCCGGGGGTGAAAAGTCAATAAAATGTATATTTCCGATTTTTAATCGGAGTTCGTTTGTGCAAATGGGAGCAATTTGTTGTTTTCGGTAAGTCGCAAAATTCTTCGTAAAGATTGCGGCTTCGCCGCAAACAAACCGTAAAACTTAGCCAAAAAATTTGGATAACTTTTGATGCCCCACATCTCGGGATGAACTGGAGCGATTTTGGGCTCATTTGGTGAAACGCCCTAGGAGGAGTTCGTTAAAATGCGATGTCAGCGAAAACGCTGACTCACCATTTTCCCGACTTCCTGTCAAAATGGCGGACTTCCGGTTTGTTTGGGGGCGTGGCCACAATAATGTTTTTTGGTTGTCGTCAGATGACGAATGTCTGCACCAAATCTCGTCGCTCTACGACAAAGTTTATGTTGGCCCCCTCCCCATAGGCGCAATGTATTTTCACTTTTGTAGGTGGCGCTGTCGCGCCATTTTTTATTTCCCCAAAACGAAACACACATTTTAATCAATTTTTCGCCGGATCTGAATTTTGGGCAAAGTTTGGTGAGTTTTCGACTACGTTCAGGGGGTCAAATTCCTGCTCAAAGAGCAGAAGAAAGAAGAAGAAGAAGAAAAAAAATTAAAGCCGCAAGCGGCATCGAGAGGCCCTCGCGGGACGCGGTGGCCGGTTGCCGCACGCCACCGCAATAACCGGGAGGCGCTGCCGCGCCCTACGTGGTTATAATGTCTCTGCCACCCTAGGTCGAGATTATAAAAGAGCAAAGGCGAGAAATGGCGCCTTCGGCGCTGATTACTCGATTTTTCCCAAAATGGCCGAACACCTGTTGGTCGCCTAGCAACCATGTAATGGAGGCCTCCCTTAGTGCCTCCATTGCCGCGCCATAACCCACCGAGGGCGCCAACGTGGCCACACTACATTGTATTGCCCTGATGAGCCATTAATCTTTGTGAGTAAACATCAAAACGAGATTTTTAGCGTCTCCATGTGAATGATGGCTCCAACCTGCAGAGGGCGCTAGCGCGCCCCAAATTTTTTTAAATTTCACAAGCAGCATCGGACGGCCCTGACGGGCTGTACTTCAATGACTACTGTCCACAAGCTCCTTACAGGGGGCGCTAACGCGCTGTAATTGTGTATAATGTGAGATTTGTGTGTCAGTCCTATTGGATTAACATGGGGAGCCTTGGTCGTCTCCATGGCAACACAGTACAAAATACGGTATGGGTCTCATTGGCTTTTTGGATCGGGATGCCATCAACTATTTTTGTGCCGAAATTTATCCATTTCCGAGAAACTAATTTTTTTCCCATAATGCATTTTTTCTATTCAGCCTGGAGGGGGCGCTATCGCGCCAAATCTTACTTTTTCACATGTGTTGTGTCCGGGGGCGACAGATCAATAAAATGTATATTTCCGATTTTTAATCGGACTTCGTTTGTGCAAATGGGAGCATTTTGTTGTTTACGATAAGTCGAAAAATTCTTCGTAAAGATTGCGGCTTCGCCGCACACAAACCGTAAAACTTAGCCAAAAAATTTGGATAACTTTTGATGCCCCACATCTTGAGATGAACTGGAGCGATTTTGGGCTCATTTGGTGAAACGCCCTAGGAGGAGTTCGTTAAAATGCGACGTCAGCGAAAACGCTGACTCACCATTTTCCCGACTTCCTGTCAAAATGGCGGACTTCCGGTTTGTCTGGGGGCGTGGCCACAATAATAGTTTTTGGTTGCCGTCACATGACGAATGTCTGTACCGAATCTCGTCGCTCTACGACAAAGTTTATGTTGGTCCCCTCCCCATAGGCGCAATGTATTTTCACTTTTGTAGGTGGCGCTGTCGCGCCATTTTTTATTTCCCCAAAACAAAACACACATTTTAATTAATTTTTCACCGGATCTGAATTTTGGGCAAAGTTTGGTGAGTTTTCGACTACGTTCAGGGGGTCAAATTCCTGCTCAAAGAGCAGAAGAAAGAAAGAAGAAAAATAATTAAAGCCGCAAGCGGCATCGAGAGGCCCTCGCGGGGGTTCGTTGGCCGGTTGACGCCGGTTGCCGCACGCCGCCGCAATAACCGGGAGGCGCTGCCGCGCCCTACTTGGTTTATAACGTCGCTGCCACCCTAGGTCGAGATTATAAAAGAGCAAAGGCGAGAAATGGCGCCTTCGGCGCTGATTACTCGATTTTTCCCAAAATGGCCGACCACCTGTTGGTCGCCTAGCAACCATGTAATGGAGGCCTCCCTTAGTGCCTCCATTGCACACACACTACATTGTATTGCCCTGATGAGTCATTAATCTTTGAGTAAACATCAAAACGACATTTTTAGCGTCTTCATGTGAATGATGGCTCCAACCTGCAGAGGGCGCCAGCGCGCACCCCAAATCTTTTTTATTTCACAAGCAGCATCAGACGGCCTTGACGGGCCGTATTTCAATGACTACTGTCCACAAGCTCCTTACAGGGGGCGCTAACGCGCTGTAATTGTGTATAATGTGAGATTTGTGTTTCAGTCCCATTAGATTAACATGGTGGGCCTCGGGCGTCACCATGGCAACACCATACAAAATACGGTATGGGTCTCATTGGCTTTTTGGATCGGGATGCCATCAGCTATTTTTGTGCCGAATTTTATCCATTTCCGAGAAACTAATTTTTTTTCCATAATGCATTTTTTCTTGTCAGCCTAGAGGGGGCGCTATCGCGCCAAATCTCACTTTTTCACATTTGTTGTGTCCGGGGGTGAAAGGTCAATAAAATGTATATTTCCGATTTTTTATCGGAGTTCGTTTGTGTAAATGGGAGCATTTTGTTGTTTTCGGTAAGTCGCAAAATTCTTCGTAAAGATTGCGGCTTCGCCGCACACAAACCGTAAAACTTAGCCAAAAAATTTGGATAACTTTTGATGCCCCACATCTCGAGATGAACTGGAGCGATTTTGGGCTCATTTGGTGAAACGCCCTAGGAGGAGTTCGTTAAAATGCGACGTCAGCGAAAACGCTGACTCACCATTTTCCCGACTTCCTGTCAAAATGGCGGACTTCCGGTTTGTCTGGGGGCGTGGCCACAATAATAGTTTTTGGTTGTCGTCACATGACAAATGTCTCTACCGAATCTCGTCGCTCTATGACAACGTTTATGTTGGCCCCCTCCCCATAGGCGCAATGTATTTTCACTTTTGTAGGTGGCGCTGTCGCGCCATTTTTTATTTCCCCAAAACGAAACACACATTTTAATTAATTTTTCACCGGACCTGAATTTTGGGCAAAGTTTGGTGAGTTTTTGACTATGTTCAGGGGGTCAAATTCCTGCTCAAAGAGCAGAAGAAAGAAGAATAAAGAAGAATAATAATATTTCTTGCAAAAACAATATAGTCGCTTTCGCGACTACAACATATTATGCATTTTTTTAAAGCTTTCGACTTCCCCGACGCACCGGTGGGGCTCGGAGGTGAATGACGAGCGCTTTGCGCTCGTCATCCACCTCCGTATGACAGTTGGCCATATACCCCCATTCATTTTGCTGCAATTACAAGTATAAGGGCCCACACCAGAGGTGTGGGCAGTCACTGTTTTACACGGTGAGTTTACGTTTGACATGGGGACAGCGCTTCGCGCTGTTTTCGTGCGCTCCGCGCACCTAGGTTCAGTGCGCTGCGCGCACTGCGTTGCGATTACAATAGGCCCTTGCTACGGCAGGCCGCTCGGGCCTAATAATAATAATATTTCCTGCAAAAACAATATAGTCGCTTTCGCGACTACATCATATTATACATTTTTGGAAAGCTTTTGACTTCCCCCACGCACTCGTGGGGCTCGGAGGTGGATGACGAGCGCTTCGCGCTCGTCATCCACCTCCGTATGACAGTTGGCCATATTCCCCCATTCATTTTGCTGCAATTATAAGTATAAGGGCCCACACCAGAGGTGTGGGCAGTCACTGTTTTACACGGTGAGTTTACGTTTGACATGGGGACAGCGCTTCGCGCTGTTTTCGTGCGCTCCGCGCACCTAGGTTCAGTGCGCTGCGCGCACTGCATTGCGATTACAATAGGCCCTTGCTACGGCAGGCCGCTCGGGCCTAATTAAAGCCGCAAGCGGCATCGAGAGGCCCTCGCGGGTCTCATGGGCCGGTAGACGCCGGTTGACGCACGCCGCCGCAATAACCGGGAGGCGCTGCCGCGCCCTATGTGGTTATAACGTCGCTGCCACCCTAGGTCGAGATTATAAAAGAGCAAATGCGAGAAATGGCGCCTTCGGCGCTGATTACTCGATTGTTCCCAAAATGGCCGACCACCTGTTGGTCGCCTAGCAACCATGTAATGGAGGCCTCCCTTAGTGCCTCCATTGCACACACACTACATTGTATTGCCCTGATGAGTCATTAATCTTTGAGTAAACATCAAAACGACATTTTTAGCGTCTTCATGTGAATGATGGCTCCAACCTGCAGAGGGCGCCAGCGCGCACCCCAAATCTTTTTTATTTCACAAGCAGCATCGGACGCGGTGGCCGGTTGACGCCGGTTGCCGCACGCCGCCGCAATAACCGGGAGGCGCTGCCGCGCCCTACGTGGTTATAATGTCGCTGCCACCCTAGGTCGAGATTATAAAAGAGCAAAGGCGAGAAATGGCGCCTTCGGCGCTGATTACTCTATTTTTCCCGAAATGGCCGACCTCCTGTTGGTCGCCTAGCAACCATGTAATGGACGCCTCCCTTAGTGCCTCCATTGCCGCGCCATAACCCTACCGAGGGCGCCAACGTGGCCACACTACATTTTATTGCCCTGATGTGCCATTAATCTTTGAGTAAACATCAAAACGAGATTTTTCGTGTCTCCATGTGCATGATGGCTCCAACCTGCAGAGGGCGCTAGCGCGCCCCAAATCTTTTTTATTTCACAAGCAGCATCGGACGGCCCTGACGGGCCGTACTTCAATGACTACTGTCCACACGCTCCTGACAGAGGGCGCTAACGCGCTGTAATTGTGTATAATGTGTGATATGCGGGTCAGTCCCATTGGAATAACATGGTGGGCCTCGGTCGTCTCCATGGCAACACCGTACAAAATACGGTATGGGTCTCATTGGCTTTTTGGATCGGGATGCCATCAGCTAATATTGTGCCGAATTTTATTCATTTCCGAGAAACTAATTTTTTTTCCATAATGCATTTTTTGTTCTCGGCCTAGAGGGGGCGCTATCGCGCCAAATCTCACTTTTTCACATTTGTTGTGTCCGGGGGTGAAAGGTCAATAAAATGTATATTTCCGATTTTTAATCGGAGTTCGTTTGTGCAAATGGGAGCATTTTGTTGTTTTCGGAAAGTCGCAAAATTCTTCGTAAAGATTGCGGCTTCGCCGCAAACAAACCGTAAAACTTAGCCAAAAAATTTGGATAACTTTTGATGCCCCACATCTCCAGATGAACTGGAGCGATTTTGGGCTCATTTGGTGAAACGCCCTAGGAGGAGTTCGTTAAAATGCGACGTCAGCGAAAACGCTGACTCACCATTTTCCTGACTTCCTGTCAAAATGGCGGACTTCCGGTTTGTCTGGGGGCGTGGCCACAATAATATTTTTTGGTTGTCGTCACATGACAAATGTCTGCACCGAATCTCGTCGCTCTATGACAAAGTTTATGTTGGCCCCCTCCCCATAGGCGCAATGTATTTTCACTTTTGTAGGTGGCGCTGTCGCGCCATTTTTTATCTCCCCAAAACGAAACACACATTTTAATTAATTTTTCACCGGATCTGAATTTTGGGCAAAGTTTGGTGAGTTTTCAACTATGTTCAGGGGGTCAAATTCCTGCTCAAAGAGCAGAAGAAGAAGAAGAAGAAGAAAGAAAGAATAATAATATTTCCTGCAAAAACAATATAGTCGCTTTCGCGACAACATCATATTATACATTTTTGGAAAGCTTTCGACTTCCCCTACGCACCCGTGGGGCTCGGAGGTGGATGACGAGCGCTTCGCGCTCGTCATCCACCTCCGTATGACAGTTGGCCATATTCCCCCATTCATTTTGCTGCAATTACAAGTATAAGGGCCCACACCAGAGGTGTGGGCAGTCACTGTTTTACACTGTGAGTTTACGTTTGACATGGGGACAGCGCTTCGCGCTGTTTTCGTGCGCTCCGCGCACCTAGGTTCAGTGCGCTGCGCGCACTGCGTTGCGATTACAATAGGCCCTTGCTACGGCAGGCCGCTCGGGCCTAATTAAAGCCGCAAGCGGCATCGAGAGGCCCTCGCGGGTCTCGTGGGCCGGTTGACGCCGGTTCCCGCACGCCGCCGCAATAACCGGGAGGCGCTGCCGCGCCCTACGTGGTTATAATGTCGCTGTCACCCTAGGTCGAGATTATAAAAGAGCAAAGGCGAGAAATGGCGCCTTCGGCGCTGATTACTCGATTTTTCCCAAAATGGCCGACCACCTGTTGGTCGCCTAGCAACCATGTAATGGATGCCTCCCTTAGTGCCTCCATTGCCGCGCCATAACCCTACCGAGGGCGCCAACGTGGCCACACTACATTTTATTGCCCTGATGAGCCATTAATCTTTGTGAGTAAACATCAAAACGAGATTTTTCGTGTCTCCATGTAAATGATGGCTCCAACCTGCAGAGGGCGCTAGCGCACCCCAAATCTTTTTTAGTTCACAAGCAGCATCGTACGGCCCTGACGGGCCGTACTTCAATGACTACTGTCCAAAAGCTCCTGACAGAGGGCGCTAACGCGCTGTAATAGTGTATAATGTGTGATATGCGGGTCAGTCCCATTGGAATAACATGGCGAGCCTCGGTCGTCTCCATGGCAACACCGTACAAAATACGGTATGGGTCTCATTGGCTTTTTGGATCGGGATGCCATCAGCTATTATTGTGCCGAATTTTATCCATTTCCGAGAAACTAATTTTTTTCCCATAATGCATTTTTTCTTCTCAGCCTGGAGGGGGCGCTATCGCGCCAAATGTCACTTTTTCACATTTGTTGTGTCCGGGGGTGAAAGGTCAATAAAATGTATATTTCCGATTTTTAATCGGAGTTCATTTGTGCAAATGGGAGCATTTTGTTGTTTTCGGTAAGTCGCAAAATTCTTCGTAAAGATTGCGGCTTCGCCGCAAACAAACCGTAAAACTTAGCCAAAAAATTTGGATAACTTTTGATGCCCCACATCTCGAGATGATCTGGAGCGATTTTGGGCTCATTTGGTGAAACGCCCTAGGAGGAGTTCGTTAAAATGCGACGTCAGCGAAAACGCTGACTCAGCATTTTCCGGACTCCCTGTCAAAATGGCGGACTTCCGGTTTGTCAGGGGGCGTGGCCACAATAATGTTTTTTTGTTGTCGTCACGTGACGAATGTCTGTACCGAATCTCGTCGCTCTACGACAAAGTTTATGTTGGCCCCCTCCCCATAGGCGCAATGTATTTTCACTTTTGTAGGTGGCGCTGTCGCGCCATTTTTTATTTTCCCAAAACGAAACACATATTTTAATTAATTTTTCGCCGGATTTGAATTTTGGGCAAAGTTTGGTGAGTTTTCGACTATGTTCAGGGGGTCAAATTCCTGCTCAAAGAGCAGAAGAAGAAGAAGAAGAAGAAGAAGAAAGAAAGAATAATAATATTTCCTGCAAAAACAATATAGTCGCTTTCGCGACAACATCATATTATACATTTTTGGAAAGCTTTCGACTTCCCCCACGCAGCCGTGCGTGGGGGAACAGTTGGTATATGGCGACAGTTGGCCATATACCCCCATTCATTTTCATGCAATAACAAGTATAAGGGCCCACACCAGAGGTGTGGGCAGTCACTGTTTTACACGGTGAGTTTACGTTTGACATGGGGACAGCGCTTCGCGCTGTTTTCGTGCGCTCCGCGCACCTAGGTTCAGTGCGCTGCGCGCACTGCGTTGCGATTACAATAGGCCCTTGCTACGGCAGGCCGCTCGGGCCTAATTATATTTCTTGCAAAAACAATATAGTCGCTTTCGCGACTACATTATATTATGCATTTTTTTAAAGCTTTTGACTTCCCCCACACACCCGTGGGGCTCGGAGGTGGATGACGAGCGCTTCGCGCTCGTCATCCACCTCCGTATGACAGTTGGCCATATACCCCCATTCATTTTGCTGCAATTATAAGTATAAGGGCCCCCACCAGAGGTGTGGGCAGTCACTGTTTTACACGGTGAGTTTACGTTTGACATGGGGACAGCGCTTCGCGCTTTTTTCGTGCGCTCCGCGCACCTAGGTTCAGTGCGCTGCGCGCACTGCGTTGCGATTACAATAGGCCCTTGCTACGGCAGGCCGCTCGGGCCTAATAATATTTCCTGCAAAAACAATATAGTCGCTTTCGCGACTACATCATATTATACATTTTTGGAAAGCTTTTGACTTCCCCCACACACTCGTTGGGCTCGGAGGTGGATGACGAGCGCTTCGCGCTCGTCATCCACCTCCGTATGACAGTTGGCCATATTCCCCCATTCATTTTGCTGCAATTATAAGTATAAGGGCCCACACCAGAGGTGTGGGCAGTCACTGTTTTACACGGTGAGTTTACAGTTGACATGGGGACAGCGCTTCGCGCTGTTTTCGTGCGCTCCGCGCACCTAGGTTCAGTGCGCTGCGCGCACTGCGTTGCGAATACAATAGGCCCTTGCTACGGCAGGCCGCTCGGGCCTAATAAATAAAGAAAAATAATAATATTTTCTGCAAAAACAATATAGTCGCTTTCGCGACTACAACATATTATACACTTTTTGAAAGCTCTCGAAGTCCCCTACGCACCCGTGGGGCTCGGAGGTGGATGATGAGCGCTTCGCGCTCGTCATCCACCTCCGTATGACAGTTGGCCATATACCCCCATTGATTTTCAGGCAATTATAAGTATAAGGGCCCACACCAGAGGTGTGGGCAGTCACTGTTTTACACGGTGAGTTTACGTTTGACATGGGGACAGCGCTTCGCGCTGTTTTTGTTCGCTCCGCGCACCTAGGTTCAGTGCGCTGCGCGCACTGCGTTGCGATTACAATAGGCCCTTGCTACGGCAGGCCGCTCGGGCCTAATAAGAATAAAAGAATAGACACATACCTCTTGCTGGCAGTTTGGTAACCAGAATATCTTCAAACTGGATCAGCAGGCTGGTCTCTGGCGGAAACTTGGCATAAAGATTTTCTTCCTGCATCTGGTCGGGCTGGAGCTGTTAGACCCGGCCTGAAGAAAAAAAAAGATCTCAGAGTCTGTATCTGTACTTCCTGGTTTAGTCTTGGTTTAGACCTCAGTTAGTGGTTAGCCCTGGTTTGAGTCAAAGGATTAAAACAAATCCTGTACATTGATGAATACTTTTACTTTTGACTTATAACGCACGAGTGTCCGAGCTAGCTAATAACAATAGGTATGAGAAAGTCTAAACATGTCTGTGTCTGCTCCACCTCACACTGAGAGAGAGCTATGGATGCGTTTATAACTACATTTATAACTTTAGAAAGCCTCCTGTACTACTTGTAATGCACATACACTGGAGGAAAAGGCCGATTTTGCGTTTTATCGCCGCGCGTTCCCCATTGTTTACATTTCACTGCAGTAATCCAGCGTAACTTTACCTGGTCATAAAACCGAAAATATGAAGCGGATCTCTCTCAAATAAAAAGTGGCTGAAAGCTAGGGATGCGCTGACTACATTTATGGGGTAGTTTAAGTTGGGAGAGGTCTTGGTTTTGTGTAAATAGCAGGTTCAGCTGCACGTTAGCTTAGCCGTTAGCTAACAACAGCACAATAGACTCGTCAAAAAACACACTGGCACAGCCCCTGCAAGCGATAAAAACAAACAAACTTTCACTCACCCGTCTGAACCTTTGCCTTCTGCTCAGCAAACTCGTGGTAAATCCATTTTCCAGTGTAGTAGTGGCAGCTTCTGAGAGCCACACAGGGGAGGCTTAAAGTCATGAAGCCGCACACGGCCCCACGGCGTGCGCTATTTCTCTGACAAAACAAGACTTTTTCAACCTGAAAACTGATCGACAATAGGCGTATGTATAAAACTGCCATTTTTGCGTGGCATTTGTTTGCTAAAGCCTGTGTCGACTACGCAAACCAAGCAGCTGTGTGGCTGTGCTGCCCCCCCCTCCTCAGCATGTAAATACACACAGACAAAGTCACGCCCCTACAGCGCGCTCCAAAATCTCCCAAAAACAAGCAGGTTTGAACCTAAAAGTTTACGCTTTTAAATATACCAATACTGGTAGCTTAAACATGGAGAGGCTTCTTCGTGACTTCAACTGAACGATTCTGCAAAAAAGTGAAAATCACCAATTTTCAAAAAAAAAACGTTGTTTACGTTTTTCTACAGACGCAAGCTGCCGACTTGTGTCTTTGGATTCCACGGCGGGTCACATATTTCTATAGTCATTTCTTTTACAATTTTTTATTATACTTGTTAGTTTGTTTTTATATTTTTTATATTTAGTTTCCGTTTCCAATGTTCTCTTTTTTATAAATGTTTTATACAAGGAGTTTTTCTTTTTACATGCGTTCAATAGCCCCCTTGTCATCCATGGGACACATTTATTTGTTTGCGTATATTTGCGCGTTACTACTGGACAATGTTGATCATACAGCATCTATAGAGCGTTCAGATGTCAATCTTACATTCTTTACCATGATAGTACTTTTGTTTTTCTTTCTTTTTTGTTGTATTTCAAATAGAGTGAAAACTGGCAGGTGATCACTGATATCATTAATCAGTATTCCACTTGTCATGTTGTCAAGAACATTCGTGAAGATATTATCAATCAATGTAGCACCTTGTGCAGTTATCCTTGTGGGGCGTGTGATTAGAGGGTAAAGTGACAGACTGTACATAGTATCCACAAATTTTTCTGTGAGTTTATGCGATTTTGCTTTTAGTAAGTCAATATTGAAGTCCCCACAAATAAAGACATCTTTGTGGTTTCCATAGGTGAATATCTTTTCAATATGTTCAATAAAACCATCTGTATCTGCACCCGGTGCTCGGTAAATGCAAGAGACTAGTATATTTTTCCTGTTTTCTAGAATTATTTCTATTGTCACACATTCAAACATAAGATCGATTGCCATTGTCATTTTATCAACTAATTTTACGTTGAAATCTTTGTGCACATACAGAGCAACTCCACCACCTGATTTATGTTTTCTGTTAAGATTGAACATTTGATACTCCTCAAGCTCAAAATTCCCAATTTTGTTTTCCTTTATCCATGTTTCCGATAGCGCAATAATAGCTGCATTCAAACTGAGTTTATTCAGATAGTCTTTTATATGTTCAAAATTTGCATACAAACTACGACAGTTTAAATTAACTATTGGCATGTTTTCTGGTTTGCCTAATAGTGAAATTTGATTGTCTTGATAATACTTGCAGTTACGACGTATATTATGAAAAAAATGCATGTCAGGATCCACATCGCTTAGCTGGTTTGTTTTATTGTCTTTGAATGCAAATATTTCAAGTTCATTGTCCTGAGTGAAGCTTATGTCTTCATTGTCAGATGAGGAAGAGTCAGTGATGATAGTGTCAGTCATATCGAATGATTAAGTGCGTTTACCTTTTTTTGTTTTTTTGGTCCAAGTTCTGATCACGGAGGAGTTCCATTGTTTTTCGAAGACTCATAGTCGGAGAGGAAATTCTCCGCGGCTGATGGCTCGTTGAAGAGGTGTTGCTGCTGGCCATCTAAAAGTTTGATGACTGCCGGGTAGAGCAGGAAAGCTTGGAATCCCAGGGTTCGGGCACGATGCATCACTGGATAGCAGGGACGTCTCTTCTTCGCGGTGGTGTCGCTGTAGTCGGGGACCAGGCGGATTTGCTGGCCAGATACCAGCACTGGAGTTTTCCGGGATTCATTCAGGATACGGTCTCTGTTGGTGAAGCGCAAGCACTTCACTATGGTGGTTCGCGGAGTTGTTGACTTGCGAGAAAAACCGAGACGATGGGCACGCATTAGCTCCGGAGGATTGCTTGCGAGGTCTGGAAACCATTTGGGTATGTTGCTGGTCAGGTAGGACAGCATATTGCCTTTTTCCTCTCCCTCTCTAATGTTCATAATACGAAGATTGTCGCGTCTGCTCCGGTCTTCTTGAGCCACTAATTTTTGTTCCATCTGGGCAATTACATCTATGATTTCTCTATGTCCTCCGCTTGTTCAACCAATGTGTCCTGTATTGAGGGCAGTTGGTTTTGTAATCGGTCAAACTTTTCATCTGATTTCCTCCCTGCTTCGGCGAAGAATTTTGTAAGCGTTTCCTCCAAGAAGGCCGCAGTCACAGGGCAAGGAGCTGCAGACGACTCCATTAGTGTCTCCAGAGTAGCTTTCCTGCCTCGCGTTCTGCGAGTCATATGCAAGCCAGTGTTTGTTAGTGCTCAGTTTGCTCGCTGGGTCACCGTGGTGAGCGATTGGCTCCAGCAATGTCCGTAAATGTCTGTTGCACTGCAAAAGTTTCAAGAGTCCAAGCACCGTATCTCTCTTCAGTTGGTTTAAATAAGATAGTCCAAAAAATAGTCCAAATAATCCAGAGTCCACGAGCAGTACGAGAGCTCGGGCTGCGCTGCACCTGAACCGGATGTGATATATTGATATATAAATGTATTCTCCATTGTATATAAACTCTGCCCCCGTTAGTTCGAGGCTTCTTTTGTCTGAATTGGCAATTGTCTGCGTCGACGGATGTATGGATCTACTTTTGCCGCAATAAAGTTCTACTTGCATCTGGATATCTTCTGACTACTGGATTTATTTGCAGCTATTGGATTTTTTCCTAAAGTAGTGGATATATTTGCCTTTACTGGGATTAATTTCTTCAAGTTCTCTGATACCTTTGGGATCATAAATTCTTCTGATAAGCGTTATCCAAACGGGCAATATTTCCCACAACAACTCTAGAGTCTTGTTGCACACTCTGACAGCAGTGGGGATGAAGGCCTTGCGGTAGCGCTCCCTCTTGCACTGTGTCTCAGTCTTCCACTGAAAGAGCTGCTCAGCTCCTCTACAGTCCCGTGCAGTGGATGGGAAAGTGTTGTCTGTGATGGAGGTGAGCTTGGCTAATACCCTCCTTCCCTCACCTCCTCCACAGAGTCCAGGGGGCAGTCCAGGACGGAGCTGGCCCTCTTGACCAGCTTGTTCAGTCTGTTCTTGTCCCACTCTGTGCTGCCCGGGGCCCAGCACACGGCAGTGTAGTGGATAGCAGAGGTTATCACAGAGTCATAAAAAGTCCTGAGCAGAGGGCTGCTCACTCCGAAGGACCTCAGTCTCCTCAGAAGGTGGAGGTGACTTTGGCCCTTCTTGTACAGGGCATTGGTGTTGTGGGACCAGTCCAGTTTATTGTTGAGGTGAACACACAGGTACTTGAAGCAGTCCACCTCCTCGATGTCCTCCCCCTGGATGTTCAGCGGTATGTGCGGTAGTTGCTTCCTCCTGAAGTCGATCACCATCTCCTTCGTCTTACTGGTGTTCAAGCACAGGTAGATGCGCTCACACCAGTCCAAAAAGTCCATGATCACCGACCGGTACTCCAGTTCGTACGCCTCAGACACACAGCCCACAATGGCGGAGTCGTCGGGGAACTTCTGCAGATGACAGATGTCCGTGTTGTATGTGAAGTCCGATGTGTAGATGGTGAAGAGAAACGGTGAAAGGACGGTGCCCTGAGGGGATTTGCCCCATTCTTTCTCCTGCTTCTTGACTGTGCTGCCTCTGGGTCCAGAGACACGCTGCCCCTGCTCCATGAGTATCCTGATGGAGAGAGAAGTCTGGACATCCCTGCTTTGACATCTGCCTCAGAAACCTTCACCCCTATACATTCCATTGAGTTATACAACATGAATTGCAAAAGTGCCCAAATAATGCTTAATGTAAAGTGTAATCCCACTGATGCCATGCCGTAGTTACTTGTTTTATGAAGAGGCAGTGTCTCCAAGTTCCAGTAGTTTTACCAGAGTTACGGTATTTTACTGAGCAAATTTAAAACACATGCACAAATATGCTGGACTGCAATGAATGAATGAATAATATTTTATTTGTATCACAAAAAAGCACAAAATGTATACAACCTTCCAGGAGTGAGGCAGTTGTGAACTGACTACCATCATATTTCATCATCATTTTAGTCAAATTAATATATTTGCTGACTAAAACTAGACTCAAATTAAATTAAAAGATATGTATAAGACTAAAACTAGACTAAAATTGAACTATAAACTATTTTCTTCAAAAGCCTAAGACTAAAACATTAATAAAATAAGTTGTCCAAATGAACAGTGGTTCATACAACACTAACACAACAGTTAGAATATGAGTCTAAACACAAACCTTTGGATTCAAGTAAAAATATTCTACCATTAAAATATGACTTAAAATGGCAATGATTAATTTCCAAAAACATCCATTACCAACACATCTCCACTTACTTGATTACGAGTAAAATATACAATTTAGAGCCATTTAGATTCTCAGTCATCCAGGTGGTCAGTTCAAATTGTCTATCCAGAACACAACATCCACGGTGACCTAGAAATAGTATTCTCACCCTTTTATTGTGAAAATTAACCTGTATCTATTTATATTGTGAATTAACATATAATATTAAAATAAGTGACTTAACAAACATAACATTATATTTTATGATTTCCCTTGCTCATTAAATATTTCTTTGAATTCTTTTCAGGTTTGAGTAAAATAATATAACACTTTGGGATGAAAATGCAAAAAAGAAGTCCAAAGCTTGAGGCCAGTATTGCAAATATCTCCACAGCGACACTGAACTTTCCTGGAGAGCTGACATAAGCTGGGATAAAAGTGATCCAGACTGCACAGAAGATCAACATGCTGAAAGTGATGAACTTGGCCTCATTAAAATTATCAGGCAGTTTACGAGCAAAGAAAGCCAACACAAAACATAAAACAGCCAACAGGCCAATGTATCCGAGTACAGCCCAGAAGCCAATGGCTGAACCCATGGCACACTCCATAATGATTTTGTAAGTGAACTGTTTCATGTTTTTGAAAGGAAATGGAGGTGATATTGTTAACCAGAGGACACATATCAGCACCTGTATCAGAGTAAAGGCTACGACACTGAGTCTCTGCTGAAGAGGCCCAAACCATTTCATGACATTACTGCCTGGAAGTGTGGCTCTGAAGGCCATCAGCACCACTATAGTCTTCCCCAGGACACAGGAGATACAGAGGACAAAGGTGATGCCGAACGCTGTGTGGCGCAGCATACAGGACCACTTTGAGGGACGGCCGATGAAGGTGAGAGAGCACAGGAAACACAAACTCAGGGAGAAGAGCAGCAGGAAGCTCAGCTCAGAGTTATTAGCTCTCACTATTGGAGTTTTTCTGTATTTGAGGAAAATCCAGGCCACAACACAAGTCTGGCCTGTCCCAAATAAAGAGGCAGCTGTGAGTAGAGCCCCCATTATTTCTTCAAAGGACAAAAACTCTGTTTCCTTCTTCACACAAGCGACTCTTTGGACATTGGACCAAAAATCTGGAAGGCACTGGATACAAGTGATGGAGTCTGTAAATATTCAGAGTAAAACATCTGTCAATGTCTGTGACAATGTTTAAACGAAATCTGTTTCAATAAGATACATAATTTTGGCAAATGTGTAACATTTAAATCTTTGAAACCTGTAGTGTTACTGATTTCTCCCTCTGCACATGGTGTACAGTCAAAACAGCAAACGGGCTTTCCTTTCTGGAGGACTTTACGTGTTCCTGGTAAACATGGTTTGCTGCAAATGGAGGCTGGCACCTATAGAAAAACATGAACAGTATATTTATGAAGCTACTATAATGCTTCATATTGTAGCCTCTGTGAATTACTCCCCTGCTTTGAATTCTGTGCCCAAAATAGAGATGCATTTTGTAGTTTCAGCTGTCTGTCCACAGGTAAAGAAGCATCATATAAACCAACTGTGACAAACTCCACTGTGCCCTGTGCCGTAGGCTGCCAGTTTATAATTTCATATTTAGCAGCAGGATCACCATTTTCCTTGAAATAAACCTCTTCTCCTTCTTTGGTTTGGAAACGAATGTTTCTTAGATGCTGCAGTGTCTAATAAAAACATACAATCATGTAAGTACTTGAATGAGCAGGCAATAACACTTGTCACCAAACGCACCATGGATGGATCGAGAGTCACATTAGTGTCACAGGTTTTGTTACATTTGAGGATTTTGTGCAGGGCATGGGCCACTGCATACACTCCCTTATAGACATTGTTAAAGAGTGGCATCAGTGACATGTCGGTGAAGCTGTTTTTCACATCACTCAGGTCTTCAGTTCCTGTACATCGTTTGTGGTTGTTCTTTGAATTAAATTCACAGCTGAACAGTGCTTCCCAAAACTCTGTGAATAGCTGATTATCAGATGAGTTTAAAGGCTTCACATCCATCATAAACTCTTCAATGCCGCGGACATGAGCCTCTGGGATGGACGTCCCTATAGCCCCGTCTAGAATGTGGTGCTTATTCATAGCCATTGTTTCAGAATCAGAGATCCAGGTCTCTGTGCCAACCCACTGATAACCCGTCACATTGTGCTCAGATAAGGCTGTGATCAGAATTCTAATGTCCTCCGATTGAATAAAAGTGACAATAACTTTGGAAGTTGATTGTTTGATTATATTGACTATACTGAGTAATTTTCCGGGAGGGTCAGTATTGATGAAGGGCACAGAATACTCCAAACAGATGCCCAGCTTATTGGCTGTTTCAGTAAAAGTGGCCATGCCATTGTTGCCATAATCATCATTTGTTCTGATGGCTCCCACCCATGTCCAGCCAAAGTGTCTGACCAGCTGGGCCAGGGCTCTGCTCTGGTACAGGTCACTGGGTATAGTCCTCAAGAAAGAGGGGTATTTGGCTTTGTCACTCAGACATGCACAAGTGGCAGTGGGGCTGATCTGAGGGAGGGGAACAATCATGAACATATTTGAAATCAATCGTTACATTTTAGTAACAAATCCACACACCTGTGGTAAATGAAATGGTCCCATGACAGTAGCTATGGCCATGGAAACTGAGGATCCACTCACTCCCAGAATGGCCTGAACGTGTGCTGATCTGGTGCATGGCGTTTCAGAGGAAACAAATGTTGCTTCATTGCCGTTTACGAGGGCTAGTGCTCCTTCTACTCCATGAGGAGTGGATCCACAAGAATCATGAATCTTATAGCCCAATGAGACGCCTGGCAGCAGGTCTGAACTGTTGTTTATCTCTGCTATTGCAAAGAGCATAGCCTGTGCATACTGTAAAATCCTCATATTTAAGCTGAGAACAGAGATACTGTTTGTTTTACAACTCTGTTTAGTACACTCTATTTGTGTAATGTACATTAATTCATTATGATACAAAAACATACATTGTTGAAACATGATGAGAATAATTATATTTCGTTGAGGCTATAATGATGGAGTGTGTAACTTACCGGGTGCACTGCAGTGGCAGTGGTTTTTGAGTATAATTATGCTGTCTGATTATCCAGCTTTCATGAAAAGCAAAAATCCCCCCCAGCAAAAGTTCACCATCCTTCAAAAAACTGTAGCCTCTTTGATCCCCTCTCCTAAAACAAATATTGTCTTTACTATGTAACAAAGAAGCCCTCATGAGCAGATAAAGTAAAGCCAAACCACTACAGTCCGAGTGTCTGACCATCATTGGTGTAGGTCTGCGAGTGGCAAATCCCTGGGAGCAGCACACTCCTTGTGCTTTTATATCACAGTAACATCACGTCAGACGTTCTATAATGATCTCATGTTTGAATGTTATTATCTGAACGTATCAATGTTGAATACACTTTTAATTCAATATTCTCTTAAATGTGTTCAAGTACCCCACTTGTCTTTGGATTTACTCATGAATAACACAATATACAACCAACGATGATTATTACATTTATTACAAAGATGTTAAAATCCAGGGTTCTACTTTTCATAAAAAAAACATTTGGTAACAATTTATAATAAGGTTACACGAAGTCATACATCAATAACATGAAATAATGCATGATTTCCTGATGTATTCATGCAAGACGATATCATGACTCATCATGAGTTAACATGACTTCATGTTCTTTCATAGATGACTTCATGCATGAATTAATTAACTACTGTAATGAATTAATGAGAAAATCTTAATATATATATCTTGATCTTTGAATCATGATGAATTCACTAAAACACTTAGATTTTTTTAACACTTTTGTTTGCAAGATATACTTTAATACCACTTACTGCTGCAAATAACTAATCTTTAGCTAATCCTTAGTTCATTCATAAATTCATGATGATTACGTCCCTTAAACTACAGTGATGCACTTTTTTGCTTTGGACAATAATCAAGGTGTTTATTGGACAAAACAAACACGAACATCAAAGTCGTTATAATTTGTAACCGTGCACAACATAAACACTGCCTATTGCTTACATTACAAATGGAGCTTTATATATTTCGAGCTACACACACAAGGCACAAGAGCCAAGAAAGAAGAACAGAAAATATATATACATAATAAGAGAGAAAAAATAAATAAATAAATAAATAAATAATTTACATTTTAGCTCAAAAAGGGGTGGGAAGAAGACAAGGTTATTGACTCCCACCCCCGCTCATAAACTTAAATAACAATATATAACAACACTGTATAGTTCTTGTTATCTTACAACGCAATTATCACTTGAGTTAGTTACATATTAACAAATGCAACACTGCACCACACTAGGTCAACATTCACAGTATCTTATATGTTATAACCGGTGTATTATTTTGTTTCCCATGCTGAATTTATTACCATGTTGGCATTACCGTTATTCATCATCACCATTACAACCCATATAGCATTACTCCGTATCAAGGTGTTTGATGATACTTATTAACTCCACATTTATTAATGAAAGGGACAGTAATCGCAGACTAATTAATGCTCATGATAACAAGAATAGTCTTAATGATGTGTGTTTAAAAGGATTCGGGGCTTTTCTTTTTTTTCCTTTCTGTGACTGGACCTGCTGCCAGAGGGGAGCAGCCCCCGAGCAACCGGACCATCATTTGTTAAGTGTCCTATACTATGCATTAAAAGAGACACATTTTAGGAGTCTGCTGCCAAAAGAGGGTTTCCTTGAGCTGTCGACCCCCGCCTGTCTGCCCTGTACTACGGGTTATGTTGAATGCGGATTACATGGATATGTGCATGTTTTACTTCTGAGAATTTAATTATTTTATATTACCATCAGCATCAATAGCAATACCGCTGTCTGAATCGATTAAGTTTGATTCTTAGAATAATCTATAGATTGTTAGGCATTAATCCTAGACTGTTATATTTAAATTTTAAAGTTAAAATAGTGATGATAACAACACAACAGCAATAGCAACAGCAATAAAAAATGGCATCAACAACTGCAATAGTATAATAGTAACAACCACAATTTACATTATTCTTATTTAGATCTGATCTTTACAGCACTTTGTAACACCCATTAGCAATCAAGTTCAGTACCCATTTCCTCTACTACTTTGACCATACCATTTTTTTATATATGTGACCAGTCACAGGAACCAAAGACACAAGTCGGTTTTGGGGCATTATGAGATAATAACAGATTGTTAAAGTGTAGTCTCCAAGCTTTCCAATGATGTGTAACACATGGAAATCTGATCATATTTGGAGGTGCAGCGGTGATTTGAAGTTGGCAATTCCCAAAAAACCAAAGGGGATTAAACGGCCTCGGAAGTTTTGGGCCATTCTCACCTCTCTGCTGTTGGGACAATAGGACTCATTTACATCTCATTTGGATAAGCCACACCCCCTGTCAAACTCCCCCTCAAAGCAGTAAAGCACAGAGAGGGAGCACAAAGGTTATTGCTTCCACAACAAACCATTGTTTACCAGTTTCATTATGTGTATCTGTTTTATTTTTGGTTTCATTTATTGATCTCACCTCACAGCAGAAGGTTGTTATTGTTCTCTTACATTTTTTAATATCAATTGATAAACTGTCACTGTCACCTTATCAATAAGGCAAATCACTCAAACATTGCTTAGAGAGCGCTTTTCATACCAGAATGACAAGATAAGTTTACAATATATTTAAAAAACAACAGAAGAGATCTGGTGTTTGGGTATGTTAATGTTATTGCAGCGCTCTGATTCAGTACACTGTTTCTACACATCATCCCCCCAAAAAATGCATAATTTACACATAATGTGAATACTTTGAGTTACAACTTTACTTTAAGCCATAGAAAAAAGCCAATTGAGTGAATATGATTCAATTTTTCTGTAATAAAGGATCAATACCTAATATTTACCCCATTTACTACATCACATTTGCTGCATGAGGTTTGTACTGTCGCTGAATGGAGGTTGATTTTTATTCAGTGCTTTAACCTTACTGCTTTTTTTACACTCAACACCATCTGTTCTTAAACAATATTTTCCTCCAAATAGTATGCACAGTGTCATTTGCACTTCATGAAAACATAAAAAAATCATGTCAAAATAATGCACAAGTATATCTGTTTACACAAGTTACATTGCAGGTGTTTTAAACAGAGCTGAACTCTCCTCCTCCACAACGTCCTGACCACTTTTAGATGTGGTCTTTGTGACACAGTCCAATGAGATCACATTCGCATCCTCTTCTGTGTTGTGACTCTTGGTGCTGGGCATGTGACGTCTCCAGCCTCGTCAGCACAGAATGGCCTGATGTTTCCATACAGATAGGTCTGTCTGTCCATGTTTAGTCCAGGTGGGGCCAGGACAGGAAGACCGTCCATAGGGGGAAGATCTGCTCCGTCGCGCAACAGTAGATTTTCGACAGGTTGTTTATCACAGTGAGTTTTTGCAAGCACCAAACCTGGTCTCTTGGCGTCAAAGCTGTGACAGAATAAGCACATAAGACACTTAAAACATGGCAAAGTATTTTATCATATAAAACTGTCATAATGTATGTAGTTGCTATGCTTTAATAATGTACACAATGTGAAAGTTTGAATACAAGTACCTGAAGTGCTGATAACTCTTGATCTGTGGGAGTCTACGGAAATGGCGAGTCAAATGCTGCTGCCAGTCGTAGATCTGGACTAAAACTTTTCCCTCTGCCGTTCCAACAAGCTGTGGTATGTTGAGGTGACTCACAGGAGAGCTGTTTTCCACAACCTGATGACAAAAAAAAGACACAGGAAGAAGAAAAATATATCTTTAGTTAAATGTTTTACTGAAGCAAATCAGAAAACAGCACTGAAGTCAGTAAAATAAAGTGAATGTACCTCAACATTTCCGTGGGGTCAGGAAGTACATTGGTCCTGGCAGGAGAGGGTTTGAGGGAAAGTGTAACTGTAGGAGACAGAGGTAGAGAGGGAACTTGGATTAGATTAAATGAAATGTGTCTTTTCATGCTATTCTGCATTAATTTGCGCTACTATCAGGTGTCTTATTCTCATGCATACATCGCCATTTAAGGGACATTAATAAAGTAAGGTGAATGTGTGTGAAATATTACCTGCTGGGCAAAATCAAAACTGCACTTCGTATCAGCTGCTCGTTATTGCTTTGGCACTGCCCGCGGAGATCTGTGCGCGGCCGGCAACTTTTGATGTGTGGGAGAAGTTGGTTCCACAGAGCTTTGAAGCTGGTTTTACCAACTGCACGCTCACCTAAAAACAGATATTGCTTATGATTAATTGTATTGTAATTGCTAATACTGCATTAATACTGCACTAACGTCTAAATGAATGTTTACACATACCAAGCTCTTTAGCAGTCGCCACGTAGAGACGCCACACTGAGGCCTTGGACACATGAGTTGGCAGCAACTTCACATGCCAAAGTTTATGCCCAGGCTGTCGGCAACATGATTGCATTGTCTTCTGCATAGTTTTTTATGAAGTCCACAACTCTATTGATCTCCACAGGGCTGATGAACCTGGCTGGTGGACGCAGTGAGAGCCTCTTCCTCAAACGTGGTTTTGCTCCATTCTCCTCATAGTGTTGAACTATCTCCGCCAGTGTGTTGTTGCCAATGCTGAAAAAGAAAAAGAAAAAAGAGTAGGAATTACTTTAACGTTAAATCCGTGGTAAGAAAAGTAAGTAGTTCTTCCTCCACCACTGGCTAAAATTATTAGCATCACATTCAATTCAAGAATGCTAACAGGGGTTTGAGCTGTTAGATTGATTTGAGTTTGGACTGGATACTTTTGTTGAGGAGTCTCTGCTTGACATTTTGATATATAATAAGTGTGTTTGGGTGGAAGCGAAAGCCTGTGGTGATGCTAACTAGGGTGCCGAGTGAGTGAGCTAGCTAGCCTAGCTAGCTCACTCGGGACTCGTAACAACATTAGGTATGAGAAAGTCTAAACATGATAGCTAGCACAGAACGAGTGTCCTGTGCTAGCTAATAACAATAGGTATGCGAAAGTCTAAACATGAGATAACGTATTGTGTTTTTAGAATGAACACAAAACGACAAACTTTGATGTTTACTAGGCCATAGTGATGGACATAGTGTAGCCTACTCTTTACAGACAAAATCCTGCGTGATTCTCCCCAGGTTGCCTGTGTCAGCTCTGCCTCACGCTGAGAGAGAGCTATGGATGCGCTGACTACAGTTATAACTTTAGAAAAGTCTCCTGTACTACTTAGTAGGAGAGGAAAAGGCCGACATTGCGTTGTATCGCCGCGCGCGGTCCCGGTTGTTTACATTTCACTGGAGTAATCTAGCGTAACTTTTTCTGGCCATAAAACCGAAAATATGAAGCGGATCTCTCTCAAATAAGAAGTGGCTGAAAGCTAGGGATGCGCTGACTACATTTATGGAGTCGTTGGGAGTTGGGAGAGGTCTTGATTTTGTGTAAATAGCAGGTTCAGCTGCACGTTAGCTTAAACTAACCCATGAACGAAGTCTACTCTTCCCATATAACAGATCCATGCCCATCACTCACTAAATCTGCGTTGGACAGAAGTCCACTCTTCAGAGAGAAACTGGAGAATAATAAGATCAGAAGCATGTCAGTCCGCTCCCCATGCACGTGGGTTTAATGCGCCTCAATATAACAGCATTTATCATGAAAGCATCAACTTTACGGACATAAACTAACCCATGAACGAAGTCTACTCTTCCCAAGCTTAGCCTGCTTTTTATTCCACATCAATCGGCCTCATATAATAATAATAAATAATAGATAATAAATAAATAATAAATAATAAAATACGGCTTTAGAGACTAATTTAGGAAGCATGATGAAAAGAAAAGGCGGTGTGGACAGTGCAATCCTCTGATCTGATCCTCTGAATCTGTCCAGTTTAAAAGCAACAAAAAACGTCTGGAATCCTGGTTAAAGTTGAGTCTTTAGTGTTGTCTGCAGCCTGTGTCTCCTCCTCTCAGCTCAGAGCAATGAGCAGCTACAGACGGACCTGACAGGGGCGGACCTGACACGGGCAGCAGAGGGACTGGAAACACTAACACAGGATTTTGACAGTACATAAAAATAAATGAATAAATAAATGAATAGAATAAATAATAAAAGTAGTCTAATTGCAGCTATAAAAATAAGTGTTGCTTTTCTTGTCTATTTTTTAGGAAAGTAATCATGAAGTTCTGATTTTCATCACTGTATAACGCTAATTTAAACAGCAGATGTTTGCCTAAAATACACCAGAATGCAGAAAATTGTATCTGATTAATCAAAGTTGTCCTCAGGAGGACTGGCTGTTGCTCTGACTAAAGTCATCTGTTGATTTCGTTGTCGCCCCCTCACCTCGATCGCCCAAAAGTATTTTTCTGTTCTCAAGTTGGCAACCCTACTCTGGGTCCAGAGACACGCTGCCCCTGCTCCACGAGTATCCTGATGGAGAGAGAGGTCTGGACATCCCTGCTTTGACATCTGCCTCAGAAACCTTCACCCCTATACATTCCATTGAGTTATACAACATGAATTGCAAAAGTGCCCAAATAATGCTTAATGTAAAGTGTAATCCCACTGATGCCATGCCCGTAGTTACTTGTTTTATGAAGAGGCAGTGTCTCCAAGTTCCAGTAGTTTTACCAGAGTTACGGTATTTTTCTGAGCAAACTTAAAACACATGCACAAATATGCTGGACTGCAATGAATGAATGAATAATATTTTATTTGTATCACAAAAAAGCACAAAATGTATACAACCTTCCAGGAGTGAGGCAGTTGTGAACTGACTACCAACATATTTCATCATCATTTTAGTCAAATTAATATATTTGCTGACTAAAACTAGACTAAAATTGAACTATAAACTATTTTCTTCAAAAGCCTAAGACTAAAACATGAATAAAATAAGTTGTCCAAATGAACAGTGGTTCATACAACACTAATACAACAGTTAGAATATGAGTCTAAACACAAACCTTTGGATTCAAGTAAAAATATTCTACCATTAAAATATGACTTAAAATGGCAATGGTTAATTTCCAAAAACATCCGGTACCAACACATCTCCACTTACTTGATTACGAGTAAAATATACAATTTAGAGCCATTTAGATTCTCAGTCATCCAGGTGGTCAGTTCAAATTGTCTATCCAGAACACAACATCCACGGTGACCTAGAAATAGTATTCTCACCCTTTTATTGTGAAAATTAACCTGTATCTATTTATATTGTGAATTAACATATAATATTAAAATAAGTGACTTAACAAACATAACATTATATTTTATGATTTCCCTTGCTCATTAAATATTTCTTTGAATTCTTTTCAGGTTTGAGTAAAATAATATAACACTTTGGGATGAAAATACAAAAAAGAAGCCCAAAGCTTGAGGCCAGTATTGCAAATATCTCCACAGCGACACTGAACTTTCCTGGAGAGCTGACATAAGCTGGGATAAAAGTGATCCAGACTGCACAGAAGATCAACATGCTGAAAGTGATGAACTTGGCCTCATTAAAGTTATCAGGCAGTTTACGAGCCAAGAAAGCCAACACAAAACATAAAACAGCCAACAGGCCAATGTATCCGAGTACAGCCCAGAAGCCAATGGCTGAACCCATGGCACACTCCATAATGATTTTGTAAGTGAACTGTTTCATGTTTTTGAAAGGAAATGGAGGTGATATTGTTAACCAGAGGACACATATCAGCACCTGTATCAGAGTAAAGGCTACGACACTGAGTCTCTGCTGAAGAGGCCCAAACCATTTCATAACATTACTGCCTGGAAGTGTGGCTCTGAAGGCCACCAGCACCACTATAGTCTTCCCCAGGACACAGGAGATACAGAGGACAAAGGTGATGCCGAACGCTGTGTGGCGCAGCATACAGGACCACTCAGAGGGACGGCCGATGAAGGTGAGAGAGCACAGGAAACACAGGCTCAGGGAGAAGAGCAGCAGGAAGCTCAGCTCAGAGTTATTAGCTCTCACTATTGGAGTTTTTCTGTATTTGACGAAAATCCAGGCCACAACACAAGTCAGGCCTGTCCCAAATAAAGAGGCAGCTGTGAGTAGAGCCCCCATTATTTCTTCATAGGACAAAAACTCTGTTTCCTTCTTCACACAAGCGACTCTTTGGACATTGGACCAAAAATCTGGAAGGCACTGGATACAAGTGATGGAGTCTGTAAATAATCAGAGTAAAAAATCAGTCAATGTCTGTGACAATGTTTAAACAAAATCTGTTTCAATAAGACACATCATTTTGGCAAATGTGTAACATTTAAATCTTTGAAACCTGTAGTGTTACTGATTTCTCCCTCTGCACATGGTGTACAGTCATAACAGCAAACGGGCTTTCCTTTCTGGAGGACTTTACGAGTTCCTGGTAAACATGGTTTGCTGCAAATGGAGGCCGGCACCTATAGAAAAACATGAACAGCATATTTATAAAGCTACTATAGTGCTTCATATTGTAGCCTCTGTGAATTACTCCCCTGCTTTGAATTCTGTGCCCAAAATAGAGATGCATTGTTTAGTTTCAGCTGTCTGTCCACAGGTAAAGAAGCATCATATAAACCAACTGTGACAAACTCCACTGTGCCCTGTGCCGTAGGCTGCCAGTTTATAATTCCATATTTAGCAGCAGTGTCACCATTTTCATTGAAATAAACCTCTTCTCCTTCTTTGGTTTGGAAACGAATGTTTCTTAGATGCTGCAGTGTCTAATAAAAACATACAATCATGTAAGTACTTGAATGAGCAGGCAATAACACTTGTCACCATACGCACCATGGATGGATCGAGAGTCACATTAGTGTCACAGGTTTTGTTACATTTGAGGATTTTGTGCAGGGCATGGGCCACTGCATACACTCCCTTATAGACATTGTTAAAGAGTGGCATCAGTGACATGTCGGTGAAGCTGTTTTTCACATCACTCAGGTCTTCAGTTCCTGTACATCGTTTGTGGTTGTTCTTTGAATTAAATTCACAGCTGAACAGTGCTTCCCAAAACTCTGTGAATAGCTGATTATCAGATGAGTTTAAAGGCTTCACATCCATCATAAACTCTTCAAGGCCGCGGACATGAGCCTCTGGGATGGACGTCCCTATAGCCCCGTCCAGAATGTGGTGCTTATTCATAGCCATTGTTTCAGAATCAAAGATCCAGCCCTCTGTGCCAACCCACTGATAACCCGTCACATTGTGCTCAGATAAGACTGTGATCAGAATTCTAATGTCCTCCGGTTGAATAAAAGTGACAATAACGTTTGAAGTCGATTGTTTGATTATATTGACTATACTGCGTAATTTTTCGGGAGGGTCAGTATTGATGAAGGACACAGAATACTCCAAACAGATGCCCAGCTGATTGGCTGTTTCAGTAAAAGTGGCCATGCCATTGTTGCCATAATCATCATTTGTTCTGATGGCTCCCACCCATGTCCAGCCAAAGTGTCTGACCAGCTGGGCCAGGGCTCTGCTCTGGTACAGGTCACTGGGTATAGTCCTGAAGAAAGAGGGGTATTTGGCTTTGTCACTCAGACATGCACAAGTGGCAGTGGGGCTGATCTGAGGGAGGGGAACAATCATGAACATATTTGAAATCAATCGTTACATTTCAGTAACAAATCCACACACCTGTGGTAAATGAAATGGTCCAATGACGGTAGCTATGGCCATGGAAACTGAGGATCCACTCACTCCCAGAATGGCCTGAACTTGTGCTGATCTGGTGCATGGCGTTTCAGAGGAAACAAATGTTGCTTCATTGCCGTTTACGAGGGCTAGTGCTCCTTCTACCCCATGAGGAGTGGATCCACAAGAATCATGAATCTTATAGCCCAATGAGACACCTGGCAGCAGGTCTGAACTGTTGTTTATCTCTGCTATTGCAAAGAGCATAGTCTGTGCATACTGTAAAATCCTCATATTTAAGCTGAGAACAGAGATACTGTTTGTTTTACCACTCTGTTTAGTACACTGTATTTGTGTAATGTACATTAATACATTATGATACAAAAACATACATTGTTGAAACATGATGAGAATCATTATATTTCGTTGAGGCTATAATGATGGAGTGTGTAACTTACCTGGTGCACTGCAGTGGCAGTGGTTTTTGAGTATAATTATGCTGTCTGATTATCCAGCTTTCATGAAAAGCAAAAATCCCCCCCAGCAAAAGTTCACCATCCTTCAAAAAACTGAAGCTTCTTTGATCCCCTGTCCTAAAACAAATGTTGACTTTACTATGTAACAAAGAAGCCCTCATGAGCAGATAAAGTAAAGCCAAACCACTACGGTCTGAGTGTCTGACCATCATTGGTGTGGGTCTGCGAGTGGCAAATCCCTGGGAGCAGCACACTCCTTGTGCTTTTATATCACAGTAACATCACGTCAGACGTTCTATAATGATCTCATGTTTGAATGTTATTATCTGAACGTATCAATGTTGAATACACTTTTAATTCAATATTCTCTTAAATGTGTTCAAGTACCTCACTTGTCTTTGGAGTTACTCATGAATAACACAATACAACCAACAATGATCATTACATTTATTTTAAAGATGTTAAAATCCAGGGTTCTACTTTTCATAAAAAAAACATTTGGTAACACTTTATAATAAGGTTACATGAAGTCATACATCAATAACATGAAATAATGCTTGATTTCCTGATGTATTCATGCAAGACGATATCATGACTCATCATGAGTTAACATGACTTCATGTTCTTTCATAGATGACTTCATGCATGAATTAATTTACTACTGTAATGAATTAATGAGAAAATCTTAATATATATATCTTGATCTTAGAATCATGATGAATTCACTAAAACACTTAGATTTTTTTTAACACTTTTGTTTGCAAGATATACTTTAATACCACTTACTGCTGCAAATAACTAATCTTTAGCTAATCCTTAGTTCATTCATAAATTCATGATGATTACGTCCCTTAAACTACAGTGATGCACTTTTTTGCTTTGGACAATAATCAAGGTGTTTATTGGACAAAACAAACACGAACATCAAAGACGTTATAATTTATAACCGTGCACAACATAAACACTGCCTATTGCTTACATTACAAATGGAGCTTTATATATACTGCCGATATTTTTGGCCAATTTTTAAAGGATAGGTATCATGCTATTTTAGCCATTCCAAAGTAAACTAAAGGCATTTATATGATACCTCTACCAATATGGAGCACTGTTTTTTGAGAGAAATATAAGTATTTTCTGGGGGTATTTTGCAAACCCGGAAGATAAGACAGTTGGATTCAGTTAACTCCGCCCCTCTCCCCGCCCATGCAACATTAGCAGTAGTAGAAATATAAATATCACAGCAAAAAGTGAAGTTACTTTACAATGCAGTTATAAGGAGTTTATGAAGCAACACCGCATCATAAATGGTTAACACACACACTAACACACTGTAAATTGTAACTAATTGTTTCAAATAAAAAACATTCCAAGGGCTGCCAATATATTTTACGTTAAAGTGTGCAGTATACCCAATTTGAAGTTCGTAATTCACTACACTCACAGCAGTAACTATCCTAAAATGATAAACTTAATCAAGCTTAACCACAGCGCTCAGTTTAAAGGATTTATATTCTTAGATTAATACAATTGCTCAAGACATTTTTCTTGACCTGGAAATCTTACTCAACTCGATGTATTTTTATTAATTGATACAATTGCTTGGAGCAGCCGTTTAAACTCATACAGTTGTTTTGTCTTAACCATCCTCCTTATATTGAGTGAAATTGTATGCATTCATTGAGACAACTTTGCAATGTATTTTTTCTTAACCACCTCCAAGTTATACTTTCTAATTGAGACAATTTCCCCACATTAATTTAAAGTAACCTGACACTCTTAAATTGGAAAATGAACCCTCAGAAAATAAATATAACCTTTAACAAGTATTTATTGTACTTTTGCCAAACAAATAAAAGCTGTACCATAACTTGTGATATACAGTATTTTGATATGTTTTCATTGCGATGAGTACTGTATAAAGGACTGAGTGCTATATACTTCTATCAAAGTACAGTAACATACAGTATCTCAATAATGGAATCATGCACATTATATTCATTGAAAGTTGTGGAGCTTGATAAAGTGGCCTTGAATTCTTTCAGAAGAGTGCAACACTGAACATGTACCGATAAACCTACACACACCCTTTTTCAATACTTCTTAATGCGGACTCTTAATGAGCAAAATGAAATTAAGTAATGGGTACTGCCACAAAAAGTCTAACAACTAGGGCTGGGCGATATATCGATATATCGAATTTTTTTAAATGATATGGAATTAGAACATATTGCATATATCGATATAATTTAATTTATTTATTTATTTATTTGAACAGGTTCAGTGTACAATATACATTAGCCTCAGAAAGGAGAGATGCATTGTACCAGGTTATAGCACTTGTGCTAATTTCCACCTGCAGTCCTTGGGCCTATTGTACATGTTTTTAGTGGTAGGGGAAACCGGAGTACCCGGAGGAAACCTACGCAGACACGGGGAGAACATGCAAACTCTACACAGAAAGGCCCCGTCCAGGTGGAAATCGAACCCGGACCTTCTAGCTGTGAAGCACGAGCACTCACCGCTGTGCTACCGTGCCGTAAGTTTAATACAATACTTATTTTATAGGCTTTTATTTAAGATTTTTTATTTCATTTAAATGTGCACCATACGGAGCTTTGTTATACAGTGTTTATGTTTCCAATTAAACTACTCGTATTTGGCTTTGACTTAACATTTCACAGCCCCCACGTTGTGGAAAAAATATCGGGATATACATCGTATATTCAACCTAAATATATCGTTATATGACTTTTGGTCCATATTGCCCAACCCTATTAACAACTACTATGCCGACATGGTTTTGCAGGAATACAGATGGTGAAAAACAGTTTTACATCTTCTCGCGCAGTAGTTTGTCCTTATACCTTGAACAACGGAGCGCTGCTCACCACCAACCTCCATGCTTTAGGTCCTTCAGATAGTCAATGTTCAAACTGTAGAGCAGACCCAGAAGCATTGCAACACTTGATGGAATGTCCTTCAGATCAGTCAGTGCATCGGCTTCCTGAAGGAGACAAAATCCTTTTACCATCACCCCGCCGACTCGCACGCCTTTGCAGAAGTCCTGCTCATCATCAGTGGCCTGCAAAACAAAGTATTTTTAGATAAAAAAGATAAATGTAGAAATAGCCCATTTCAAACCTGGTAAAACGTGTAAAACAGTATTTTTGTGGAATAGTTTGTAATAGGTTTTTCAAATTCAAAGAGTAGGCTTATAGATATTGGTATAAAGTTGAAGCAAGAGAAGCAAATGAAAAACAGCAGACAAAATATACCAAAGAGAAACAGAAAAGTGACAAAAAATGTGTGACAAAAACATGTCAAGAAAGTGACAATGAAAGGAAAAAAGATTAGTTTATGGTGGGGGTTAAGAGGTTACCCTTGTGTGTTTTATGTCCATGAGTTCCAATCCAATTTATTTATAACGCACTAATAAAAACAACAGAGTTGACCAAAGTGCCGTACAAAAATTAAAATATAAAATATAAAATATACACATATACAGTGGCATAAGAGGACGATTTGAATATTAAAAGTCAACTTCCGAACTGGTTAAATGCCAAAGAGAACAAATGCGTCTTAAGGCGTGATTTAAAAACAGGAAGGGAGTCAGCCTGTCTAATACACAGAGGCAGCTCATTCCACAGTTTGGGACCAACCACAGAAAAAGCTCGGTCTCCTCTGAGTTTGCGGTGGGTCCGAGGAACCATGAGCAGCGATTGGTCCACCGATCGTAGCAAACGTGTCGGGGAGTAGGACACGAGCAGGTCGGACAGATAACACGGAGCAAGACCTTTGAGGCTTTTAAACACAAATAAAATAATTTTAAATCAATTCTGTATTTGATTGGAAGCCAGTGAAGGGAAGACAAAACAGGTGAAATGTGATCATGCTTTCGTGAGCCAGTTAAAAGACGCGCTGCGGCGTTCTGAACCAGCTGCAGGCGTGCGAGCGAGGACTGGCTAATGCCGGTGTACAGAGCGTTACAGTAGTCCAGCCGCGTCGTAACAAAAGCATGAATCAAAATTTCAAAGTGGTGACTAGAGAGTGAGGACTTTATTTTTGCAAGCTGCCTCAGATGGAAAAAACTGGCCTTCACCACAGCACTAACCTGCTTGTCAAATTTAAAATCCTGATCCATTTTAACACCAAGGTTTGGCACAGTGGGTTTAACAAACTGTGTCAAGGGTCCCAGGTTTGTAGAGGCAACTCTACCATTACTAGGCCCAACTAGTAGAACCTCTGTCTTTTTATCATTGAAATGCAGAAAGTTAGCGGACATCCAGGATTTGATTTCATCAATGCACTCTAAAAGTTGAGTGGCACTGAACGCATTCTCACACTTAAGGGGCACATATATTTGGCTGTCATCAGCATATAAGTGAAATGACACCCCAAATCTACGGAGAACAGATCCAAGCGGAAGCAGATACAACGAAAACAAAAGTGGTCCGAGAATGGACCCTTGTGGTACACCACATGACAGGGGAGCTGTGGAGGACACACAGTCACCAATTTTAACACAGAAACTCCTCTTTGTTAAGTAGGATCTGAACCATTTCAGAGCATAACCCCGAATGCCGACCGAATTTTCAAGACGACACAGGAGGATTTCATGATCCACTGTGTCGAACGCAGCTGTCAGTTCCAACAGAACCAATTACACAGTGTGGCCAGAGTCCGTAGACATAAAAAGATCATTTAAAACCTTAAGCAAAGCTGAGTTAGCACATAGCCGATTAGCCATGCTTTTAAACTCTTAGGGAGTCATTTATCAAGGCAGGTGTTAATAGCAGGTGCAAGCTCAAAAATAAAATATGCTATTTTGTAGACATGTTGTACTTAATTTACCATTTGATGTTGCCTGAATAACAGTATTAATGCCCCAAATCTGGAGTGTAAATAAGAGTAAATAAGAATAAGTAAAAAAATGCACAAAGGAGTCTGCTGCTGATGCACTTTTGCACATGCTACTCGCTTTGCGCTTGAGCAAACGCTTAATAAATGACCACCCAAATATTTGAATTTTTTGAAAAATTTATGCTGAAAATTGGATATTTTACGTCCGGGCAACTGGACTGGAAGTGGGTGGAACTGCTTGTTAAATTTCAATATGCAACGCAAAATGTAGGAAGAGTGATAAATTAGGTCTTACCTCAACAGTCTTTGCGAAGGAAACACAATACTCTTAGGAGTGTGGGAGGCAAAGGAGAAGAATCGTTCTTTTCTTATCGATGGAGTCCACCAAAAAAAAAAATAAAAAAAAATAAAGAGTTACCAATGACATTCTGTTGCAGTCTTACCAAGCAGCACACCTTGCTAGCTTCCCCATGCTTCTAGCGATGGATGCAGCTCATGTGGAGCATAAGTAAGTGCTTTATTGTCATTGTACAAGTGTACAACGAAATAGTGTTCAGGTGTTAGTCCTGAGCTGCTGCGGCTGAGCCGCGCTGCCACTGTGTGTCAACCTGAACCCCATAACCTTGGAGGTCGGGGGAACTGTAGCACTCGGAAGAAACCTGGCTGGCTGCCCTCTCTCGCTGTCTCCTCTGATCCTCTGAAACTGGTCAGCTCCTCCTCCTTCCTCTTCCTTCTGCAGCTCCCTCCGCTCCACAACAGTCTTTCACCATCTCCTCGTTTATCCCTTACTTGTTTCCTGTAGATCCTCTTGCGACGCCTCCACTGTGCTGCAGCTGTGGGGGCTCTTGGTGCCTCTTCAGTGTCTCAGAGGAAGAAATTAGTAGGTCTCAAATGGGTTTAGCTGATAAGCTAGCATTTTGTTTACCTTTAAAAAGCTGTGGTACTGTTATTAGGACAATAAAACGGTCCCAGTTTAGATTCAGTCACTGAAATGTTTTCTTGTTCCCGCTTTTAATCCTGGGTGTTTTTATATTAAAGAACATTGATGTGCTTTTCTTTTCTTTGTGGCTGTTACATTGCAATACCGGAGGCTATGGTCGCCATTGTAGTACCACCATATGGCCACTAGATTTCATTGAAAAGCATCGGACTTTAGACACAATAAAAACTATTATAACGCCTGTTTTCTATTTTTAAACACTAACCCCGGGCTCACACTGAATCCGGTCCGGGTCCGGTCCGGTTTCGGTCCTGATCCAGTCCGGTTTCCCCCCAAACTACCACTCACATTGAGTCCGGCTGACACTGTGGCCAGCTCCGCCAGCTCCGGCGCCAGATGCTGCGCCAGGCACAGAAACGGCCCTCGCGAGAACAGAAGCGCACGTGAGTTTCCCTCTTGGTGCGAGATCACGCCATAAGTCGCCCCATATATAGGTAGTTTTTGTCAACAAAAGCCGTATTTGCCAGAACAACGACTTTCCCCAGTGAAGTGGATGCTTTAAACACACTAATGCCCCTGTGTCACTGGTAATGGAGAAATGTTTACATTTACGACGTTACACGCGTTTACAGGCGGAAAACGAGACCAAATAAGTAGTAAGGGGACAGATTTTACTTTGAAATACACCGGATCTTCCTCTCCCACGAGACCTGACTTCCTGTTTGGCGCGTGTTTTTCGTCAGCTTGATCCGTTGGGGCTCCGGTATCCGGCAAAGATAGACTTCTTGCGGATTCTTTCCGTTGCCGCCGGATGGCCTCGGTAGCCGGAGCCGAACCTGGCGTTAACCGGATTCAGTGTGAGCCGGGGGTTAATATGGCTACATATTCCTACTGAGATAACGCTGGGTTATTTACAATTAAAGGAATGAGGCTGGTTTTTGAAAACAAATCTGTTTGACTCGGCTACAACATACGTCACTGTAGAGAAAGCTCCTGATTGGTCGACACACGCGAATTTCTGGATTTGAGGCTTTTGTTTTGTAGCAACTAAAGTAAATTTTTTATCTGGCGGAGAGATTGGAGGGGGAGAATTGTTTGTCTGTTTGTTTTTGTTTGACTGTTTGTTTGTTTTGTTTTTGCTAACTGTTGTCTGTTTTTTTTTTTGTTGGTGAAAATATAAAAAATATTATAAAAGATAAAAAATAATAATAATAATAACATTAGAAAAACAATATAAAGAGACAGTAGATGTGGGCGCACCGAGTAAGTAGACGTCGTTCTACTCGTTTAGGATTTGAGATTAAGTTTGGCTGTCAATCTCGGTAAAGTTTTTGTTTTGGTGGACACGTCCGTCCGTGGTTTTGGTCAGAGGACAAACCTAAAACGCCACGACGTAGCTGGAGGGATTTATAGACGTATGAATTCCATGTGACGTTCTTGGTTATACGTTGGGGAAGGTTGTGGCCCCCAAAAAAACAATGTACATAACGGAAGAGGAGACTAAATTTGAAGAATAAAGAGAAAATAGAAGTCATATTCTACTAGCCAGATGGCAAAGAGCTCTTGTACTGGCCATATGAGAGAATAAAAAGAAGAATGTTTAGATGTTTGCGCACATGGTGATGGGGTAAATGTGAAATTATTGTTGTCTTGTCTTCGTGTAAAGTTTTATTGTGGAATGAGAAATGGAGAGTGACGAGTGTGTCCAGAGTGACGAGTGTGTCCATAGTGACGAGTGTGATGGGCAAATTTGGAGAAGGACAAACAAAATTAAGTGATATTTTTGTGTCGCTGAAAGAGCAGATTGTGAGCAGCGGAGAGGCAAACGGAGAGAAAGACTTAGAAAGTATTGCAAAGTGAACACATCTGATCATTTAACGGTGATAGATGGTTCTCTGAGGAGACTGGATGGTGAAATGGCATTGAATGTGCAGCGTGATGGAAAGGTGATTGAAAGTGAGAAAGACGGTTGAAAGAAAGTTATAAGATAAAGTAAGAATTCCTTACTCAGAGATGTGTATGAATGTTGTGTTGTGACACTCTTTATATTAGAAAACTAAGAAAGTGTATTTGCTGTCTCTGCATTTGTGTGACACAGGAAATATAAATGATTAAACAGGAAGTCATGGATACATTGGGGGAGTGGCCAATCTTCCTCTGTACCCAGACATCGTGTAGGAGGGGAAGTGGAGAAATTGCTCCGCCCCTCATTGAAAAAATAAATAAATAAAAGAAAAAAAGAAGAACCTTCTGATGAATAAGAACCAAGTTATTGTTTTTTTTTTTATAGAGAAACATTTCTGCTGGTGATAGAGCTATGTCTCCACAGCATAAATTTGAAGAATAAATGTCAAACTATTATTTTTGAGCCTGTGGCTAATAGAACACATAGGGCTCTGAGAGATGTTGCTAAAAAATTAGAACCTCTCCACACGGTGGCGCCGTGGAATGAAAACGAAGCAGGGGAGACCTGTCGTACGTTTGAATACATTGATTGAAAGCACAGACCACTATGAATTTAAAGTTTAAGTTGATCTTTATGCGCCATTTTGGACGCATTACCAAAAGTTATGAAGGAGAAATTATGCTAAATTTGAATTATTGTCAAGGAAACCAACTAAATAACGAATACATTTTGAGAATATGTGGTGCGCGCCCTTGACCAGAAGCGAGAGCAAGTTGAACTAAAAGAAATGAGTGCAACTTTTAAAGATGCAGCTTAAAGAAGCAAGTAATGAAAGTAATAAAGAAAAAGACTAAAAGAGCAATAATGAGTTTACTTGTGGAGTGACTTATGGGTGTGGTTTTGGTAATTGTGGCCAAGGATTGTTTCAGACAAGAGAACCAGAAAACGGACCAACAGCGTTCGAGGATCGAGGCGTTTACAACAACGCTGGTGGCTGATTACTGGCTGCTGCTGAGGGTGCCCAGAAGTCCAGAGGCATGGGACGGCAGAACTCATGCTACCTGTGAAGGTGAACGGGCAGACTCTTAACATGCTGGTGGATACAGGTGAAACACACTCATCTGTGGACTATGAGACTGTCAACAACGGACAACATCTCCTTGGTGGGCTTCTCAGGAAAACCACATGTTCTGCCTTTCACCAAACCAGTGCCTACTCATCTGGCAGGACTGATATCTACTGGGAAAAGCTGAAGGACTGTACAAGTGAACTGACATTTGACCTTGGATCAAAAATTCACTTCGCCAAACCACCCACCCATTGATCACTGTAATTTAATATGATAGAAATGATGGAGATCCTTTTAAAGCTAACCTTAGTCGACATGAATGTCCTTTTAAAATAACAAAATTAATTAGGCAAACAAGGTGTGACTGTGAATTGTTTACACCTTATTAGAACAATAGTATAAAATGTTTTTATATGTCATTTGCTCTCTCTCCTGGACAATAGGCTAAAGAATTTGTCCCATGACCAAAGCGTGAGTGATTGGTAAGAAATTGACAAGTTTCTAAAATGTCCTGTACTCTCTATCAATGTCTGCCTATTCTATTGATATTAATGCTATAGTTATGTCCGTTTTGGAACATCAATTTATTCATTCCACAACACCATGATAGAGAATTATGTGTTTATGAACTGACTGAAAAATATCTTAATGTACCAGATAAATATGGTCCTTAGGACCTAATGATGCTGGTTTATTTACTAAATTTAATCAATAATCTTTAAGTTACAACTAAATGCATTTGTCTGAATATCTCAATACAAAATTTAAACCTGAAGCCTTAGAGGGCATTGATATGTTGATAGAATTGTGAAATGCTATAGCTATGAATTGGAATATATAAAACTAAATTGTCTTAAATTATGTCTAAAAGTTGTGCACAGGAGTTAACTGAGGCCTGGTGCCCCATCTTTCAGTTGTCTGCCAAGAGCTGTGTGGTCCCACAGTTCTGGAAAAAGTCAACAATTATACCTTTACCTAAGACTTCTTGCCCAGCTACAAATAAAGACTATCGGCCTGTGGCCTTGACAAGCATTGTTATGAAATGTTTTGAGAAAATTATGGTGAACTCGTTAAAATCAGAAGTTACAGCTTTTTAGATCCACTACAATAGGTCTGGAAAGTCTCGTACCAGAAGCACTTCCGGTTCTTCGCTCGGATACAAACAAACAACCAGCTGTTCGAGGAGGCGGCTGAATTGAATAGTGCAAAATGCTTTCATGACACAGCGAGCGGTTCGCCTTAGCAGTTAAACACAAAATGCCAATCAACGCCAGCTGGAGACGACCAACACCAGCACATTAAGGCACGTAGGTCCGTTGTTGATAAAATAGTTTACAGAGGCAATTTATACCAAAGACTTGAGTTTATTTCACTTTTTCTTTTAGTTAAAACCTCTTAACCCCCACCTTAACCGAGCACATTTTCACCAGTTCAGCAACAAGCATAACACACAACAAAAACGCGACAAAAACATGACAAAAAAAGTTATAAAAACATAATAAAAAAGCGACAAAAAAAGTACAAATGTACTTATTTAAAGTGGGGGTTAAGAGGTTATGACCATATTTAGTTTGTGGTTTGTTTCACAGTTCTGTTGTTGAGTCCTTAGTGGCTTCAGTCACCGTAAATGACCACAGTCCGTCAGTAGAGGTGTTGCTCTCACACACAGAGCTCCACATGTCCAGTGACAGGGGAATAACAACAACAACAAAAAAGCCAATCAAAGGCAGAGGGAAAGGCAGGCGTGCGTGTCGACCCTCCTTGACCAAGGTGTCTACAGATATAAAAAGGCGCATGTCACTACGAGTATAACTTACTCGAATATTATCACTAAATGGGACCATACCACAAACCTGAGCGGGGCATGTGCCGATCCACTCAGCGACTAGCATGGCCGTATACGAAGTTTTTCATCCCAGTGACGAAATGTGTCCAAAATAACACCGAAAAAGCCATCAGAGTGTATGAAGTCTGCGATATCAGTACAGGACAACCAGCGTGTGTTGTTTGTTTGTATCCGTGGACGGAAATCTCGCAAATTTTCGCACTTCCGCTTTCCAGTCCTATTCGTTTATAAGCAAGGTCTTGGCACCACTGATGCTATTGTTGGAATGTCTCATTTGATTTGTAAACATCTGGAAAACTCTTAAATTGTTACGCACGGGTCCTATTTGCTGATTTTACATCGGCCTTTGACACTGTCCGCCCTCACTTACTTGTACAAAAAATGTTGGCCCTACAGATTAGCCCTTTTCTGGTGAAGTGGTTTTACTCTTTTTTAACGAACAGGTCACAGCGAGTGAGGGTAAATAACACTTTGTCTGAAGCAAAAACAAGCAGCACTGGAGTGCCCCAAGGAGCTGTAAGCTCTCCCATTCTTTTTACTTTATACACAAACGAATGCAGAAGCAAAAAGCCAAACAACTAAATCTTAAAATTCTCAGACGACATAGTCATTTTGAGTTTACTAAGAAAAGGTGAAAGTCCATCTAAGTACTTTGATGAAATTGACTCTTTCCATTCCTGGTGCGTGGAGCACAACTTGACTCTTAACGTAGGTAAAACTAAAGAGATGGTCTTTGACCCCAAAGGGCTTATGTCACATGACCCAATTCTTATTGGTGGTAGTGAAATAGAACAAGTTGAGTCCTTCAAATATCTTGGTGTTTATATTGACAACCTACTCAAGTGGAATGTGCATGTTGATTTTCTTTGTCGCAAATTGTCTCAGAGGCTTCATTTTTTAAGAAGACTGAGATTGTTTGGCGTGAGCACAAAAATAATGTGTTGGTTTTATAATGTTGTTCTGGAAAGCCTAATTAGATATGGCATGGTTGCCTGGTTTGGCCCTCTCACTGTCCTGTGTAAAACCAAAATTGAGAAATTGGTCCGAAATGCCATGAAGATTATTGGCAGGAAAGACTATCCTTCTTTAAAAACACTCTTTGAATCCTCGGCCTTGGCACAGACAAAAAACATTCTTAAAGAACCTTCTCATGTGCTGTTTAATGAATACGAGCTTTTACCATCAGGGAGACGATATCGGGCTATAAGAGCCACAAAACACCGATACAAACACTCTTTTATTCCTGTGTCGGTTGCTGTTCTTAACAAGTGCAGTTAACACTTTGTTAGGCCTTTTATGTTCTCTTATTGCCTGATGTTACACTGGGCAACATTGTGGCCTTAATGTGTAACACATTTTGTTGT
Source organism: Proterorhinus semilunaris (assembly GCA_021464625.1). Taxonomy (NCBI): domain Eukaryota; kingdom Metazoa; phylum Chordata; class Actinopteri; order Gobiiformes; family Gobiidae; genus Proterorhinus; species Proterorhinus semilunaris. The sequence goes on from CM038354.1 coordinate 21,593,989, forward strand.
ACTGTGATTGTTGTATTGTGATTGTTATGGCGCAGCCATATTCCACTGTTGAAGTTATGCCGAACGAGCTGACTGTTGTCCTTTTTGTACCTGAATATATTTAATGCATCTTTTATAAATTGCTATTGTATGTACCACAGCATGGCAAGTCCAAGACAAATTTCCCTATGGGACAATAAAGTTTATCTTATCTTATCTTATCTTACTACATGGTGTCAGAAGCTGGTCTTGTACTCTTAAATTTTTTGTTCTTGCCGAAGTTAGACACGGACTTTTGCTAACAGCTAAGCTAGCGTGAGCGAGCAGGCAGCTACGCTCGGGAGCGGATGAGAGCTGGAACAGTTTAAACTACCGTCCCCGCTGGTGCTAACAGGCAATATAAGCGAAAACTGGAGAACAGCGCTTTCAAATTTACATGACTGCAAGTGGTGCTGAAGGAAAAGAAGCTAAAGTACAGGTAGCCATCTTACTGCATGCACTCGGAGAAGACGCTCTTGAAGTATACAACACACTTGACGTGGTACAAGCGGATGAAGCAGAGCTAACAGTGGATGATATTTTATATACATTCAAAGCATATTGCCAGCCAAAGAAAAACACAGTGTTCGAAAGACATCGGTTTTGGGCTCATCCCATGGCAGAGTCGATCCCCATTGAGAAATATATGAGGGAGTTGAGACAGAAAAGCAAGGACTGTGAATTTGGTGCATCAGAAAACGACATGATCAGAGACAAGATTGTGTTCAGTTTAAATGATCCACGTCTCAAAGAAAGGCTGTTAAGAGAGTCTGATCTCACGCTAGAGAGAGCAATTGACATCTGCAGAGCAGCGGAGACGGCCAAAGCTCAAATACAAGCAATGAGTGCGACAACACAAGAAAGAGCAATACATGCAATGAACAAGACTAAAGGCAAAGATAACCAACATTGGAAACAGGGACGAAAACCACATGTCCAGAGTGACAGCAAGAAAATAAAGGATCAAATGTGCAGGAAATGTGGAAAGTCACATCAACCAAGACTTTGCCCAGCATTTGGAGTCTCGTGCCGAAAGTGTGGTAAGCTCAACCACTACGCAAAGATGTGTGAGTCTACAAAAGCAACACATATGATGAAAATGCATGATTTGAGCCCAGAAATAGACACACTTTTCATTGGGACAGTGAACATTGACCACATAAGCGCTAAAAGAGTTCTTGGGTGAACATCACATCCACATTGACCCTACAGTCACTCCTGTCATACATGGCTGCAGGAAAATACCACTGGCAGTTCTAGATAGACTCATCAAGTGTGTCTACACTTGATGATCTGTTAAAAGCAGATGTTATTGAGCAAGTGACCGAGCCAACAAAATGGGTCAATAGCCTTGTAGTCACTGAAAAGAAAGACAAGAAGAAGTTGAGGGTTTGCCTAGATCCTACAGACTTAAATAAAGCTATTCTAAGACAGCATTACTCAATTCCCACAGCAGATGAGGTGTTGTGCAAACTTGCTGGTAAGAAAATCTTCACGGTGCTGGATGAGAAGGACGGCTATTGGCAAATAAAGCTGGACAAGGAGTCGTCGCTACTGTGCACTTTCAATACCCCATGGGGGCGCTATAGGTTTAAGAGCCTACCATTTGGGATCAAGTCGGCGAGTGAAGTTTTCCAGCAGCGCAACTGTGAAACATTTGGGAACATCACAGGTGTTCACATAGTTGCTGATGACATGATTATCGCTGCATCCACAGACGAGGAACATGACGAAATACTGCAAAAAGTGATGGCTAGAGCCAAGGAGGCAAACGTCAAATTCAACAGAGACAAGATCCAGTACAAGGTGAATAGTGTCAAATACATGGGTCATGTTGTGACCTCAGAGGGTGTTAAAATGGACAATGCAAAAGTTAAGGCAATAGTTGACATGCCTTCACCCACAGACAGACCTGCACTGCAACGCACGCTTGGGATGATCAAGTATCTTGCACAGTACATACCTGGTGAAGCGACGGCCACAGCGCCATTGAGACAGCTGCTGAGAAAGGACAGTGTATGGCAGTGGCAACACGAACATGAGGAGGCTGTGAAGAACCTAAAGAAGGCGCTCGTAACAGCCTCCGTTCTCAAATTCTTCGACCCAAAGAAAACTGTCGTGATACAAGCTGATGCATCGAAGGACGGATTAGGTGCATGTCTAATGCAAGATGGACATCCTATCGCCTATGCATCCAGAGCTCTAACGGACACAGAAAAAAAATATGCACAGATAGAGAAGGAGCTTCTGGCTATCATGTTTTCAGTCAAGCGCTTTCATCAGTACGCCTATGGAGTCAAGGTTAATGTGCAGTCGGATCACAAACCTTTGGAAACAATCTTGAGAAAGCCACTGGGAACAGCTCCGTCCAGACTACAGCGGATGCTGCTTCAGCTGCAACGCTATGACCTGAATGTAATCTACACGCCAGGTAAAGAGTTATTGATTGCTGACACACTCTCACGAGCAACTACACAAGAGCAACAGAGACAGTGTGACATGTTTGACGAAAAAGTCATCTATGCTCTTGAGCCTACAGAGGCCCTGAGCACAGAGACTCTGGCACAGTTAAAGTCTGAGACACAAAAAGACAACATATTGCAAACATTACTAGACATTCATAGGCACGGCTGGCCACAGCACAGAAAACAAGTTGACAAAAACGTGATACAGTACTGGCCTATTAGGCACGCAGTGTCAATAAGAGAAGGAATAATGTTTGCTGGAGACAGAATTATTCTACCGAGCAAAATGAGGCCAGACATGTTACAGAAGCTGCATGTAGCACACCAAGGTATGCAGCGCACTAAAGCTCTGGCCAGAGTACACTGGTATTGGCCAGGTATGACAAGAGACATTGAAAAAATGGTTGAGTCGTGTGCAACTTGCCAGCAGTTCCAACCTCGCCACCAGAGGGAGCCAATGATCTCTCATGAAATCCCAGAGCTTCCTTGGCTGAAAGTAGGAGCTGACATATTTTAAATCAGTGGTCAGTCATGTCTTCTGGTTGTGGATTATTTCTCCAAATACCCGGAAGTACTAAACATCAGAGACAAGACAGCACACACAGTCATTAACAAGATGAAATCAGTATTTGCCAGGGTGGGAATACCAAAAGAGATTGTGTGTGACCATGTGCCTTTTGCAAGCCAAGAAATTAGAAAGTTTGCCGCAGCATGGGGCATTAAGCTCACTCACTCCAGCCCTGGCTATGCACAGTCTAATGGCCTGGCTGAGAAAACTGTGAAGACCGTTAAATACCTGTTAAAGAAGGCCAAACAAACCAACACTGACCCGTTTCTGGCGCTTTTAACTCTGAGAAACACACCTGTCACAGGAATGGACTATTCCCCAGCACAACTGCTTATGGGCAGAGTCCTGAGAAGCACTTTACCCAGTTCAAGCACAGTGCTGCAACCTGCAGTGCCAGCTAATGCACATTCTACTCTTCAGGACCTCCAGCGAAGACAGCGCACCTATTACAACAGAGGGACAGAGACACTTCCTGTGCTGCCGCCTGGTGGGACGGTTCACATGCGTAGTGAAAGAGGATGGCGTCCTGCTGTTGTCACGGCGACACGTGCTGAACCACGGTCCTACGACATAGTGACATCATCTGGACAGCAGTACAGGCGCAACAGGAGACACCTGAGGAAGACACCCAGCAACATTCAGGTGTACTCTGAACCTCTTAAGGATGAGCAGGACAGCACCCCAGATGCTCCAGCTGGCGCCCCTACCAGTGCTGATGAGGCTGCATGTGTGGAGCCTTCCTCTCCTCTACAGATGGGTCATACCAGAAGTGGCCGAGTTATTGAACCACCAGTGAGATTCAAAGACTATGTGTTAAGCCAATAAGTGCATACATCTGACTAATGTTGTGTTAAAAAAAAAAAAAAAAGAGAAAGGATAGATCTGCAATGGTATGTTCTGCTGAGTTTAATGTGTCCCTGATTTTCTATACATTTAATATTGTTTGATACATTTTATATCTTCATTACTTAAGATAAGCTTTTGTTTTTTTTATATAAGAAAGGAGGATGTAGTATATAGTGCCGCGCACATATACTAATGTAAAATAGTGCCTGCGGTGTGATTCTGGCATGAGTCTTGGTTATGTGGTTGGTGCTAATGCCTGTTGCTGGAGTTACCTGAATTAAAAAGGAGCCCGCTACTAACCTGGTGTTTTCTCTACATACCACATACCACAATGCAAAGTGCAAAGGTCGCGAATGAGACTACTACAGTATGTTATAATCCCTATTGAAACCATCTACACATTAGTTTTTTAGTTTATTTACTCAGGTTGGAGGTGACTGCTGTTCTCACTTCGGGAGCTGCTGAGAGAGCTCCTTCCCAAGCCTGTTCGAAGGTTCTGTGCCGCGATTGGACTGAACCGTGCTGGTCTGATCCCTTTTGAAGCCACGGCCAGGACCTCCCATGCTGTCGAGGTGGTGTCACACCTCTCTCTTGCCCTATCGACCCAGTTATACCCACCTTCAACCTCCCTGGACTGACCCTAACATTTATTATTTTGTCTATTGTTTTCTTTGTGTTGCTATATATTGTGTTGAGACTCTACAGGTGCCGAAGGTATTAATCTCCAGTGGACTTTGAGTTGGTTTGCTGTGTTCCCTGTACAAGGATAGAGGTCTCACTTGTTTATACATGTTTACATGACTCTTTATTGGACTGAGTTTTCCTCAGTCCAAAAGGGGGTGTTAATTATATGGGACAATTATTATAATTTGGTTTATTTTGGCATGGGAAAGAACTGAAACAAATACATCTAAAAGACAAACAAACGAAAACATAAAGTGACAAATTGACAAATGTTATGGCCAACTACGATATTAGAAGATGGGTTTCAGGTAAATAAATTCATAATACTCTGTTTTTGACGTTTGTTGCGATTCTGAGGTGCACACAGAATCTGCGGCAAATGTGGGAAACAGTAGAAGCTAAAAAAAAGAGAATTTTCAAGATAAAATCGATGACAGCATTCAAACAGATAAATTAAGTTAAATAAGTCTTTGAGTCCAGCCATAATTTGCAAGATTAGCTGGCATTGTCGTTATCACGCTGACCAGCCCTGATGAGAATTTTTTTTTGTAATTTTTGTCTGTTCTTTTGTGTTTCTGTTACAGACCTCTGTTGGGTTCCTTGTCTCGGTGGGTGCTTGTGAGTGGTCGTCATTATGAGAGATTTTTGACCCAAATCAATCAATCAAGTTTTATTTCTAAAGCGCCTTAAAACAACCAAAGTTGACCAAAGGGCTGCACACAATACCATAAACATAAAATATAAAAAGGAGTACAAATGGTCAAAGCATGATGATGTAGAAGAATAAACAATAAAAAACACCCTTAGTGGTGAGTATATGTTTTTATAGCGGACGCCGAGGAAGCATGGACCGAGACAATGACCTGACAGAGCCAAGACAACCAGTGGAAGGACATACATCTGTCTCTGTGATTTCATATGACAAATATTCAATCTGATTTGTGATCTCTTTTGTAGAGATCAAAAAGGCGAATGTGGAATTATTTATATACATATTTGTCATATTAGGCTTTAGTGATTATATATAAAACTGTGTTGATCTGTAATTTATGCTTTAAGATTTATTTGAATTTGGCGGACATTTTGTTGTATGTACGGTTGATCCACTGGGGGGCAGTGTGTTGAAACGAGGAGTCAGATTGCGCAGAAGAAGAAGTGACGATAAGACATCCCTAGAGAGCTGATTGGTTGGGGGAAGACACAACTACTGCTATATCTTGCGTTGCTCGAGGAGCGAGTCTCTCTCTTTCTCTCTCCCCAGCCAACATGGAGGTCACGAAACAGTATGTGTGCTTTTAGTTTGTAATAGGGAATAAAGGGAGGGACTCCTTCGGCCCTGGGTCTCTATAGCCTGTCCGTCCATGGGAGTTGATCTCTCCTTCTGTGGTTCTCCTCAAGGTTTCTCGTTTCTCCCACTGGGTTTTTGAGTTTTTCCTTGCCGTGCTGGAGAGTCTAAGGACAGGGGAACCCGAGCTGCTCGTCGCCACCCACTGCTGACGCTTATTTGGACATTATGTTTGCCTGGATATTTGATTCACCGGAACTTTACATTGCCTTATTTACTGTTCTGTTTTATTGCCTTAATGTTTGTTACAGCCCTATGAGGCAACTCCTGTTGTGATATTGGGCTATACAAAACCATTGAATGAATGATTGATTGATTGATTGATTAAAACAATGATTTTTGATTATAATATACCGAGTCTCTATCCTTTCGTCCAGCACTAAAGAATGCGCTTTTCAACAGTACCCAACCAGGTATCAAGTCTGGCTCCTCGCACATCCAAAATAAAAGCTTCTGCACATTGGCTGCCCAATAATAATACCTAAATACTGGCAGAGCAAAGCCCCCTTCATCCTTGGGAGACTGATTTGTGATCTGTGAAAGAGTGAAATTAATACTTTAGACCGCTTGTGGCCATCGCTCACAGAGAGAACAGAAAATAATTAAACAAAACAAATGTCCAAAGTCACGATCTTTAAAAAAAAAAAATATATATATATATATATATATTTTACCAAAAAAATAATAAGAGAAGAGAAAGAGAAAAACAGAATAGGGCCAAAATGAAAAACAGTAACAATGCTAGGCAAAATAAATAAAATAAAATAATCACTGGCTCAAAACGTAACATACACCACAGTGCTGACGCTTGGCAGCTACGTAGCATTATACCCAACAAACCTGAGCTGACATAAAGTGTTGACATGCTCACGGTGAAAAAGTGCTCTCTCCGCTCCACAACAGTGTTTCACCATTTTCTGGGAAGAGCTTAGCAGTTAATCTGTTTTATTCTCCAGTGAGCGTCCATTAGCCGGACCAATAGAAGGCATGTGTGGATTAGCTGTGAGTCTTACCTGGATACCTCCTCGTTTGTCCCTTCCTCGTTTCCTTTGCTCCTCTTGTGACGCTTCCACTGTGCTGCAGGTGTGAGGACTCTTTGTGCCTTTTCAGTGTCTCAAAAGAAGAAATGTGTAAGTCACAAATGGGTTTAGCTGATAAACTCGCTGTTTACTGTTAGAAAGCTGCTTTCTTCAGGACCATTATGGATTCCCTGCAGTAAAAAAAAAAAAAAATCCACTGAACCCCACAAAGACACACGCAAACATTTACAAAAGTATCCAGTAAAACAATATGGAACACAGATACCACAAATGCAGTTCACAGAAAAAGGCAACAAAAATGCAGCCGTACCGCGAGAGAGGGAGGTTGCTGCCTGATGACACAGTGGCGCAGCTGTTGCGCTATGTTCCAGCGCTGCTTGTGTGAGGGCGCTTATAAAAAGAGAAGAGGTCCACTGAGGCGAGGTTAAATACAACTAGCACTGAGAGAGGTGCTCTGATGGCAGCCTTACGCATATGCTTTCACAGGTTAAACTAAAAACTTTATTAATGCCATCGTGAGCTAAACAATATTAAGATAAGATAAGGTAGCCTTTATTGATCTCACAATGGATACATTTACTTGTTACATTCAACTAGAAACACTCAGGGTGTGCAAATAGGCAGGAAATGTGAAATAAACAACAATTAAGTAGTAAATTGTGGTATCTTATATACAATGACTACCAAGGACTTTGTGGGGACGAAAAGTGTAAACAGTAAATAATACTAAAGTAAACAATTTTTTTTAGTATTAGCAGTGTCTGTGTTGTATGTGAAGTCCGATGTGTAGATGGTGAAGAGAAACGGTGAAAGGACGGTGCCCTGAGGGAATTTGCCCCATTCTTTCTCCTGCTTCCTGACTGTGTGCCTCTGGGTTAAGGTCGCCAACTGTCCCTTGAAATACGGAATCGTCCCGTACTTTTAAAAATAAAGGTGCATCCCGTATTGAATCAATAAGGGACAGCTTTTGTCCCGTATTTCGGGGATCCTCCCTTTCTCCCTGTCATAATATAACAGATCCATGCCCATCACTCACTAAATCTACGTTGGACAGAAGTCCACTCTTCAGAGAGAAACTGGAGAATAATAAGATCAGAAGCATGTCAGTCCGCTCCCCATGCACGTGGGTTTAATGCGCCTCAATATAACAGCATTTATCATGAAAGCATCAACTTTACGGACATAAACTAATCCATGAACGAAGTCTACTCTTCCCAAGCTTTAGCCTGCTTTTTATTCCACATCAATCGGCCTCATATTTACGGCTTTAGTGACTTATTTAGGAATAATAATGAAAAGAAAAGGCGGTGCGGACAGTGCGGAGTGGCGCGGGGTTACGCCGTGTGTGGTTAGAGCTCGATATCAGCCTTGTCCACACAATCTTTCCTCTGATCTGATCCTCTGAATCTGTCCTGTTTAAAAGCAACAAAAAACATCTGGAATCCTGGTTAAAGTTAAGTCTTTAGTGTTGTCTGGAGCATGTGTCTCCTCCTCTCAGCTCAGAGCAATGAGCAGCTACAGACGGAGCTGACAGGGGCGGACCTGACACGGGCAGCAGAGGGACTGGAAACAATGACACAGGATTTTGACAGTACATAAAAATAAATGAATAAATAAATGAATAGAAGAAATAATAAAAATAGTCTAATTGCAGCTATAACTAGAAACTTGCAATGGCTGAAGCCATTGCGATTGACTGCGGAACAGATCTAATGTGGAATTTAGCTGAAAAATCCTTGAAAACCTTGAAACTGTTAAAATACTTGAAACATCTTTTAAACTCCTGAAGTATTTGAAGCTCCTGAAATGCTTGAAACTGTTGAAACCTGGAAACGCCTGAAAGTCTTGAAACTCTGGAAACCTTGAAACTCCTAAATCCTTGAAACTCTGGAAACCTTGAAACTGTTGAAATTGCATCAACTCTTACATTGCATAAATCGCTGACACCTTTAGCTACCAAGCTCCGGTTTTATGGAATAAACTCCCAGCTCACGTTAAAGAAGCAGACACAGTCCCTACATTTAAGACTAGGCTCAAAACGTACCTCTTCGAATTAGCTTATGATCAGGTCAGTTAGGTAAAGCTCTAACCCACAGCCTGAAGTAAAGCTGCTTTAGGAGAAACTCTGCTGTGGGAAGTACGGTACACTGAGCGCTATCCTATTCTTCTTCTTACTGCAACCTTTGTCTTACTATGATACAATATTTATTTCATCTGTAGTCTGTTCATTACTATTCACATGGTGTCTCCTGTCCCACTCCCCCTTGGGAGTGCCTGTCTAGATCGAACGGAGGGACCCGGCTGAACGGAGGGACCCGGCTGAACGGAGGAACCCGGCTGAACGGAGGAACCCTGCCTACTGACAACAAGGACTGGACGGTCTGTGATCTTGGCCCGTCTACTGAGGGACTCCTTCGGCCCTGGGTCTCTATAGCCTGTCCGTCCATGGGAGTGGATCTCTCCTTCTGTGGTTCTCCTCAAGGTTTCTCGTTTCTCCCACTGGGTTTTTGAGTTTTTCCTTGCCGGGCTGGAGAGTCTAAGGACAGGGGACACCCGAGCTGCTCGTCGCCACCCACTGCTCGTCGCCATCCACTGCTGACGCTTATTTGGACATTATGTTTGCCTAGATATTTGATTCACCGGAACTTTACATTGTCTTATTTACTGTTCTGTTTTATTGCCTTAATGTTTGTTACAGCCCTATGAGGCAACTCCTGTTGTGATATTGGGCTATACAAAACCATTGATTGATTGATTGATTGATTGACAGACTTAACTGTACCAAAAATCCTATTAAAATGAATATGGAAACTTCCCCATACAAATGAATGTGTATCAATAGCATAGAAAAAAACTGTAGACAACAGACAAGTTGCAGAAACTGCAGAAAATGTAGAAAAAGTATAACTTTATTAAACCATAAGTTTGCAGAAGCCCCATTGTAAGAATTCCAGCCGATTGTGGAAAATCCGTAAATTGAAGAATTCCCAAAAGAAAGAATCTTCCAAACATGTGGAATGTTTTAAAGTATAACTTGCGGAAATCGCAGAAACTGTGAAACTTTACTAAGAAGTAAATGTGGAAGAATCATGTATTTGTATTTAAGACAAGCAATGAAACCAAAAAGGCATAATAGAGCACATAACAGTACATGTATACATGTTTGTATCTAGTAGTATTTTTCCATTCATAACAAAACACTAGTGTTTGAGGGTAGACCCTAACAAAAAAGAAAAAAAACACACACACAAAAACAGAGAAACCATATCAGATGATAGTCACATTATGAAAAAGTAATACAAGTAATAATAAACAATTGACGTGTAAAAATGTAAACAAAACACTACATTCGTACTAATATAATATAACAGACCCATATGCATTTGCACAAATAAGAATTTCATGAAAGTGTAGGTACTCAAAAACTAAAATAGATGAAACTGTCCTAAACTGAGCAATGCTATGAGCCCAAAGCATGAGATCGACTGAGTACCGGAACATCCTGAATGACCAGGTTATTCCATCATCAGGTTTCTTTTTCCCTGATGGCCCTGAGACATTATTTTCAAATGGATCAGCCACAGAGTCCAGATCCTTATTGAGAATCTTTGGGATGTTCTGGAGAAGCTCAATGGTCACACTCTCCCATCCTCAATACAAGATCTTTGTGAAAAATGAATGCAGCACTGGATCATTTAACACTCAAGAAGCCGATCAAACAATGCCACAAATTATGGAGCTATAAATGAGTTCAACCAAATGTTACTGTTTCACCTTTTTCTGTTCAGACAGTGTGAAATAAAGTTGGTACAAAATCCCCAGGGGGAGGGACTTTGTACCAACTGTCCACGACAATATTAAAGGCCCGATACCTGGCTCTTTTTATCCCCTCGTCTTGTTTTTGTTTTTATAGGTTCTTTTTGCCCTTTGAGAGTATGTTGTAAAAGTAGTAATTTGTGACAAAAATGGTTAATGTTCTGTAAAGTCAACCCAAAGTGTCAGTATGTGACACAAAGGAGTACTTTTACCATATTGACTCTGAAAGACAGCCGTGGTGGTAAAAATACACATTTTGTCACATTTTGACTAAAAACGGTACAAATTAAGAATAGGGCCTTTAACAGTAGCAATTAACTGAACCAATCCAGAGTCAGCTACTGCAGTGGAACACTGTCTGCAAAGAAATATGAAATACACTGATTATGCACTTTAATGAGTTATTAAATGCTAGAAATTTAATTTCAAATTACAATATTCATAAAAATATTCTGTTGAATTTTAATTTGTAAATATCAGTATACTGTCATACTGCAGCTGGATGAGGATGAGGCAGGACTAATATCCCATTCAAATGCACAAGGAGGCTAAGGGACGACCCGGCCGCGGAAGAAAATGGATGGATGTAAAAAAAACGATTAGCGACAGTAACATGTATTTGTGTCACTATAAAACATGAAACTGCTGTATGTTATTAAAAGAAATGGGTATAAAATATTTTGGGGAGAGAAGTTGGCACCAGCTGACACCCACATTATAAAAAGTGACAAACAACATCATCAATGTGTCATAAACAGATATATATAGTATATATATATATATACTATAAGCAGCAACAGAAATAACATGCACATTTCTCTAAAAGTTCATAATTAATAGTTCTGTACAAATTGAGAATAGAGATCTAGTTGACCTCTGAACCCCGCCTTAACCGAGTGCATTTTCACTCCGGCGTTTTTGTAACTTTAATGTAGCTATTTAAAATTAAATACGACAAAGTGGATAACAATGTCAAGATGAATAAAGAAAAAGAATTTGATGGCACATCATATTTAACCTTGCGCTGCAAGCTGGAGTGTCGCGAGATCTGAATTTTCAGTCTCACAACATATCCATCTTGAAAGACTCCCGCTAATACGTCCGTCTCGTAACAACCAGAGAGTCGGACCAATGACATGCGAGCAGTGTGGTTTGGGGCGGGACATGTAAGAATGACGACAGCCTGAAGCGCCTAGCCGCGGCAAAAACAAACATGGCTACGCCGGAGGACTCACTTGTTAACACCGCAATTGACTCGGTTTTAGCTGAAATAGCGACAACTTTCCGTTTAAAAAAGGAGCAAAGAGAAGCACTTAGTGCATTTGTGGGTGGGAAAGATGTTTGTGCTTTTCTTCCGACTGGATTTGGCAAAAGTTTGATTTACCAGCTTACTCCGCTAGTTGTGAAAAAACTCCAGAAGCTGCAGACGACGCCTATTGTGATCATCGTGTCTCCGTTAGTGGCTCTCATGGACGACCAAGTTGCCGAAGCTGTTAAGCTGGGTATTTCTGCTGTGAAGCTAGGTGACAATGACGAGGAAGTCCTGAATGGCAATTACCATCTGGTGTTTGGTAGCCCAGAATCATGGTTGCTAAATTCGAAGTGGAGGAGCATGCTTTCATCGAAGGTTTATCAAGATAACTTGGTTGGAGTAGTCGTGGATGAAGTGCACGCCACATACAAATGGTAAGTACATGTTACTGCAATGGATTGTTTTGCTCATAAGATATAATTTGATAATTACGTTATTCTATCTATACCAGTATGTAGTCACATTAGTACTCAAGTAGCATACTCTAAACATTATACTCAAATCTACCACGTGGCTAATATTGTTCTGTGTTCATTTTTCAGGGGAGAAGGTGTAAAAGGGAAGCCAGCCTTTAGAGAGTCATTTGCCAAGATAGGAGAACTGCGATCAATTGTCCCTGAAGGTGCGTTAGCATTTATAATAAACATGAGATCTTTAGTATTATATTTTTGTTTATAAGAAATCTAATGGCAAGTCAAACAATAGTCTCCATTTACATATTGTAACAATTATTTATTTTCATTTTTATATCAGTCATTCATTTGTAAATATGTTGCTGACATGTTTTAATTTTGTTTGATTACAGGAACCCCTGTGTTAGCACTGACTGCTTCTGCTGAGACCAAGCACAGAGACCACTTTACCAAGCTTTTGTACATGGACGCTGCAATACGAGTGACAGTGAGCCCCAACAGGACAAACATCAGACTGGGACTGTGCAATGTTCCTGTTGGCAACCTTAGTTGTTTGGACTGGATTGTGAAGACGATTAAAGAAAAAGGACTGACAATGGCTCCCATTATCATCTACTGCCGATCACTAAAAGTAGTTGGAAGGGTTTTCTGCTATCTTAAAGCAGAACTTGGTGAAGAAGCATGGGTGGACAGAGACAAGAACCAAAGGTCTGAAAACCTCCTCCTCGGAATATTCCACAGTAACACTTTGCAACGGCACAAAGAGAGGGTGTTAAAATCTCTTCAAGGGGAGGGGCACTGTAGGATTGTAGTTGCAACCACAGCTTTGGGGATGGGCTTAAATTTCCCTAACATTTCCCATGTTGTCATGTATGGGTCACCAGAAGATGTTGAGGCAATTGTTCAACAGCTTGGCAGAGCTGGTAGAGATGGGGAACAGTCACATGCCATATTGTATGTCATTAAACAGTCAAAGCATGATGTTACAGTTAAAGAGGTGATTGCCATGGCCAACAAAAGCTGCTTTCGACAAGCGCTTTATACACATTTTGAAGATGATACAACTAGTGTCAACCCAGGTCATTTATGCTGTACATTTTGTCACTCACAATGTACATGTGAGAATAATGGCTGCACAGTGCCCTCTCCTTCATATGAGTCATTGCCTGATCATTCTTCGATACCACTGAAATGCAGAAATGTGACACCAGCTGATAAAGACTTGGTTCAAGATTTGCTAGAGGAGTATATGTGCTCTTTAGGTGCTAAAGTTGAACATACCTTTACAAGCAAGGCATTTTGTACTGGTTTCAGCACAGAGCTTGTTGTTGCAGTATTGGAGCACTGTGCATATATTTTTGAAATTGATTACATTGTTAAAAATCTGCCGGTCTTTAAATTGGAGCATGCCAGAGAGATTTTACTCATAATAAGTGAAGTATTTGGAGATTTTGAATATGCACATACAGCTGCACATGAGCCTTCCTCCGACCTAGATCTGTACTTTCGAGGTTACTATGATGAAGAGGATGATGACTCTGACATGGAAACACAACACAGCAGTAGAGATTCAGATGTGTGGTATCATTAGTATCAGCGAGAGTAACGCAAATTGTTAACATTAAAATGTAACAACTTCAAATGTACATTCAAAGGCAAGTTTTCAATAAATATATTCATTTATTGCAAGTGTTTCTTTTATAACCAGACAAACACACACATGTTAAAAATAAGGTATTTAAACATACAAAAGATTAGAATAAACATAAAATCTGGAGTTCTCATTGTGCTCTTAGATTTACCATTATACACATACTAAATGGGAACACTTCTCCACTCATTTAGTTTTGACCTCATCCATCCACACAGCTCTGTGTGTTTTAACTTTGAAAAAAGATCCCTGTTGAATGTTGGGAATGCGGTGAACTGTCTGCCTGTAAGATCTTGAAAAACCCTCGCCTCTTTGAAAATGTCCACAAGACATGCAATGTCTTCCGTTACATTTGCAGCGTGATGGATACCGCTACTCTTAGACACTTCCAGTTCACCATCTGTTGTGTCCATCATTTCTTTGAGAACACCTAGTGACTTGCTAACGCGATCTGCAGCCTATTCAGTCAAGTTTGGACCACTACGCTTTAAAAAGGATTTGAGAAAGTTGTTGAGGTGCTCGAGATGTAGGTCCAGGGGAATATTTTTGCCCTTACCACCCTTCCCATTCCAGAACCTGTTCCATTTAAGGCTATGTGCGAGAGATGGCGAAAGTGTAGCATTGACCTGTACAGTTAATAAAAAGGTACTATAAGCATACTGGTGATGTCCATAAGCTTTATAGAATAAGAGAGCTACAGTGTACAATCGGAGCAGCCTCTCTCCATCTCCCTCCTTCACTGCATCCTGCATGTCTAAGAGGAACAATCCAAAACTGAGCCTGGCTTCTGTGTGGTGTTTAATGTGGTCTATTAAATGGGTTCTTGGTCTAGCAGGTGTGGTCAGTAAGGTTGAAGGAAGGCCATGCACAACGCGCTCATGGGTGTTTCTGGCCTTTCCATATTTGTAGATGATAGGACATCCTGGCTGACGGCACGGGAATTCCTTCCCCTGTGCAGACTGTTGTATCCAAGCATCTTTGACACCAGATGCAACGTCCGCAATGTCATCAAATGTGACAAATCTGTCCACAACTCCAGCCACTGCATCATGTAGCCAGGTACGTTTCATATCTGTAGAGCCATTTTGGATATGATCAGGAATGAAGCCCTCTGGAACCTCTTTAAAAACATAGAAAAGATCATTATTTTAAGTACAGCATGCATCATATCTAAATAGTATAGCCCAAATATAAATACACACACACACACACACACACACACACACACACACACACACACACACACACACACACACACGTGGTTTTATGGTTTATGTTGACCTTTTGGAAAAACCAACCCTGGTGTGGTTTAAGAGGACTATGGTTTCCCAAGGTCCTAGAGAGATAAGCTCTGGATAGACTAACTGTAAAAAATCTGAAAAAAATTTAGGTCTATTTAACATCCTTGTATCAGCTACGGTTGTCTATACACAGCCACCGACCAGAAGGTGGTTCATGAGGACCAAAGATGAATTATGAGGACTTTAAACATAACTGAACCACAATTCCCCTATGAGAGACCAACAGGCCCGTTTGGAACCATGAGGCCGTCCTTCCGTGGACCCACCACCTGCAGGAGGAGCCATAGGGGACTGGTGCTATGTGATTTGGGCAGCTCCAACGGCTGCCTCCACGACCCGGCAACGGACAAGTGGGAGAAAATGGATGGATGGATGAACCACAATTAGAGGCTGGAAAAGTTTTAATGTTCTTCATACATACACTCCATGCTTATCCATCTTTTACCTTTAGTTGTCTTTTATGTGCTAGTCCACGATTTCTCACAAAGTCTCTTATATTCTGCAGTGTTCTCTGACTTAAGGCCATTTCTGCTTGCTTACACTGAGTTACTTCATTTTTTGTGGCCAGTTTTCCTCTCTTGATGTATTTTTTAAAATGCCGCATTACAGCTGCTTCTTCAGTCTTTGACCATGCTCTTTTTGTCACTCTGCGTTTTGGTCCAGGTTGCTTTGCAGGCCTCTGTGCTGCCTCTGAAAAGGAAAATTAGGAATTAATTTAAACAAAACAATGTGAATAAGTCAGAGCAAGACTACTACAAGAGTAAACAGAAGAACTTGCCTTCAAAATCAGAGGTATCTCCATCAGCTATGTCGATCGGGTCATCATCTATAACCACAGTTGCCGCTTGTTTCTCAGCAGAGTCCCCCGAGTCACTGTGACTCTCCTCTTCGGCCTCATCTGCACTGATGGGAATTTCATCTAAAAACAAAAGGGGGATTCAATTCAATCAGCCCGCTCCTAAAGCCACCAGGCCTGGGAAAACTCACCAAGGCTGGGGCTAAGATCCCCAGCCGGCTCCTAAAGCTACCAGCCCCGCACCGACATCCACCACAATGACCCACCCTCTACTCCACTTACACTACCCGGCTCAGGGCACTCCTACCCCGGCCTACGTGCACACACTCGCCCCCCTGGCTCCTCTGGACCTCCTCTGACCAGCCTGCTCCTAAAGCTACCAGCTCCGCACCGACATCCACCACAATGACCCACCCTCTACTCCACTTACACTACCCGGCTCAGGGCACTCCTACCCCGGCCCTACATGCACACCCAGATAAGAGATACATTTAACAAACCTTCAAGTTCAATCTCCTCCAGCGTCTTTCCTTTTAGCGAGGAAATGGATCCCTTCTCCATTAAAAGCAATACTTTGGATATCTTTGCAAGTTGTGTTGTTGGAACAGGCAGTCTGTAGAATTCCCTGTGTACGCGGATATCATGTCCAAGGAAGTCTGCCACCTGATCCAGCTCATTCTCCTGGAGGTTTAAGACTTGAGATAGCGTGGCCACATGTTTCCTGAGACCCGTCGACCGGAGGTGCTCGGGGTACTTTGTGTCGCACTGTGTGGAGAAACGTCTCAGGCAGTCACTTCCTCTATAATGGGTTGGTGCTTTGGGTCGTGCAAATAAGAATGGGTTTGAGGGAGACACACCACATTCTTTCCTCTTATTTGTGAGTAGTGTAAGACCATTGACAACAGGTCGGGGGAGAAGAACTGCAACTTTTCTCCCTCTTTTACCCATAATTTCCACGCGACTTAGATACCGGCAGAGCTTCTTTTCTGTGTCCGATAAACCAAGGCTTACATCCGCATGAAGTTGTTGATTATCCCTCTCCAGAAAATGTTTCAGAGGCATTTTGGAAACCTCTCCAGCTCGCCGACGGTTGAACACAATGATTTGTGTGAGCAACACCATGGCAAGACGGGCATAAGTTTGAGCATCATCTGTTTCTTGCAGTTTGCTTGTGGCCTCTTCTGCTGCCTTTTCCAAAAACTTGTGAAGTTTCACAACATCTTCAGTGAATGGTAAGGTTAACGGTTTATTAAACTTGGCATCACTCAGTGTGTTAAGGGCATTGTGAGATACATATTCTTTCCACTTGGTACTGAGCAACTTCTTAAATGTTTCAGTATACTTCACCAGCTTCTCATCTTCTGCCATCAAGCCCCGGCAGTGGATGATGTCGCAGATCTTATTCAGTGTGTGGCCGAGTTTAAGAGCAAGGCTCGGGGTTTTGTACGAAAGATTGTCATCATTAAAACCTGCTACCTTTTTGACCGCTTGTACCACTTTCTCAAAGTTTGCAGGCCTAACAGCATCTTCCAGGGTCGGCACAGAGAAATCTGTCCGCAAGCACAGCAGCAGACGTCCCACTTCTCTCAGTTTTTGTCTTATGTATTCATACTTTGTTGTATCCTGTCCATGAATGTTGTAAAGTGACTGGGCAAACTGGAGAATACAGAAGTCATTTCGCACAACTGATCCAACTTCATCCACGTTCATAACACTGAGAAGCTTCCAAACCCCACCCGAGATTTGCGCACATAAGGCGGCATCCTGAGCTGATGCAGAGCCGAGGATCCTTCTCCTTCCAGACGTCTCTTCTTGGTTTGCATCTTCGGGTTTGTGAGGGCACCTGCGAGTATGCCTCCATAGTTCTTTGCGGAGAAACATGCCTTGACAATACATGCAGTGAATAAACTTTCCATCCAAAGCTTTTTTTTTGCATCGTCGCTTCACTTTCAATTGCCCTTTCCCACTTTGTAATACTGCTTGATTATGTAAAAAGTTCCCTTTATTCCTAATTTTTTCAATCCGTTTGTTGCGCTCCTTGACATCAGTAAGGGAAAAGACTTGTACAATCTCTGCATTGGTCTTGTGTGTTTTAAGATGTCTCGATATTTTCTTCTGGGGCTTACCGCAGACAAAGCAGTAATTTATGGAACTTGTCCGCTGTGGGTCTCCTCTTCGTGGACCATTCTCTGAATGCAACTCTGAGGTGTATGAAGAACTACCTTGCTGGCTGGTTCCCGGTGCACTAGAAGCAGGAGCAAGACTTGTATCCGACTTTTGTGTCAGCCATATATTTGGATGGGGGAGCTCATCTAAATCTTCATCACCCACATAGTCTGGGTCTGAGTCTGGGTTGTTTTTTTCTTGTGCCATCTCCTGCCTTTGGTCCTTCCCAGTGTCACTCTGAAAGATAAACAGACAATACTTGAACCTACAAAGAACCACCCAGGCTGGGGCTAAGTTCCACAGCCAGCTCCTAAACCCAATACCCCGGTCCCCAACTCATCAGGGCCGGGGAAAACTCACCAAGGCTGGGGCTAAGTTCCACAGCCTGCTCCTAAAGCTACCAGCCCCGCACCGACATCCACCACAATGACCCACCCTCTACTCCACTTACACTACCCGGCTCAGGGCACTCCTACCCCGGCCTACGTGCACACACTCGCCCCCCTGGCTCCTCTGGACCTCCTCTGACCAGCCTGCTCCTAAAGCTACCAGCTCCGCACCGACATCCACCACAATGACCCACCCTCTACTCCACTTACACTACCCGGCTCAGGGCACTCCTACCCCGGCCTACGTGCACACACTCGCCCCCCTGGCTCCTCTGGACCTCCTCTGACCAGCCTGCTCCTAAAGCTACCAGCTCCGCACCGACATCCACCACAATGACCCACCCTCTACTCCACTTACACTACCCGGCTCAGGGCACTCCTACCCCGGCCTACGTGCACACACTCGCCCCCCTGGCTCCTCTGGACCTCCTCTGACCAGCCTGCTCCTAAAGCTACCAGCTCCGCACCGACATCCACCACAATGACCCACCCTCTACTCCACTTACACTACCCGGCTCAGGGCACTCCTACCCCGGCCTACGTGCACACACTCGCCCCCCTGGCTCCTCTGGACCTCCTCTGACCAGCCTGCTCCTAAAGCTACCAGCTCCGCACCGACATCCACCACAATGACCCACCCTCTACTCCACTTACACTACCCGGCTCAGGGCACTCCTACCCCGGCCTACGTGCACACACTCGCCCCCCTGGCTCCTCTGGACCTCCTCTGACCAGCCTGCTCCTAAAGCTACCAGCTCCGCACCGACATCCACCACAATGACCCACCCTCTACTCCACTTACACTACCCGGCTCAGGGCACTCCTACCCCGGCCTACGTGCACACACTCGCCCCCCTGGCTCCTCTGGACCTCCTCTGACCAGCCTGCTCCTAAAGCTACCAGCTCCGCACCGACATCCACCACAATGACCCACCCTCTACTCCACTTACACTACCCGGCTCAGGGCACTCCTACCCCGGCCTACGTGCACACACTCGCCCCCCTGGCTCCTCTGGACCTCCTCTGACCAGCCTGCTCCTAAAGCTACCAGCTCCGCACCGACATCCACCACAATGACCCACCCTCTACTCCACTTACACTACCCGGCTCAGGGCACTCCTACCCCGGCCTACGTGCACACACTCGCCCCCCTGGCTCCTCTGGACCTCCTCTGACCAGCCTGCTCCTAAAGCTACCAGCTCCGCACCGACATCCACCACAATGACCCACCCTCTACTCCACTTACACTACCCGGCTCAGGGCACTCCTACCCCGGCCTACGTGCACACACTCGCCCCCCTGGCTCCTCTGGACCTCCTCTGACCAGCCTGCTCCTAAAGCTACCAGCTCCGCACCGACATCCACCACAATGACCCACCCTCTACTCCACTTACACTACCCGGCTCAGGGCACTCCTACCCCGGCCTACGTGCACACACTCGCCCCCCTGGCTCCTCTGGACCTCCTCTGACCAGCCTGCTCCTAAAGCTACCAGCTCCGCACCGACATCCACCACAATGACCCACCCTCTACTCCACTTACACTACCCGGCTCAGGGCACTCCTACCCCGGCCTACGTGCACACACTCGCCCCCCTGGCTCCTCTGGACCTCCTCTGACCAGCCTGCTCCTAAAGCTACCAGCTCCGCACCGACATCCACCACAATGACCCACCCTCTACTCCACTTACACTACCCGGCTCAGGGCACTCCTACCCCGGCCTACGTGCACACACTCGCCCCCCTGGCTCCTCTGGACCTCCTCTGACCAGCCTGCTCCTAAAGCTACCAGCTCCGCACCGACATCCACCACAATGACCCACCCTCTACTCCACTTACACTACCCGGCTCAGGGCACTCCTACCCCGGCCTACGTGCACACACTCGCCCCCCTGGCTCCTCTGGACCTCCTCTGACCAGCCTGCTCCTAAAGCTACCAGCTCCGCACCGACATCCACCACAATGACCCACCCTCTACTCCACTTACACTACCCGGCTCAGGGCACTCCTACCCCGGCCCTACTTGCACACACTCGCCCCCCTGACTCCTCTGGACCTCCGGGGACACACAGCCCACATCTCGGACCCACTCTTAAGCACCCCTCCTCGGACTACACCCCCCAACTCATCCAGGCCGGGGAAAACTCACCAAGGCTGGGGCTAAGTTCCACAGCCAGCTCCAAAACCCAATAGCCCGGTCCCCATATCATCCAGCCCGGGGATAAATCCTCCAGGCCGGGGCTAAGTTCCATTCAGAAAATACTTGATAACGTATATTTAACAAGGACTAGATACTTACCAATATATTTTCTTGTCTTCTTTGGAGTGAACTTTCTCTTGGTCCTTCTTCTTCGCATTACCATTAGATGTCTTCCGAAATCACTCAACATGCCCGGACACATATCCCGCACGTGTCCCCATAAAGAACCAATCACAATGGAGCCTTCAATACCGCCAGAGTAGGGTAGGGGGAGCACATCATACACTCCATACACAAGAAGTCAGGTTGGGGTATTATATGGACGTCAAATAAACTTTCAATTTATGGTCTTTAAAAGCTAAGAATTTAAAAAAACTTGATATGTGCATGATATATTATCATTGAGCATTAAAAGGACTTCAGAAAAACAATGAAATTATGCTCTTTATATGCTAAAAATTAAAATACAAAATCTTGGTTTATGAGGACCGTAGCATAGTCCTGCTAATCCCCTTAGGTTCTCGTAGTGCTGGTGAGTAGTCAGGTCAATTGGCTCCATAAACCATATATACAGACACACACACACACACACACACACACACACACACACACACACACACACACACACACACACACACACACACACACACTTCAGATGAATGTGCAGATGTGTCATAAAAAGCAAAGCATGACCGCAGCAACAAATAAAGGTAACATGTAAACTTTGGACAAACAAGTTTACAATCATTTAAGCACAATGAACATTCACCTGTAGTGGCAGGTACTTCACTAATTTGATTACCTTCAAGATTTGTCAGCTGAAAATGTTCCAGCGCTGCAGCAAGGAAGAGTGCAGTGGTGTCTTTCTTTACAAAGTCTTTATAGGCATTGAATGCCGCATGTGGACCCTGTTTAGCGTTGCTGCATCTGCATATAGTTTAAGTTAATATGACAGTCTTTGAGAACATATATATACCACATATCCAGGAACTGGGCATTTCCATTTCATAGTTTTAAAATCGTGCATAATATATTTATCCCCTCCTCAAACCGCCACCTTAACGTGGAGAAGGGGTTAGAGCTCTGTGGTCTGGGGCTTAGTGCTCCTGGTAGGGTCTCCCATGGCAAACAGGTCCTAGGTGAGGGGTCAGACAAAGAACGGTTCAGAAGCCCCTTGTGAGAGACCAACAGGCCGGGTTAATCGTGAGGCCGTCCTCCCGTGGACTCACCACCTGCAGGAGGAGCCATAGGGGCTGGTGCAATGTGATTTGGGAAGCTTGGACGGCAGCACCCACGACCCGGCAATGGAAAAGTGGAAAAAGATGGATGGATTATATTTATAAAATCATAGACATAGCCACACTTAACACCATTGAGCATGCAGTGATGGTGAAGTATCCAGTCAGAATACATTGTGCCTGGACTTCTTTTTTTGTGCATTCTGTAAAAACAGTAATAAAAGTTAACAATGCTGTCAAACAATAGCAAACAAATATTTACTAAAAATATTTTTTTTATGATTAAATATTGTACCTCAACTTATTCATATTGGATACCAGCGTTCCATGATCTTTGGCAGCTTCCGATTTGAAAAAAATCCGATGATATATCTAATACAAAATAAAGTATATACATTTTTAGGAAATATAATAATTGTTTGTTATAGCTCAAATATTACTAACCTCATAGAGGTTTCTTATGGCATGCCAATCCTCATATTTAAAAACAAGTCCTTCTAGTCTCTCCTGAGAGTTTTCTCCTTCAGCAAAGGACCATTGTATGTTTCGGCTGTTACCTTCAGTCTGTCTATCTCCACCAACCAAAATGCTGGACTGTCCCTGGGAGCATTTTGGAACCTACCTAGAAATATTATACAATACAATACAATACTTTAGCACATCAAGCTAAATTCTTCTACAATATTTGGAAAAATAAGCAAATTCAGTGAGAAGTGTCAAGTCACAACTTACTCGTTCTGCAAGTGAAGTAAAACCTGTGTCAAGTCACTTGAGAGGTTTTCATTTTTGAATAGAAGTCCAAGGGGGTACTAAAGAAAAACATATTAAAGTTTAATGTATTTGTAGTGTGCAACACTTGAATACATTATAAAAGTATATTTCAGTTACCACATACATGAACAGAGGCAGCAGACATTTCCGCAGAATACTGGTGAGGGATGTGACTGACTCCAACATTTGATAACGGCTGAAATGCATGGAGATATTGGGTGAGAATGCGGCTGCCAAGTACAATGTATTCAAGGCGCATGTGGTTTTGTGTGTCAGGACCAGGTAGAGATTTTCCAATGTCATAATCTATGACTGGCTGGACTGGCTTGTCCATGCAGAGTTGGTATATTGGGACTCTGTCCTCAACAGCCATGTGGTGTATCCAATGGAGGGACTTGTTTCCCTGGGCAAGAGACTGGTGGTGTGTATGTATGAAAAAGTCCAGATTGTCAAATATTAGGGAAAATGAAGGCGGTGGAGATGACTCGGAGTTTGTAGCGGTAGGCAAAGATGAGACACCCAGATCCAACATGTCGTCCTCAGTAATGGAGAAGGAGGTTAAATCAAAACTCTCATCCTGCCTCTGTTCAGTCTGCTGTTGTATGGAAGGTTCATGTGTCGCTGCAATGCCATCCGATGATATTTGGCTGTCTTTTAAAATAAATAAAGAATAAAAATAAATGACTGAACTACAACATTGACAATAGCCTGACATATTTTCTATATTTCTTACCTGAAAGACTAAGAAACTGCACACTTTCCCTGGTACCTTCAAGTCCTGTGTCAGATGACTCAGACAAAACACCTTCAGTGGCGCAAGTCTTTTCATTTCGAGTGTTCAAATAAATTTCATTTTCAATTTTTAGCAGATGGAGGCCTGCACCGCAACTTCTGGCTAACTCTTTCTGTTTGCCAATGGCACAAGAATGTGAAGTTGAGATTCCCAGCTTAGAGTCTTTTAAAAGCTGCTTTTTTGGCTCCTCCATAGAGTAAGACGTTGTCAATATAATAAGCAAAAGCAGAGAGACACGTTTCTCTTCCTCTCAAAGCAATAGCTGCAGCCGCACAAGTAGAATGTTTTGTCTGGTTTGTGATGGTAGAAAAAAAGGAAAACAGAAGTGGTGACAGCTTCTGTAGGTCAGAAGAAAGATGTTCAAATGAAAATGTTTTCAAATCATCAGCTGAGGTCAACATGAAGCCCTTATTGGGGTTACAAAGCAGTTTGGCCTCATCCTCTATAATATGAAGAACCAGGCCCTTCATCTCTGTAAACAACTCCTGGTGTCTTACAATAAGGTTTGCAGCTGTTCTCCATCTTCCTCTGGCGATGTTCTCAATAATACCTGCCGTGTCTGTGGGGCATTTGATCTTGTCAGACCTCCGCTGTGATCTGTAGTGAACACTCACCTGTAAACAAACAAAATGTAAATCAAGGTCAATGGTCAAAGTTAGTGACACAATTACAGTCTGCTGTTTTGACTAGTTTTACTATGTCTGTTTTCAGTGTTGGGGAGTAACTTAACACATGTATTTAGAATACTAATTTCGAGTTACACTTTCATTTGAGTGTATTTAGAACACAGTTACTTTCCAAATATCAAGGGAAAACATCCCAGTGTCAATCATTTATCATTACAATTTAGCTCAATATTGCACAACACTATTAAATAACTTTTTATGTTGATCTGGTTTTCCTCCTAAAATAAAATAAAGTTTTAAACTCCTTATGCCACAGTTCATACACACACTGCCCCATGTGTCACATGATGCTGTGATCTGCTGCTCCATTTGCCAAGAGAGTTAGAGTTTCTAATTAATGGTAGATTAAGTGAGTTTGGTGTTCGAACAATCCATGTCTTCATTTTTGTAATTATACGCCATATTTAGGAATAAATAAAATGACAATGTGACAGTATTCAGAAAGTAACAAAATAAGTTACAAAATAAATACATTTTAAGGCAAGTATTCTGTAACTAAATACAATATCAAAGTATTAGCCCCAACACGGTTTTACATTCAGAACATTTGTCCCCTTTTATCTCACAGCCTACTGTTGTAATGCCAGGCAAATACCCATCCCCCTACCCTTTTGATCCTCTTGAAAATAGTTAGGCTACTTGAAAATGTATTTACTTTACTCAAGGTAAAAACGTTTTGTGTCATAGGGTAAAATTTAACTGTAGACAATGACATAGTACCATGCCAAACACTACGGCTAATAATTTAGTTTTTTAACTTACCTCTGTCAGAGTTTGCCGTAATGGCATCGCGGTAGATGGTCGGGAGAGACGGCAAGCGGCTGTTTCACTGGCTTCAGGGGCTTGTGTTGGCGTCGGTGGCTTTGGCCGCAGTTTTTTTATAGACCTCGGAGTTTTAGATGGAGTAAACTCTCTCGTCCGTTTAGCAGAAGAAGATGCTTCACCTGTCATCTCGCTTTCGGCCTCTTTCCATGTGGTTAAAATGGCAAAGTCTTCCTCTATCCTCTCCAATTGACGGAAGCATGACCTGCACATTCGCGATGATTTTGAAGTATCCACTAACAAGTTGCATCCCACGTCCATCAATCGTGAATGCAAAGTTTTTTCATCAGAGGATTGACGATGTTCAAAAATCAACTTCGTGTTGCTTAAAACGCCTTTTATTCGCAGGTTTGTCTTGCAAATTCGACAAAAATCGTTGCACGATGACATGATGACTTCTCCGTAAACATCCAACAATGGGCTTAATTATAGTAAACGCGGCCCACCTGTCACTCCTGGCGCACGTCTGAGACGTCACATAGCTCGATGCTACGATTGGCTAAAAGCGTATTATGGAAGGCAGGTACTAGCTGGCACTTCACCCAATCAGGTCGAAGTATTGTACTGCATGTCCCGCCTTTTCACGGACAGCCCAAACGGCAGCCTTCCCAGATTGATAGTAGAACTCAGTTCTACACATATCAATCTGGCTACTGCCAGGTTACATCATATTTGTCTCACACACAAATGTACGCCCTTATTGCAAAGGTGAAGTCTCCACTTGGTAAAATAAGTTGTTTTGATATCTTGCGCTGTTAAAGTCCTGTTGTGACGGTGAAGTGGAGGCCATTAAACTTGAAGTGTCCTCTTTATGGTTCTCCACATTGATGACATCACAGTGTGAAATGTCAGTAAAGTTAACCTTGTCAGCGGCTCGGTGGCCGTTTTTGTGGCTACTGTCGACACACAGACTTCTGACCGCAGTTTCACAAACCTTGGTTCCAGTATTTCAAGGCCCAGTTTCACCTGCGTGGCATAACCACATGTTCATGGTGTTCATGGGACTGCTCCAGAATCCACCTCTTGCTGACAGAAATGCAGCTTTAAGACAAAGTTACTGCGACTGGGCCAGCTCCGGGCCATAGAGGAGCTGATCGACTCTGGTTGGTTTGGGAGACAGCAAGCCTTCTGAGCTGAAAACAATCTTCCTGGAGTTTCTGCTGATACACTGACTCTGTAAAAGAATGTACATTTGCATTGGCTCTATCAAAGCCTCACATGTAGCATAGAAAATAAATAAATACAATGATTATGAAATTAAGCTGTTACCTTAATGACTGCTGTCAATCTGACCATCTGTGCTCAGCTTCATGGTGCATCACATATGAACTTCTTCTAAACAAATATATGAATGTATTTAGTGACTTCAGAGAAATGATAACTAATGTTAATGTTGATCTACCTTTTCCTGCTGGTAATAATGATCATGAACAGCTGTTTAGGGCCGTTGTAGACACTCGAGACAGCATTCACTTCCACACAGCGACTCATTCACAGGGTTCACATGTGTTTCCTCTTTCAGTAAAGCAAGCTAACAAAGAGCTACCAGCAGAAAGAGAACAGGTCAAATATATCAAGACAACAATACATCATTGAGAAAATAAATCAGTCAAGCTACCTTGCTCTCTGTGGATAGCATCACATTTGATAGCAGTATTGCCTTTACCAGTGGTGGAGCAGAACTAGCTTCTTCAGCAGGAGAAGCATTGGAGCAGATGGAGCAGGTGGAAGGATGGAGCACGTACAGCATCTGGAACAGTCCAGGGTTCATCCTCTGGTTTCCCCTTTCAGTCATACAAGCAAACCAAGCAGCTACCTACAGGAAGGATACAATATTAGCTATTTCATAAATACATAGTCACTGTAATTACAAATCTACCTTCTTCTCTCTGTGAAGTTGTTGATGGTCAGCATCAGGTTCGGTAGCAGTATCTGGAGATGGTGTAGATGGCGGTGTGGAGCAGGTGGAGCTGGTAAACAGGTGAAGTTGTGGAAGTGGAGCTGGTAAACAGGTGGAGTTGTGGAGGAGATGGCTGTGGTTGCAGAGTCCATGATGTAGGAGATTCTTACAGTGTTTTTTGAATGTCAATATTAATTTATATAGCGCCTTAAAAACATCCAGAAGGTGCACAAGGTGCTTTACAGAAAATAAAAATCAAAACAACACAGACTAAGAGAAGACAGGTGGCAGGATTAGGTGTCAAATGCCTGTCTGAATGTTAATAACATAAATAAATTAATAACAATCCTCGTGGAAAACAAAACAGGAAAAACATAAATTTTCTTTGCCATGTCACACAAAGTGACATCAGTGGTGTGGGTGTCAGCTGGTGCACAACAAGTTAAAATAAATCAAAATGTGTGACACTTTGGCCTCTGCATGCATCAGCCCATAGGCCTGTTTCACACAGCACTGCGTTAGTCATAGACACTTAAATCTTGGTAAGGACACTCTTGAAAAAGAAATTTTTAATCTCATTGAGTTTTTATGACAAAGAAAATTAAAAATTTAATAACTTGAAGCTTAAATCATATATTCATACAATTAGGTTTAAAGGCTGGATATTTACTATTGTAAAAGTCTACCGTTTACTGCTGCAGTGGGACAGTGTCTACTAATATAAAATACAATTGATTAGGCACTATAATTACAATAATTAGTAAACATTATACATTATAACAGTAATTTTATTAATTGGTATGATTAT
This sequence comes from Proterorhinus semilunaris, assembly GCA_021464625.1. Lineage (NCBI taxonomy): Eukaryota > Metazoa > Chordata > Actinopteri > Gobiiformes > Gobiidae > Proterorhinus > Proterorhinus semilunaris. The sequence continues at coordinate 21,622,016 of CM038354.1, forward strand.
AAATTGGAAAAATATAAACTTTGTTTGTTAATAAAAAAGAGGCACACTGTCACACTGCAGATGGGTGAGGATGAGGCGTCCTGTGTGAAACAGGCCTAACCTCATCCCACCCAGATGCATGCAGAGGCCAAAGGACGTTCCCATATGTTTTTAAAAAGCCCCTACATGCATGCCCCTAATGCCTGCAGGGGCTTAAAAACATATGGGAAAATGATCACTAATAATTAAATAATTGTAATTATTAGTGATAATGATAGAAGGAAAAAATAAGTAAATGGGTGCAGATGAGGCGTCCTGTGTAAACAGGTCAGACCTCATCCCACCCAGATACAGGGGGCAATGGACTTTCCCATATGTTTTTTGAAGCCCCTACATGCATGCCCCCAATGCATGCAGGGGCTTAAAAACATATGGGAAAATTACCATTACATATGATTTATACTGAGACTATATGTGTCAGTATGAACCATATGGACGAATGTCAATCAATAGAAATGATGTAAACCAGTGTCTCATTACAAACTATATGAACTTGTTTCTTCGTATTAACAATATGAACCTGTTTCTTCGTATTAACAATATGAACCTGTTTCTCAGAATTAACAATATGAACCTGTTTCTCAGTATCAACTATAACCAGAACCTGTGAGTCATTAAAAACAATCAAATCTATATACAAAGATATATTACTATAAACTGAAGATCAATAACACCTGGAAACCATTTCTTGCATGGAACACAAGCTGCCCTCTGCATACAATAACCCTTAGACCAGTTTCACACAGTTTTACATTATTATAATACTCAAATACACTGTACAAAAGCACATGATTGGTAACAGTTAATATGAAGACATTTATTCCAGTACCAAATTCAAAGAAAGTTAAAGAACATGATTGTATTAGTATATTCAGAATATGAAACTATTTCTTACCTCTATTTAACCAGGATAACATTTATTGAGATTAAAAATCCATGAATGATTATTTCATATGTAAATTAAAAAACACATGATGTCAAATTGCAGATGAGATATCTTGTGTGAAACTGGCCTAATCCCAATCCCGCCCAATTGAATGCAGAGGTCTACAGCTGCGGTGTGGACCCCTACAGACATGACCCTCCCACACACCACCTGCAGATGTCTGTAGGGGTCCACCAGCTGTGGACCTGTGTCCATGCATGGTCTATAAACCTGTAATAAATATATATTCTTACTGCAGCGCTCCTTTAAATCTTTATAATCTGCATCATCTGAACCTCCTCCTGAAATATAGATATTTTGTGAAAAATATGAAAATATATTAGGTAGCATTAAAAACATCATGATCATTTATGGAATGGAAATAACACAGAACACAGGGCTATGATAGCTATAGTAAGTGCGCAACACACCTGAATGGGTACACAGCTGTGGTCGTGAGATGTAAATGGCATCCAGGAGGGTATGTCTGTCCGTGGTAGCAGCAGTGATCAGTTGTCCATATCCTCTTGACTCAAACATCTCCATGATTGGCTTTGTTCCATAGAAAAGAAGATTCTCATTAAAATCACCACAGACTATGATTGGCTGAATGTCCAACATCTCGAGGCTCTCCAAAAGGGCTGTGAGGTTTTTCAGGAAAGCACTGACACTGTAGGTGGGCGGCCTGTAAACAGTCACAATCAATGCACAGAACGGAGCTTCAACCTGCACAACCACAAACTCCAGATCAGTAACATTATGCACATATCGAACTTCATGAGCAACAATGTGATTCTTTACATAAATCGCTACTCCACCACCCTCTTTGTTGGCCATGTCACTGGTTTGCGTATATGAAACATGTCTGCTGCGTTCATACATTGTATAGCCGTGTAGATGAAGAGCAGGGGCAACGAAGCACTGCAGTCTGGTCTCTGTGAAACATAAAACATCTGAAAGACACAGCTCATGATGACTCTGGATGTCTTGTATATGAGAGGGTAAGCCTTGAGTGTTGTGATGGATTACTGAGAATGTGGTGTCTCTGTCCAGTGTTTGTGACACATGGTAAAACGGCATGATGTGATCCAAGTTTGCTGTCTGCATGTTATTTAGAGCCTCTGTAACATGTGGATTAGCCCAAAGTTTGGACTCATCCAAGTGAAGAATGCGTAAACCACTGAGAGAAGTGACTCTGCTCAGAGCGACATAGCCCATTCCAGATTGAAATATTCGACTCAAAGATACCACAGCTGATGATGTTGTCAAACCTTGGACCTTGTGTATTGTACAAGCATAAGCCAACTTAATGGGGAACTGTCTGCGCACACAGCTATTCTTTTCAGTCTCTTCACACCTCTCCACATACACCAGACCAGATTTGCTGCTTGAGCTTTTCTTATCGAGATCAAGTCCTAACTTCTCAACATGTGTTGGATTTGTAGAGGAATAAACAAATGTGGATAGTTTAGCAAAAGCTCCATTCACCAGACCCTCAGAGAGATTAATGTTTCTGGTCAGCATAACAGGGGCACCGACTGCAAGCTCCAGTTTGGCATCTAATCCACTAAAATCTCCTTTAAAAGGTTTGGACTGTAGCTCCATTCTGCCAGTTTGAGCCTCCTTCTTGTAATCGTCTGCTTTCACAGTGATGACATCATCGTGCAACTGAGCCAAAGTCTGAGAGTTGTGTGCCTTAACAAATCTTTTCGTAGCAAAAAGGTGCAGTACATTATTAGGACAATCTTCAGGTTCAGTGACAGCCTGTGAGAGTAATGCTCTGTCAGCCTCTGATAACTCTTGTGCTTTTTCTTTCACTCTGATGCGATTCAACAGCTCAGCAAACGCGACATCGTCTTTCTGTCTCATGATCTCAGTGAGAGTTACCATCTTAAAATTGTCGTTCCATAGCCTGAGATTTGCATAGATGCACAGAGGATGTCCTCTAACGGGTGGTATCTGATAAAAATCACCAACTGCAAGAACTGAGATTCCTCCAAATGGTTTTCTACTGCCTTTGATCTGCTTGAGTCGATGATCCACACATTCAAAGATTTCTAAAGACACCATGGATATTTCATCAATGATAAGAATCTCAACATCCATTAGCTCAGCTCGCATTTCATCCAACTTGTTCCCAAGTCCTTCTTTTCCCTTTTTTTCGATGTCTCTGGGTAGTTTAAACAGTGTATGAAGAGTTGTGCCACAAATATTGAAAGCTGCAGTTCCAGTGAATGATGCCAGCAGGACAGTTGGCCTTGATGGGTCTGACTCAAACGCATGTCTTTCAACTTTGCTCAGTATTTCTGAAGCCTCAGCATGGATGCTTTTGATAAGATGTGATTTTCCAGTTCCAGCCCCACCATTTATGTACAAAAAGAACGGTTCTGGATTTTGTTTCTCTACTCGTTCAATGCACCAGTCTCTTACAGAATAAAACACAGAAGCCTGCATCTGATTGAGACTCTGATACAACTGCTGTCTGTAAGCGGGATCCAGTTTTGGAGGTTCCATAATGAATGTGGCATGTTTGACGTTTGACTGACGCATAAGATCTGGGTCATTCTCTTGGACATCATCATCATCATCTCTGTCTTGCCTCTCCGCTAAACATTCAAGTCTCTCTCTTTCAGATTCAGGAGCGAGGTTGCACCATGCATCAACCATTTCACCATTCTTTTCCAGATCTGCTACAGCATCATCTACAGCTCGACCACATTTCTCATACTTTTGCAAGTTTTCATCCACGATCTCTTTCACAGCAACAGCTTCATCTGCGTAGGGTAACCTCACACAACCGCCTTCATAGAATGATTTGAAAGTTGGAAATCCTGGAGGTTTTAGCTGAAATTCTCCACGGTGGGGTAAATATGCGGTCAAGAGAGTGCGATAAAACTCTTCAGGGTTCTTTAATGGTGACCAGCGCTTGTATCTGAATATATGATTCTTCCTCAGCTTCTTCACATATCCCAAACCGTTGAGCAGTGGTTTCACATTTTTGCCGTTTATATCCCTGCCATAAACAAATCTGTACTCGGACATAAAGTCACCGAGGCTCATCTCTTCAAACTCTTGTGTTTCAGGTCGTGCTCTATATTTCTCCAAAGGATTTGTCATCCAGATGTCATCATCATCACACTCTTCCAGTTGTGCCATGGGTCTGCTCATTTTAACACTTGTGTCTGTTGGCATGAAAACCACTTTTCGAGTGCACCCTTTTAAACGTAATCCACAAGCTCTGGCCACACATTCCTGAGCGCTCACTTCTCTGCTTTTGGAATAAGCCTGCATAACCTCCTTCATCTCATCACGTTCATTCAGTTTTTCTTTGCCTATATTCTTCACAACAGAATTCAAATGTTCACTGAGTCCAGCCTCTGACTTTGAAATATAGCCACAGATGTACTGTATACAGGGATACACTCCGGTAACTGGTTGTATGTCCATGTTTGCTCTCCATGCTTTCAATAGTTGGATATTGTGATTGTTTACCCAAGCATCTTTCGGCTCACGCTTGTACAAAACCTTCGGGGACTTGGTCATGCCATGCAAACATTGTTCATATTCCTCCATATTCATTTCACATTGGCTCAAAACCTCCTCTGTTTTCTGACAAGTGCTTTCTGGTTTATGGAGTAAGGTCTTGAATGACTTGAGCTTTTTCATGGATTTTTTTGACACTTTTTCACAATTTTCAGGTCTTGTGACCATGGTCTCTTCGACTGGACACTGTGGAAAACCAAACCTGCAGCCTTTATTTGTGGTGATATGACATGTTCTCGTGTGATTTTTGCTGTGCATTTGAACTTCGCACACCAGTTTGTACAGTTCAGGATCTTTGTCTGGATCGGGAAGTTTAGCTGAAATATATTTGTCAACAATCTCACAGAATTTCTGCTCATCCTCGATATCAATTTCGTCAGACGTCCACACTAGTCCGTGCACATGAGGACTTCCGCGGGCTTGAAACTCGATTCTGTAAAAGTAATCCTTCACTTTACCAAGTGGTTGGGCAGGGGAGTTGATCAAGTATTTGAATAAACCTTCTACACGCTTGTCAAACATTCTCATTGTCGTTACTACGTTACTCCTGAGAATTTCAGTCTTTGTTTCCCAGTCTAGGTCCTCAAATTTGACAGTTTCACCTTGTTGTGCTTTTATTGCTTCAACAAACTCAGGCCAGTGGCTTAGCTCAGCTGCTGAGAAGGACACAAAGTATGTGGGCTTATCGATTGTTCGAACGATTGCATACAAGTCCAGCTTAGTTTTATGATGGTAAGGCGGAGTTCCTCTGAGTGTTATCATAAATCTTAAAACATCCCTGTGGCTGATGAGTCTTTCCACCTCCTTCTGGTCTCTCAACATTGCGGCGGTTATTTTGTGTCCAGCTCTTGTGAATGGTTTGGCTTTGCGTAGCTGTATGCTCATATTTGACCGTGCCATATATATTTCAATCACATATTGAGCCATGAATAAGTACTCAGTTTCACTGGCAAATCTGTTATCAACATGAAACAGCCTGGATTTGAAATACCTGCTTGGAGTCAGTTTAATAGGTCTCTTTGCATCAAACGTGTTCACACCGGTTGGAAACTGTACTGGAAAGGCTTTGGATTCAAGATTTGGTATTTTGAAGAAACCAACTGGGCTGTTCTTCTCGGCAGGTGCAATGCAGTATGCAGAGTCATTGTGACACAAAACCTCGTCTGAAATGTCAAGCGGCTGAAGACATGATTCAAAAGCAACTCCACCACATGGCGTATCTGCTTCATCATCTTCCTGCTGTGTTTCATTGTCATTGTTATTTGACTCTCTGTCCATCTCATGGTTATCGTGTTCACTGTCCATCTCATTCATGTGATCATGTGACTCTGTTTCCATCTCATTGTCATCCACTTCACTGTAACTCTCAACAGGATTGTTTGATTCATTTTCCACCTCATTACTTGGCTCAGCTTCCATCCCATCATCTAAATCACTGTTCATCTCAACGTGATTATCTGATTCAATCTCCATTTCATGCTCAACACCATCATTTGATGCAGTTTTCTCATCACACAGTGCATCTTTCTCAAAAGCATCAATCTCCATTAAATCAGCGTCATTAAAATCACCGTCTCTCATGTCATCACTGTCACTGTCACTGTCCGGTTGGAGTGTGGGGTCACATAATTCTTGATCATGATTGATTTTAATATCCTGGTAACATGGACTCATCTCCTTCAGTACCTCCAAAGCTCTGATGACTCGTGGCCAGTTTACAGTCTGCATAATGTAATGTCCTTTATAAGACTGCTTTCTCTTTATTTTGATCCGTATGGTCTGAGACTGTCCTATAACTCGGGGCAAAGTCTGTACAACATCCTCAACATCAGAAGCCACTAACACCACGTTTCCTTTTATCGCTCTCTGTTTGCCTTTAGGGAGAATCACCACTCTTTGAAATGAAATGACTTTTTTCACCATGTGTCTTTCTGCTGTGTTTAAAACAGACAACTCAGGGGGAATATCCACTAGTTCCAGGTTATTCACTACAGCGAGAGCAGGCATGGATCCTCTCTTTAGGTATAAATGACAAGTGTGACAAATCCACTCAGATTTCCTCTCCTCAGGTACATTACATGACTGTTTAAGGCACTCATTGTCACAAATGTGAACATATCGACCTGTTAAACACCTTTCAACCACATGAGGATTTATTTTGTAAAGTGACCTCTTGCAGCGCTTGACTTGGTTTTCAAATGATGCTTTATAACAGACCGTGCAAACATATGTGGGATAGCTTTTACAATGAGCTCTGAAAGCATTTAAAGACTTGGCCCAGAGTCGATCTTCCTTTGTTTCCTTTTTCTCACTCCGTGTTACTTTACACGATTCAATACGTTGTCTGTTCATCTCTCTGTATTTCCTCTTTATGTTAGTTGCACACCTCATTTTGCCAAGTATGTTTGATTCATAATTGTGTTCATACTTCAAGCGCATCATTTCCCTCATAACAGACTTGTGTCTCTGCCTGAAAGCTTCATTCTCTGCATATCGATGTCTTTTATATGCTTTCTGTTTCTGTTTAATTATAGGACTCATTTTGTATTTATTACAGATGTAATTCTTTTGTCTAAGTTTGAAGTTTTCATCATCTCGATATTTATCCTGAATGTATTTCCTTTGTCTAAGTTTGAAGTTTGCATCATCTTGATATTTATTTTGAAAGTACAGTTTTTTTCTTATTTTGAAGTCAGTGTCATCTTTATATTTATTTAGAAAGTACTGCCTTTGTCTCATTTTAAAGTCTGCATCCTGTTTACATCTTTTCTGAATGTATTCCCTTTGTCTTTGTTTGATACTTGGATCAGTTGCATACTTCAGTTTGCTGTAATTCCTCACTTTCTCTCTGAAAGCTGCGTCACTATGGTAACGTTTAAGAGTGTTTTCAACCTTTTGTTTGTATTTTTCTTTTGCTTCCTCACTTGCAGATTCTGTTTTTTTTTGTTGCATTAATTTCTTCACATATTTTCGGCGTAGATGTTTTGACCTTTTACTCACATCTCTGTCACTAACAGTTAAAACACTTGCTCGTTCTGTTTTAGAAACACTTGGGCCAGTAGTTTCATCAGTATTTAAAGAACCAATGTGTGGTTTCTGTGGTTCAGTAGAGTCTTTGAAAACAGGCTGATCTTGGACAGGAACATTTGACTCAACGTTTGTAACATGTGACTGGGTTTCATCAGCTGTAGAGGAGCTGGCCTCACACACAGTCAGGTCTACATGAGCAATGTTTTCATTATCTGCTGGTTTGCATGATGACATAGACTTACTGCAGCTGGCAGCCGGTTGTGATTCTGATGTATGTTGTGAAGGATCTGGCACATGTTTGATCACGGAAACAGGTTGTGCTGCAGGAGTTTTTATCAAAGGTGTCAAAGGTTCACTCGAGAAAATGACAGGAACAAGATCATATTGCTGTCCACCTTTTGTTTTTATTTTATTGTGAAAGTCCATAATTCTGTCAATCATTTTGTTCAGTTGTCTAAACTTAATCATCACTGCCTTTTTACCATGAGGAAATCCACTGGAATCTCTCGAGTGTGGATCGAACAGACCGAAGTGATCACTGTTATCTCTGAACACAGCTATTGTTAAGCTGGACATGATCAATAATGCATACTGGTGTTCATTACGTAGACAGTTCAGTCTTTCTTTGAGCGCAGGGTAAGCAGGATTTCGAACATGTTTGAAATATCCGCACAATGGTGTGTACATGTGGAGCTGATGCGTGTGTGTTTTTCCCTGCACAATTTCTTGATCTACATCTTCAGCTGCCAAGAAACCGTTACGCCTTTGATCAGGTAATCTGTTATTGATTTTGTGATACAGTTGATCTCCTCTGTCCAAAATTAAATCCAAATCTCCGGTGGTCAGGTTTTCATTTTCGTGAAGAAAAGCGAGAAATGCAGCAGAATTAGCAGTACAGAACTATTTTGTGAAGGATTTGACGTACGTTTGATGATGGGAACAGGTTGCACTGGAGGAGCAGTTTTTATTAAAGGTTCACTCCGGAAAATGAATTGGACGAGCTCATACTGACAACTGCCTTCTGTTCCAATATGGTTGTGAATGGCTACAATTCTGTCAATCATTTTGTTCAATTGTCTGAATTTGATCATGACTGCAGTGCCTTTATTGTTACCGCGACAGAAGCCTTTTTTATCTCGTGAGTGACAGTCGAACAAACCGTACCTTCCACTGTTATCTCTGAAGACTGCTACTGTTAAACCATGCATTATCAACAGCGCATACTGTACTTCACCACGTAGACAGTTCAGGCTTTCTTTGAGCGCAGGGCAAGCTGGATCTGTAACATCTTTGAAACATCCACTCACTGACGTCCTCATGATGAGTTCATGTGTGTGTGTCTTTCCTTGCACAAACTCTGCATCTACATCATCAGCTGCCATGCAACTGAATTTACCTTTTAATTTGTGCTTGTTTGTTTGATAGACTGCATCGCCTCTGTCCAAAATCAAATTCAAATCACTTGTGGTCAGGTTTTCATTTTCATGAAGAAAAGCGAGGAAAACAGCAGAATTTGCAGTACATTGTGTGTTTGGTGAGCTGTATTTTTTATTGTTCTGAGAATAAGACGCTTGGACAGACTCTTCCTCTGGAAACGGTTGCTGTGTTTGATCCATTGTGTCAGACCTGGGCTCAGTCACATTAGAGAATTCTCCAGCATTTACTTTGACAATAGTAGGTTGATTTACCTTTATCTCAACTATATGTTTGTCTGGTGACAAAGCTTTACTACAACATTGATCTGGCTGTGTTTCATGAGCACTGTTTGTTGAGACTTGAGACTCTGAAGGTACAACATGAGGTTGATCTGGTTTAGACGGTATTGTAGCCTGTACTGTAAAGTTAGCATCACCTTTACTTATCTTTACATCAGCCGTCACTGTAAGTGGAGCAGGTCCTTGGTTCACAGCAGTTTGCATCACCTTTGTTTGACCTGGAACAGCTGACTGTAATGGAACTGCACTGGACTCGTCTGCCATCGTTACCTTCATCTTGGCTGTAGGTTCACCATCTTTAGCAGATTTCCATCTCTCAGATGCAGAAAGCGAGCGCTTGGACTTTCGTGGCATTTTTATTTACACAATATGCACTTATCGATTAGAAAGACTTAGCAGTTAGATACTTAGTGTTAAGATGGCTTTAAAATTCTAATAAACGAGCTTGCTTAATTGAAATATGAGACTTAGTATGTACAATTTGTTTACCCAAAATGTTTTTAATATCTAAAGTAGATCTAATATTTTTTATGCTGCCTTGAAAGTTTGTTTTATTCCAGCTCGTGCTTTAAAATCACACGCACATAAATTTAACACCTTGTGAATAGTCCACCTAAACTATACCACTAATCACTTACAGAAATTAATGCCTTGTGAATTGTCTACTTAAAATATCAACCTATTACGTCAAATATGCTACAATAAAAGCTTACTGAAACAGTTTCAAGACCTTAAAAATAAATTACAATATCTCTGGTCTTTACAATTTCTTGCAAGACTGTTGCCCCTGTAGCAGAGGACAAAGCAAACTTTTTATGGGCAAAAATATTTCACTATATATTTCAAAAACAATGGCCTGGGCTTCTTTTCTGAAGTAGCAATGCCTTGGGCAGTCTTTCAGGATCAAGATGTATAAACTACCTTTCTACAACCAATTCACTCCCGCTTCAAAAGGAGTCTAAAATATATATGTTAAACTGAACAAAAAACAAAGTATAATTCTGTTTTTATTAAAACACCAAACAGATGAGTCAATTTACAAAACAGAAATAAAACTAAAGTTTCTGAAGAAATAACTAATATATTACTAATATATTACTTTTAAACACTGAATTTTAATCAAATGTGACGAGTCTACCCTTATGAAAAAGTTATAGGCCAAAATACCAGCAAACAAAGTTCTTTCACTGAGGCACTTGCCAAGTATATAGCTATTTTGATACTCAGTACACAACTTATGTATCTTTTCTTTCAAGTCTAATTAGCAAATGAGTAACACTCGATGTGTGCTTCTTGCTTTTCTGTGGTCGTCAATCAGGGCTCAGAAATCAGAAAACACTTCAATACTTCCTTTTCACCAACTCAGCTGCAGGTAGAAGTCACCAGACTCTGGGAAGAATACAGGACTTAGACAGATTAAAACAAATGCCAATTTAAAATGATGGCTTCAAAAAAGGCTAAACGTGGAAATATGCCAAATGCGTTTCAAAATCTAGGAATTTAGAAAGTGTGCAAAAAGTTGTTAAATCACGCAAAAAAGGGTATTGCTACTCAATCTATTTCCAGTAACAATGTATTAAATGTGATGCAAAAGTATTCTCAAATGTATGAATCAACAAATAGCTTCAAAAATGTAATAAGTAAAAATGAGGAGTTTGGTTCCAAAACGCTATAAATCCATTTTGAGTAATTTGAGTAAAAATGTGTTTTCTTTAGCAAGAAAGTGGTATGATGAAAACCATAATTTTCTTTTCCAAACTCCTATACAGCATCTCAAGGTTGTAATAACAATAACATTTCAAATCTAGATTTTAATATTTCAAGATTTATTTGAAAAATCAGATGATTTTTTTGTCAAAACGCTATAAATCCACTGCATCTCTTTTTATAAACATAGCGTGGAGTCGTGGGCGGATGAAAACCACAATGTTCTGTTTCTAAACTCCCATAATAGGATTTCAGGATTGTAATAACAATAACACTTAAAACTCAGGTTTTGATATTTTAACATTTATTGTAAAAAACAGAAGATTTCTTCTCAAAACACTATAAATCCATGCTTCACCAGGCATGTGCACCTACACACTCTTTCCCTTACTCCCAATCTCGTTCTCCCACACTTTCCACACCAACAAATTCATCCTTGCACATTAAAGCCGAATTTCACTGCATGTTCTATCCTGTGGGAGTAAGTCACTAAATGCAAGTCTCGAGTCAAGTCGTGAAGGTCCAAGTCGATTGGTCATGGGGTCGAGTCAAGTCGAGTCATAGCTTTTGTCAAGTCAAATCTTTCTTTAGTCGGTAAGTCACAAAGGTCAGCGTTAAGCCTAATTCTTCTTTTCAAAATGTGTTTAATTTACTTTAAAATATAAAGTGCTTTCTCAAGATTTAGCGATTTTGAAAATGTAGCCTAAAATCAAACTTTTAAAAATCTAATTGATTTGGATTTAAAGTCTAATTAATATCGCCACAAAGTCTATCACTCCAGTCTATGTACAACATTTTAAGGAAGGGGGCCCGGGGGGCCTACATCAATTTTTTTTTAAACAATCTTTTAAACATGAGCTGCTTTTCCCTGCAGTCTGAAAGATAAATATAACATATTTTATGTTTTGTTAGTTTCTGGCAGTGTTTCTGTCAGTGGTTCCCCCGTAATGCCCCAGCCCCTGTATACTCGGATTCGCCCCTGCTCAAAGTCGATTCCGCACAGCCTTCAGTCCCGCTGTCACTGGGCTCTGTGTGGTTGCGGAAAACAACAACTAAATGCTGTAACTTTAGTGAGAAAACACCGACAACGAAAAGCCCCCAAGATTTCTGTCAATAATCCAGCTCTTAAGCATCGTCGTTCTGGAGGCTCCCGTCTGTGCCTAGCTTCAGTCATTGTTTCAAACGTTTTCCTGTCCTTAATAAATGTCTATGGATCTTCACCTCTTCACTCACTGTAGAAAACTTTTAATGCATCCAAAGAAACACACATTTCCTCCTGCCTTTTCGCGCTGTATTGATTAGACGCGCTCCGCCGGGAAACAGAAAAAGCATGTGGCTAATTACCATATGTAAACATAGATGCGCCGCTTTTACGCAATGAATCCTGTTCTTTCAACAGTTATGCTCAAATAAATAATAACTATAAAGTCACAGCAAGTCATTGAGAGTCATTGGCCTCAAGTACAAGTTAAGTCTCAAGTCAAACAGCAAGTCCCAAGTCAAGTCAAGTCTCGCTCTCCCGTCAGATAACCCAATGATACGCATACAACAAACAGAAATAACTTCATCTTCAGTTCTAGTAAACATTTCGTTAATAACATTTAACTCATTCAATACGCTGCAAAAGGTGGCCTTGCAGACCGGGACTTTCGTCGGATGGTCTACACACAAGTTGTATTCGGTGGTGACGGCTCGCTTTTCTTTTCTCTATATATTACCTCACTGTTATCAAGACGTTTATAATGCCGGTTCCGCTCAGGGCGCCACCTCCACGACGAAGAATGGTGCGCTGTGATTGGTTGAGTGGATTTGTGTCGTTCTGCTAAGAAACGGAATGGGCGCTTATCGCTGCTTGGAAAGAAACGGAGGATGCAGGGCAATATAATACGGCGGTTATCGCGTTTTGCGGAAAATTTCTTATTGGCTTTTCAATAATGGCCAAATACACTTCTGATTTTGGCGCTAACTCATTTTTTTTTTAAATGGCGCTTATAGCGTTTTGGAACCAAACTCCTCAAATACTCAGATATTCAAAAGGCTTTCTCAGATAATCAGATTTGATATTCAAAAGGCTTTCTCAGATTTGATATTCAAAAGGATTTCTCAGATATTCAGATTTGATATTCAAAAAGGCTTTCTCAGATTTGATATTCAAAAGGATTTCTCAGATATTCAGATTTGATATTCAAAAAGGCTTTCTCAGATATTCAGATTTGATATTCAAAAGGCTTTCTCAGATATTCAGATTTGATATTCAAAAGGATTTCAGATTATTTCAAGGATCACCTTTCCAGGGTGATAATCAAATATTCAGTCAGGGATCACCTGGCCTCTGCGGACCAGGATGATAGATATTCAGTCAGGGATCACCTGGCCTCTGCGGACCAGGATGACAAATATCCAATCCAATCCAATCCAACTTTATTTATAAAGCACTTTAAAAACAACAGCGTCGACCAAAGTGCTGAACACAACAATGAGGATTACATTAATAAAACAGTAAAAACAAAAGTACAAAACATTCCAAAGTCGAACTTCTCAGGTTGTGTTAAAAGCCAAGGAAAAAAGGTGTGTTTTAAGAGAGGATTTAAAAGGAACAAGAGACTCTGTCTGTCTAAGGTGCAGGGGCAGTGCGTTCCACAGTTTAGGACCAGCAACAGCGAAAGAACGGTCGCCTCTGGTTTTTCTTTTTGTTTTGGGAACAACCAGCAAAGACAGATCTGCTGACCTCAGGGAGCGTGCAGGGGTATAGGGCTGCAACAGGTCAGACAGATACTGAGAAGCAAGACCATGAAGACATTTAAAAAAAAAAAAAATTATCTTAAACTCAACACGATATGAAATAGGGAGCCAGTGCAGTGACCTCAAAACTGGTGTAATGTGCTCTCGCCTTTTGGTGCCAGTTAAAAGGCGAGCAGCAGCATTTTGTACAAGTTGAAGTCGAGCGAGAGACGACTGATTGAGTCCAAAATAAAGTGCATTACAATAGTCTAAACGATTTGTGATAAAAGCATGAATTAAAATCTCAAATAAATGCTGAGGAACAAATGGTTTTGCTTTGGACAGTTGCCTGAGCTGATAAAAGCTGGACTTTACAACAGATCTGATCTGAACGTCAAGCTTCAGAGCACTGTCCAGCTTCACACCGAGGTTTGTCACAGTTGGTTTTAAGTATTCTTCTAAAGGACCCAAATCCACAAAAGAGGAGGGGGCATCTTTTGGGCCGAGCAGCAAGACCTCAGTCTTTTTGTCATTTAAATGTAGAAAATTTAGTGACAGCCATTCATGAACTTCCTCAATACACTTCAAAAGTTGCTTTGTACAATATCCATTGCCATGTTCCAACGGTAAATAAATCTGGCTGTCATCAGCGTAGAGATGGAAAGCAACATTGTGCTTACGCAAGATGGACCCGAGTGGCAGGAGGTATAGTGAGAACAGAAGAGGGCCAAGTATAGAGCCCTGGGGCACACCATATTTTATGGGAGCAGTGGCGGACTCTACATCTCCGATTCGAACACAAAAACTCCTGTGCGTAAGGTAGGACCTAAACCACTTAAGGGCACTACCACGAATTCCCACCCAGCTCTCCAAGCGAGACAGAAGTATCTGATGATCTATTGTGTCGAAGGCTGCGGTTAGATCAAGCAGGACAAGTGCAACACAGTGGCCAGAGTCTGTGGCTAAAAACACATCATTAAGTACTCTTAGCAGGGCTGTCTCGGTGCTGTGACGATTCTTGAACCCTGACTGGAACGTCTCAAGAATGTTGGACTCCTCCAAAAATGTTTTTATTTGGCCGTAGACCACTTTCTCCAATACCTTGGAGAGAAAGGGGAGTTTTGAAATGGGCCTAAAATTTGTTAAAATGGATGAATCAAGGCCAGGCTTCTTAATCAGTGGTTGAACAGCAGCATGTTTAAAACAAGTGGGGACTGTCCCAGTAGTTAAACTACCATTGATAATGTCAACAGCAAATGGCGCTATAGTGGGAAAAACTTCCTTAAGAAGTCTGGGTGGAAGTGCATCGAATGGTGAACCAGAGGGTTTCATTCGACCAACTAAGTCACTCAAAAAGGGCAGACTAACACGCGCAAAATTATTAAAGACAGCAGTACAAATATATTCAGTCAGGGATCACCTGGCCAGCTACGGACCAGGATGACCAAATCTGGAAAAATGCCAGAATAATAGCAGAGGGGGGGGGGGAGAGGTGGACAGCCAGATATCGAAGAGATCGATATTGAACCCTAAGATAGCGGTGAGTGTAAAGAGGAGAATGAGATCAGTGGTTAAGTTAAACTAATTGGAAAGTCTGGAAGATAGTCAAGTTAAACAGTGGGAGGGACAGCGATAAAGAGGGTTGGGTCCACCAGGACAGACCAGTTCCTCTGCACCTGGGACAAACAAAAGCACAAGTGTTTAGTGTTTACGACACTTTGTACTTTAATACATTTATTAATTGAAATGAGACACTGACCTGAAGATGAGAGGGTCTTTACCAGAGATTGTGAAGAGGACCAAAAAATAAAAGTGAAAAGGTAAGTTACTCAGTTGAAGTATAGAACGGTCATGCAAATAACAGATCTAAATTTTACCTGGAGCAGGAGATGACTGTTCGATGACGCAGCTGTAGAGGAAAAACAAAATGTTTGTCAGCACTTTGATCCAGTTTTAGTCCTCTAATAGTCTCCTTACCCTAACACTATATATTGAAGATTCAATAATAAAAAACAAAAAAACGTGATTAATAAATGAGCCAAAATACCATTGGATATGTATTACTAAACTTGCAATGTAATTTGCCGTATATTGGTTTGGGTTGCTGCGGGCGGCACGGTAGCACAGTGGTTAGTCTTCTCGCTTCACAGCTAGAAGGTCCAGGGTTCAATTCCCACCTGGACGGGGCCTTTCTGTGTGGAGTTTGCATGTTCTCCCTCTGTCTGCGTAGGTTTCCTCCGGGTACTATGGTTTCCCCTACCACTAAAAACATGTACAATAGGCCAGGATGATGTGTGTGAGTGAATGTATGGTGGTAGTCAGAGGGACCGTTGACGCAGATGTGTGCAGTCGCGACAGCGCTTCTGTCAGTCTCCCCCGGGGGAAACTGAAGCTACAAACGTAGCTTACCACCACCGAGTATGGAGTGAATGTACAATTGTCTCATGTGGCTATGTCTGTGAAAGACAATTTATAGATTTCAAACTTGTATTTATCAGCAGTAACACTTAGATTCAGTATCTAACCCATTTACTTACTTTAATCAACCAAGAGACTTTTATGGACAGGCCACATGCAACCTTTGTCCAAAGCAGTGAACAGGAGCCTGAAAAAAAAAAAAAGAACGGTCAGCTGTGTTTTACAATATATTGAACAGTGAGAAGAAGCATGAGTTGGGCTCTTGAATAAAGGAGAACAATCAAGGCTTTTCTTAGTGTTGGATTATGATTTCATATCAGTTTTTTTTCAGCCTGATTTTTGTCCCACAACTATTCCAATTGGCCTTAACTCCACTACTTTCTTACATAAGCTTAACAATCCTCTTAGTGGCCTACACTAGTTGGTCATTAATCATTCAGTGTTCACATTTGGTCACTAATGTTTAAATAACCAGGTCATTGATACATCTTGTAGCTGACTTCCATCTTTCAGCTAATATTGTTAACTAGCACATGCCGCAATTAACCCATGCAAGATTAATACTGATTTACTTACTTCAATATATGAAGTAATCATCACCCAATAGTGCAATTTTATCCAGACCAGGTAAGGGTTAACAGGGCCTGGAAAAGAAGAGAAAAACCATTAGCTGTGTATCACAACAGGTAGGAAAACCATCCATCCATCTTGTTCCACTTGTCCGTTGCGCAGCTGTTGGAGCTGCCCAAAACACATTGCACCAGCCCCTATGGCTCCTCCTGCAGGTGGTGGGTCCACAGAAGGAAGGTAGGAAAACAACCAGGCTTTAAACAATCAGCATTACGATTTTTTTTTTTAATGGACATGTCACGCAAATGGGGCTTAAAAATACTTATTTTGGGTACCTCAGCTTTGATATTTTACGTTTTATCATTTGAAATTATTTCTCTAAAGAATTAAATAGTACCAATGAAATGCAGGAGAAAGAACTGGTGATGATCTTGACTGGGGCTCCTCCTACTGGCAGCTGTAGGAATAACTTTCCAAAATAATAACTTCGGGCTAGGACGTCAGGCACTGTGAGCAACTCCAGTACAGCATAATAGAGCTTATGCATATGATGTCATAACATACAGTGGGAAGAAAAAGTAATTTCTCCCATTTCTGCCTAAATGTGGTCTGATCTTCATTAAAATCAATGAGTAAACAGTTTATCATATTTTTATTGGCCATGACATGTAAACATTCACAGGAGAGCATGGAATAAAGTACACCACCTGAATCTCACTGAACTACAGCAGTTTTGTAATGAGGAATGGTCCAAGATTCATCCTGATCGTTGTGAGCGTCTAATCTGCAACTACAAAAAAGCTTTTTTTTTTTTTTTTTTTTCAAAGATATTTTGCTTAAAGACCTGAGACATTCACAACAGCGCAGAATATGTAAGTTTACCCCTGTAATAAATATCTGGCTGATTCTTCTTTTGCGGCAATAATCCAAATAACGTTGGCTTTAAAAATGTGGAGGACAGTTTTTTGTTTTGTTTGAACAATGACACTATTCTATTTCTATACCTGCCCTGGACCAGGTTCACTCTACTGTGCAAAATACTATGGGGTTTAAACCACAATGGAAAGTGAGCTATATCAAGCTGCGTCCACACCGCACTCTTTTCGGGCATCAAAAAAGGGCCCAAAGCCCCTAGTTGGACTTGTGCATACTGAAGTCAGACGCTACAAACTCGCTCTTGCCGCGCGTCAGTTCAGAGCAAGTTTGTAGCCATCTTGGTTTTTAAAATAAATAAAAAACGTGTTTTGAGGCTCACGAGTCCCTCTTTGCTACTGCCGTGTCCTATGGACCTTTAACGATATCTTTATCCAGACTATACGCTTGAATTCAGGGACATCATTTGTGCCCATGGCAAAGCTAGGTTAGCTTGTTACAATGGCCTGCACCTCATTGATGAAAAGTGTGCAAGAAACCACTAATGCATTAAGCCCCGCTCAGTGTGTGGAATCTTTATGTAGATGATGGTTTAATTTACTTTTTTTCGAGCAAATGTCTCATTTTTACATGATCTTTTGGAGCTTTAGCTTGTGGCATTAGCTTACTCCGGTGTGAATGCTACTGGTATGATCAGGCCCAAACACATTCCTGCGCAGATTCAGCCTCTGAAATCAGTTTTGCCGTCACTTTTAATCCTTAATGTTTAGGTAAAAGAAACACAGATGTGTGTCTTAAAAGTCCCAGAGCTGATGTTGCTCTGGTCCACAA
Organism: Proterorhinus semilunaris; assembly: GCA_021464625.1. Classification (NCBI taxonomy): domain Eukaryota; kingdom Metazoa; phylum Chordata; class Actinopteri; order Gobiiformes; family Gobiidae; genus Proterorhinus; species Proterorhinus semilunaris. The sequence goes on from CM038354.1 coordinate 21,640,388, forward strand.
CATGGTGAAGCTAATTCACCATGATCTGCCCCGGTGGCTTAGCTACAACGCACTTCACTGTTGGAGAAAGCTCCTGATTGGTCGACTCTCGCGAATGTCTCCAAAAGGTTAAACATTTCCCAACTCTAGCGTTGGCCGCACAGGAGGAGCGTAACGCGCCGAGTTACCCCTTGACGCTTCCCGAAGTAAACCTGACGCTTTTGGTGTGGACGCACCATTAGTGATACAGGAAATGCTAGGATCGAGGCTTGAGTACCTCCTCAAAAATAGCTTTGACATAGGAGCACTATATGTGAGGGATGAGCTATGCACTCGTCAACAGGTGCATTAAAGAAATCAGACTTTGATTAGTGATATGACGTAAACTCAATCCTCATGTAGTGTACTCAATGTACACTACATCCTTCTGTTCCACCTGAATACAATGTGCCATCGTACAACTACATTTCAGTTAAAACTGCCCAGTATTTATTTTGTGCACATTCACTCATTAAACAGCATTTCTTTTTACGTGCTGCAACATACAGCTAAAAAAACAACAATGCAGCTGATACTGCAGCTCAGTAATAAATGGAAAGCTCCATGTAATATATTCTACTGGGCTGTTTATTACATTTAGGGATGCACGATAATACCGGCCGCCGATAATTATCTTCATTTTTGACGCCATCCCTGATCAAAAAAATAATAATTTGGCCGAAAATTAGGCCCGATAATTATAAGCTCAAATTGCTTTGACTCTGCTGCTCCAGCTCGCTGCCTTTCGCTCAGCACCGGCGGCGCCACCTTGCTGCTACTGCAGCCCGGAGCTGCTGCAGATTTACAGCAGCAGATATGCTCACCCGGGACGACTTCTGCACTGTTTTAGCTGTAAAATACGAAGAGTATTCCAGCGAAACAACGCTGTGCAGTCGCTCTCCGTGAAGGAAGAGTTTTTTTTTTACTTTTTACATTGAAGTAACAGCAACATATTCACAGGATAAAAAGAGAAAAAGACAAGGAATAGCAAACTGCGGAGTTTTTAACACTTGAACAGAGCGGGTTCAATAGCCCCGTGATCAAAGCGCTATGAACAAGAGAAGTTTTACATTTACGAAATGAGCCACACGACAAACAAATTAGCTCCATGCAGGAGCGAGTGTCTTATTTGGTGCTGTCGAATGGCATTAGTCAAACTTGAATCTGTCACAGGCACGGATTTGGCATCACCTCTCTTGTCAGCAGCAGGTTACAGCAGGAGGAGACAAGTCTAGACTCAGTAAAACACTGTGTATATTCCAGTATTGTATAAGCCATTACTATGATAAAACAAAAACAAAATACTAAGAAGGAAGTTGTAATATTTTAACAAGATGTGACGCAGATGAGCAGAGACAGATCTGCTCAGATGATGGAACAGTAAAAACCCTGAGCTTAAAGGTGGAGACCCAAACCAAAGTAAAACTCATTTGATCTATATTTATACACTTGTATATTTTTTTCTAATACAGGCTTGTAAAGCGCAATACAAGTGTAAGGCATAATAATAATTATTATTATTATTGTGCATCACTAATCACATTCAAAAGAGCTGCTCCTATAGCAATAACTCCCTCTCCCCCTCTTCCTCAAACTGTAATATAATGAAACTACAAAATTGATTCAAATAATTTCACTGCTCATTCTTGGTTTACTTATGTACATTATTTTAAGCTTCTCAGTACAGCCTGGACTTTAAAATGTTACGTATGAAACACTTCTTCCTCAAACAAATATGGAAACCCCAATTTTAAAGCTTCATTTTGAGCGTTTTAACTCACTGCACTAGCACTAATTAGGACTTGATTAGGAGCACAAACAGATGTTTTTAGTTGTTAAGTACTCACCAAAAGCAGAGGATTAGAATGGAAGAGCCAACATTGAAGAGTCATTTTCAAAGGAGACAAAAAAAGAAAAACACTGATTAGTAAATATGTTAATTAAGCCTCAATCTATTTAAGATACAGTATTCTTTTTTAACTTAAAACTGTATTCTAATTGAGAACATTGTATAATATATTGTTATATGGTTGGATACATTCTTTCACATTTAAATCTTTATATGATCTCATACAAACAGAATCTCCATGTGGCTATGCAAAGTCATTTTACGAGTTTCACTCACAGGTCAGAACCTGCTAAAGAGCTGATTACACTTCATTACATGACACTCTGATCACACACTTCGTCAGACGTTGGTTTGACTCAGACTGTTAAACAGAATAGACAACTCCTCCTCACTCTTCCCCATTTACCATAATGACTACGTTCGAGAGGGAAATAATGGCGGATTTACAGACTCCTCCTCTCCAGCTCTGACGAAGCATGTTTCTAATAAGGGCATAAGTGCGGGACCTACACTGTAAGACTCAGCCCTTGCGTGATGTGTAGCTTGCACAGCTCCAATGCTACTTGTCCGACCCTCGTTAAGTATGACATTTCAAAAATTTCTTACGAAAACCAGCCTGGTGCCTCTAATAAGCCGAATGCCCATCTCGACTGCACACGCGTGGGTCAATCAGGCTCCTAATTTCGGCTACCAAACAAATCACACCGCCATTGAAATGTGTGAGCGAGGGAGCGTAAACACTGAAGTATATTGAGCCATAACCGAGAATCGTAAGGCTTACAGGAACTGGTTTAAAAGACTAAGTCTCAACACTTCTTGCAAATAATTATGTTTTCAATAACCTGAAAGCGAGGGAATAGTCAGGACGGCGGCTCCGTACAAAGGAGCGGACTATAGCGAACAGGGGAGCAACAGGACCTGGGATCAGCCTGACACAGACACCCTGACTTTTTAAGTCATTTGAATGCGTCTTGTAATCACAGGGAAAAGTTTCAAAACGGTGTTGATGTTAAATATTGTGGGTACATTTCCATCTGTCAACATAGCGACCGATTGGCCGTGTTGTTCACCATCAGATCACTCGAAAAATTACAGTCATTATTATTCAATTTAGATGGCATAGCCTATGTGTGTATGTGGCTCTTAATGGTCACAATAAAAAATTCAAGAGAGATTTTGTTTACTGTCCACCTCCTTATTGAAAAAAAAAAAGAGGAATTCTGTTTTTATTTCTCATTCCAGTTTAAATGTTGTGAATATCGGCGACATGAGGCCACATTTTCAGACCCTGGACTTTGTCCAACAGTCGCCTTCAAGGGGCAGAATTTTTCTTCCTCACATATTTATTCCAACTATGTGAACAAGGACTGGTCGTCACTTTTGAAGCATCTGTTCGTATGAACGGCAGTTTCTGTCGTTTACGCAGCCCTGTTTGTAAAAATAGACTTTAAGCTAATATTGTAACAGGCTCCATGGCGACAACGCTTTAAATCATCAACTTTCCAGCGGTTAAAACGGTCCAAATCATAGCTTTCTTTGGTGCTTTACGCTCAATATCAATATTGTTTGGTAGCCAAAAGACATTCCATTACTCATAATGCAACAGGCGAGCAGAGATGGGCCTTCGGCTTATTGTAACTAACCCAGCGTTATAACAGGAGGAATATCTAGCTGTAGAAAGTTCCAAAAAATTAGGCACCAGAATATAAAGTTGTTTTTAATGTGTCTAATAATGATTCCTAATGGGAGACTAGCGGCTATATGGAGGTACTACAGCAATGGTGGCCTCTAGTGTCGTGGTCATAAAGCAGAGCAGCCAGCGGCCATTGGTTTGACTCAACTAAAGAGGCAGTACATGTGAGGGATGACCTGTGAGCACTTGTTTAACATGTATTCACCACACAATACCATGACTCACCACAATCATATGAAGGAAAATACAGCCAGGAATTCCCACAGTTGCATGAAAGAGAAAAATCAAATCAAAATTTGATTAGTAATATGAACATAACACAACCCAACGCATACAAAGGTTTACACAGGTTACATGATAAAAAACTTCTAATTATATTTATAATTTAATGTCCTCATATATAAAAAGGGCCAATATTTTCCACAACATCTGAATAATGGATTGTCAGATTTAATGTTTTAATTGGGTTTATATAATTCATAATAATGCCTGATTCTCTCCAAACTAGTATCACTTTTTAGTACTTTCTTTGTGCATACAAAATTATTGTGTGTGCACACTTCGTTTGAGTTATTGATCAATGATTGGTAATTGATCAGGGATTAAAAACGGTCCAAGTGGTCGGGACCAGGCAAGGACCGGTCCCTGAGATGGTCTTTAAAAGTTTATTTACAGATCCAACATGACAGCAGCAGACGCGATGCCATCTTTCGCTCAAGCTTTAGACCGTGTTCTAAAAAGTTTAGCTCAAAAAAGTACAGCGGGTACCTCATACATCATCTGATACGATGATACGATTGGCTATGGCTACGTGGAGACGCATGAGAGACACTTGTAGCGCCCAATAAACGGCTATGGACAATCGTAAACCACACCTCTCCTACAAGAAAATGTATTGGTGGTCCCCAGACTACATATCATTCATGATATTAGTCTGGCATAAAAAAAATAAATAAAGAGAAACAGCCCTGTGCAGAGATGATGGTTAATTTGTAAAACATCTTCTACGATAAACTAAATTGTTTACTTAGGGGAAACATTTTTTGAGAATCGCAAAAAATACAAAGTGTGCACAAACGAAAAAATTACACTATGGGTGAATCGGACACTATGGGGGGGGGGGGGGGGCTGATCAATTATTAATAACTCAAAAACTAAGTGTGCACAAATGCTAAAATATGACACTATGGGGAGGCTGATCATTTACCAATCAATGATCAATAACTGAAAAACGTGTGCACAAATGCTAATTTTGTGTGCACAAACGAAGCACAAACAAATGACACAATTTTCAAGCAAATCGGACAATTGGGGGGGGGGGGCAAAGTTGTATGGTAAGAGCAAACTGACCAAAAACCTGAATAAAAGAAATTATTTTTTCTTCCTTAAACCCAACTACCACATAACTGCAGCTTTTAACTCACCATTAGGACAGTGGGATTACAACCAGACGCAGGTCGGCAGGTCCATATAAAAGAAAAAGAAAAAAGAACAAAGGCAGTGGTTAGTCAATTGAACAGACATAAATCTCCCATTTTGCCCCACTAGCTAAAAGGGTGCTGGTTGGAATGCCCCACTGCCCCAGTCCCAATGCCCCACACCCATTGGTCTGAATGCCCCGGTCGAGTGGTCTGAATGCCCCGGAAATTCAACAGCTCTTTTATCTAAGAATTTTACGCCATTGGGCCATACACAGATACCGTAAGATAGGGCTCCATTATTAATCACATTTATGCATTTTATGCGTCACATTTATGCGTTTTATCAACACTTGCCTACTGACTGTGCTCTTTGATATTTTTGTCTCCAATGTGGATTGGACGTAAAAAGTGCAAAATAAGTCTACAACGACAAGAGAGTCTGTATTACATGATCCCGCCCGCTCGGGACGTGAAGAACCAAGTAAGTGTGGTTGCCTAGTTACTTCTTGAGCGGGTGAGTAAAAATCGTAACTTTTCTTGTGCTTTTTTTTGGTCAGACTGACATTTACATGTGTATAAGTGAACATGTTTTTGAGCTACCGTTGTGTTTTGCCATATATGTATATTATTTAATGTATTATTTAAAGCTAGATAACCAGTTGGCTAGGTTACCCAGCTAGCAAAAGTACATTGTATTGAAAACTGTTGAATGAAAAACATTAAATCCACATTACACGTTTGTCTAATGTGCCATCAGAGATTACTTCAGGATACACTGATTGCATATGATTGCAATTATATGTTATACTACATCTAATTATAAAAGTTTTAAACATTACTTTGTATGTGGCAGGGACAGGTGTGGTCATGTGATCACATCACATGACCACACCTATAAAAGAGGGAGTTGTACATGCCCACTTCCTCTTCCTGAGCAGGCCTGTGCACATGTTGCTGTCTGGTGAGCTGAAGACATGTTGAAGTTTTAACACTTTTTATGTATCATTGTAAACAAAACACTGATGTACATTGTTTTATATTTTTTAAGGGTTCTAACAGTCCAGTCTAAAGGTATGCTTTTATATTGTAACTGTTTGTTGTTTTTACTAATTGCACTGTGCTTTTATAGGCTCAGTGCTGGTTGCCGTTTAGTTTTTAGATAATTTATTGTGCCGTTTTATTCATTTTAAACAATAGGTTAAACAATCTACCGACAGCTGGGGTGACAGGGGTTCACTTTAGGTGGTGGTTTTATTTGTAGTTTTGGTGGTGGTGGCACATGTGTATGGGTGATTTCTGTTATGGAAATGGTGTTCTTTTGTGTTCTTTTATTTGTTTTTTTTACTAATAGAATACCTCTCACATCCCAGCTCGAGGCCACACCATCCTAATAACTACTTTTAGTATTTTTGTATTTAACTGCAAATAAACTCTGCCTTAGGGCTGTTGGACCCCACACTGACTGTCTGGCTTTGTCATTAAAAGCTCACCTGTTCTCTAAACACCTTGCTAGTGTTACATTTTGATAAAAAACACAAATGTATTAGTGTGATGGAAATGACACTTCAGTTTGAATGTTTGTCATAGTTGAAGAATCACCCATTATACACAAGCTGTGTACAAAATATACAAGAGCACAGTCAGTAGGCAAATGTTGATAAAAAAACGTGAAAACGCATACATGTGATTAATATATGGAGCCCTATCTTACGGTAGCTTTGTATGGCCCCATTACCGTAAAATTCTCCGATATTTAGCTGTTAGTCAATGGAAATGTGGAGCGCAAAGTGCTAACGCTAAGCTAACGTTCGGTAATTCACTTGAGAAAGAAATTGATAAAAAGTAACAAGCAAAATGCTAACGTTTTATCAGCCAACACACACACACTCCAAAGAAGAGTACATTCCCAACATATTGACCAAATATTCGACACGTTTAAGTCGAAAACAAAATGTGAACAATTAGGAGAAAAAAGCTCCGTCCTCACCTTGAACCAGCTAGAACCGGAAAGACAGACTAAGCACGCGCAGAAGCTGGTGTGGGCTAAGCTGCGTTTGGGGAACGTAGGACATTTTAAATACCTGGCAAATATAAAACACATCTCTGGCTGTAATTTATTTTTACTAACACACTTCTACTACTACTACACTGATCAATAGTAGAAGTGGTATTAAAGGCGGCAGTAGTAGTACGCCTAGTTTATAGTTGAACATTTGCAGTTACAACTTTTTTAAGTTTGCATGTTTATCAAGCTCCACATACACCACTGTGTGCTGCACTCGTCTCAGAGAGAAAAATAGAGAAAATCCCAAACTAAAAGAGCTACAGGATGGGATAGGGGAAGACAGAGGTAAACCTGCCGTTTACACAAAATCAAGATCTCTCCAAACTTAAAGTAATCCATAAATCTCATCTCCACATCTCTTAATTTGACCTTAATCAGCCTCATATTTTTGGTTTTATGGTTACATAAAGTTACACTGGGTTTGTGGTGTGAAAAGTAAATACGTGTCCCTGTCGTCCTCTTCCTCTCATGTATATGACCCTATTACAAAAGCTCCTGCAGGGAGTCCTGGCAAAGGTTTTGACTTCAGTGAGGTCTGGAGTCTGAGTCCACTCCTCTCAGTGTGGCATGCAGCAGCTACAGACAGAACAGGAGCAGAAACGGACAGAGCTGACACAGACAGCACAGGGGAGAAACACTAAGGAATTTGACTGTAAATAACATAGTACATACATGAAAATACCAGCTTTAAAAATGTGTGTGAGATACTAGAATAAACAATGGTTCCCCCACCTCCAAGAATACACTTTGATATCTGAAGACAAGCAACAAAGACCACTTTGAGCAATATAAGCCTATAATACAATGAAACAAGACATTCCTCCATTTCTTTTTTATTGATAATTATTTTGTGCATGAGGCCAATTCCCCCGGCCTAATGCAGGGAGCAGAGAAACATTTCAGTGAAAATCGGACACAAGTTTGCAACCTCACTCAGAGTAAACCCGAGCACAGTCATCCTTAACACTCTCCAGCCCTGGAACAAATTTGACAAGAGAGCGCCACGTTCACAGTCCGTCCCTAGTGGTGAGGAGTGCACAGTTCAATCTGACAGAATTTTTATCTCAATAGTGGGTAAACATTTACTTTCTAATAAACACAAAGGGACCATTCAGCCTTAAATTTTTTAACAATTAGTCATTTTCAAATTGACAGGAAAACCTGCTCTGAGCATTTCTCGTTCAATGCTATAAAACAAAGGCCCCGTCAGTACACCCCCTGTGTTTCATTTCCCCAAGTTCCATAACAAAACAAAACAAAATATGGTAGGGGTTATGCAAAAAAACTTAAACAACAAAAGCTCAAAAATCCCAAATCTCTGCACTAATCTCAAAATTGTTTTTCCTCGAAGCAAAACCAGATATTCTCTGCCACGGTGAATATCTCTCCCTCCGTCGTCAGCACAAGTCGGTCACCATCAGTGATTTCTTCACAAGTTCCTTCAATCCTCAGTACTCGAATCATCTTGGGAGCCTCCTGTGAAAACAGTCACATAATCTCCATAAAAACAAAGTCTGTATATATGATGGTTAAAAATATGCATGTGAGAACACAGAAACACAAATCACAGACTGGGTTACAGCACAGCGCTAGATCAGATGATGAAGCAAATGACTAATTGTTCAAAAATGTAAGGCTGAATGTTCTTTTTAAAATTAGAATTTCAGTCACTGCATGAAATTCAGGTAGATTCACTCTGCACGCCTCACCACTAGGGACGGCGTGTGGACGTGGAGCGGTCTGTCGAACTTGTTCCGGGACTGGAGAGTGTTGAAGTTGTGCTTTATACAAGGGGCCACTGGACATCCTCTCCTATAGAAACACAAAGGATTTGGCTAAAGAAAATAATCTGTGCTTTATACGTTGGGTATATGTCAAGCCCTCCAACTCGTGTTTATTCTCAGTTAACTCTGATAATCTTAAATCAGTTTTGTAGCCCTTAGCTTTCAAATGAAGCGTTACACTGGCCTATAGGCTGGAGTCTCACCTCCACAGTGCGTCTGGCCTCTTTGATGACAAACTCCAGTCCTCGAAGGTGCTCTGAGTGCGGCCCGAGTCCTGGTCACTGTTGTCGTTCAGAGAAACCACCACCGCTTTGTGTCCGGGCAGCTGCAGCAAACACAAATCACAGACTGGGTTACAGCGCTGGATCAGATGATGAAGCAAATGTTTAGCCACTCAGAGCATGAAATTCTGGTAGATTCCCTCTGCACGCCTCACCACTATGGACGATCTGTCGAACTTGTTCCGGGGCGGGGTCACTGTGTTGCGATTGACCTTATTCAGGTTTCCTCTGAGTGGAGGCAGCAAACTTGTGACCGATGTTCACCAGGATGTTTCTCTGCTTCACTGAGAACTGTGGAATTGTGGAAAGAGAGACATTTTTATTACTTTAGATTTGGAAGATATCTGCATTTCGATCAGCCATTATCAGCCCACAGCAGTTATGGTAAAATACATCATATTGGCCTGGCCCAGTGTCACATAAAAAAAAAAAAAAAAAAAAAAAAAGAGTTGTAAAGTACGCATTTCCAATTAAGTAATTAACAAAAGCAGCGATTGAGGGTGGGGTTGGGAACATTGAGTACATGGCAAAGAGGTAAGCATGTCAATTTAAATACAAATGTACATTAAACATGTAAAATTGTACATTAAAAACGTAAAATTGTTAACAAATGTAAACTGCATTTCAAGACAAGCCTATTTTGATGGTCACTTTTTCAAAAGGTAGTCAGCTAGCATATCGCTATGCATTATGGGATTAGCAGCAATTGTAAACTAAAGGAGATATTAAAAGTTAAATTACTGGAGTTATTGTTCACATTAAAACACTTGGACACCACAGTGTGTAAGATGTATTTACCAGCAGTAACTCAGCAGCTAAGGGAGTTGTTCCACACTTTTTATACTGTTTTTAGCTAATGTTAGTCAATGGAAATGTATGCCAACAGCTCCAAAGATGGCGCATGGTAACAATTTTAACCATTCAGGCTTTTGCCTTCAATGTGCCACTAAAAACAGCCAAACACACAACGACATGTTTATTCATATTTGCACTATATTATAACCAACATACACAATGCTGGATGTCAACAGCGGAAACGACATTTTCTAGAAGCTTACCTTACTGATATGTGGAGCGCAAAGTGCTAACGCTAAGCTAACGTTCGGTAATTCACTTGAGAAAGAAATTGATAAAAAGTAAAAAGCAAAATGCTAACGTTTTATCAGCCAACACCAAAGAAGAGTACATTCCCAACATATTGACCAAATATTCGACACGTTTAAGTCGAAAACAAAATGTGAACAATTAGGAGAAAACAGCCCCGTCCTCACCTTGAACCAGCTAGAACCGGAAAGACAGATTAAGCACGAGCAGACGCTGGTGTGGGCTAACTCTTACCCCGCGGCCATGTCGTCTGTGCCATCTGAGACAATGATTAACATTATTGTGTGTCAATTTTGATCCGTAAATGATAGAAACTTACTTTTTTGCACCAAAACCGTAAGAATATGACGCTCGCGAGTCGACGGTCCGCCATATTGAAATGCACTAAGGAACTACAGAATGACGTCACAACAAACTGTCCAATCGTAGCATCTCCTTTTGGCACATGGCCGCGGTTCTCCGCAACGCACGCAGGGAAACTTCTACCAAAGAGTGTGAGCTGGCTCAAGATAATTAAGTCCTCCGTGTTTAGCACTCTCTGACCCGGAAATGATCAGACACAGAGGTGGAAAGGTATTATCCCTATAGCCAAAACAAATGCGGTCTTTGTAAATTTTACGCGTGGAATCTGGATGAAAAACTTTACTACATGGATTACGCGCATTCGAAAATTTGTTCAACGTTTATTTGACTGTAATAATACGTCGTAGGCGGTAAGGATCACACATCAGAAGGTAAGTTGGAAATCTGCGCTAACACCTGCGCAAAATGCTATTTTGAGCCAGACGCACGAAGGATAGGCTACAGATTCAGGCGCACTCACTATTGACGACGGTATTGCTGGGTTGCAGGTGACATCACAGCGTTCTAAAGGCCAATACAATTATATGGAGGAAAAAATATTTTGTTTTTGACAAAATTTTTGGTCTTGTACAGAGAGATCATGGACCCAGTGACTGATATTAATGATCATTTTTGTAATTCATACAATGTATGTAATTTGAACAAAAAGACACTTATAAAATAGTTACAACTTTGGGCTCTTTTGTTTTGACCAATTGGACCACACACACACAACATTTTTATAATGTTTATACCCCTGTTCAGTTTTTTGGGTTTATTTGATGAACAAAAGTGTCTAAAATGATTTTCGCCTGAATTATTCCCTTATATAATTGTTAAAATAATTTCAATTAGATGCATCTGAACCTAACAAGTCCTACAGATCTAAAAAGCCCAGGGTGTCCTGAAAAAAACAAGGTATAACAAGTGATGTATAATATTGAAATAATGGACAAAATCTGCAATTAAGTGGCAAATATAAAACACATCTCTGGCTGTAATTTATTTTTACTAACACACTTCTACTACTACTACATTGACCCATAGTAGAAGTGGTATTAATGGCGGCAGTAGTTGTACGCCTAGTTTATAGTTTTTTGTTAATGTTTTTTTTAAAGTTTGCATGTTTATCAAGCTCCACATACACCACTGTGTGCTGCACTTGTCTCAGAGAGAAAAATAGAGAAAATCCCAAACTAAAAGAGCCACAGGATGGGATGGGGAAGAGAGAGAGAGAGAGATAAACCTGCTGTTTACACAAAATCAAGATCTTTCCAAACTTAAACTAATCCATAAATATCATCTCCACATCTCTAACCTTTAGCCAGTTTTAATTTGACCTTAATCGGATACAGTGACGGAATTATTACAAGGAGTAAAAAGTACAAACAGTAAAAAAAATAAAAAGACTATAACAAGAAATGTCAGTGGTCTTGGTCGGGTCTTGGTTCAAGTGTTGGTTTAGGTCGGGTCTTGGTTGGGTCTTGGATTGGGTCTTGGTTGGGTCTTGGTCAGGTCTTGGTTAGGATTTGGTTTGGTCTTGTTTCGGGTCTTGGTCTGGTCTTGGTTCGGGTCCTTGTCTGGTCTTGTTTTGGGTCTTTTTTGGGGTGTTAGTTTGGGTCTTGGTCTGGTCTTGGTTTGAGTCTTGGTCGGGTTTTGGTCTGGTCTTGGTTTGGTCTTGGTTCGGGCCTTGGTCTGGTATTGGTCGGGTCTTTGTCGGGCCTGGGTATTGGTTCAGGTGTTGGTTCGGGTCTGGTCTTGAGTCGGGTCTTGGTTTTTTCTTGGTTTGGGTCTTGGTTGGGTCTTGGTCTGTTCTTAGTTTGGGTCTTGGTCTGTTCTTGGTTTGAGGCTTTGTGTGTTCTTGGTCTGGTCTTGGTTCGGGGTTTTGGTTCAGGTCTTGGTCTCATATTGGTATGGTCTTGGTTCTGGCCAATCCCCATTTAGTTGTATTGTCTTATACTTCTTTTATTGTGAAAATCCCCATTTAGTATTATTAAAGTGATTTTATTATGAAAATCCCTATTTAGTTGTATTATAGTGCTTTTATTGTGAAAATCCTCATTTAGTTGTATTATAGTGCTTTTATTGTGAAAATCCCTATTAGGTTACATTATACTGGTTTACATGTCAAAATCCCTATTAAAATGCATTATAATGGTTTCCATGTAAAAATCCCTGTTAGGTTGCATTATACTGGTTTATACTGTTTTACATGTAAAAATCCCTATTAGGTTGCATTATACTGGTTTACATGTAAAAATCCCTATTAGGTTGCATTATACTGGTTTACATGTAAAAATCCCTATTAAGTTGCATTATACTGGTTAACATGTAAAAATCCCTATTAGGTTGCATTATACTGGTTTACGTGTAAAAATCCCTATTAGGTTGCATTATACTGGTTTACATGTAAAAATCCCTATTAGGTTGCGGTATACTGGTTTACATGTAAAAAACCCTATTAAGTTGCATTATACTGGTTAACATGTAAAAATCCCTATTAAGTTGCATTATACCGGTTTACATGTAAAAACCCCTATTAGGTTGCATTATACTGGTTTATACTGGTTTACATGTAAACATCCCTATTAAGTTACATTATATTGGTTTACATGTAAAAAAAAACCTATTAGGTTCCATTATACTGGTTTATACTGGTTTACATGTAAAAATCCCTATTAAGTTGCATTATACTGGTTTACATGTAAAAATCCCTATTAAGTTGCATTATACTGGTTTACATGTAAAAACCCCTATTAGGTTGCATTATACTGGTTTACATGTAAAAATCCCTATGAAGTTGCATTATACTGGTTTACATGTAAAAACCCCTATTAGGTTGCATTATACTGGTTTACATGGAAAAACCCCTATGAAGTTGCATTATACTGGTCTACATGTAAAAACCCCTATTAGGTTGCATTATACTGGTTTATACTGGTTTACATGTAAAAATCCCCATTAAGTTGCATTATACTGGTTTACATGTAAAAAACCCTATTAGGTTGCATTATACTGGGTTATACTGGTTTACATGTAAAAATCCCTATGACGTTGCATTATACTGGTTTACATGTAAAAATCCCTATTAGGTTGCATTATACTGGTTTACATGTAAAAAACCCTATTAGGTTGCATTATACTGGTTTATACTGGTTTACATGTAAAAACCCCTATTAGGTTGCATTATACTGGTTTATACTGGTTTACATGTAAAAACCCCTATTAGGTTGCATTATACTGGTTTATACTGGTTTACATGTAAAAATCCCCATTAAGTTGCATTATACTGGTTTACATGTAAAAAACCCTATTAGGTTGCATTATACTGGGTTATACTGGTTTACATGTAAAAATCCCTATGAAGTTGCATTATACTGGTTTACATGTAAAAATCCCTATTAGGTTGCATTATACTGGTTTATACTGGTTTACATGTAAAAACCCCTATTAGGTTGCATTATACTGGTTTACATGTAAAAACCCCTATTAGGTTGCATTATACTGGTTTATACTGGTTTACATATAAAAATCCCTATGAAGTTGCATTATACTGGTTTACATGTAAAAATCCCTATTAGGTTGGATTATACTGGTTTACATGTAAAAACCCCTATTAGTTTGCATTATACTGGTTTATACTGGTTTACATGTAAAAACCCCTATTAGGTTGCATTATACTGGTTTATACTGGTTTACATGTAAAAATCCCCATTAAGTTGCATTATACTGGTTTACATGTAAAAAACCCTATGAAGTTGCATTATACTGGTTTACATGTAAAAATCCCTATTAGGTTGCATTATACTGGTTTACATGTAAAAAACCCTATTAGGTTGCATTATACTGGTTTACATGTAAAAACCCCTATTAGGTTGCATTATACTGGTTTATACTGGTTTACATGTAAAACCCCTATTAGGTTGCATTATACTGGTTAATACTGGTTTACATGTAAAAACCCCTATTAAGTTGCATTATTGCACTGAAGTCCTTGAAACTCCTGGAAACCTTGAAACTCCTAGAAAACTTGAAACTGTTGAAACCTTGAAACTGTATAAGTCCTTGAAACTGCTGAAGGTCAATCTCCATGGCTGACGCCATGGAGATTGACTGTCCTTAAAACTGCTGAAGTACTTGAAACTCCTAAAAACCTTGAAACTTTTGAATCCTTGAAACTGTTGAATCCTTGAAACTGCTGAAGTCCTTGAAACTTTTGAATCCTTGAAACTGTTGAATCCTTGAAACTGCTGAAGTCCTTGAAACTTTTGAATCCTTGAAACTGTTGAAACCTTGAAACTGCTGAAATTGCATACACTGTAGAAAGACCTGAATGTGCCTGAAGTCCTATTAAAATGCATGGGCCTATTAAAATGCATGGCAGAATTCTCAATGCAAATTAATGGCAGAATTCCCAAGCCCGTTTAAAAAAAAATGGAAAACTGCAGAACTCGAATTTTTTCTGAAAACTGACAAGTTGTGGAAGCTGAACATGTACAAACTGCAGAAATTGTTGAAAATGTGGAAAAAAATGCTGAAAACTATGAATTTGTTGAAGCCCCATTATAAGTCAATGGGAAAAATCGACCGATTTTTGGCCGATTGTGGAAAAACCGTGAATTGTAGAATTCCCAAAAGTAATAGCACTAATCTCTCAAACATGTGGAACGTTTTGATGTATAACTTGTGGAAATTGCTGAAATTCTGAAAGCTGTGAAACGTGTCAAAAATCAGGAAAAAAATAATTGTTTAACTAGAAACTTGCAATGGCTGAAGCCATTGCGATTGACTGCGGAACAGATCTAATGTGGAATTTAGCTGAAAAATCCTTGAAATCCTTGAAAAGGCCTTGAAACTGTTAAAATACTTGACAGATATTTGAAACTCCTGAAGTCCTTGAAACTGTTGAAACATTGAAACTGTTGAAGTCCTTGAAACTGTTAAATCCTTGAAACTACTGAAGTCCTTGAAACTGTTGAAACCTTGAAACTGTTGAAGTCCTTGAAACTGTTGAAATCCTTGAAACTGCTGAAGTCCTTGAAACTGTTGAAACCTTGAAACTGTTGAAGTCCTTGAAACTGTTGAAGTCCTTGAAACTGTTGAAACCTTGAAACTGTTGAAGTCCTTGAAACTGTTGAATCCTTGAAACTGTTGAAGTCCTTGAAACTGTTGAATGTTTGAAACTGTTGCATTATACTGGTTTACATGTAAAAAAAAACCTATTAAGTTGCATTATACTGGTTTACATGTAAAAAAAACCTATTAAGTTGCATTATACTGGTTTACATGTAAAAATGCCTATTAAGTTGCATTATACTAGTTTACATGTAAAAACCCCTATTAAGTTGCATTATACTGGTTTACATGTAAAAAACCCTATTAAGTTGCATTATACTGGTTTACATGTAAAAACCCCTATTAAGTTGCATTATACTGGTTTACATGTAAAACCCCTATTAAGTTGCATTATACTGGTTTACATGTAAAAACCCTATTAAGTTGCATTATACTGGTTTACATGTAAAAAACCCTATTAAGTTGCATTATACTGGTTTACATGTAAAAACCCCTATTAAGTTGCATTATACTGGTTTACATGTAAAAAACCCCATTAAGTTGCATTATACTGGTTTACATGTAAAAACCCCTATTAAGTTGCATTATACTGGTTTACATGTAAAAAAAACCTATTAAGTTGCATTATACTGGTTTACATGGAAAAATCCCTATGAAGTTGCATTATACTGGTTTACATGTAAAAAACCCTATTAAGTTGCATTATACTGGTTTACATGTAAAAACCCCTATTAAGTTGCATGATTACACTGAAGTCCTTGAAACTGTTGAAACCTTGAAACTGCTGAAGTCCTTGAAACTGTTGATGTCTGAAAGACCTGAAGTCCTATTAAAATGCATGGGCCTATTAAAATGCATGGCAGAATTCTCAATGCAAATTAATGGCAGAATTCCCAAGCCCGTATAAAAAAACTGGAAAACTGCAGAACTCGAATTTTTTCTTAAAACTCACAAGTTGTGGAAGCTGAACATGCACAAACTGCAGAAATTGTTGAAAATGTGGAAAAAAATGCTGAAAACTATGAATTTGTTGAAGCCCCATTATACGTCAATGGGAAAAATCGACCGATTTTTGTCCGATTGCGGAAAAACCGGAAATCGCTGAAGTACCAAAAGTAATAGCAATATTCTCTTGAACATGCTGAACATTTTGATGTATAACTTGTGGAAATTGCTGAAACTGTGAAAGCTGTGAAAGTTACCGAAAAACTGGAAAAAGATATAATTCGGAATAATAATAATAAAGAACATGAAAACCAATTATTGACTGCGGAAAGTTCCGCAGTCAATCAATAAAAGATAAAGAACATGAAAAACAATTATTGACTGCGGAAAGTTCCGCAGTCAATCAAAAATAAGTGTTGCTGTCACGCCCCTGGCTGTGACTGTGTTTCCCTGTTGTCTGTTTCCCCTCCCTTCTCTCCTGCCTGTGTGTGTGTGTGGTGTGTGTGTGTGTGTGCGGAGAAACCTGGCTGCTGCAATTACTCACTTGCTCCAGATCTGCAATCAAGCGGTGGCCTTCAAGAAGCTGCCTCCACAGTCGGAGGCTGCCAGATTGTTCCGTCAGCTTTGGTGATTGTTAGTTGGCCGCTCTGTTTAAGAGTACTTTGTTGGATATTACCAATTTGCCTGTTCCTTTTGGAAACTTGTACTTACCTCCGTCCTGTGTTCCTCCCAGATCCCGCTTTGAAGATCCCAGCCTGCAGCAGCCCACTCTTCCCAGCTACTCCCAGGAGACCAGCCCCGACTTCTACCCTCATCTTGTTTTCCTGGACAATAAAACGCACTACCTTGTGGAATTGCATCTTGAGTCTACTTTTTGGGTTCAACCAGCTCAGTCGTCACAGAACAATCTGGCCCGAAAAATGAACCCAACAGATTCAGACTCGATTTCGCCCTCCTCCATAGACCCAGAACAATTCCGACATGCTCTGGCCTCCCAGGGCGTCCTCGTCGGCCAGCACGAACAGGCACTCAAAGAGGTCATTGATCAGCTCCGAGAATTGTCAGTCATCGTGTCCCAGATTGGTCACCATGTGAACCAGCTCTCAACTGTCCTTGCCTCCTCCGCTGCAGCCAGCACAACTAACCCCTCTCCACCAGCCACTACTGCACAACCTATTGTCCGCACCAGAGATACTCCACTGTGGGCTTCAGCTTCCTGGGAGCCTCATATCCCCACTCCAGAACGTTACTACGGTGACCTTGGTTCCTGTGGTCGGTTCCTCCTCCAGTGCTCCCTGGTTTTTGATCAACAATCCGACACTTATGCCTCAGATAAGTCACGCATTTCATTTGTTCTTAGTTTACTGGGCGGTAAAGCCTCTCAATGGGCCACGGCAGTATGGGAGGCTAACTCCCCCATCTGTTATTCCTACAGAGATTTTTCTGGTGAAATGAGAAAGATTTTCGATCACCCGGTTAGAGGCAAAGAGGCTGTGAGACGTTTACTTGCGTTACACCAGGGCTCATCCTCTGTTGCTCAGTACGCCATAGACTTTCGTATCCTCGCTGCAGAGAGTAGATGGGATGACGCGGCCCTGCAGGGAGTCTTTATGAGGGGGTTAGCGGAGAACATAAAGGATGTACTTGCTGCCCAAGATGAGACTGAGAGCCTCGAGGAGCTAATTTCCCTAGCCATTCGTCTGGATAACAGACTTAGAGAGAGACGCAGAGAGAGAGTTTCACGCCAGCCTCTGTCTCGCCTGCCTTGTACTCCTGTTGCTACCGCTTCTTTCTCACCCGTACCTACTCAATCTCCACCTGTGCTTTCCAATCCCCTCAAACCTGTGGAGACTGAGGAACCCATGCAGTTGGGCCGGACCCACCTGTCGTCAGCTGAGCGACTGCGACGCCAAAGGTCTGGACTATGCATGTACTGTGGCCAGGCCGGCCATTATATCGTTGCCTGTCCTCTGCGGCCAAAAGAGAGGGCTCACCAGTGAATGGAGAGGTACTGGTGAGCCGAACATCCTCTCCCCAGTCATCCACCCCGGACCGGCTCCAGCTCCCAGCCTCGCTGCATTGGTGCGGTGAGTCCTTTCCACTTCTCGCTTTTGTAGATTCAGGGGCTGATAACTTTATTGACTCCGCTTTTATCCGCCAAGCTAACATCCCCATTAAGTCCATAGAGCCCCCCAGACAAGTTAATGCTTTAAATGGGGAGCATCTTGCAAACATCACCCACCGTACTTCTCCCATAACCCTTGTTCTGTCTGGAAATCACATAGAGGAAATCCAGTTTTTAGTCATTTCATCCCCACATGCTCCTGTAGTTTTGGGACTCCCATGGCTAAAACTCCACAATCCCAACATTGATTGGTCTGCTAATAGGGTAACCAGCTGGAGTGTATTCTGCCACTCGCATTGTCTCCGTTCCGCCATTACACTCGGTAAGACCATCGTACCTTCTCATAGTCCTTCTGACTTATCCAATGTTCCCTCAGTTTACCGTGACATTAGCGAAGTTTTTAGCAAACAGAAAGCGCTCACCCTACCCCCTCACCGCCCATATGATTGCGCCATTGATTTGCTTCCAGGGGCCCCGTTACCTACCCGCCGGCTGTATAAACTGTCCCGTCCAGAGAGAGAGGCCATGGAGCTGTACATTAAGGATTAATTAGCGGCTGGGTTGATTCGTCCCTCCTCTTCCCCTGTAGGAGCCGGATTCTTTTTTGTTGCTAAAAAAGACAAGTCTTTGCGCCCATGTATAGACTATACAGGCTTAAACGACATTACCGTCAAGAATAAATACCCTTTGCCTCTCATCGACTCCGCGTTTGAGCCCCTTTACCAAGCCACGGTCTTCACTAAACTTGACCTAAGAAGAAACGCATATCATCTAGTCCGCATTCGCCAAGGGGACGAGTGGAAGACAGGATTTAACACCCCAATAGGTCATTTCGAATACCTTGTGATGCCTTTTGGCCTCACCAACGCCCCTGCAGTATTCCAAGCTCTTGTTAATGACATACTAAGGGATATGCTGAACAAGTTTGTCTTTGTTTACATTGATGACATTCTCATTTTTTCCCAAAACCTCCAGGAACATATTCAGCATGTCTGGTTGGTTCTGCAACGCCTCCTAGAAAATAAGCTATTTGTGAAAGCGGAGAAATGTCAATTTCATGCTTCGTCTGTTGACTTTCTGGGCTTTGTCATTGAACAGGGACACTTAAAGGCCGACCCTGCTAAAGTGAAGGCTGTGGCAGAATGGCCCAGACCAGAGACCCGCAAGCAACTTCAACGCTTCCTCGGTTTTGCCAACTTCTACCGCAGGTTCATCAGAGACTACAGTAGAAAAGCAGCCCCACTGACTCGCCTCACCTCCACTGCGGTCCCATTCATCTGGTCTAATGAGGCTGACAGTGCGTTTTCCACTCTGAAAAGACTTTTTATTTCCGCCCCTGTTCTGTGCCATCCAGACCCATCTAGGCAATTTGTTGTTGAAGTCGATGCCTCAGATTCCGGAGTGGGGGCCGTCCTCTCCCAGCGGTCTCCGATAGACCAAAGACTCCATCCGTGCGCCTATTTTTCCCGCCGCCTCTCGTCTGCTGAGGTGAACTACGATATAGGCAACCGAGAGCTCCTGGCGGTGGTGCTGGCCTTACAGGAGTGGAGGCATTGGCTAGAGGGAGCGGAGCATCCATTCATTGTTTGGACAGATCACAAGAATCTCTCTTACCTCCGCTCTGCCAAGAGACTGAACTCCCGTCAGGCCAGGTGGGCCTTGTTCCTAGGGAGGTTTAATTTTGTGCTGACTTACCGCCCTGGATCCCGCAACACCAAGCCAGATGCTCTCTCGCCAGCACACTGTAGATGAACCTGAGGGGAAGGCCGATCCCATTATCCCATCCGGCTATGTTGTTGAAAATCCCTCTTCTAGCCTGTTGGGAGCGGTGCACTGGGACATCGAAAGAAGAGTCCGGGAGGCCCAAGGCACCCAACCCAACCCGACCCAGGCAATGGCCCTGTTAATCGTTTATTTGTTCCTGATGCTGTCTGATCTCTGGTCCTCCAATGGGGACATTCCAGTAAACTCACCTGTCATCCTGGGTACCACCGAACTCTGGCCTTCCTCAAACAGAAGTTCTGGTGGCCCTCCATGTGTCAAGACACTCGTGCCTTTGTTTCTGCCTGTTCTGTCTGTTCCCGCAGTAAAGCCCGCCATGAACCACCAGCTGGTCTTCTCCATCCACTGCCAATTCCCAGCAGGCCATGGTTTCACATAGCTGTGGATTTCGTGACTGGGTTACCACCATCAGAAGGTAACAATACTATACTTACCATTGTAGATCGCTTCTCAAAATCTGTGCACTTTGTCCCTCTGCCTAAGTTGCCTTCATCCACTGAAACGGCCAAATTATTGGTTAATCATGTGTTTAGGCTGCATGGTATTCCCGTGGACATCGTCTCGGACCGCGGTCCCCAGTTCACTTCACAAGTCTGGAAAGCTTTCTGTCAGGCGCTGGGGACGGGCATCTCACTCACCTCTGGTTACCATCCTCAATCCAATGGGCAGACAGAGCGAGCAAATCAGGACCTCGAAGCGGCTCTACGTTGTGTCTCAGCTCGTAACCCCTCCACGTGGAGCTCCTTTCTCCCCTGGGTGGAGTACGCCCACAACTCTCTTGTGACCTCCGCCACGGGCATGTCCCCCTTCATGGTTTCCCTTGGTTTCCAACCACCTGTTTTTCCGGACCAGGAATTGGAGGTGGCAGTCCCGTCGGTCGAGGCCCATCTCAGGTGCTGCCGCCGGATTTGGAAGGCGGCTCGTGCGGCTCTCAGACATACCGCTGCCCGGAACCGGAGGTTGGCAGACCGACACCGCAAGCCCTCGCCTGCCTACTGCCCTGGACAAAGGGTCTGGTTATCGTCACGCGATCTCCCTCTTCAGGTGGAATCACGCAAGTTGGCGCCCAAATTTGTGGGTCCTTTTGAAATCGAGAGGGTGATTAATCCGTCGGTTGTTCGTCTCAAGCTTCCGCCGTCTATGAATGTCCACCCATCGTTCCATGTGTCCCTCTTGAAGCCTGTTTCGTCCAGTCCTCTTCACCCTCCGGCCGAGCCCCCTCCTCCCGCCCGGATCATCGATAACCATCCTGCGTTCACTGTTCGGCGCATTTTGGAGGTTCGTCGCCGTGGGAGGGGCTATCAGTACCTTGTGGACTGGGAGGGGTATGGTCCGGAGGAACGTTCTTGCGTTTCGCGTCAGTGTATCCTGGATGCTTCCCCCCTCCGTGAGTTCTACAGGTCGTTCCCTGACAGGCCTGGTAGGACGTCCGGTGACGCCCGTTAGGGGGGGGGGGTACTGTCACGCCCCTGGCTGTGACTGTGTTTCCCTGTTGTCTGTTTCCCCTCCCTTCTCTCCTGCCTGTGCGTGTGTGTGTGGGCGGAGAAACCTGGCTGCTGCAATTGCTCACCTGCTCCAGATCTGCAATCAAGCTGTGGCCTTCAAGAAGCTGCCTCCACAGTCGGAGGCTGCCAGATTGTTCCGTCAACTATGGCGATTGTCAGTTGGCCGCTCTGTTTAAGAGTACTTTGTTGGATATTACCAGTTTGCCTGTTCCTTTTGGAAACTTGTACTTACCTCCGTCCTGTGTTCCTCCCAGATCCCGCTTTGAAGATCCCAGCCTGCAGCAGCCCACTCCTCCCAGCTACTCCCAGGAGACCAGCCCCGACTTCTACCCTCGTCTTGTTTTCCTGGACAATAAAACGCACTACCTTGCGGAATTGCATCTGAGTCTACTTTTTGGGTTCAACCAGCTCAGTCGTCACATTTATTCCACATCAATCGGCCTCATATTTTCGGTTTTAGAGACTAATTTAGGAGTAATAATGAAAAGAAAAGGCGGTGCGGGGTTACGCCGTGTGCGGTTAGAGCACGATATCAGCCTTGTCCATACAATCTTTCCTCTGATCTGATCCTCTGAATCTGTCCTGTTTAAAAGCAACAAAAAACATCTGGAATCCTGGTTAAAGTTAAGTCTTTAGTGTTGTCTGGAGCATGTGTCTCCTCCTCTCAGCTCAGAGCAATGAGCAGCTACAGACGGAGCTGACAGGGGCGGACCTGACACGGGCAGCAGAGGGACTGGAAACACTAACACAGGATTTTGAAAGTACATAAAAAATAAATGAATGAATAAATGAATAGAAGAAATAATAAAAATAGTCTAATTGCAGGTATAAAAATAAGTGTTGCTTAATCATGAAGTAGACAGTTCTGATTTTCATCACTGTATAACGCTAATTTAAACCTAAAATACACCAGAATGCACAAAATTGTATCGGATTAATCAAAGTTGTCCTCGGGAGGACTGGCTGTTGCTCTGACTTTCTTAGAGTATTTCAAACATACGCACATATAAAGAAGAGTTATTCTGTAAAATGGTTTAAAACTTATTTCTAAAATAATATAAAACACCTTCTGTTACATGTAATCTACACACATCCTTTCATATATCGTCTTCTAGATAAGTCCCACCACCTCCCAAAGTCCATTTTAACCACTGCTAATAAGCATGCAATAGCTAACCTTACAGAAAGAAAGTGTTTAACCCATAAAATATATAACAAATAAATAAAAGATTCAACATTGTTTGTATATATATATATATATATATATACAAATGTTAAAAAGTTGGTAACAGCGAATGACAAAATTATTTGTAATTACAAATCACAAGCTCTAAAGTCATCTGTTGATTTCGTTGTCGCCCCCTCACCTCGATCGCCAAAAAAAGTATTTTTCTGTTCTCAAGTTGGAGACCCTACTCTGGGTCCAGAGACACGCTGCCCCTGCTCCACGAGTATCCTGATGGAGAGAGAAGTCTGGACATCCCTGCTTTGACATCTGCCTCAGAAACCTTCACCCCTATACATTCCATTGAGTTATACAACATGAATTGCAAAAGTGCCCAAATAATGCTTAATGTAAAGTGTAATCCCACTGATGCCATGCCCGTAGTTACTTGTTTTATGAAGAGGCAGTGTCTCCAAGTTCCAGTAGTTTTACCAGAGTTACGGTATTTTACTGAGCAAACTTAAAACACATGCACAAATATGCTGGACTGCAATGAATGAATAATATTTTATTTGTAACACAAAAAAGCACAAAATGTATACAACCTTCCAGGAGTGAGGCAGTTGTGAACTGACTACCAACATATTTCATCATAATTTTAGTCAAATTAATACATTTGCTGACTAAAACTAGACTAAAACTGAATTAAAAGATATTTATAAGACTAAAACTAGACTAAAATTGAATAGAATTTTAATCAAAACTATAAACTATTTTCTTCAAAAGCCTAAGACTAAAACATGAATAAAATAAGTTGTCCAAATGAACAGTGGTTCATACAACACTAATACAACAGTTAGAATATGAGTGCAAACACAAACCTTTGGATTCAAGTAAAAATATTCTACCATTAAAATATGACTTAAAATGGCAATGGTTAATTTCCAAAAACATCCAGTACCAACACATCTCCACTTACTTGATTACGAGTAAAATATACAATTTAGAGACATTTAGATTCTCAGTCATCCAGGTGGTCAGTTCAAATCGTCTATCCAGAACACAACATCCACCGTGACCTAGAAATAGTATTCTCACCCTTTCACTAACATAACATTATATTTTATGATTTCCCTTGCTCATTAAATATTTCTTTGAATTCTTTTCAGGTTTGAGTAAAATAATATAACACTTTGGGATGAAAATGCAAAAAAGAAGTCCAAAGCTTGAGGCCAGTATTGCAAATATCTCCACAGCGACACTGACCTTTCCTGGAGAGCTGACATAAGCTGGGATAAAAGTGATCCAGACTGCACAGAAGATCAACATGCTGAAAGTGATGAACTTGGCCTCATTAAAGTTATCAGGCAGTTTACGAGCCAAGAAAGCCAACACAAAACATAAAACAGCCAACAGGCCAATGTATCCGAGTACAGCCCAGAAGCCAATGGCTGAACCCATGGCACACTCCATAATGATTTTGTAAGTGAACTGTTTCATGTTTTTGAAAGGAAATGGAGGTGATATTGTTAACCAGAGGACACATATCAGCACCTGTATCAGAGTAAAGGCTACGACACTGAGTCTCTGCTGAAGAGGCCCAAACCATTTCATGACATTACTGCCTGGAAGTGTGGCTCTGAAGGCCACCAGCACCACTATAGTCTTCCCCAGGACACAGGAGATACAGAGGACAAAGGTGATGCCGAACGCTGTGTGGCGCAGCATACAGGACCACTCAGAGGGACGGCCGATGAAGGTGAGAGAGCACAGGAAACACAGGCTCAGGGAGAAGAGCAGCAGGAAGCTCAGCTCAGAGTTATTAGCTCTCACTATTGGAGTTTTTCTGTATTTGACGAAAATCCAGGCCACAACACAAGTCAGGCCTGTCCCAAATAAAGAGGCAGCTGTGAGTAGAGCCCCCATTATTTCTTCATAGGACAAAAACTCTGTTTCCTTCTTCACACAAGCGACTCTTTGGACATTGGACCAAAAATCTGGAGGGCACTGGATACAAGTGATGGAGTCTGTAAATATTCAGAGTAAAACATCTGTCAATGTCTGTGACAATGTTTAAACGAAATCTGTTTCAATAAGACACATCATTTTGGCAAATGTGTAACATTTAAATCTTTGAAACCTGTAGTGTTAGTGATTTCTCCCTCTGCACATGGTGTACAGTCATAACAGCAAACGGGCTTTCCTTTCTGGAGGACTTTACGTGTTCCTGGTAAACATGGTTTGCTGCAAATGGAGGCTGGCACCTATAGAAAAACATGAACAGCATATTTATAAAGCTACTATAGTGCTTCATATTGTAGCCTCTGTGAATTACTCCCCTGCTTTGAATTCTGTGCCCAAAATAGAGATGCATTATTTGGTTTCAGCTGTCTGTCCACAGGTAAAGAAGCATCATATAAACCAACTGTGACAAACTCCACTGTGCCCTGTGCCGTAGGCTGCCAGTTTATAATTTCATATTTAGCAGCAGGGTCACCATTTTCATTGAAATAAACCTCTTCTCCTTCTTTGGTTTGGAAACGAATGTTTCTTAGATGCTGCAGTGTCTAATAAAAACATACAATCATGTAAGTACTTGAATGAGCAGGCAATAACACTTGTCAGCATACGCACCATGGATGGATCGAGAGTCACATTAGTGTCACAGGTTTTGTTACATTTGAGGATTTTGTGCAGGGCATGGGCCACTGCATACACTCCCTTATAGACATTGTTAAAGATTGGCATCAGTGACATGTCGGTGAAGCTGTTTTTCACATCACTCAGGTCTTCAGTTCCTGTACATCGTTTGTGGTTGTTCTTTGAATTAAATTCACAGCTGAACAGTGTTTCCCAAAACTCTGTGAATAACTGATTACCAGATGAGTTTAAAGGCTTCACATCCATCATAAACTCTTCAAGGCCGCGGACATGAGCCTCTGGGATGGACGTCCCTATAGCCCCGTCCAGAATGTGGTGCTTATTCATAGCCATTGTTTCAGAATCAGAGATCCAGGTCTCTGTGCCAACCCACTGATAACCCGTCACATTGTGCTCAGATAAGGCTGTGATCAGAATTCTAATGTCCTCCGATTGAATAAAAGTGACAATAACTTTGGAAGTTGATTGTTTGATTATATCGACTATACTGAGTAATTTTTCGGGAGGGTCAGTACTGATGAAGGGCACAGAATACTCCAAACAGATGCCCAGCTGATTGGCTGTTTCAGTAAAAGTGGCCATGCCATTGTTGCCATAATCATCATTTGTTCTGATGGCTCCCACCCATGTCCAGCCAAAGTGTCTGACCAGCTGGGCCAGGGCTCTGCTCTGGTACAGGTCACTGGGTATAGTCCTGAAGAAAGAGGGGTATTTGGCTTTGTCACTCAGACAAGCACAAGTGGCAGAGGGGCTGATCTGAGGGAGGGGAACAATCATGAACATATTTGAAATCAATCGTTACATTTCAGTAACAAATCCACACACCTGTGGTAAATGAAATGGTCCAATGATGGTAGCTATGGCCGTGGAAACTGAGGATCCACTCACTCCCAGAATGGCCTGAACTTGTGCTGATCTGGTGCATGGCGTTTTAGAGGAAACAAATGTTGCTTCATTGCCGTTTACGAGGGCTAGTGCTCCTGCTACTCCATGAGGACGGGATCCACAAGAATCATGAATCTTATAGCCCAATGAGACACCTGGCAGCAGGTCTGAACTGTTGTTTATCTCTGCTATTGCAAAGAGCATAGTCTGTGCATACTGTAAAATCCTCATATTTAAGCTGAGAACAGAGATACTGTTTGTTTTACCACTCTGTTTAGTGCACTGTATTTGTGTAATGTACATTAATACATTATGATACAAAAACATACATTGTTGAAACATGATGAGAATAATTATATTTCGTTGAGGCTATAATGATGGAGTGTGTAACTTACCGGGTGCACTGCAGTGGCAGTGGTTTTTGAGTATAATTATGCTGTCTGATTATCCAGCTTTCATGAAAAACAAAAATCCCCCCCAGCAAAAGTTCGCCATCCTTCAAAAAACTGAAGCTTCTTTGATCCCCTGTCCTAAAACAAATGTTGACGTTACTATGTAACAAAGAAGCCCTCATGAGCAGATAAAGTAAAGCCAAACCACTACAGTCCGAGTGTCTGACCATCATTGGTGTGGGTCTGCGAGTGGCAAATCCCTGGGAGCAGCACACTCCTTGGGCTTTTATATCACAGTAACATCACGTCAGACGTTCTATAATGATCTCATGTTTGAATGTTATTATCTGAACGTATCAATGTTGAATACACTTTTAATTCAATATTCTCTTAAATGTGTTCAAGTACCTCACTTGTCTTTGGATTTACTCATGAATAACACAATACAACCAACGATGATTATTACATTTATTTTAAAGATGTTAAAATCCAGGGTTTTACTTTTCATAAAAAAAAACATTTGGTAACACTTTATAATAAGGTTACATGAAGTCATACATCAATAACATGAAATAATGCATGATTTCCTGATGTATTCATGCATGACGATATCATGACTCATCATGAGTTAACATGACTTCATGTTCTTTCATAGATGACTTCATGCATGAATTAATTAACTACTGTAATGAATTAATGAGAAAATCTTAATATATATATCTTGATCTTAGAATCATGATGAATTCACTAAAACACTTAGATTTTTTTTAACACTTTTGTTTGCAAGATATACTTTAATACCACTTACTGCTGCAAATAACTAATCTTTAGCTAATCCTTAGTTCATTCATAAATTCATGATGATTACGTCCCTTAAACTACAGTGATGCACTTTTTTGCTTTGGACAATAATCAAGGTGTTTATTGGACAAAACAAACACGAACATCAAAGACGTTATAATTTATAACCGTGCACAACATAAACACTGCCTATTGCTTACATTACAAATGGAGCTTTATATATACTGCCGATATTTTTGGCCAATTTTTAAAGGATAGGTATCATGCTATTTTAGCCATTCCAAAGTAAACTAGAGGCATTTATACGATATTGTACCTCTACCAATATGGAGCACAGTTTTTTGAGAGAAATATAAGTATTTTCTGGGGGTATTTTGCAAACCCGGAAGATAAGACAGTTGGATTCAGTTAACTCCGCCCCTCTCCCCGCCCATGCAACATTAGCAGTAGTAGAAATATAAATATCACAGCAAAAAGTGAAGTTACTTTACAATGCAGTTATAAGGAGTTTATGAAGCAACACCGCATCATAAATGGTTAACACACACACTAACACACTGTAAATTGTAACTAATTGTTTCAAATAAAAAACATTCCAAGGGCTGCCAATATATTTTACGTTAAAGTGTGCAGTATACCCAATTTGAAGTTCGTAATTCACTACACTCACAGCAGTAACTATCCTAAAATGATAAACTTAATCAAGCTTAACCACAGCGCTCAGTTTAAAGGATTTATATTCTTAGATTAATACAATTGCTCAAGACATTTTTCTTGACCTGGAAATCTTACTCAACTCGATGTATTTTTATTAATTGATACAATTGCTTGGAGCAGCCGTTTAAACTCATACAGTTGTTTTGTCTTAACCATCCTCCTTATATTGAGTGAAATTGTATGCCTTAATTGAGACAACTTTGCAATGTATTTTTTCTTAACCACCTCCAAGTTATACTTTCTAATTGAGACAATTTCCCCACATTAATTTAAAGTAACCTGACACTCTTAAATTGGAAAATGAACCCTCAGAAAATAAATATAACCTTTAACAAGTATTTATTGTACTTTTGCCAAACAAATAAAAGCTGTACCATAACTTGTGATATACAGTATTTTGATATGTTTTCATTGCGATGAGTACTGTATAAAGGACTGAGTGCTATATACTTCTATCAAAGTACAGTAACATACAGTATCTCAATAATGGAATCATGCACATTATATTCATTGAAAGTTTTGGAGCTTGATAAAGTCCAAAAGTGGCCTTGAATTCTTTCAGAAGAGTGCAACACTGAACATGTACCGATAAACCTACACACACCCTTTTTCAATACTTCTTAATGCGGACTCTTAATGAGCAAAATGAAATTAAGTAATGGGTACTGCCACAAAAAGTCTAACAACTAGGGCTGGGCGATATATCGATATATCGAATTTTTTTAAATGATATGGAATTAGAACATATTGCATATATCGATATAATTTAATTTATTTATTTATTTATTTGAACAGGGACAGTGTACAATATACATTAGCCTCAGAAAGGAGAGATGCATTGTACCAGGTTATAGCACTTGTGCTAATTTCCACCTGCAGTCCTTGGGCCTATTGTACATGTTTTTAGTGGTAGGGGAAACCGGAGTACCCGGAGGAAACCTACGCAGACACGGGGAGAACATGCAAACTCTACACAGAAAGGCCCCGTCCAGGTGGAAATCGAACCCGGACCTTCTAGCTGTGAAGCACGAGCACTCACCGCTGTGCTACCGTGCCGTAAGTTTAATACAATACTTATTTTATAGGCTTTTATTTAAGATTTTTTATTTCATTTAAATGTGCACCATACGGAGCTTTGTTATACAGTGTTTATGTTTCCAATTAAACTACTCGTATTTGGCTTTGACTTAACATTTCACAGCCCCCACGTTGTGGAAAAAATATCGGGATATACATCGTATATCGATATTCAACCTAAATATATCGTTATATGACTTTTGGTCCATATTGCCCAACCCTATTAACAACTACTATGCCGACATGGTTTTGCAGGAATACAGATGGTGAAAAACAGTTTTACATCTTCTCGCGCAGTAGTTTGTCCTTATACCTTGAACAACGGAGCGCTGCTCACCACCAACCTCCATGCTTTAGGTCCTTCAGATAGTCAATGTTCAAACTGTAGAGCAGACCCAGAAGCATTGCAACACTTGATGGAATGTCCTTCAGATCAGTCAGTGCATCGGCTTCCTGAAGGAGACAAAATCCTTTTACCATCACCCCGCCGACTCGCACGCCTTTGCAGAAGTCCTGCTCATCATCAGTGGCCTGCAAAACAAAGTATTTTTAGATAAAAAAGATAAATGTAGAAATAGCCCATTTCAAACCTGGTAAAACGTGTAAAACAGTATTTTTGTGGAATAGTTTGTAATAGGTTTTTCAAATTCAAAGAGTAGGCTTATAGATATTGGTATAAAGTTGAAGCAAGAGAAGCAAATGAAAAACAGCAGACAAAATATACCAAAGAGAAACAGAAAAGTGACAAAAAATGTGTGACAAAAACATGTCAAGAAAGTGACAATGAAAGGAAAAAAGATTAGTTTATGGTGGGGGTTAAGAGGTTACCCTTGTGTGTTTTATGTCCATGAGTTCCAATCCAATCCAATTTATTTATAACGCACTAATAAAAACAACAGAGTTGACCAAAGTGCCGTACAAAAATTAAAATATAAAATATAAAATATACACATATACAGTGGCATAAGAGGACGATTTGAATATTAAAAGTCAACTTCCGAACTGGTTAAATGCCAAAGAGAACAAATGCGTCTTAAGGCGTGATTTAAAAACAGGAAGGGAGTCAGCCTGTCTAATACACAGAGGCAGCTCATTCCACAGTTTGGGACCAACCACAGAAAAAGCTCGGTCTCCTCTGAGTTTGCGGTGGGTCCGAGGAACCATGAGCAGCGATTGGTCCACCGATCGTAGCAAACGTGTCGGGGAGTAGGACACGAGCAGGTCGGACAGATAACACGGAGCAAGACCTTTGAGGCTTTTAAACACAAATAAAATAATTTTAAATCAATTCTGTATTTGATTGGAAGCCAGTGAAGGGAAGACAAAACAGGTGAAATGTGATCATGCTTTCGTGAGCCAGTTAAAAGACGCGCTGCGGCGTTCTGAACCAGCTGCAGGCGTGCGAGCGAGGACTGGCTAATGCCGGTGTACAGAGCGTTACAGTAGTCCAGCCGCGTCGTAACAAAAGCATGAATCAAAATTTCAAAGTGGTGACTAGAGAGTGAGGACTTTATTTTTGCAAGCTGCCTCAGATGGAAAAAACTGGCCTTCACCACAGCACTAACCTGCTTGTCAAATTTAAAATCCTGATCCATTTTAACACCAAGGTTTGGCACAGTGGGTTTAACAAACTGTGTCAAGGGTCCCAGGTTTGTAGAGGCAACTCTACCATTACTAGGCCCAACTAGTAGAACCTCTGTCTTTTTATCATTGAAATGCAGAAAGTTAGCGGACATCCAGGATTTGATTTCATCAATGCACTCTAAAAGTTGAGTGGCACTGAACGCATTCTCACACTTAAGGGGCACATATATTTGGCTGTCATCAGCATATAAGTGAAATGACACCCCAAATCTACGGAGAACAGATCCAAGCGGAAGCAGATACAACGAAAACAAAAGTGGTCCGAGAATGGACCCTTGTGGTACACCACATGACAGGGGAGCTGTGGAGGACACACAGTCACCAATTTTAACACAGAAACTCCTCTTTGTTAAGTAGGATCTGAACCATTTCAGAGCATAACCCCGAATGCCGACCGAATTTTCAAGACGACACAGGAGGATTTCATGATCCACTGTGTCGAACGCAGCTGTCAGTTCCAACAGAACCAATTACACAGTGTGGCCAGAGTCCGTAGACATAAAAAGATCATTTAAAACCTTAAGCAAAGCTGAGTTAGCACATAGCCGATTAGCCATGCTTTTAAACTCTTAGGGAGTCATTTATCAAGGCAGGTGTTAATAGCAGGTGCAAGCTCAAAAATAAAATATGCTATTTTGTAGACATGTTGTACTTAATTTACTATTTGATGTTGCCTGAATAACAGTATTAATGCCCCAAATCTGGAGTGTAAATAAGAGTAAATAAGAATAAGTAAAAAAATGCACAAAGGAGTCTGCTGCTGATGCACTTTTGCACATGCTACTCGCTTTGCGCTTGAGCAAACGCTTAATAAATGACCACCCAAATATTTGAATTTTTTGAAAAATTTATGCTGAAAATTGGATATTTTACGTCCGGGCAACTGGACTGGAAGTGGGTGGAACTGCTTGTTAAATTTCAATATGCAACGCAAAATGTAGGAAGAGTGATAAATTAGGTCTTACCTCAACAGTCTTTGCGAAGGAAACACAATACTCTTAGGAGTGTGGGAGGCAAAGTAGAAGAATCGTTCTTTTCTTATCGATGGAGTCCACCAAAAAAAAATATAAAAAAAAATAAAGAGTTACCAATGACATTCTGTTGCAGTCTTACCAAGCAGCACACCTTGCTAGCTTCCCCATGCTTCTAGCGATGGATGCAGCTCATGTGGAGCATAAGTAAGTGCTTTATTGTCATTGTAGAAGTGTACAACGAAATAGTGTTCAGGTGTTAGTCCTGAGCTGCTGCGGCTGAGCCGCGCTGCCACTGTGTGTCAACCTGAACCCCATAACCTTGGAGGTCGGGGGAACTGTAGCACTCGGAAGAAACCTGGCTGGCTGCCCTCTCTCGCTGTCTCCTCTGATCCTCTGAAACTGGTCAGCTCCTCCTCCTTCCTCTTCCTTCTGGAGCTCCCTCCGCTCCACAACAGTCTTTCACCATCTCCTCGTTTATCCCTTACTTGTTTCCTGTAGATCCTCTTGCGACGCCTCCACTGTGCTGCAGCTGTGGGGGCTCTTGGTGCCTCTTCAGTGTCTCAGAGGAAGAAATTAGTAGGTCTCAAATGGGTTTAGCTGATAAGCTAGCATTTTGTTTACCTTTAAAAAGCTGTGGTACTGTTATTAGGACAATAAAACGGTCCCAGTTTAGATTCAGTCACTGAAATGTTTTCTTGTTCCCGCTTTTAATCCTGGGTGTTTTTATATTAAAGAACATTGATGTGCTTTTCTTTTCTTTGTGGCTGTTACATTGCAATACCGGAGGCTATGGTCGCCATTGTAGTACCACCATATGGCCACTAGATTTCATTGAAAAGCATCGGACTTTAGACACAATAAAAACTATTATAACGCCTGTTTTCTATTTTTAAACACTAACCCCGGGCTCACACTGAATCCGGTCCGGGTCCGGTCCGGTTTCGGTCCTGATCCAGTCCGGTTTCCCCCCAAACTACCACTCACATTGAGTCCGGCTGACACTGTGGCCAGCTCCGCCAGCTCCGGCGCCAGATGCTGCGCCAGGCACAGAAACGGCCCTCGCGAGAACAGAAGCGCACGTGAGTTTCCCTCTTGGTGCGAGATCACGTCATAAGTCGCCCCATATATAGGTAGTTTTTGTCAACAAAAGCCGTATTTGCCAGAACAACGACTTTCCCCAGTGAAGTGGATGCTTTAAACACACTAATGCCCCTGTGTCACTGGTAATGGAGAAATGTTTACATTTACGACGTTACACGCGTTTACAGGCGGAAAACGAGACCAAATAAGTAGTAAGGGGACAGATTTTACTTTGAAATACACCGGATCTTCCTCTCCCACGAGACCTGACTTCCTGTTTGGCGCGTGTTTTTCGTCAGCTTGATCCGTTGGGGCTCCGGTATCCGGCAAAGATAGACTTCTTGCGGATTCTTTCCGTTGCCGCCGGATGGCCTCGGTAGCCGAAGCCGAACCTGGCGTTAACCGGATTCAGTGTGAGCCGGGGGTTAATATGGCTACATATTCCTACTGAGATAACGCTGGGTTATTTACAATTAAAGGAATGAGGCTGGTTTTTGAAAACAAATCTGTTTGACTCGGCTACAACATACGTCACTGTAGAGAAAGCTCCTGATTGGTCGACACACGCGAATTTCTGGATTTGAGGCTTTTGTTTTGTAGCAACTAAAGTAAATTTTTTATCTGGCGGAGAGATTGGAGGGGGAGAATTGTTTGTCTGTTTGTTTTTGTTTGACTGTTTGTTTGTTTTGTTTTTGCTAACTGTTGTCTGTTTTTTTTGTTGTTGGTGAAAATATAAAAAATTTTATAAAAGATAAAAAAAAATAATAATAATAACATTAGAAAAACAATATAAAGAGACAGTAGATGTGGGCGCACCGAGTAAGTAGACGTCGTTCTACTCGTTTAGGATTTGAGATTAAGTTTGGCTGTCAATCTCGGTAAAGTTTTTGTTTTGGTGGACACGTCCGTCCGTGGTTTTGGTCAGAGGACAAACCTAAAACGCCACGACGTAGCTGGAGGGATTTATAGACGTATGAATTCCATGTGACGTTCTTGGTTATACGTTGGGGAAGGTTGTGGCCCCCAAAAAAACAATGTACATAACGGAAGAGGAGACTAAATTTGAAGAATAAAGAGAAAATAGAAGTCATATTCTACTAGCCAGATTGCAAAGAGCTCTTGTACTGGCCAGATGAGAGAATAAAAAGAAGAATGTTTAGATGTTTGCGCACATGGTGATGGGGTAAATGTGAAATTATTGTTGTCTTGTCTTCGTGTAAAGTTTTATTGTGGAATGAGAAATGAAGAGTGACGAGTGTGTCCAGAGTGACGAGTGTAATGGGAATTATGTGTTTATGAACTGACTGAAAAATATCTTAATGTACCAGATAAATATGGTCCTTAGGACCTAATGATGCTGGTTTATTTACTAAATTTAATCAATAATCTTTAAGTTACAACTAAATGCATTTGTCTGAATATCTCAATACAAAATTTAAACCTGAAGCCTTAGAGGGCATTGATATGTTGATAGAATTGTGAAATGCTATAGCTATGAATTGGAATATATAAAACTAAATTGTCTTAAATTATGTCTAAAAGTTGTGCACAGTAGTTAACTGAGGCCTGGTGCCCCATCTTTCAGTTGTCTGCCAAGAGCTGTGTGGTCCCACAGTTCTGGAAAAAGTCAACAATTATACCTTTACCTAAGACTTCTTGCCCAGCTACAAATAAAGACTATCGGCCTGTGGCCTTGACAAGCATTGTTATGAAATGTTTTGAGAAAATTATGGTGAACTCGTTAAAATCAGAAGTTACAGCTTTTTAGATCCACTACAATAGGTCTGGAAAGTCTCGTACCAGAAGCACTTCCGGTTCTTCGCTCGGATACAAACAAACAACCAGCTGTTCGAGGAGGCGGCTGAATTGAATAGTGCAAAATGCTTTCATGACACAGCGAGCGGTTCGCCTTAGCAGTTAAACACAAAATGCCAATCAACGCCGGCTGGAGACGACCAACACCAGCACATTAAGGCACGTAGGTCCGTTGTTGATAAAATAGTTTACAGAGGCAATTTATACCAAAGACTTGAGTTTATTTCACTTTTTCTTTTAGTTAAAACCTCTTAACCCCCACCTTAACCGAGCACATTTTCACCAGTTCAGCAACAAGCATAACACACAACAAAAACGCGACAAAAACATGACAAAAAAAGTTATAAAAACATAATAAAAAAGCGACAAAAAAAGTAAAAATGTACTTATTTAAAGTGGGGGTTAAGAGGTTATGACCATATTTAGTTTGTGGTTTGTTTCACAGTTCTGTTGTTGAGTCCTTAGAGGCTTCAGTCACCGTAAATGACCACAGTCCGTCAGTAGAGGTGTTGCTCTCACACACGGAGCTCCACATGTCCAGTGACAGGGGAATAACAACAACAACAAAAAAGCCAATCAAAGGCAGAGGAAAAGGCAGGCGTGCGTGTCGACCCTCCTTGACCAAGGTGTCTACAGATATAAAAAGGCGCATGTCACTACGAGTATAACTTACTCGAATATTATCACTAAATGGGACCATACCACAAACCTGAGCGGGGCATGTGCCGATCCACTCAGCGACTAGCATGGCCGTATACGAAGTTTTTCATCCCAGTGACGAAATGTGTCCAAAATAACACCGAAAAAGCCATCAGAGTGTATGAAGTCTGCGATATCAGTACAGGACAACCAGCGTGTGTTGTTTGTTTGTATCCGTGGACGGAAATCTCGCAAATTTTCGCACTTCCGCTTTCCAGTCCTATTCGTTTATAAGCAAGGTCTTGGCACCACTGATGCTATTGTTGGAATGTCTCATTTGATTTGTAAACATATGGAAAACTCTTAAATTGTTACGCACGGGTCCTATTTGCTGATTTTACATCGGCCTTTGACACTGTCCGCCCTCACTTACTTGTACAAAAAATGTTGGCCCTACAGATTAGCCCTTTTCTGGTGAAGTGGTTTTACTCTTTTTTAACGAACAGGTCACAGCGAGTGAGGGTAAATAACACTTTGTCTGAAGCAAAAACAAGCAGCACTGGAGTGCCCCAAGGAGCTGTAAGCTCACCCATTCTTTTTACTTTATACACAAACGAATGCAGAAGCAAAAAGCCAAACAACTAAATCTTAAAATTCTCAGACGACATAGTCATTTTGAGTTTACTAAGAAAAGGTGAAAGTCCATCTAAGTACTTTGATGAAATTGACTCTTTCCATTCCTGGTGCGTGGAGCACAACTTGACTCTTAACGTAGGTAAAACTAAAGAGATGGTCTTTGACCCCAAAGGGCTTATGTCACATGACCCAATTCTTATTGGTGGTAGTGAAATAGAACAAGTTGAGTCCTTCAAATATCGTGGTGTTTATATTGACAACCTACTCAAGTGGAATGTGCATGTTGATTTTCTTTGTCGCAAATTGTCTCAGAGGCTTCATTTTTTAAGAAGACTGAGATTGTTTGGCGTGAGCACAAAAATAATGTGTTGGTTTTATAATGTTGTTCTGGAAAGCCTAATTAGATATGGCATGGTTGCCTGGTTTGGCCCTCTCACTGTCCTGTGTAAAACCAAAATTGAGAAATTGGTCCGAAATGCCATGAAGATTATTGGCAGGAAAGACTATCCTTCTTTAAAAACACTCTTTGAATCCTCGGCCTTGGCACAGACAAAAAACATTCTTAAAGAACCTTCTCATGTGCTGTTTAATGAATACGAGCTTTTACCATCAGGGAGACGATATCGGGCTATAAGAGCCACAAAACACCGATACAAACACTCTTTTATTCCTGTGTCGGTTGCTGTTCTTAACAAGTGCAGTTAACACTTTGTTAGGCCTTTTATGTTCTCTTATTGCCTGATGTTACACTGGGCAACATTGTGGCCTTAATGTGTAACACATTTTGTTGTACTGTGATTGTTGTATTGTGATTGTTATGGCGCAGCCATATTCCACTGTTGAAGTTATGCCGAACGAGCTGACTGTTGTCCTTTTTGTACCTGAATATATTTAATGCATCTTTTATAAATTGCTATTGTATGTACCACAGCATGGCAAGTCCAAGACAAATTTCCCTATGGGACAATAAAGTTTATCTTATCTTATCTTATCTTACTACATGGTGTCAGAAGCTGGTCCTGTACTCTTAAATTTTTTGTTCTTGCCGAAGTTAGACACGG
The DNA here is from genome assembly GCA_021464625.1 of Proterorhinus semilunaris. Lineage (NCBI taxonomy): Eukaryota > Metazoa > Chordata > Actinopteri > Gobiiformes > Gobiidae > Proterorhinus > Proterorhinus semilunaris. Next base: position 21,677,925 of record CM038354.1, read on the forward strand.
ACTTGTCTAACGAACAGCTAAGCTAGCGTGAGCGAGCAGGCAGCTACGCTCGGGAGCGGATGAGAGCTGGAACAGTTTAAACTACCGTCCCCGCTGGTGCTAACAGGCAATATAAGCGAAAACTGGAGAACAGCGCTTTCAAATATACATGACTGCAAGTGGTGCTGAAGGAAAAGAAGCTAAAGTACAGGTAGCCATCTTACTGCATGCACTCGGAGAAGACGCTCTTGAAGTATACAACACACTTGACGTGGTACAAGCGGATGAAGCAGAGCTAACAGTGGATGATATTTTATATACATTCAAAGCATATTGCCAGCCAAAGAAAAACACAGTGTTCGAAAGACATCGGTTTTGGGCTCATCCCATGGCAGAGTCGATCCCCATTGAGAAATATATGAGGGAGTTGAGACAGAAAAGCAAGGACTGTGAATTTGGTGCATCAGAAAACGACATGATCAGAGACAAGATTGTGTTCAGTTTAAATGATCCACGTCTCAAAGAAAGGCTGTTAAGAGAGTCTGATCTCACGCTAGAGAGAGCAATTGACATCTGCAGAGCAGCGGAGACGGCCAAAGCTCAAATACAAGCAATGAGTGCGACAACACAAGAAAGAGCAATACATGCAATGAACAAGACTAAAGGCAAAGATAACCAACATTGGAAACAGGGACGAAAACCACATGTCCAGAGTGACAGCAAGAAAATAATGGATCAAATGTGCAGGAAATGTGGAAAGTCACATCAACCAAGACTTTGCCCAGCATTTGGAGTCTCGTGCCGAAAGTGTGGTAAGCTCAACCACTACGCAAAGATGTGTGAGTCTACAAAAGCAACACATATGATGAAAATGCATGATTTGAGCCCAGAAATAGACACACTTTTCATTGGGACAGTGAACATTGACCACATAAGCGCTAAAAGAGACAATTCATGGTATGCAGACATAAATGCTGGCGACATGTCAGTTAAGTTTAAGTTAGACACAGGAGCAGAAACACATGTACTACCCCGGTCTGTGTACAATACATTGAAGTGGAAAGCCAGAGGCGAAAAACGAGTAAGCTTGAAACTAAAACCGACAAAGACTGTTATGGTGGCGTATGGTGGAGTTCGGCTGAAACCAGAAGGAACAGTTTCACTGGAATGCTCCACTGCCCAAACCAAATCCAACCTGCTGTTCTACGTATCAAACCACTCAGGCACAGCTATCCTAGGCAAGGATGCATGTGTTGCATTAGGTCTGATAAAGAGGATGGACATTGACATGCTCTCGGTCAAGTTCCCAACTACAAAAGAGGAACTGCTTAAGCAACATGCAAGTGTCTTTGAAGGACTTGGTGAGTTCTTGGGTGAACATCACATCCACATTGACCCTACAGTCACTCCTGTCATACATGGCTGCAGGAAAATACCACTGGCAGTTCTAGATAGACTGAGAGACACACTTGATGATCTGTTAAAAGCAGATGTTATTGAGCAAGTGAACCGAGCCAACAAAATGGGTCAATAGCCTTGTAGTCACTGAAAAGAAAGACAAGAAGAAGTTGAGGGTTTGCCTAGATCCTACAGACTTAAATAAAGCTATTCTAAGACAGCATTACTCAATTCCCACAGCAGATGAGGTGTTGTGCAAACTTGCTGGTAAGAAAATCTTCACGGTGCTGGATGAGAAGGACGGCTATTGGCAAATAAAGCTGGACAAGGAGTCGTCGCTACTGTGCACTTTCAATACCCCATGGGGGCGCTATAGGTTTAAGCGCCTACCGTTTGGGATCAAGTCGGCGAGTGAAGTTTTCCAGCAGCGCAACTGTGAAACATTTGGGAACATCACAGGTGTTCACATAGTTGCTGATGACATGATTATCGCTGCATCCACAGACGAGGAACATGACGAAATACTGCAAAAAGTGATGGCTAGAGCCAAGGAGGCCAACGTCAAATTCAACAGAGACAAGATCTAGTACAAGGTGAATAGTGTCAAATACATGGGTCATGTTGTGACCTCAGAGGCTGTTAAAATGGACAATGCAAACGTTAAGGCAATAGTTGACATGCCTTCACCCACAGACAGACCTGCACTGCAACGCACGCTTGGGATGATCAAGTATCTTGCACAGTACATACCTGGTGAAGCGACGGCCACAGCGCCATTGAGACAGCTGCTGAGAAAGGACAGTGTATGGCAGTGGCAACACGAACATGAGGAGGCTGTGAAGAACCTAAAGAAGGCACTCGTAACAGCCCCCGTTCTAAAATTCTTCGACCCAAAGAAAACTGTCGTGATACAAGCTGATGCATCGAAGGACGGATTAGGTGCATGTCTAATGCAAGATGGACATCCTATCGCCTATGCATCCAGAGCTCTAACGGACACAGAAAAAAACTATGCGCAGATAGAGAAGGAGCTTCTGGCTATCATGTTTTCAGTCAAGCGCTTTCATCAGTACGCCTATGGAGTCAAGGTTAATGTGCAGTCGGATCACAAACCTTTGGAAACAATCTTGAGAAAGCTACTGGGAACAGCTCCGTCCAGACTACAGCGGATGCTGCTTCAGCTGCAACGCTATGACCTGAATGTAATCTACACGCCAGGTAAAGAGTTATTGATTGCTGACACACTCTCACGAGCAACTACACAAGAGCAACAGAGACAGTGTGACATGTTTGACGAAAAAGTCATCTATGCTCTTGAGCCTACAGAGGCCCTGAGCACATAGACTCTGGCACAGTTAAAGTCTGAGACACAAAAAGACAACATATTGCAAACATTACTAGACATTCATAGGCACGGCTGGCCACAGCACAGAAAACAAGTTGACAAAAACGTGATACAGTACTGGCCTATTAGGCACGCAGTGTCAATAAGAGAAGGAATAATGTTTGCTGGAGACAGAATTATTCTACCGAGCAAAATGAGGCCAGACATGTTACAGAAGCTGCATGTAGCACACCAAGGTATGCAGCGCACTAAAGCTCTGGCCAGAGTACACTGGTATTGGCCAGGTATGACAAGAGACATTGAAAAAATGGTTGAGTCGTGTGCAACTTGCCAGCAGTTCCAACCTCGCCACCAGAGGGAGCCAATGATCTCTCATGAAATCCCAGAGCTTCCTTGGCTGAAAGTAGGAGCTGACATATTTGAAATCAGTGGTCAGTCATGTCTTCTGGTTGTGGATTATTTCTCCAAATACCCGGAAGTACTAAACATCAGAGACAAGACAGCACACACAGTCATTAACAAGATGAAATCAGTATTTGCCAGGGTGGGAATACCAAAAGAGATTGTGTGTGACCATGTGCCTTTTGCAAGCCAAGAAATGAGAAAGTTTGCCGCAGCATGGGGCATTAAGCTCACTCACTCCAGCCCTGGCTATGCACAGTCTAATGGCCTGGCTGAGAGAACTGTGAAGACCGTTAAATACCTGTTAAAGAAGGCCAAACAAACCAACACTGACCCGTTTCTGGCGCTTTTAACTCAGAGGAACACACCTGTCACAGGAATGGACTATTCCCCAGCACAACTGCTTATGGGCAGAGTCCTGAGAAGCACTTTACCCAGCTCAAGCACAGTGCTGCAACCTGCAGTGCCAGCTAATGCACATTCTACTCTTCAGGACCTCCAGCGAAGACCTATTACAACAGAGGGACAGAGACACTTCCTGTGCTGCCGCCTGTTGGGACGGTTCACATGCGTAGTGAAAGAGGATGGCGTCCTGCTGTTGTCACGGCGACACGTGCTGAACCACGGTCCTACGACATAGTGACATCATCTGGACAGCAGTACAGGCGCAACAGGAGACACCTGAGGAAGACACCCAGCAACATTCAGGTGTACTCTGAACCGGATAGTCTTGAGGATGAGCAGGACAGCACCCCAGATGCTCCAGCTGGCGCCCCTACCAGTGCTGATGAGGCTGCATGTGTGGAGCCTTCCTCTCCTCTACAGATGGGTCATACCAGAAGTGGCCGAGTTATTAAACCACCAGTGAGATTCAAAGACTATGTGTTAAGCCAATAAGTGCATACATCTGACTAATGTTGTGTTAAAAAAAAAAAAAAAAGAGAAAGGATAGATCGGCAATGGTATGTTCTGCTGAGTTTAATGTGTCCCTGATTTTCTATACATTTAATATTGTTTGATACATTTTATATCTTCATTACTTAAGATAAGCTTTTGTTTTTTTTATATAAGAAAGGAGGATGTAGTATATAGTGCCGCGCACATATACTAATGTAAAATAGTGCCTGCGGTGTGATTCTGGCATGAGTCTTGGTTATGTGGTTGGTGCTAATGCCTGTTGCTGGAGTTACCTGAATTAAAAAGGAGCCCGCTACTAACCTGGTGTTTTCTCTACATACCACATACCACAATGCAAAGTGCAAAGGTCGCGAATGAGACTACTACAGTATGTTATAATCCCTATTGAAACCATCTACACATTAGTTTTTTAGTTTATTTACTCAGGTTGGAGGTGACTGCTGTTCTCACTTCGGGAGCTGCTGAGAGAGCTCCTTCCCAAGCCTGTTCGAAGGTTCTGTGCCGCGATTGGACTGAACCATGTTGGTCTGATCCCTTTTGAGGCCACGGCCAGGACCTCCCATGCTGTCGATGTGGTGTCACACCTCTCTCTTGCCCTATCGACCCAGTTATACCCACCTTCAACCTCCCTGGACTGACCCTAACATTTATTATTTTGTCTATTGTTTTCTTTGTGTTGCTATATATTGTGTTGAGACTCTACAGGTGCCGAAGGTATTAATCTCCAGTGGACTTTGAGTTGGTTTGCTGTGTTCCCTGTACAAGGATAGAGGTCTCACTTGTTTATACATGTTTACATGACTCTTTTTTGGACTGAGTTTTACTCAGTCCAAAAGGGGGTGTTAATTATATGGGACAATTATTATAATTTGGTTTTTTTTGGCATGGGAAAGAACTGAAACAAATACATCTAAAAGACAAACAAACGAAAACATAAAGTGACAAATTGACAAATGTTATGGCCAACTACGATATTAGAAGATGGGTTTCAGGTAAATAAATTCATAATACTCTGTTTTTGACGTTTGTTGCGATTCTGAGGTGCACACAGAATCTGCGGCAAATGTGGGAAACAGTAGAAGCTAAAAAAAAGAATTTTCCAGATAAAATCGATGACAGCATTCAAACAGATAAATTAAGTTAAATAAGTCTTTGAGTCCAGCCATAATTTGCAAGATTAGCTGGCATTGTCGTTATCACGCTGACCAGCCCTGATGAGAATTTTTTTTTGTAATTTTTGTCTGTTCTTTTGTGTTTCTGTTACAGACCTCTGTTGGGTTCCTTGTCTCGGTGGGTGCTTGTGAGTGGTCGTCATTATGAGAGATTTTTGACCCAAATCAATCAATCAAGTTTTATTTCTAAAGCGCCTTAAAACAACCAAAGTTGACCAAAGGGCTGCACACAATACCATAAACATAAAATATAAAAAGGAGTACAAATGGTCAAAACATGATGATGTAGAAGAATAAACAATAAAAAACACCCTTAGTGGTGAGTATATGTTTTTATAGCGGACGCCGAGGAAGCATGGACCGAGACAATGACCTGACAGAGCCAAGACAACCAGTGGAAGGACATACATCTGTCTCTGTGATTTCATATGACAAATATTCAATCTGATTGTGATCTCTTTTGTAGAGATCTAAACGGCGAATGTGGAATTATTTATATACATATTTGTCATATTAGGCTTTAGTGATTATATATAAAACTGTGTTGATCTGTAATTTATGCTTTAAGATTTATTTGAATTTGGACATTTTGTTGTATGTACGGTTGATCCACTGGGGGGCAGTGTGTTGAAACGAGGAGTCAGATTGCGCAGAAGAAGAAGTGACGATAAGACATCCCTAGAGAGCTGATTGGTTGGGGGAAGACACACCTACTGCTATATCTTGCGTTGTTCGAGGAGCGAGTCTCTCTCTTTCTCTCTCCCCAGTCAACATGGAGGTCACGAAACAGTATGTGTGCTTTTAGTTTGTAATAGGGAATAAAGGGAGGGACTCCTTCGGCCCTGGGTCTCTATAGCCTGTCCGTCCATGGGAGTTGATCTCTCCTTCTGTGGTTCTCCTCAAGGTTTCTCGTTTCTCCCACTGGGTTTTTGAGTTTTTCCTTGCCGTGCTGGAGAGTCTAAGGACAGGGGAACCTGAGCTGCTCGTCGCCACCCACTGCTGACGCTTATTTGGACATTATGTTTGCCTGGATATTTGATTCACCGGAACTTTACATTGTCTTATTTACTGCTCTGTTTTATTGCCTTAATGTTTGTTACAGCCCTATGAGGCAACTCCTGTTGTGATATTGGGCTATACAAAACCATTGAGTGAATGATTGATTGATTGATTGATTGATTAAAACAATGATTTTTGATTATAATATACCGAGTCTCCATCCTTTCGTCCAGCACTAAAGAATGCGCTTTTCAACAGTACCCAACCAGGTATCAAGTCTGGCTCCTCGCACATCCAAAATAAAAGCTTCTGCACATTGGCTGCCCAATAATAATACCTAAATACTGGCAGAGCAAAGCCCCCTTCATCCTTAGGAGACTGATTTGTGATCTGTGAAAGAGTGAAATTAATACTTTAAACCGCTTGTGGCCGTCGCTCACAGAGAGAACAGAAAATAATTAAACAAAACAAATGTCCAAAGTCACGATCTTTAAAAAAAATATATATATATTTTTTTTTTACCAAAAAAATAATAAGAGAAGAGAAAGAGGAAAACGGAATAGGGCCAAAGTGAAAAACAGTAACAATGCTAGGCAAAATAAATAAAATAAAATAATCACTGGCTCAAAACGTAACATACACCACAGTGCTGACGCTTGGCAGATACGTAGCATTATACCCAACAAACCTGAGCTGACATAAAGTGTTGACATGCTCACGGTGAAAAAGTGCTCTCTCCGCTCCACAACAGTGTTTCACCATTTTCTGGGAAGAGCTTAGCAGTTAATCTGTTTTATTCTCCAGTGAACGTCCATTAGCCAGACCAATAGAAGGCATGTGTGGATTAGCTGTGAGTCTTACCTGGATACCTCCTCGTTTGTCCCTTCCTCGTTTCCTTTGCTCCTCATGTGACGCTTCCACTGTGCTGCAGGTGTGAGGACTCTTTGTGCCTTTTCAGTGTCTCAAAAGAAGAAATGTGTAAGTCACAAATGGGTTTAGTTGATAAACTCGCTGTTTACTGTTAGAAAGCTGCTTTCTTCAGGACCATTATGGACTCCCTGCAGTAAAAAAAAACATAATCCACCGAACCCCACAAAGACACACGCAAACATTTACAAAAGTATCCAGTAAAACAATATGGAACACAGATACCACAAATGCAGTTCACAGAAAAAGGCAAACAAAATGCAGCCGTACCGCGAGAGAGGGAGGTTGCTGCCTGATGACACAGTGGCGCAGCTGTTGCGCTATGTTCCAGCGCTGCATGTGTGAGGGCGCTTATAAAAAGAGAAGAGGTCCACTGAGGCGAGGTTAAATACAACGAGCACTGAGAGGGGTGCTCTGATGGCAACCTTACGCATATGCTCTCACAGGTTAAACTAAAAACTTTATTAATGCCATCGTGAGCTAAACTATATTAAGATAAGATAAGATAAGATAGCCTTTATTGATCTCACAATGGATACATTTACTTGTTACATTCAACTAGAAACACTCAGGGTGTGCAAATAGGCAGGAAATGTGAAATAAACAACAATTAAGTAGTAAATTGTGGTATCTTATATACAATGACTACCAAGGACTTTGTGGGGACGAAAAGTGTGAACAGTAAATAATACTAAAGTAAAAAAAATTTTTTAGTATTAGCAGTGTCTGTGTTGTATGTGAAGTCCGATGTGTAGATGGTGAAGAGAAACGGTGAAAGGACGGTGCCCTGAGGGAATTTGCCCCATTCTTTCTCCTACTTCCTGACTGTGTGCCTCTGGGTTAGGGTCGCCAACTGTCCCTTGAAATACGGAATCGTCCCGTATTTTTAAAAATAAAGGTGCATCCCGTATTGAATCAATAAGGGAAAGCTTTTGTCCCGTATTTCGGGGATCCTCCCTTTCTCCCCGTCATAATATAACAGATCCATGCCCATCACTCACTAAATCTACGTTGGACAGAAGTCCACTCTTCAGAGAGAAACTGGAGAATAATAAGATCAGAAGCATGTCAGTCCGCTCCCCATGCGCGTGGGTATAATGTGCCTTAATATAACAGCATTTATCATGAAAGCATCAACTTTACGGACATAAACTAACCCATGAACGAAGTCTACTCTTCCCAAGCTTTAGCCTGCTTTTTATTCCACATCAATCGGCCTCATATTTACGGCTTTAGAGACTAATTTAGGAAGCATGATAAAAAGAAAAGGAGGTGCGGACAGTGCAATCCTCTGATCTTATCCTCTGAATCTGTCCGGTTTAAAAGCAACAAAAAACATCTGGAATCCTGGTTGAAGTTAAGTCTTTAGTGTTGTCTGGAGCCTGTGTCTCCTCCTCTCAGCTTAGAGCAATGAGCAGCTACAGACGGAGCTGACAGGGGCGGACCTGACACGGGCAGCAGAGGGACTGGAAACACTAACACAGGATTTTGAAAGTACATAAAAAATAAATGAATAAATAAATGAATAGAAGAAACAATAAAAATAGTCTAATTGCAGCTATAAAAATAAGTGTTGCTTAATCATGAAGTAGACAGTTCTGATTTTCATCACTGTATAACGCTAATTTTAACAGCCTAAAATACACCAGAATGCACAAAATTGTATCTGATTAATCAAAGTTGTCCTCGGGAGGACTGGCTGTTGCTCTGACTTTCTTAGAGTATTTCAAACATACGCACATATAAAGAAGAGTTATTCTGTAAAATGGTTTAAAACTTATTTCTAAAATAAATAAATAAAAAGTAATATAAAACACCTTCTGTTACATGTAATCTACACACATCCTTTCATATATCGTCTCCCAAAGTCGATTTAACCACTGCTAATGAGCATGCAATAGCTAACCTTACAGAAAGAGAGTGTTTAACCCATAAAATATATAACATAAATAAATAAAAGATTCAACATTGTTTGTATATATATATATATATATATATATATATATATATATATATATATATATATAATGTTAAAAAGTTGGTAACAGCGAATGACAAAATTATTTGTAATTACAAATCACAAGCTCTAAAGTCGTCTGTTGATTTCGTTGTCGCCCCCTCACCTCGATCGCCCAAAAGTATTTTTCTGTTCTCAAGTTGGCAACCCTACTCTGGGTTCAGAGACACGCTGCCCCTGCTCCACGAGTATCCTGATGGAGAGAGAAGTCTGGACATCCCTGCTTTGACATCTGCCTCAGAAACCGTCACCCCTATACATTCCATTGAGTTATACAACATGAATTGCAAAAGTGCCCAAAAAATGCTTAATGTAAGGTGTAATCCCACTGATGCCATGCCCGTAGTTACTTGTTTTATGAAGAGGCAGTGTCTCCAAGTTCCAGTAGTTTTACCAGAGTTACGGTATTTTACTGAGCAAACTTAAAACACATGCACAAATATGCTGGACTGCAATGAATGAATGAATAATATTTTATTCGGACCACAAAAAAGCACAAAATGTAAACAACCTTCCAGGAGTGAGGCAGTTGTGAACTAACTACCAACATATTTCATCATAATTTTAGTCAAATTAATACATTTGCTGACTAAAACTAGACTAAAACTGAATTAAAAGATATTTATGAGAGTAAAACTAGACTTAAACTAAATTAAAAGATATGTATAAGACTAAAACTAGACTAAAATTGAATAGAAATTTGATCAAAACTATAAACTATTTTCTTCAAAAGCCTAAGACTAAAACATTAATAAAATAAGTTGTCCAAATGAACAGTGGTTCATACAACACTAACACAACAGTTAGAATATGAGTCTAAACACAAACCTTTGGATTCAAGTAAAAATATTCTACCATTAAAATATGACTTAAAATGGCAATGGTTAATTTCCAAAAACATCCAGTGCCAACACATCTCCACTTACTTGGTTACGAGTAAAATATACAATTTAGAGCCATTTAGATTCTCAGTCATCCAGGTGGTCAGTTCAAATTGTCTATCCAGAACACAACATCCACGGTGACCTAGAAATAGTATTCTCACCCTTTTATTGTGAAAATTAACCTTTATCTATGTATATTGTGAATTAACATATAATATTAAAATAAGTGACTTAACAAACATAACATTATATTTTATGATTTCCCTTGCTCATTAAATATTTCTTTGAATTCTTTTCAGGTTTGAGTAAAATAATATAACACTTTGGGATGAAAATGCAAAAAAGAAGTCCAAAGCTTGAGGCCAGTATTGCAAATATCTCCACAGCGACACTGAACTTTCCTGGAGAGCTGATGTAAGCTGGGATAAAAGTGATCCAGACTGCACAGAAGATCAACATGCTGAAAGTGATGAACTTGGCCTCATTAAAGTTATCAGGCAGTTTACGAGCAAAGAAAGCCAACACAAAACATAAAACAGCCAACAGGCCAATGTATCCGAGTACAGCCCAGAAGCCAATGGCTGAACCCATGGCACACTCCATAATGATTTTGTAAGGGAACTGTTTCGTGTTTTTGAAAGGAAATGGAGGTGATATTGCTAACCAGAGGACACATATCAGCACCTGTATCAGAGTAAAGGCTACGACACTGAGTCTCTGCTGAAGAGGCCCAAACCATTTCATGACATTACTGCCTGGAAGTGTGGCTCTGAAGGCCATCAGCACCACTATAGTCTTCCCCAGGACACAGGAGATACAGAGGACAAAGGTGATGCCGAACGCTGTGTGGCGCAGCATACAGGACCACTCAGAGGGACGGCCGATGAAGGTGAGAGAGCACAGGAAACACAGGCTCAGGGAGAAGAGCAGCAGGAAGCTCAGCTCAGAGTTATTAGCTCTCACTATTGGAGTTTTTCTGTATTTGACGAAAATCCAGGCCACAACACAAGTCAGGCCTGTCCCAAATAAAGAGGCAGCTGTGAGTAGAGCCCCCATTATTTCTTCATAGGACAAAAACTCTGTTTCCTTTTTCACACAAGCGACTCTTTGGACATTGGACCAAAAATCTGGAGGGCACTGGATACAAGTGATGGAGTCTGTAAATATTCAGAGTAAAACATCTGTCAATGTCTGTGACAATGTTTAAACGAAATCTGTTTCAATAAGATACATCATTTTGGCAAATGTGTAACATTTAAATCTTTGAAACCTGTGGTGTTACTGATTTCTCCCTCTGCACATGGTGTACAGTCATAACAGCAAACGGGCTTTCCTTTCTGGAGGACTTTACGTGTTCCTGGTAAACATGGTTTGCTGCAAATGGAGGCTGGCACCTATAGAGAAACATGAACAGCATATTTATAAAGCTACTATAGTGCTTCATATTGTAGCCTCTGTGAATTACTCCCCTGCTTTGAATTCTGTGCCCAAAATAGAGATGCATTATTTAGTTTCAGCTGTCTGTCCACAGGTAAAGAAGCATCATATAAACCAACTGTGACAAACTCCACTGTGCCCTGTGCCGTAGGCTGCCAGTTTATAATTTCATATTTAGCGGCAGTGTCACCATTTTCATTGAAATAAACCTCTTCTCCTTCTTTGGTTTGGAAACGAATGTTTCTTAGATGCTGCAGTGTCTAATAAAAACATACAATCATGTAAGTACTTGAATGAGCAGGCAATAACACTTGTCACCATACGCACCATGGATGGATCGAGAGTCACATTAGTGTCACAGGTTTTGTTACATTTGAGGATTTTGTGCAGGGCATGGGCCACTGCATACACTCCCTTATAGACATTGTTAAAGATTGGCATCAGTGACATGTCGGTGAAGCTGTTTTTCACATCACTCAGGTCTTCAGTTCCTGTACATCGTTTGTGGTTGTTCTTTGAACTGAATTTACAGCTGAACAGTGTTTCCCAAAACTCGGTGAATAACTGATTACCAGATGAGTTTAAAGGCTTCACATCCATCATAAACTCTTCAAGGCCGCGGACATGAGCCTCTGGGATGGACGTCCCTATAGCCCCGTCCAGAATATGGTGCTTATTCATAGCCATTGTTTCAGAATCAGAGATCCAGGTCTCTGTGCCAACCCACTGATAACCCGTCACATTGTGCTCAGATAAGGCTGTGATCAGAATTCTAATGTCCCTAGGTTGAGTAAAAGTGACAATAACTTTGGAAGTTGATTGTTTGATTATATCGACTATACTGAGTAATTTTTCGGGAGGGTCAGTACTGATGAAGGGCACAGAATACTCCAAACAGATGCCCAGCTGATTGGCTGTTTCAGTAAAAGTGGCCATGCCATTGTTGCCATAATCATCATTTGTTCTGATGGCTCCCACCCATGTCCAGCCAAAGTGTCTGACCAGCTGGGCCAGGGCTCTGCTCTGGTACAGGTCGCTAGGTATAGTCCTCAAGAAAGAGGGGTATTTGGCTTTGTCACTCAGACATGCACAAGTGGCAGTGGGGCTGATCTGAGGGAGGGGAACAATCATGAACATATTTGAAATCAATCGTTACATTTCAGTAACAAATCCACACACCTGTGGTAAATGAAATGGTCCAATGACGGTAGCTATGGCCATGGAAACTGAGGATCCACTCACTCCCAGAATGGCCTGAACATGTGCTGATCTGGTGCATGGCGTTTCAGAGGAAACAAATGTTGCTTCATTGCCGTTTACGAGGGCTAGTGCTCCTTCTACTCCATGAGGAGTGGATCCACAAGAATCATGAATCTTATAGCCCAATGAGACGCCTGGCAGCAGGTCTGAACTGTTGTTTATCTCTGCTATTGCAAAGAGCATAGCCTGTGCATACTGTAAAATCCTCATATTTAAGCTGAGAACAGAGATACTGTTTGTTTTACCACTCTGTTAAGTACACTCTATTTGTGTAATGTACATTAATTCATTATGATACAAAAACATACATTGTTGAAACATGATGAGAATAATTATATTTTGTTGAGGCTATAATGATGGAGTGTGTAACTTACCGGGTGCACTGCAGTGGCAGTGGTTTTTGAGTATAATTATGCTGCCTGATTATCCAGCTTTCATGAAAAGCAAAAATCCCCCCCAGCAAAAGTTCACCATCCTTCAAAAAACTGAAGCTTCTTTGATCCCCTGTCCTAAAACAAATGTTGTCTTTACTATGTAACAAAGAAGCCCTCATGAGCAGATAAAGTAAAGCCAAACCACTACGGTCTGAGTGTCTGACCATCATTGGTGTGGGTCTGCGAGTGGCAAATCCCTGGGAGCAGCACACTCCTTGTGCTTTTATATCACAGTAACATCACGTCAGACGTTCTATAATGATCTCATGTTTGAATGTTATTATCTGAACGTATCAATGTTGAATACACTTTTAATTCAATATTCTCTTAAATGTGTTCAAGTACCTCACTTGTCTTTGGATTTACTCATGAATAACACAATACAACCAACGATGATTATTACATTTATTTCAAAGATGTTAAAATCCAGGGTTCTACTTTTGATAAAAAAAACATTTGGTAACACTTTATAATAAGGTTACATGAAGTCATACATCAATAACATGAAATGATGCATGATTTCCTGATGTATTCATGCAAGACGATATCATGACTCATCATGAGTTAACATGACTTCATGTTCTTTCATAGATGACTTCATGCATGAATTAATTAACTACTGTAATGAATTAATGAGAAAATCTTAATATATATATCTTGATCTTAGAATCATGATGAATTCACTAAAACACTTAGATTTTTTTTAACACTTTTGTTTGCAAGATATACTTTAATACCACTTACTGCTGCAAATAACTAATCTTTAGCTAATCCTTAGTTCATTCATAAATTCATGATGATTACGTCCCTTAAACTACAGTGATGCACTTTTTTGCTTTGGACAATAATCAAGGTGTTTATTGGACAAAACAAACACGAACATCAAAGACGTTATAATTTATAACCGTGCACAACATAAACACTGCCTATTGCTTACATTACGAATGGGGCTTTATATATTTCGAGCTACACACACAAGGCACAAGAGCCAAGAAAGAAGAACAGAAAATATATATACATAATAAGAGAGAAAAAAATAAATAAAAAATAAATAAATAATTTACATTTTAGCTCAAAAAGGGGTGGGAAGAAGACAAGGTTATTGACTCCCACCCCCGCTCATAAACTTAAATAACAATATATAACAACACTGTATAGTTCTTGTTATCTTACAACGCAATTATCACTTGAGTTAGTTACATATTAACAAATGCAACACTGCACCACACTAGGTCAACATTCACAGTATCTTATATGTTATAACCGGTGTATTATTTTGTTTCCCATGCTGAATTTATTACCATGTTGGCATTACCGTTATTCATCATCACCATTACAACCCATATAGCATTACTCCGTATCAAGGTGTTTGATGATACTTATTAACTCCACATTTATTAATGAAAGGGACAGTAATCGCAGACTAATTAGTGCTCATGATAACAAGAATAGTCTTAATGATGTGTGTTTAAAAGGATTCGGGGCTTTTCTTTTTTTTCCTTTCTGTGACTGGACCTGCTGCCAGAGGGGAGCAGCCCCCGAGCAACCGGACCATCATTTGTTAAGTGTCCTATACTATGCATTAAAAGAGACACATTTTAGGAGTCTGCTGCCAAAAGAGGGTTTCCTTGAGCTGTCGACCCCCGCCTGTCTGCCCTGTACTACGGGTTATGTTGAATGCGGATTACATGGATATGTGCATGTTTTACTTCTGAGAATTTAATTATTTTATATTACCATCAGCATCAATAGCAATACCGCTGTCTGAATCGATTAAGTTTGATTCTTAGAATAATCTATAGATTGTTAGGCATTAATCCTAGACTGTTACATTTAAATTTTAAAGTTAAAATAGTGATGATAACAACACAACAGCAATAAAAATGGCAACAACAACTGCAATAGTATAATAGTAACAACCACAATATACATCATTCTTATTTAAATCTGATCTTTACAGCACTTTGTAACACCCATTAGCAATCAAGTTCAGTACCCATTTCCTCTACTACTTTGACCATACCATTTTTTTATATATGTGACCAGTCACAGGAACCAAAGACACAAGTCGTTTTGGGGCATTATGAGATAATAACAGATTGTTAAAGTGTAGTCTCCAAACTTTCCAATGATGTGTAACACATGGAAATCTGATAATATTTGGAGGTGCAGCGGTGATTTGAAGTTAACAATTCCCAAAAAACCAAAGGGGATTAAACGGCCTCTGAAGTTTTGGGCCATTCTCACCTCTCTGCTGTTGGGAGGGACAATAGGGCTCATTTACATCTCATTTGGATAAGCCACACCCCCTGTCAAACTCCCCCTCAAAGCAGTAAAGCACAGAGAGGGAGCACAAAGGTTATTGCTTCCACAACAAACCATTGTTTACCAGTTTCATTATGTGTATCTTTTTTATTTTTGGTTTCATTTATTGATCTCACCTCACAGCAGAAGGTTGTTATTGTTCTTTTTAATGTTTTAATATCAATTGATAAACTGTCACTGTCACCTTATCAATAAGGCAAATCCCTCAAACATTGCTTAGAGAGCGCTTTTCATACCAGAATGACAAGATAAGTTTACAATATATTTAAAAAACAACAGAAGAGATTTGGTGTTTGGGTATTTTAATGTTATTGCAATGCTCTAATTCAGTACACTGTTTCTACACATCATCCCCCCAAAAAATGCATAATTTACACATAATGTGAATACTTTGAGTTACAACTTTACTTTAAGCCATAGAAAAAAGCCATTTGAGTGAATATGATTAAATTTTTCTGTAATAAACGATCAATACCTAATATTTACCCCATTTACTACATCACATTTGCTGCATGAGGTTTGTACTGTCGCCGAATGGAGGTTGATTTTTATTCAGTGCTTTAACCTTACTGCTTTTTTTACACTCAACACCATCTGTTCTTAAACAATATTTTCCTCCAAATAGTATGCACAGTGTCATTTGCACTTCATGAAAACATAAAAAAATCAAGTCAAAATAATGCACAAGTTTATTTTGCTTCAATCTGTTTACACAAGTTACATTGCAGGTGTTTTAAACAGAGCTGAACTCTCCTCCTCCACAACGTCCTGACCACTTTTAGATGTGGTCTTTGTGACATAGTCCAATGAGATCACATTCGCATCCTCTTCTGTGTTGTGACTCTTGGTGCTGGGCATGTGACGTCTCCAGCCTCGTCAGCACAGAATGGCCTGATTTTTCCATACAGATAGGTCTGTCTGTCCATGTTTAGTCCAGGTGGGGCCAGGACAGGAAGACCGTCCATAGGGGGAAGATCTGCTCCGTCGCGCAACAGTAGATTTTCGACAGGTTGCGCATCACAGTGAGTTTTTGCAATAACCAAACCTGCTCTCTTGGCGTCAAAGCTGTGACAGAATAAGCACATAAGACACTTAAAACATGGCAAAGTATTTTATCATATAAAACTGTCATAATGTATGTAGTTGCTATGCTTTAATAATGTACACAATGTGAAAGTTTGAATACAAGTACCTGAAGTGCTGATAACTCTTGATCTGTGGGAGTCTACGGCGAGTCAAATGCTGCTGCCAGTCGTGGATCTGGACTAAAACTTTGCCCTCTGCTGTTCCAACAAGCTGTGGTGTGTTTAGGTGACTCACAGGAGAGCTGTTTTCCACAACCTCAGAATCAGAATCAGAATTCGTTTTATTGCCAAGGTTTGTGAACAAGGTTTACAAACTAGGAATTTTACTTGGTGCAAACGTGCGACATAAAACATATAACACAGAATTAAGATAAAAAATAAGCTAAGAACGTTAACCTATAAGGCTATAAGGGCATGCATAAAATAAAAAATATTAAATAAATAAGATAAAATAAAGTGACGTATGTTAAGACAACAACAATTTGACAATGAACAACAGCGGGATTGTATATACAGATGTTTTGGCATTTAAAGTGATATTAAGTGTTTAAAGTGATAAAGTGATAGCAGCGGGTCTAAGTGTGGACACACCGCACAGTGCAAGTGCAGATACATCCATGAGTCTGTAACTAAGCTACAGAGACTTTTATTTGTTCATGAGTCTGATGGCGGAGGGGAAAAAACTGTTCAAGTGGCGGGAGGTGTGGGTCTGGATAGACCGTAGCCTCCTGCCTGAGGGGAGAGGGGTGAATAGTCCGTGTCCAGGGTGAGAAGGGTCAGCTGTGATCCGACCCACACGCCTCCGGGTCCTGGAGGTGAACAGGTCCTGGAGAGATGGGAGCTCACAGCCAATCACCTTCTCTGCAGCACGCACAATGCGCTGCAGACGGTGCTTGTCCCGTTCTGTAGCGCCGGGGAACCACACAGTGATGGAGGAGGTGAGGATGGACTCGATGATGGCCGTGTAGAACTGCGCCAACATCTTGGTTGGCAGCTTGAGTTTCCTCAGCTGCCGCAGGAAGAACATCCTCTGCTGGGCCTTCTTGATGAGGGAGCTGATGGTTGGCTCCCATTTGAGGTCCTGGGTGATGGTGGTGCCCAGGAAACGGAAGGAGTCCACGATGGAAATGGGGGTGGAAGAGTCTGTCAGGGCAAGGGGGGACGGTGGGGCTGTGTCTTTCCTAAAGTCTACGATCATCTCCACTGTCTTCTGGGCGTTCAGCTCCAGGTTGTTGTGGCTGCACCAGGACGCCAGCCGTTCCACCTCTCTCCTGTAGGCGGACTCATCACCGTCCGAGATGAGCCCGATGAGGGTGGTGTCGTCCGCAAACTTGATCAGTTTAACGGTCTGGTGGCTGGAGGTGCAGCAGTTTGTATACAAGGAGAAGAGCCAGGGGGAAAGTACACAGCCCTGAGGAGTTCCAGTATTTGTAGTCCGAGTGTCCGAGACGATCTTCCCCAGCCGCACGTGCTGTCTCCGGTCCGTCAGGAAGTCGGTGATCCACCTGCAGAGGGAGTCGGGCACGCTGAGCTGGTAGAGCTTGTCTCGTAGCAGTTCAGGGAGGATGGTGTTGAAGGCAGAGCTGAAGTCCACAAACAGGATCCTGGCGTAGGTTCCTGGGGAGTCCAGATGCTCCAGGGTGAAGTGGAGGGCCAGATTGACTGCGTCGTCCACAGACCTGTTGGCTCTGTAGGCGAACTGCAGCGGGTCCAGGAGGGGGGCGGTGATGTCCTTGAGGTGAGGCAGGACCAAGCGCTCAAAAGTCTTCATGACCACAGACGTCAGTGCCACCGGCCTGTAGTCATTAAGTCCTGTGATCCGTGGTTTTTTAGGGACAGGGACGATGGTGGACGATTTGAAGCAGGACGGCACGCGGCATGACTCCAGGGAGGTGTTGAAAATGTCTGTGAAGACGGGAGCCAGCTGATCCGCGCAGTGTCTCAGGGTGGAGGGGGAGACACCATCCGGCCCAGGGGCCTTCCGCGGGTTCAGCTTCAGGAATTGCCGACGCACTTCCTCTTCTTGGATGGAGAGAGCAGGGGGGGGGGAGGGTTTGTGGAGACCTTTGATGAAGTGCTGGGGTCGTTGATGGTAGAGGTGATGATGGGGGGAGCAGGGGCAGCTGGAGTGTCTAGAGAGGTGTCAAAGGCTGATGGGCGTTCGTGGCGGCAGTAATGTGTATTCAGACTCTGGGCGAGGCACAGGTCGTTCAGAGCCCTGGGGGACTTGGGCTTGTAATTGGTGATAGCCCTAAGACCCCGCCACACTGCTCCAGAGTCATTGGAGGAGAACTGATGTTGGAGACGGGCAGAATATGCAGCTTTAGCTTTCTTCACCTCCCTGCTAAAGCTGTATCTTGCCTCCCTGTAATGGTCTCTGTCGCCATTTTTGTGGGCCGTCTCTTTCTCCTTTCGTAGGTGTCGGAGTTTGGGGGTGAACCAGGGTTTATCATTATTAAAACAAACCCTAGTGCGCGTTGGTATGATGCGCTCCTCATTGAACTGGATGTATGAGGTCACAGTGTCCATATATTCATCCAGGTTGTTGCCAGCCTTTAACGCTTCCCAGTCTGTAGTCTCCAAACATGAGTGGAGCTCCTCCACAGCCTCAGTGGTGAACGTCTTTATTGTTCTCACTACAGGTTTAGCGAGTTTCAGTCTTTGTCTGTATGAAGGGATTAAGTGGACCATCACGTGATCTGAAAGTCCGAGTGCAGCGCGGGGGACAGCGTGGTATGCGTTGCGTATTGTAGTGTAACAGTGATCCAGCGTGTTCTCCTCTCTGGTGGGGCATTTAATAAACTGTCTGTATTTGGGTAATTCCTGGCTCAGGTTCCCCTTGTTAAAGTCACCAAGCACAATAACAAGAGAGTCCGGGAAGGTCCGCTCCGTGTGTAGTATCTGCTCCGCGAGCGCGCGCTGAGCCACCAGAATGAATGAAACTATTTCCCGCGGTGAATAAAAAGGCTTACAATTAATGATGAGATATTCCAGAGCAGGAGAGCAGTGTTGGGAGATCGCTGTTGTATCAGTACACCAGCTGCTGTTGATGTAGAAACAAACTCCACCGCCTTTTGTTTTCCCGGAGAGCCTCGGGTCCCGATCCGCGCGGAGAAGCTGAAAGCCCTCCAGGTGAACCGCGCTGTCCGGGACCTTCGCGCTCAGCCATGTCTCCGTGAAACAGAGAACGCAGGACGAGGAGATGTCCTTGTTTCTTCTCATCAGCAGCGCTAGTTCGTCCATCTTGTTGGGAAGTGAGCGAGCGTTCGTGAGGAATACGCCAGGTAAAGGCGTGCGTGCACCGCGCCTGCGAAGGCGAACAAGGGCCCCCGCACGCTTTCCCCTCCGGCGGCGTCTCACTCGTTTGGTCAAAAAGTGGACCAAATCCGCGGCTGTTGCCAAAAAAACTGGCAGTAGGTCCGTAGAGGTGATTGACCTGATGTTCAGAAGCTCTTCACGGGTGTAAGAGCACGCGGACACACAGTAAACGCACAATAACAGACACAACAGAGCGCACGAAAGCACCGTGGCTGCCTTCCTCGGCGCCATCTTGCCAATATTTTTGTCATCTGCATTAACCTGATGACAAAAAAAGAGACAGGAAGAAGAAAAATATATCTTTAGTTAAATGTTTTACTGAAGCAAATCAGAAAACAGCACTGAAGTCAGTAAAGTAAAGTGAATGTACCTCAACATTTCCGTGGGGTCAGGAAGTACATTGGTCCTGGCAGGAGAGGGTTTGAGGGAAAGTGTAACTGTAGGAGACAGGGAAGAGAGGGAACTTGGATTAGATTAAATGAAATGTGTCTTTTCATGCTATTCTGCATTAATTTGCGCTACTATCAGGAGTCTTATTCTCATGCATACATCGCCATTTAAGGGACATTAATAAAGTAAGGTGAATGTGTGTGAAATATTACCTGCTGGGCAAAATCAAAACTGCACTTCGTATCAGCTGCTCGTTATTGCTTTGGCACTGCCAGCGGAGATCTGTGCGCGGCCGGCAACTTTTGATGTGTGGGAGAAGTTGGTTCCACAGAGCTTTGAAGCTGGTTTTACCAACTGCACGCTCACCTAAAAACAGATATTGCTTATGATTAATTGTATTGTAATTGCTAATACTGCATTAATACTGCACTAACGTCTAAATGAATGTTTACACATACCAAGCTCTTTAGCAGTCGCCACGTAGAGACGCCACACTGAGGCCTTGGACACATGAGTTGGCAGCAACTTCACATGCCAAAGTTTATGCCCAGGCTGTCGGCAACATGATTGCATTGTCTTCTGCATAGTTTTTTATGAAATCCACAACTCTATTGAACTCCACAGGACTGATGAACCTGGCTGGTGGACGCAGTGAGAGCCTCTTCCTCAAACGTGGTTTTGCTCCATTCTCCTCATAGTGTTGAACTATCTCCGCCAGTGTGTTGTTGCCAATGCTGAAAAAGAAAAAAAAAAAGAGTAGGAATTACTTTAACGTTAAATCCGTGGTAAGAAAAGTAAGTAGTTCTTTCTCCACCACTGGCTAAAATTATTAGCATCACATTCAATTCAAGAATGCTGACAGGGGTTTGAGCTGTTAGATTGATTTGAGTTTGGACTGGATACTTTTGTTGAGAAGTCTCTGCTTGACATTTTGATATATAATAAGTGTGTTTGGGTGGAAGCGAAAGCCTGTGGTGATGCTAACTAGGGTCCCGAGTGAGCTAGCCTAGCTAGCTCACTCGGGACTCGTAACAACATTAGGTATGAGAAAGTCTAAACATGATAGCTAGCACAGAACGAGTGTCCTGTGCTAGCTAATAACAATAGGTATGCGAAAGTCTAAACATGAGAACGTATTGTGTTTTTAGAATGAACACAAAACGACAAACTTTGATGTTTACTAGGCCATAGTGATGGACATAGTGTAGCCTACTCTTTACAGACAAAATCCTGCGTGATTCTCCCCAGGTTGCCTGTGTCAGCTCTGCCTCAATCTAGCGTAACTTTTTCTGGCCATAAAATATGAAGCGGATCTCTCTCAAATAAGAAGTGGCTGAAAGCTAGGGATGCGCTGACTGCATTTATGGAGTAGTTGGGAGTTGGGAGAGGTCTTGATTTTATGTAAATAGCAGGTTCAGCTGCACGTTAGCTTAGACGTTAGCCGTTAGCTTAGACGTTAGCCGTTAGCTTCCAACAGCACAATAGACTCGTCAAAAACGAGTGCACAGCATCCACAAGCGATAAAAAAAAAAAACTTTCACTCACTCGTCTGAAGTATACTTTGCCTTCTGCTCAGCAAACTCGTAGTAAATCCATTTTCCAGTGCAAGTAGCGATAGCCTCCGTGAGACACAGGGGAAGCCTGTGCCTCCTCGGAGGAGGTGTGTACGACATACACACAGACAAAGTCACGCCCCTACAGCGCTCCAAAATCTCCCAAAACAAGCAGGTTTGAATCTAAAAGTTTACGCTTTTAAATATACCAATACTGGTAGCTTAAACGTGGAGAGGCTTCTTCGTGACTTCAACTGAACGATTCTGCAAAAAAGTGAAAATCACCAATTTTCAAAATAAAAACTTTGTTTACGTTTTTCTCCAGACGCAAGCTGCCGACTTGTGTCATTGGATTCCACGGCGGGTCACAAATGATCCACGTCTCAAAGAAAGGCTGTTAAGAGAGTCTGATCTCACGCTAGAGAGAGCAATTGACATCTGCAGAGCAGCGGAGACGGCCAAAGCTCAAATACAAGCAATGAGTGCGACAACACAAGAAAGAGCAATACATGCAATGAACAAGACTAAAGGCAAAGAGTGACAGCAAGAAAATAAAGGATCAAATGTGCAGGAAATGTGGAAAGTCACATCAACCAAGACTTTGCCCAGCATTTGGAGTCTCGTGCCGAAAGTGTGGTAAGCTCAACCACTACGCAAAGATGTGTGAGTCTACAAAAGCAACACATATTATGAAAATGCATGATTTGAGCCCAGAAATAGACACACTTTTCATTGGGACAGTGAACATTGACCACATAAGCGCTAAAAGAGACAATTCATGGTATGCAGACATAAATGCTGGCGACATGTCAGTTAAGTTTAAGTTAGACACAGGAGCAGAAACAAATGTACTACCCCGGTCTGTGTACAATACATTGAAGTGGAAAGCCAGAGGCGAAAAACGAGTAAGCTTGAAACTAAAACTGACAAAGACTGTGTTGGTGGCGTATGGTGGAGTTCGGCTGAAACCAGAAGGAACAGTTTCACTGGAATGCTCCACTGCCCAAACCAAATCCAACCTGCTGTTCTACGTATCAAACCACTCAGGCACAGCTATCCTAGGCAAGTATACATGTGTTGCAATAGGTCTGATAAAGAGGATGGACATTGACATGCTCTCGGTCAAGTTCCCAACTACAAAAGAGGAACTGCTTAAGCAACATGCAAGTGTCTTTGAAGGACTTGGTGAGTTCTCGGGTGAACATCACATCCACATTGACCCTACAGTCACTCCTGTCATACATGGCTGCAGGAAAATACCACTGGCAGTTCTAGATAGACTGAGAGACACGCTTGATGATCTGTTAAGTGACCGAGCCAACAAAATGGGTCAATAGCCTTGTAGTCACTGAAAAGAAAGACAAGAAGAAGTTGAGGGTTTGCCTAGATCCTACAGACTTAAATAAAGCTATTCTAAGACAGCATTACTCAATTCCCACAGCAGATGAGGTGTTGTGCAAACTTGCTGGTAAGAAAATCTTCACGGTGCTGGATGAGAAGGACGGCTATTGGCAAATAAAGCTGGACAAGGAGTCGTCGCTACTGTGCACTTTCAATACCCCATGGGGGCGCTATAGGTTTAAGAGCCTACCATTTGGGATCAAGTCGGCGAGTGAAGTTTTCCAGCAGCGCAACTGTGAAACATTTGGGAACATCACAGGTGTTCACATAATTGCTGATGACATGATTATCGCTGCAACCACAGACGAGGAACATGACGAAATACTGCAAAAAGTGATGGCTAGAGCCAAGGAGGCCAACGTCAAATTCAACAGAGACAAGATCCAGTACAAGGTGAATAGTGTCAAATACATGGGTCATGTTGTGACCTCAGAGGGTGTTAAAATGGACAATGCAAAAGTTAAGGCAATAGTTGACATGCCTTCACCCACAGACAGACCTGCACTGCAACGCACGCTTGGGATGATCAAGTATCTTGCACAGTACATACCTGGTGAAGCGACGGCCACAGCGCCATTGAGACATCTGCTGAGAAAGGACAGTGTATGGCAGTGGCAACACGAACATGAGGGGGCTGTGAAGAACCTAAAGAAGGCGCTCGTAACAGCCCCCGTTCTCAAATTCTGCGACCCAAAGAAAACTGTCGTGATACAAGCTGATGCATCGAGGGACGGATTAGGTGCATGTCTAATGCAAGATGGACATCCTATCGCCTATGCATCCAGAGCTCTAACGGACACAGAAAAAAACTATGCACAGATAGAGAAGGAGCTTCTGGCTATCATGTTTTCAGTCAAGCGCTTTCATCAGTACGCCTATGGAGTCAAGGTTAATGTGCAGTCGGATCACAAACCTTTGGAAACAATCTTGAGAAAGCTACTGGGAACAGCTCCGTCCAGACTACAGCGGATGCTGCTTCAGCTGCAACGCTATGACCTGAATGTAATCTACACGCCAGGTAAAGAGTTATTGATTGCTGACACACTCTCACGAGCAACTACACAAGAGCAACAGAGACAGTGTGACATGTTTGACGAAAAAGTCATCTATGCTCTTGAGCCTACAGAGGCCCTGAGCACAGAGACTCTGGCACAGTTAAAGTCTGAGACACAAAAAGACAACATATTGCAAACATTACTAGACATTCATAGGCACGGCTGGCCACAGCACAGAAAACAAGTTGACAAAAAGGTGATACAGTACTGGCCTATTAGGCACGCAGTGTCAATAAGAGAAGGAATAATGTTTGCTGGAGACAGAATTATTCTACCGAGCAAAATGAGGCCAGACATGTTACAGAAGCTGCATGTAGCACACCAAGGTATGCAGCGCACTAAAGCTCTGGCCAGAGTACACTGGTATTGGCCAGGTATGACAAGAGACATTGAAAAAATGGTTGAGTCGTGTGCAACTTGCCAGCAGTTCCAACCTCGCCACCAGAGGGAGCCAATGATCTCTCATGAAATCCCAGAGCTTCCTTGGCTGAAAGTAGGAGCTGACATATTTGAAATCAGTGGTCAGTCATGTCTTCTGGTTGTGGATTATTTCTCCAAATACCCGGAAGTACTAAACATCAGAGACAAGACAGCACACACAGTCATTAACAAGATGAAATCAGTATTTGCCAGGGTGGGAATACCAAAAGAGATTGTGTGTGACCATGTGCCTTTTGCAAGCCAAGAAATGAGAAAGTTTGCCGCAGCATGGGGCATTAAGCTCACTCACTCCAGCCCTGGCTATGCACAGTCTAATGGCCTGGCTGAGAGAACTGTAAAGACCGTTAAATACCTGTTAAAGAAGGCCAAACAAACCAACACTGACCCGTTTCTGGCGCTTTTAACTTTGAGGAACACACCTGTCACAGGAATGGACTTTTCCCCAGCACAACTGCTTATGGGCAGAGTCCTGAGAAGCACTTTACCCAGCTCAAGCACAGTGCTGCAACCTGCAGTGCCAGCTAATGCACATTCTACTCTTCAGGACCTCCAGCGAAGACCTATTACAACAGAGGGACAAAGACACTTCCTGTGCTGCCGCCTGGTGGGACGGTTCACATGCGTAGTGAAAGAGGATGGCGTCCTGCTGTTGTCACGGCGACACGTGCTGAACCACGGTCCTACGACATAGTGACATCATCTGGACAGCAGTACAGGCGCAACAGGAGACACCTGAGGAAGACACCCAGCAACATTCAGGTGTACTCTGAACCGGATAGTCTTGAGGATGAGCAGGACAGCACCCCAGATGCTCCAGCTGGCGCCCCTACCAGTGCTGATGAGGCTGCATGTGTGGAGCCTTCCTAACCTCTACAGATGGGTCATACCAGAAGTGGCCGAGTTATTAAACCACCAGTGAGATTCAAAGACTATGTGTTAAGCCAATAAGTGCATACATCTGACTAATGTTGTGTTAAAAAAAAAAAAAAAGAGAAAGGATAGATCGGCAATGGTATGTTCTGCTGAGTTTAATGTGTCCCTGATTTTCTATACATTTAATATTGTTTGATACATTTTATATCTTCA
The DNA here is from genome assembly GCA_021464625.1 of Proterorhinus semilunaris. Classification (NCBI taxonomy): domain Eukaryota; kingdom Metazoa; phylum Chordata; class Actinopteri; order Gobiiformes; family Gobiidae; genus Proterorhinus; species Proterorhinus semilunaris. The sequence goes on from CM038354.1 coordinate 21,703,751, forward strand.
TTACTTAAGATAAGCTTTTTTTTTTTTTTTTATAAGAAAGGAGGATGTAGTATATAGTGCCGCGCACATATACTAATGTAAAATAGTGCCTGCGGTGTGATTCTGGCATGAGTCTTGGTTATGTGGTTGGTGCTAATGCCTGTTGCTGGAGTTACCTGAATTAAAAAGGGCCACGGCCAGGACCTCCCATGCTGTCGAGGTTGCAAACCAGACGAGTGGTGTCACACCTCTCACTTGCCCTATCGACCCAGTTATACCCACCTTCAACCTCCCTGGACTGACCCTAACATTTATTATTTTGTCTATTGTTTTCTTTGTGTTGCTATATGTGTTGCTATATGTGTTGCTATATATTGTGACTCTACCGTGTTGGTCTGATCCCTTTTGAAGCCACGGCCAGGACCTCCCATGCTGTCGAGGTGGTGTCACACCTCTCTCTTGCCCTATCGACCCAGTTATACCCACCTTCAACCTCCCTGGACTGACCCTAACATTTATTATTTTGTCTATTGTTTTCTTTGTGTTGCTATATATTGTGTTGAGACTCTACAGGTGCCGAAGCTATTAATCTCCAGTGAACTTTGAGCTGGTTTGCTGTGTTCCCTGTACAAGGATAGAGGTCTCACTTGTTTATACATGTTTACATGACTCTTTATTGGACTGAGTTTTCCTCAGTCCAAAAGGGGGTGTTAATTATATGTGACAAGCATTTTGGCATGGGAAAGAACTGAAACAAATACATCTAAAAGACAAAGAAACGAAAACATAAAGTGACAAATTGACAAATGTTATGGCCAACTACGATATTAGAAGATGGGTTTCAGGTAAATAAATTCATAATACTCTGTTTTTGACGTTTGTTGCGATTCTGAGGTGCACACAGAATCTGCGGCAAATGTGGGAAACAGTAGAAGCTAAAAAAAAAGAGAATTTTCAAGATAAATCGATGACAGCATTAAAACAGATCAATTAAGTTAAATAGGTCTTTGATTCCAGCCATAATTTGCAAGATTAGCTGGCATTGTCGTTATCACGCTGATCAGCCCTGATGAGAATTTTTTTTTGTAATTTTTGTCTGTTCTTTTGTGTTTCTGTTACAGACCTCTGTTGGGTTCCTTGTCTCAGTGGGTGCTTGTAAGTGGTCGTCATTATGAGAGATTTTTGACCCAAATCAATCAATCAAGTTTTATTTCTAAAGCGCCTTAAAACAACCAAAGTTGACCAAAGGGCTGCACACAATAACATAAACATAAAATATATAAAGGAGTACAAATGGTCAAAACATGATGATGTAGAAGAATAAACAATAAAAAACACCCTTAGACATCCCTAGAGAGTTGATTGGTTGGGGGAAGACACACCTACTGCTATATCTTGCGTTGCTCGAGGAGCGAGTCTCTCTCTTTCTCTCTCCCCAGTCAACATGGAGGTCACGAAACAGTATGTGTGCTTTTAGTTTGTAATAGGGAATAAAGGGAGGGACTCCTTCGGCCCTGGGTCTCTATAGCCTGTCCGTCCATGGGAGTTGATCTCTCCTTCTGTGGTTCTCCTCAAGGTTTCTCGTTTCTCCCACTGGGTTTTTGAGTTTTTCCTTGCCGTGCTGGAGAGTCTAAGGACAGGGGAACCCGAGCTGCTCGTCGCCACCCACTGCTGACGCTTATTTGGACATTATGTTTGCCTGGATATTTGATTCACCGGAACTTTACATTGTCTTATTTACTGCTCTGTTTTATTGCCTTAATGTTTGTTACAGCCCTATGAGGCAACTCCTGTTGTGATATTGGGCTATACAAAACCATTGAGTGAATGATTGATTGATTGATTGATTGATTAAAACAATGATTTTTGATTATAATATACCGAGTCTCCATCCTTTCGTCCAGCACTAAAGAATGCGCTTTTCAACAGTACCCAACCAGGTATCAAGTCTGGCTCCTCGCACATCCAAAATAAAAGCTTCTGCACATTGGCTGCCCAATAATAATACCTAAATACTGGCAGAGCAAAGCCCCCTTCATCCTTAGGAGACTGATTTGTGATCTGTGAAAGAGTGAAATTAATACTTTAAACCGCTTGTGGCCGTCGCTCACAGAGAGAACAGAAAATAATGAAACAAAACAAATGTCCAAAGTCACGATCTTTAAAAAAAAATATATATATATATATTTTTTACCAAAAAAATAATAAGAGAAGAGAAAGAGGAAAACAGAATAGGGCCAAAGTGAAAAACAGTAACAATGCTAGGCAAAATAAATAAAATAAAATAATCACTGGCTCAAAACGTAACATACACCACAGTGCTGACGCTTGGCAGCTACGTAGCATTATACCCAACAAACCTGAGCTGACATAAAGTGTTGACATGCTCACGGTGAAAAAGTGCTCTCTCCGCTCCACAACAGTGTTTCACCATTTTCTGGGAAGAGCTTAGCAGTTAATCTGTTTTATTCTCCAGTGAACGTCCATTAGCCAGACCAATAGAAGGCATGTGTGGATTAGCTGTGAGTCTTACCTGGATACCTCCTCGTTTGTCCCTTCCTCGTTTCCTTTGCTCCTCATGTGACGCTTCCACTGTGCTGTAGGTGTGGGGACTCTTTGTGCCTTTTCAGTGTCTCAAAAGAAGAAATGTGTAAGTCACAAATGGGTTTAGCTGATAAACTAGCTGTTTACTGTTAGAAAGCTGCTTTCTTCAGGACCATTATGGACTCCCTGCAAAAAAAAAAAAAAATCCACCGCACCCCACAAAGACACACGCAAACATTTACAAAAGTATCCAGTAAAACAATAGGGAACACAGATACCACAAATGCAGTTCACAGAAAAATGCAACAAAAATGCAGCCGTACCGCGAGAGAGGGAGGTTGCTGCCTGATGACACAGTGGCGCAGCTGTTGCGCTATGTTCCAGCGCTGCATGTGTGAGGGCGCTTATAAAAAGAGAAGAGGTCCACTGAGGCGAGGTTAAATACAACTAGCACTGAGAGGGGTGCTCTGATGGCAGCCTTACGCATATGCTTTCACAGGTTAAACTAAAAACTTTATTAATGCCATCGTGAGCTAAACAATATTAAGATAAGATAAGATAAGATAGCCTTTATTGATCTCACAATGGATACATTTACTTCTTACATTCAACTAGAAACACTCAGGGTGTGCAAATAGGCAGGAAATGTGAAATAAACAACAATTAAGTAGTAAATAGTGGTATCTTATATACAATGACTACCAAGGACTTTGTGGGGACGAAAAGTGTAAACAGTAAATAATACTAAAGTAAACACAATTTTTTAGTATTAGCAGTGTCTGTGTTGTATGTGAAGTCCGATGTGTAGATGGTGAAGAGAAACGGTGAAAGGACGGTGCCCTGAGGGAATTTGCCCCATTCTTTCTCCTACTTCCTGACTGTGCTGCCTCTGGGTTAGGGTTGCCAACTGTCCCTTGAAATACGGAATCGTCCAGTACTTTTAAAAATAAAGGTGCATCCCGTATTGAATCAATAAGGGACAGCTTTTGTCCCGTATTTCGGGGATCCTCCCTTTCTCCCCGTCATAATATAACAGATCCATGCCCATCACTCACTAAATCTACGTTGGACAGAAGTCCACTCTTCAGAGAGAAACTGGAGAATAATAAGATCAGAAGCATGTCAGTCCGCTCCCCATGCACGTGGGTTTAATGCGCCTCAATATAACAGCATTTATCATGAAAGCATCAACTTTACGGACATAAACTAACCCATGAACGAAGTCTACTATTCACAAGCTTTAGCCTGCTTTTTATTCCACATCAATCGGCCTCATATTTACGGCTAATTTAGGAAGCATGATGAAAAGAAAAGGAGGTGCGGACAGTGCAATCCTCTGATCTGATCCTCTGAATCTGTCCAGTTTAAAAGCAACAAAAAACATCTGGAATCCTGGTTAAAGTTAAGTCTTTAGTGTTGTCTGCAGCCTGTGTCTCCTCCTCTCAGCTCAGAGCAATGAGCAGCTACAGACGGAGCTGACAGGGGCGGACCTGACACGGGCAGCAGAGGGACGGGGAAACACTGATACAGGATTTTGACAGTACATAAAAATAAATGAATAAATAAATGAATAGAATAAATAATAAAAATAGTCTAATTGCAGCTATAAAAATAAGTGTTGATTACTTTCCTAAAAAATAGACAAGAAAAGCATGAAGTAGACAGTTCTGATTTTCATCACTGTATAATGCTAATTTAAACAGCAGATGTTTGCCTAAAATACACCAGAATGCAGAAAATTGTATCTGATCAATCAAAGTTGTCCTCAGGAGGACTGGCTGTTGCTCTGACTAAAGTCATCTGTTGATTTCGTTGTCGCCCCCTCACCTCGATCGCCCAAATGTATTTTTCTGTTCTCAAGTTGGCAACCCTACTCTGGGTTCAGACACACGCTGCCCCTGCTCCACGAGTATCCTGATGGAGAGAGAGGTCTGGACATCCCTGCTTTGACATCTGCCTCAGAAACTTTCACCCCTATACATTCCATTGAGTTATACAACATGAATTGCAAAAGTGCCCAAATAATGCTTAATGTAAGGTGTAATCCCACTGATGCCATGCCCGTAGTTACTTGTTTTATGAAGAGGCAGTGTGTCCAAGTTCCAGTAGTTTTACCAGAGTTACGGTATTTTACTGAGCAAACTTAAAACACATGCACAAATATGCTGGACTGCAATGAATGAATGAATAATATTTTATTCGTACCACAAAAAAGCACAAAATGTATACAACCTTCCAGGAGTGAGGCAGTTGTGAACTGACTACCAACATATTTCATCATCATTTTAGTCAAATTAATATATTTGCTGACTAAAACTAGACTAAAATTAAATTAAAAGATATGTATAAGACTAAAACTAGACTAAAATTGAACTATAAACTATTTTCTTCAAAAGCCTAAGACTAAAACAAGAATAAAATAAGTTGTCCAAATGAACAGTGGTTCATATAACACTAACACAACAGTTAGAATATGAGTCTAAACACAAACCTTTGGATTCAAGTAAAAATATTCTACCATTAAAATATGACTTAAAATGGCAATGGTTAATTTCCAAAAACATCCAGTACCAACACATCTCCACTTACTTGATTACGAGTAAAATATACAATTTAGAGCCATTTAGATTCTCAGTCATCCAGGTGGTCAGTTCAAATTGTCTATCCAGAACACAACATCCACGGTGACCTAGAAATAGTATTCTCACCCTTTTATTGTGAAAATTAACCTGTATCTATTTATATTGTGAATTAACATATAATATTAAAATAAGTGACTTAACAAACATAACATTATATTTTATGATTTCCCTTGCTCATTAAATATTTCTTTGAATTCTTTTCAGGTTTGAGTAAAATAATATAACACTTTGGGATGAAAATACAAAAAAGAAGTCCAAAGCTTGAGGCCAGTATTGCAAATATCTCCACAGCGACACTGAACTTTCCTGGAGAGCTGACATAAGCTGGGATAAAAGTGATCCAGACTGCACAGAAGATCAACATGCTGAAAGTGATGAACTTGGCCTCATTAAAGTTATCAGGCAGTTTACGAGCCAAGAAAGCCAACACAAAACATAAAACAGCCAACAGGCCAATGTATCCGAGTACAGCCCAGAAGCCAATGGCTGAACCCATGGCACACTCCATAATGATTTTGTAAGTGAACTGTTTCATGTTTTTGAAAGGAAATGGAGGTGATATTGTTAACCAGAGGACACATATCAGCACCTGTATCAGAGTAAAGGCTACGACACTGAGTCTCTGCTGAAGAGGCCCAAACCATTTCATGACATTACTGCCTGGAAGTGTGGCTCTGAAGGCCATCAGCACCACTATAGTCTTCCCCAGGACACAGGAGATACAGAGGACAAAGGTGATGCCGAACGCTGTGTGGCGCAGCATACAGGACCACTTTGAGGGACGGCCGATGAAGGTGAGAGAGCACAGGAAACACAGGCTCAGGGAGAAGAGCAGCAGGAAGCTCAGCTCAGAGTTATTAGCTCTCACTATTGGAGTTTTTCTGTATTTGAGGAAAATCCAGGCCACAACACAAGTCAGGCCTGTCCCAAATAAAGAGGCAGCTGTGAGTAGAGCCCCCATTATTTCTTCATAGGACAAAAACTCTGTTTCCTTTTTCACACAAGCGACTTTTTGGACATTGGACCAAAAATCTGGAGGGCACTGGATACAAGTGATGGAGTCTGTAAATATTCAGAGTAAAACATCTGTCAATGTCTGTGTCAATGTTTAAACGAAATCTGTTTCAATAAGACACATCATTTTGACAAATGTGTAACATTTAAATCTTTGAAACCTGTAGTGTTACTGATTTCTCCCTCTGCACATGGTGTACAGTCATAACAGCAAACGGGCTTTCCTTTCTGGAGGACTTTACGTGTTCCTGGTAAACATGGTTTGCTGCAAATGGAGGCTGGCACCTATAGAAAAACATGAACAGCATATTTATAAAGCTACTATAGTGCTTCATATTGTAGCCTCTGTGAATTACTCCCCTGCTTTGAATTCTGTGCCCAAAATAGAGATGCATTATTTAGTTTCAGCTGTCTGTCCACAGGTAAAGAAGCATCATATAAACCAACTGTGACAAACTCCACTGTGCCCTGTGTCGTAGGCTGCCAGTTTATAACTTCATATTTCGCAGCAGTGTCACCATTTTCATTGAAATAAACCTCTTCTCCTTCTTTGGTTTGGAAACGAATGTTTCTTAGATGCTGCAGTGTCTAATAAAAACATACAATCATGTAAGTACTTGAATGAGCAGGCAATAACACTTGTCACCATACGCACCATGGATGGATCGAGAGTCACATTAGTGTCACAGGTTTTGTTACATTTGAGGATTTTGTGCAGGGCATGGGCCACTGCATACACTCCCTTATAGACATTGTTAAAGATTGGCATCAGTGACATGTCGGTGAAGCTGTTTTTCACATCACTCAGGTCTTCAGTTCCTGTACATCGTTTGTGGTTGTTCTTTGAACTGAATTCACAGCTGAACAGTGTTTCCCAAAACTCTGTGAATAACTGGTTAACAGATGAGTTTAAAGGCTTCACATCCATCATAAATTCTTTAAGGCCGCGGACATGAGCCTCTGGGATGGACGTCTCTATAGCCCCGTCCAGAATGTGGTGCTTATTCATAGCCACTGTTTTAGAATCAAAGATCCAGCCCTCTGTGCCAACCCACTGATAACCCGTCACATTGTGCTCAGATAAGGCTGTGATCAGAATTCTAATGTCCCTAGGTTGAACAAAAGTGACAATAACTTTGGAAGTCGATTGTTTGATTATATTGACGATACTGAGTAATTTTTCGGGAGGGTCAGTACTGATTAAGGGCACAGAATACTCCAAACAGATGCCCAGCTGATTGGCTGTTTCAGTAAAAGTGGCCATGCCATCGTTGCCATAATCATCATTTGTTCTGATGGCTCCCACCCATGTCCAGCCAAAGTGTCTGACCAGCTGGGCCAGGGCTCTGCTCTGGTACAGGTCACTGGGTATCGTCCTGAAGAAAGAGGGGTATTTGGCTTTGTCACTCAGACAAGCACAAGAGGCAGTGGGGCTGATCTGAGGGAGGGGAACAATCATGAACATATTTGAAATCAATCGTTACATTTCAGTAACAAATCCACACACCTGTGGTAAATGAAATGGTCCAATGACGGTAGCTATGGCCATGGAAGCTGAGGATCCACTCATTCCCAGAATGGCCTGAACATGTGCTGATCTGGTGCATGGCGTTTCAGAGGAAACAAATGTTGCTTCATTGCCGTTTACGAGGGCTAGTGCTCCTTCTACCCCATGAGGAGTGGATCCACAAGAATCATGAATCTTATAGCCCAATGAGACACCTGGCAGCAGGTCTGAACTGTTGTTTATCTCTGCTATTGCAAAGAGCATAGCCTGTGCATACTGGAAAAACCTCATATTTAAGCTGAGAACAGAGATACTGTTTGTTTTACCACTCTGTTTAGTACACTGTATTTGTGTAATGTACATTAATTCATTATGATACAAAAACATACATTGTTGAAACACGATGAGAATAATTATATTTCGTTGAGGCTATAATGATGGAGTGTGTAACTTACCGGGTGCACTGCAGTGGCAGTGGTTTTTGAGTATAATTATGCTGCCTGATTATCCAGCTTTCATGAAAAGCAAAAATCCCCCCCAGCAAAAGTTCACCATCCTTCAAAAAACTGAAGCCTCTTTGATCCCCTCTCTTAAAACAAATATTGTCTTTACTATGTAACAAAGAAGCCCTCATGAGCAGATAAAGTAAAGCCAAACCACTACAGTCTGAGTGTGTGACCATCATTGGTGTGGGTCTGCGAGTGGCAAATCCCTGGGAGCAGCACACTCCTTGTGCTTTTATATCACAGTAACATCACGTCAGACGTTCTATAATGATCTCATGTTTGAATGTTATTATCTGAACGTATCAATGTTGAATACACTTTTAATTCAATATTCTCTTAAATGTGTTCAAGTACCTCACTTGTCTTTGGATTTACTCATGAATAACACAATACAACCAACAATGATTATTACATTTATTTCAAAGATGTTAAAATCCAGGGTTCTACTTTTGATAAAAAAAACATTTGGTAACACTTTATAATAAGGTTACATGAAGTCATACATCAATAACATGAAATAATACATGATTTCCTGATGTATTCATGCAAGACGATATCATGACTCATCATGAGTTAACATGACTTCATGTTCTTTCATAGATGACTTCATGCATGAATTAATTAACTACTGTAATGAATTAATGAGAAAATCTTAATATATATATCTTGATCTTAGAATCATGATGAATTCACTAAAACACTTAGATTTTGTTTGTTTGCAAGATATACTTTAATACCACTTACTGCTGCAAATAACTAATCTTTAGCTAATCCTTAGTTCATTCATAAATTCATGATGATTACGTCCCTTAAACTACAGTGATGCACTTTTTTGCTTTGGACAATAATCAAGGTGTTTATTGGACAAAACAAACACGACAACACATCAAAGTCGTTATAATTTGTAACCGTGCACAACATAAACACTGCCTATTGCTTACATTACAAATGGAGCTTTATATATACTGCCGATATTTTTGGCCAATTTTTAAAGGATAGGTATCATGCTATTTTAGCCATTTCAAAGTAAACTAGAGGCATTTATATGATACCTCTACCAATATGGAGCACAGTTTTTTGAGAGAAATATAAGTATTTTCTGGGGGTATTTTGCAAACCCGGAAGATAAGACAGTTGGATTCAGTTAACTCTGCCCCTCTCCCCGCCCATGCAACATTAGCGGTAGTAGAAATATATATCACAGATAAAAGTGAAGTTACTTTACAATGCAGTTATAAGGAGTTTATGAAGCAACACCGCTTCATAAATGGTTAACACACACACTAACACACTGTAAATTGTAACTAATTGTTTCAAATAAAAAAAAACATTCCAAGGGCTGCCAATATATTTTACGTTAAACACATTACAAGTGTGCAGTATACCCAATTTGAAGTTCGTAATTCACTACACTCACAGCAGTAACTATCCTAAAATGATAAACTTAATCAAGCTTAACCATAGCGCTCAGTTTAAAGGATTTATATTCTTAGATTAATACAATTGCTCAAGACATTTTTCTTGACCTGGAAATCTTACTCAACTCGATGTATTTTTATTAATTGATACAATTGCTTGGAGCAGCCGTTTAAACTCATACTCATTGTCTTAACCATCCTCCTTATATTGAGTGAAATTGTATGCATTAATTGAGACAACTTTGCAATGTATTTTTTCTTAACCACCTCCAAGTTATACTTTCTAATTGAGACAATTTCCCCACATTCATTTAAAGTAACCTGACACTCTTAAATTGGAAAATGAAAATAAATATAACCTTTAACAAGTATTTATTGTACTTTTGCCAAACAAATAAAAGCTGTACCATAACTTGTGATATACAGTATTTTGATATGTTTTCATTGCGATGAGTACTGTATAAAAGACTGAGTGCTATATACTTCTATCAAAGTACAGTAACATACAGTATCTCAATAATGGAATCATGCACATTATATTCATTGAAAGTTGTGGAGCTTGATAAAGTCCAAAAGTGGCCTTGAATTCTTTCAGAAGAGTGCAACACTGAACATGTACCGATAAACCTACACACACCCTTTTTCAATACTTCTTAATGCGGACTCTTAATGAGCAAAATGAAATTAACTAATGGGTACCGCCACAAAATGTCTAACAACTAGGGCTGGGCGATATATCGAAATTTTTTAAATGATATGGAATTAGAACATATTGCATATATCGATTTAATTTAATTAATTTAATTAATTTATTTATTTGAACAGGGACAGTGTACAATATACATTAGCCTCAGAAAGGAGAGATGCATTGTACCAGGTTATAGCACTTGTGCTAATTTCCACCTGCAATCCTTGGGCCAATTGTACATGTTTTTAGTGGTAGGGGAAACCGGAGTACCCGGAGAAAACCTACGCAGACACGGGGAGAACATGCAAACTCTACACAGAAAAGCCCCGTCCAGGTGGGAATCGAACCCGGACCTTCTAGCTGTGAAGCACGAGCACTAACCGCTGTGCTACCATGCCGTAAGTTTAATACAATACTTATTTTATAGGCTTTTATTTAAGATTTTTTATTTCATTTAAATGTGCACCATACGGAGCTTTGTTATACAGTGTTTATGTTTTCAATTAAACTACTCGTATTTGGCTTTGACTTAACATTTCACAGCCCCCACGTTGTGTAAAAAATATCGGGATATACATCGTATATCGATATTCAACCTAAATATATCGTTATATGACTTTTGGTCCATATTGCCCAACCCTATTAACAACTACTATGCCGACATGGTTTTGCAGGAATACAGATGGTGAAAAACAGTTTTACATCTTCTCGCGCAGTAGTTTGTTCTTATACCTTGAACAAAGGAGCGCTCCTCACCACCAACCTCCATGCTTTAGGTCCTTCAGATAGTCAATGTTCAAACTGTAGAGCAGACCCAGAAGCATTGCAACACTTGATGGAATGTCCTTCAGATCAGTCAGTGCATCGGCTTCCTCAAGGAGACAAAATCCTTTTACCATCACCCCGCCGACTCGCACGCCTTTGCAGAAGTCCTGCTCATCATCAGTAGCCTGCAAAACAAAGTATTTTTTAGATAAAAAAGATAAATGTAGAAATAGCCCATTTCAAACCTGGTAAAACGTGTAAAACAGTATTTTTGTGGAATAGTTTGTAATAGGTTTTTCAAATTCAAAGAGTAGGCTTATAGATATTGGTATAAAGTTGAAGCAAGAGAAGCAAATGAAAAACAGCAGACAAAATATACCAAAGAGAAACAGAAAAGTGACAAAAAATGTGTGACAAAAACATGTCAAGAAAGTGACAATGAAAGGAAAAAAGATTAGTTTATGGTGGGGGTTAAGAGGTTACCCTTGTGTGTTTTATGTCCATGAGTTCCAATCCAATCCAATCCAATTTATTTATAACGCACTAATAAAAACAACAGAGTTGACCAAAGTGCCGTACAAAAATTAAAATATAAAATATACACATATACAGTGGCATAAGAGGACGATTTGAACAGTAAAAGTCAACTTCCGAACTAGTTAAATGCCAAAGAGAACAAATGCGTCTTAAGGCGTGATTTAAAAACAGGAAGGGAGTCAGCCTGTCTAATACACAGAGGCAGCTCATTCCACAGTTTGGGACCAACCACAGAAAAAGCTCGGTCTCCTCTGAGTTGTGGGGGGGTCCGAGGAACCATAAGCAGCGATTGGTCCACCGATCGTAGCAAACGTGTCGGGGAGTATGACACGAGCAGGTCGGACAGATAACACGGAGCAAGACCTTTGAGGCATTTAAACACAAATAAAAGAATTTAAAATCAATTCTGTATTTGATTGGAAGCCAGTGAAGGGAAGACAAAACCGGTGTAATGTGATCATGCTTTCGTGAGCCAGTTAAAAGACGCGCTGCGGCGTTCTGAACCAGCTGCAGGCGTGCGAGCGAGGACTGGCTAAGGCCGGTGTACAGAGCGTTACAGTAGTCCAGCCGCGTCGTAACAAAAGCATCAATCAAAATTTCAAAGTGGTGACTAGAGAGTGAGGACTTTATTTTTGCAAGCTGCCTCAGATGGAAAAAACTGGCCTTCACCACAGCACTAACCTGCTTGTCAAATTTAAAATCCTGATCCATTTTAACACCAAGGTTTGGCACAGTGGGTTTAACAAACTGTGTCAAGGGTCCCAGGTTTGTAGAGGCAACTCTACCATTACTAGGCCCAACTAGTAGAACCTCTGTCTTTTTATCATTGAAATGGAGAAAGTTAGCGGACATCCAGGATTTGATTTCATCAACGCACTCTAAAAGTTGAGTGGCACTGAACGCATTCTCACACTTAAGGGGCACATATATTTGGCTGTCATCAGCATATAAGTGAAATGACACCCCAAATCTACGGAGAACAGATCCAAGCGGAAGCAGATACAATGAAAACAAAAGTGGTCCGAGAATGGACCCTTGTGGTACACCACATGACAGGGGAGCTGTGGAGGACACACAGTCACCAATTTTAACACAGAAACTCCTCTTTGTTAAGTAGGATCTGAACCATTTCAGAGCATAACCCCGAATGCCGACCGAATTTTCAAGACGACACAGGAGGATTTCATGATCCACTGTGTCGAACGCAGCTGTCAGTTCCAACAGCACCAATGCCACAGTGTGGCCAGAGTCCGTAGACATAAAAAGATCATTTAAAACCCTAAGCAAAGCTGAGTTAGCACATAGCCGATTAGCCATGCTTTTAAACTCTTAGGGAGTCATTTATCAAGGCAGGTGTTAATAGCAGGTGCAAGCTCAAAAATAAAATATGCTATTTTGTAGACATGTTGTACTTAATTTACCATTTGATGTTGCCTGAATAACAGTATTAATGCCCCAAATTTGGAGTGTAAATAAGAGTAAGTAAGAATAAGTAAAAAAATGCACAAAGGAGTCTGCTGCTGATGCACTTTTGCACATGCTACTCGCTTTGCGCTTGAGCAAACGCTTAATAAATGACCACCCAAATATTTGAATTTGAAAAATTTATGCTGAAAATTGGATATTTTACGTCCGGGCAACTGGACTGGAAGTGGGTGGAACTGCTTGTTAAATTTCAATATGCAACGCAAAATGTAGGAAGAGTGATAAATTAGGTCTTACCTCAACAGTCTTTGCGAAGGAAACACAATATTCTTAGGAGTGTGGGAGGCAAAGGAGAAGAATCGTTCTTTTCTTATCGATGGAGTCCACCAAAAAAAAAATAAAAAAAAATAAAGAGTTACCAATGACATTCTGTTGCAGTCTTACCAAGCAGCACACCTTGCTAGCTTCCCCATGCTTCTAGCGATGGATGCAGCTCATGTGGAGCATAAGTAAGTGCTTTATTGTCATTGTACAAGTGTACAACGAAATAGTGTTCAGGTGTTAGTCCTGAGCTGCTGCGGCTGAGCCGCGCTGCCACTGTGTGTCAACCTGAACCCCATAACCTTGGAGGTCGGGGGAACTGTAGCACTCGGAAGAAACCTGGCTGGCTGCCCTCTCTCGCTGTCTCCTCTGATCCTCTGAAACTGGTCAGCTCCTCCTCCTTCCTCTTGCAGCTCCCTCCGCTCCACAACAGTCTTTCACCATCTCCTCGTTTATCCCTTACTTGTTTCCTGTAGATCCTCTTGCGACGCCTCCACTGTGCTGCAGCTGTGGGGGCTCCTGGTGCCTCTTCAGTGTCTCAGAGGAAGAAATTAGTAGGTCTCAAATGGGTTTAGCTGATAAGCTAGCATTTTGTTTACCTTTAAAAAGCTGTGGTACTGTTATTAGGACATTAAAACGGTCCCAGTTTAGATTCAGTCACTGAAATGTTTTCTTGTTCCCACTTTTAATCCTGGGTGTTTTTATATTAAAGAACATTGATGTGCTTTTCTTTTCTTTGTGGCTGTTACATTGCAATACCGGAGGCTATGGTCGCCATTGTAGTACCACCAACACTAACCCCGGGCTCACACTGAATCCGGTCCGGGTCCGGTCCGGTTTCGGTCCTGATCCAGTCCGGTTTCCCCCAAAACTACCACTCACATTGAGTCCGGCTGACACTGTGTCCAGCTCCGCCAGCTCCGGCGCCAGATGCTGCGCCAGGCACAGAAACGGCCCTCGCGAGAACAGAAGCGCACGTGAGTTTCCCTCTTGGTGCGAGATCACGTCATAAGTCGCCCCATATATAGGTAGTTTTTGTCAACAAAAGCCGTATTTGCCAGAACAACAACTCTCCCCAGTGAAGTGGATGCTTTGCAACACACTAATGCCCCTGTGTCACTGGTAATGGAGAAATGTTATGACCATATTTAGTTTGTGGTTTGTTTCACAGTTCTGTTGTTGAGTCCTTAGTGGCTTCAGTCACTGTAAATGACCACAGTCCGTCAGTAGAGGTGTTGCTCTCACACACGGAGCTCCACATGTCAAGTGACAGGGGAATAACAACAACAACAAAAAAGCCAATCAAAGGCAGAGGAAAAGGCAGGCGTGCGTGTCGACCCTCCTTGACCAAGGTGTCTACAGATATAAAAAGGCGCATGTCACTACGAGTATAACTTACTCGAATATTATCACTAAATGGGACCATGCCACAAACCTGAGCGGGGCATGTGCCGATCCACTCAGCGAAGTTTTTCATCCCAGTGACGAAATGTGTCCAAAATAACACAGAAAAAGCCATCAGAGTGTATGAAGTCTGCGATATCAGTACAGGACAACCAGCGTGTGTTGTATGTTTGTATCCGTGGATGGAAATCTCGCAAATTCTCACTTCCGCTTTCCAGCCCTATTCGCTTATAAGCAAGGTCTTGGCACCACTGATGCTATTGTTGGAATGTCTCATTTGATTTGTAAACATCTGGAAAACTCTGACTGTTACGCACGGGTCCTATCTGCTGATTTTACATCGGCCTTTGACACTGTCCGCCCTCACTTACTTGTACAAAAAATGTTGGCCCTACAGATTAGCCCTTTTCTGGTGAAGTGGTTTTACTCTTTTTTAACAAACAGGTCACAGCGAGTGAGGGTAAATAACACTTTGTCTGAAGCAAAAACAAGCAGCACTGGAGTGCCCCAAGGAGCTGTAAGCTCTCCAATTCTTTTTACTTTATACACAAACGAATGCAGAAGCAAAAAGCCAAACAACTAAATCTTAAAATTCTCAGACGACATAGTCATTTTGAGTTTACTAAGAAAAGGTGAAAGTCCATCTAAGTACTTTGATGAAATTGACTCTTTCCATTCCTGGTGCGTGGAGCACAACTTGACTCTTAACGTAGGTAAAACTAAAGAGATGGTCTTTGACCCCAAAGGGCTTATGTCACATGACCCAATTCTTATTGGTGGTAGTGAAATAGAACAAGTTGAGTCCTTCAAATATCTTGGTGTTTATATTGACAACCTACTCAAGTGGAATGTGCATGTTGATTTTCTTTGTCGCAAATTGTCTCAGAGGCTTCATTTTTTAAGAAGACTGAGATTGTTTGGCGTGAGCACAAAAATAATGTGTTGGTTTTATAATGCTGTTCTGGAAAGCCTAATTAGATATGGCATGGTTGCCTGGTTTGGCCCTCTCACTGTCGTGTGTAAAACCAAAATTGAGAAATTGGTCCGAAATGCCATGAAGATTATTGGCAGGAAAGAGTATCCTTCTTTAAAAACACTCTTTGAATCCTCGGCCTTGGCACAGACAAAAAACATTCTTAAAGAACCTTCTCATGTGCTGTTTAATGAATACGAGCTTTTACCATCAGGGAGACGATATCGGGCTATAAGAGCCACAAAACACCGATACAAACACTCTTTTATTCCTGTGTCGGTTGCTGTTCTTAACAAGTGCAGTTAACACTTTGTTAGGCCTTTTATGTTCTCTTATTGCCTGATGTTACACTGGGCAACATTGTGGCCTTAATGTGTAACACATTCTGTTGTACTGTGATTGTTGTATTGTGATTGTTATGGCGCAGCCATATTCCACTGTTGAAATTATGCCGAACGAGCTGACTGTTGTCCTTTTTGTACCTGAATATATTTAATGCATCTTTTATATATTGCTATTGTATGTACCACAGCATGGCAAGTCCAAGACAAATTTCCCTATGGGACAATAAAGTTTATCTTATCTTATCTTATCTTACTACATGGTGTCAGAAGCTGGTCCTGTACTCTTAAATTTTTTGTTCTTGCCGAAGTTAGACACGGACTTTTGCTAACAGCTAAGCTAGCGTGAGCGAGCAGGCAGCTACGCTCGGGAGCGGATGAGAGCTGGAGCAGTTTAAACTACCGTCCCCGCTGGTGCTAACAGGCAATATAAGCGAAAACTGGAGAACAGCGCTTTCAAATATACATGACTGTAAGTGGTGCTGAAGGAAAAGAAGCTAAAGTACAGGTAGCCATCTTACTGCATGCACTCGGAGAAGACGCTCTTGAAGTATACAACACACTTGACGTGGTACAAGCGGATGAAGCAGAGCTAACAGTGGATGATATTTTATATACATTCAAAGCATATTGCCAGCCAAAGAAAAACACAGTGTTCGAAAGACATCGGTTTTGGGCTCATCCCATGGCAGAGTCGATCCCCATTGAGAAATATATGAGGGAGTTGAGACAGAAAAGCAAGGACTGTGAATTTGGTGCATCAGAAAACGATGATCAGAGACAAGATTGTGTTCAGTTTAAATGATCCACGTCTCAAAGAAAGGCTGTTAAGAGAGTCTGATCTCACGCTAGAGAGAGCAATTGACATCTGCAGAGCAGCGGAGACGGCCAAAGCTCAAATACAAGCAATGAGTGCGACAACACAAGAAAGAGCAATACATGCAATGAACAAGAGTAAAGGCAAAGATAACCAACATTAGAAACAGGGACGAAAACCACATGTCCAGAGTGACAGCAAGAAAATAAAGGATCAAATGTGCAGGAAATGTGGAAAGTCACATCAACCAAGACTTTGCCCAGCATTTGGAGTCTCGTGTGGTAAGCTCAACCACTACGCAAAGATGTGTGAGTCTACAAAAGCAACACATATGATGAAAATGCATGATTTGAGCCCAGAAATAGACACACTTTTCATTGGGACAGTGAACATTGACCACTTAAGCGCTAAAAGAGACAATTCATGGTATGCAGACATAAATGCTGGCGACATGTCAGTTAAGTTTAAGTTAGACACAGGAGCAGAAACACATGTACTACCCCGGTCTGTGTACAATACATTGAAGTGGAAAGCCAGAGGCGAAAAACGAGTAAGCTTGAAACTAAAACCGACAAAGACTGTGTTGGTGGCGTATGGTGGAGTTCGGCTGAAACCAGAAGGAACAGTTTCACTGGAATGCTCCACTGCCCAAACCAAATCCAACCTGCTGTTCTACGTATCAAACCACTCAGGCACAGCTATCCTAGGCAAGGATGCATGTGTTGCATTAGGTCTGATAAAGAGGATGGACATTGACATGCTCTCGGTCAAGTTCCCAACTACAAAAGAGGAACTGCTTAAGCAACATGCAAGTGTCTTTGAAGGACTTGGTGAGTTCTCGGGTGAACATCACATCCACATTGACCCTACAGTCACTCCTGTCATACATGGCTGCAGGAAAATACCACTGGCAGTTCTAGATAGACTGAGAGACACGCTTGATGATCTGTTAAGTGACCGAGCCAACAAAATGGGTCAATAGCCTTGTAGTCACTGAAAAGAAAGACAAGAAGAAGTTGAGGGTTTGCCTAGATCCTACAGACTTAAATAAAGCTATTCTAAGACAGCATTACTCAATTCCCACAGCAGATGAGGTGTTGTGCAAACTTGCTGGTAAGAAAATCTTCACGGTGCTGGATGAGAAGGACGGCTATTGGCAAATAAAGCTGGACAAGGAGTCGTCGCTACTGTGCACTTTCAATACCCCATGGGGGCGCTATAGGTTTAAGAGCCTACCATTTGGGATCAAGTCGGCGAGTGAAGTTTTCCAGCAGCGCAACTGTGAAACATTTGGGAACTTCACAGGTGTTCACATAGTTGCTGATGACATGATTATCGCTGCAACCACAGACGAGGAACATGACGAAATACTGCAAAAAGTGATGGCTAGAGCCAAGGAGGCCAACGTCAAATTCAACAGAGACAAGATCCAGTACAAGGTGAATAGTGTCAAATACATGGGTCATGTTGTGACCTCAGAGGGTGTTAAAATGGACAATGCAAAAGTTAAGGCAATAGTTGACATGCCTTCACCCACAGACAGACCTGCACTGCAACGCACGCTTGGGATGATCAAGTATCTTGCACAGTACATACCTGGTGAAGCGACGGCCACAGCGCCATTGAGACAGCTGCTGAGAAAGGACAGTGTATGGCAGTGGCAACACGAACATGAGGGGGCTGTGAAGAACCTAAAGAAGGCGCTCGTAACAGCCCCCGTTCTCAAATTCTGCGACCCAAAGAAAACTGTCGTGATACAAGCTGATGCATCGAGGGACGGATTAGGTGCATGTCTAATGCAAGATGGACATCCTATCGCCTATGCATCCAGAGCTCTAACGGACACAGAAAAAAACTATGCACAGATAGAGAAGGAGCTTCTGGCTATCATGTTTTCAGTCAAGCGCTTTCATCAGTACGCCTATGGAGTCAAGGTTAATGTGCAGTCGGATCACAAACCTTTGGAAACAATCTTGAGAAAGCTACTGGGAACAGCTCCGTCCAGACTACAGCGGATGCTGCTTCAGCTGCAACGCTATGACCTGAATGTAATCTACACGCCAGGTAAAGAGTTATTGATTGCTGACACACTCTCACGAGCAACTACACAAGAGCAACAGAGACAGTGTGACATGTTTGACGAAAAAGTCATCTATGCTCTTGAGCCTACAGAGGCCCTGAGCACAGAGACTCTGGCACAGTTAAAGTCTGAGACACAAAAAGACAACATATTGCAAACATTACTAGACATTCATAGGCACGGCTGGCCACAGCACAGAAAACAAGTTGACAAAAAGGTGATACAGTACTGGCCTATTAGGCACGCAGTGTCAATAAGAGAAGGAATAATGTTTGCTGGAGACAGAATTATTCTACCGAGCAAAATGAGGCCAGACATGTTACAGAAGCTGCATGTAGCACACCAAGGTATGCAGCGCACTAAAGCTCTGGCCAGAGTACACTGGTATTGGCCAGGTATGACAAGAGACATTGAAAAAATGGTTGAGTCGTGTGCAACTTGCCAGCAGTTCCAACCTCGCCACCAGAGGGAGCCAATGATCTCTCATGAAATCCCAGAGCTTCCTTGGCTGAAAGTAGGAGCTGACATATTTGAAATCAGTGGTCAGTCATGTCTTCTGGTTGTGGATTATTTCTCCAAATACCCGGAAGTACTAAACATCAGAGACAAGACAGCACACACAGTCATTAACAAGATGAAATCAGTATTTGCCAGGGTGGGAATACCAAAAGAGATTGTGTGTGACCATGTGCCTTTTGCAAGCCAAGAAATGAGAAAGTTTGCCGCAGCATGGGGCATTAAGCTCACTCACTTCAGCCCTGGCTATGCACAGTCTAATGGCCTGGCTGAGAGAACTGTGAAGACCGTTAAATACCTGTTAAAGAAGGCCAAACAAACCAACACTGACCCGTTTCTGGCGCTTTTAACTCTGAGGAACACACCTGTCACAGGAATGGACTATTCCCCAGCACAACTGCTTATGGGCAGAGTCCTGAGAAGCACTTTACCCAGCTCAAGCACAGTGCTGCAACCTGCAGTGCCAGCTAATGCACATTCTACTCTTCAGGACCTCCAGCGAAGACAGCGCACCTATTACAACAGAGGGACAAAGACACTTCCTGTGCTGCCGCCTGGTGGGACGGTTCACATGCGTAGTGAAAGAGGATGGCGTCCTGCTGTTGTCACGGCGACACGTGCTGAACCACGGTCCTACGACATAGTGACATCATCTGGACAGCAGTACAGGCGCAACAGGAGACACCTGAGGAAGACACCCAGCAACATTCAGGTGTACTCTGAACTGGATAGTCTTGAGGATGAGCAGGACAGCACCCCAGATGCTCCAGCTGGCGCCCCTACCAGTGCTGATGAGGCTGCATGTGTGGAGCCTTCCTCTCCTCTACAGATGGGTCATACCAGAAGTGGCCGAGTTATTAAACCACCAGTGAGATTCAAAGACTATGTGTTAAGCCAATAAGTGCATACATCTGACTAATGTTGTGTTAAAAAAATAAAAAAATAAAAAAAAGAGAAAGGATAGATCTGCAATGGTATGTTCTGCTTAGTTTAATGTGTCCCTGATTTTCTATACATTTAATATTGTCTTATCTTCATTACTTAAGATAAGCTTTTGTTTTTTATATAAGAAAGGAGGATGTAGTATATAGTGCCGCGCACATATACTAATGTAAAATAGTGCCTGCGGTGTGATTCTGGCATGAGTCTTGGTTATGTGGTTGGTGCTAATGCCTGTGGCTGGAGTTACCTGAATTAAAAAGGAGCCCGCTACTAACCTGGTGTTTTCTCTACATACCACATACCACAATGCAAAGTGCAAAGGTCACAAATGAGACTACTACAGTATGTTATAATCCCTATTGAAACCATCTACACATTAGTTTTTTAGTTTATTTACTCAGGTTGGAGGTGACTGCTGTTCTCACTTCGGAAGCTGCTGAGAGTGCTCCTTCCCAAGCCTGTTCGAAGGTTCTGTGCCGCGATTGGACTGAACCGTGTTGGTCTGATCCCTTTTGAAGCCACGGCCAGGACCTCCCATGCTGTCGAGGTCGCAAACCAGACGAGTGGTGTCACACCTGTCACTCGCCCTATCGACCCAGTTATACCCACCTTCAACCTCCCTGGACTGACCCTAATGTTTATTATTTTGTCTATTGTTTTCTTTGTGTTGCTATATATTGTGTTGAGACTCTACAGGTGCCGAAGGTATTAATCTCCAGTGAACTTTGAGCTGGTTTGCTGTGTTCCCTGTACAAGGATAGAGGTCTCACTTGTTTATACATGTTTACATGACTCTTTATTGGACTGAGTTTTCCTCACTCCAAAAGGGGGAGTTAATTATATGTGACAAGCATTTTGGCATGGGAAAGAACTGAAACAAATACATCTAAAAGACAAAGAAACGAAAACATAAAGTGACAAATTTACACATTTTATGGCCAACTACGATATTAGAAGATGGGTTTCAGGTAAATAAATTCATAATACTCTTTTTGACGTTTGTTGCGATTCTGAGGTGCACACAGAATCTGCGGCAAATGTGGGAAACAGTAGAAGCTAAAAAAAAAGAGAATTTTCAAGATAAAATCGATGACAGCATTAAAACAGATCAATTAAGTTAAATAGGTCTTTGATTCCAGCCATAATTTGCAAGATTAGCTGGCATTGTTGTTATCACGCTGACCAGCCCTGATGAGAATTTTTTTTTGTAATTTTTGTCTGTTCTTTTGTGTTTCTGTTACAGACCTCTGTTGGGTTCCTTGTCTCAGTGGGTGCTTGTAAGTGGTCGTCATTATGAGAGATTTTTGACCCAAATCAATCAATCAAGTTTTATTTCTAAAGCGCCTTAAAACAACCAAAGTTGACCAAAGGGCTGCACACAATAACATAAACATAAAATATATAAAGGAGTACAAATGGTCAAAACATGATGATGTAGAAGAATAAACAATAAAAAACACCCTTAGACATCCCTAGAGAGCTGATTGGTTGGGGGAAGACACACCTACTGCTATATCTTGCGTTGCTCGAGGAGCGAGTCTCTCTCTTTCTCTCTCCCCAGTCAACATGGAGGTCACGAAACAGTATGTGTGCTTTTAGTTTGTAATAGGAAATAAAGGGAGGGACTCCTTCGGCCCTGGGTCTCTATAGCCTGTCCGTCCATGGGAGTTGATCTCTCCTTCTGTGGTTCTCCTCAAGGTTTCTCGTTTCTCCCACTGGGTTTTTGAGTTTTTCCTTGCCGTGCTGGAGAGTCTAAGGACAGGGCAACCCGAGCTGCTCGTCGCCACCCACTGCTGACGCTTATTTGGACATTATGTTTGCCTGGATATTTGATTCACCGGAACTTTACATTGTCTTATTTACTGCTCTGTTTTATTGCCTTAATGTTTGTTACAACCCTATGAGGCAACTCCTGTTGTGATATTGGGCTATACAAAACCATTGAGTGAATGATTGATTGATTGATTGATTAAAACAATGATTTTTGATTATAATATACCGAGTCTCCATCCTTTCGTCCAGCACTAAAGAATGCGCTTTTCAACAGTACCCAACCAGGAATCAAGTCTAGCTCCTCGCACATCCAAAATAAAAGCTTCTGCACATTGGCTGCCCAATAATAATACCTAAATACTGGCAGAGCAAAGCCCCCTTCATCCTTAGGAGACTGATTTGTGATCTGTGAAAGAGTGAAATTAATACTTTAAACCGCTTGTGGCCGTCGCTCACAGAGAGAACAGAAAATAATTAAACAAAACAAATGTCCAAAGTCACGATCTTTAAAAAAAAATATATATATATATTTTTTACCAAAAAAATAATAAGAGAAGAGAAAGAGGAAAACAGAATAGGGCCAAAGTGAAAAACAGTAACAATGCTAGGCAAAATAAATAAAATAAAATAATCACTGGCTCAAAACGTAACATACACCACAGTGCTGACGCTTGGCAGCTACGTAGCATTATACCCAACAAACCTGAGCTGACATAAAGTGTTGACATGCTCACGGTGAAAAAGTGCTCTCTCCGCTCCACAACAGTGTTTCACCATTTTCTGGGAAGAGCTTAGCAGTTAATCTGTTTTATTCTCCAGTGAACGTCCATTAGCCAGACCAATAGAAGGCATGTGTGGATTAGCTGTGAGTCTTACCTGGATACCTCCTCGTTTGTCCCTTCCTCGTTTCCTTTGCTCCTCATGTGACGCTTTGACTGTGCTATAGGTGTGGGGACTCTTTGTGCCTTTTCAGTGTCTCAAAAGAAGAAATGTGTAAGTCACAAATTGGTTTAGCTGATAAACTCTCTGTTTACTGTTAGAAAGCTGCTTTCTTCAGGACCATTATGGACTCCCTGCAAAAAAAAAAAAATCCACCGAACCCCACAAAGACACACGCAAACATTTACAAAAGTATCCAGTAAAACAATATGGAACACAGATACCACAAATGCAGTTCACAGAAAAAGGCAAAAAAAATGCAGCCGTACCGCGAGAGAGGGATGTTGCTGCCTGATGACACAGTGGCGCAGCTGTTGCGCTATGTTCCAGCGCTGCTTGTGTGAGGGCGCTTATAAAAAGAGAAGAGGTCCACTGAGGCGAGGTTAAATACAACTAGCACTGAGAGGGGTGCTCTGATGGCAGCCTTACGCATATGCTTTCACAGGTTAAACTAAAAACTTTATTAATGCCATCGTGAGCTAAACAATATTAAGATAAGATAAGATAAGATAAGATAGCCTTTATTGATCTCACAATGGATACATTTACTTGTTACATTCAACTAGAAACACTCAGGGTGTGCAAATAGGCAGGAAATGTGAAATAAACAACAATTAAGTAGTAAATAGTGGTATCTTATATACAATGCTTACCAAGGACTTTGTGGGGACGAAAAGTGTAAACAGTAAATAATACTAAAGTAAACAAAATTTTTTAGTATTAGCAGTGTCTGTGTTGTATGTGAAGTCCGATGTGTAGATGGTGAAGAGAAACGGTGAAAGGACGGTGCCCTGAGGGAATTTGCCCCATTCTTTCTCCTACTTCCTGACTGTGCTGCCTCTGGGTTAGGGTTGCCAACTGTCCCTTGAAATACGGAATCGTCCCGTACTTTTAAAAATAAAGGTGCATCCCGTATTGAATCAATAAGGGACAGCTTTTGTCCCGTATTTCGGGGATCCTCCCTTTCTCCCCGTCATAATATAACAGATCCATGCCCATCACTAACTAAATCTACGTTGGACAGAAGTCCACTCTTCAGAGAGAAACTGGAGAATAATAAGATCAGAAGCATGTCAGTCCGCTCCCCATGCGCGTGGGTTTAATGCGCCTCAATATAACAGCATTTATCATGAAAGCATCAACTTTACGGACATAAACTAACCCATGAACGAAGTCTACTCTTCCCAAGATTTAGCCTGCTTTTTATTCCACATCAATCGGCCTCATATTTACGGCTTTAGTGACTAATTTAGGAAGCATGATGAAAAGAAAAGGAGGTGCGGACAGTGCAATCCTCTGATCTGATCCTCTGAATCTGTCCAGTTTAAAAGCAACAAAAAACATCTGGAATCCTGGTTAAAGTTGAGTCTTTAGTGTTGTCTGGAGCCTGTGTCTCCTCCTCTCAGCTCAGAGCAATGAGCAGCTACAGACGGAGCTGACAGGGGCGGACCTGACACGGGCAGCAGAGGGACTGGAAACAATGACACAGGATTTTGACAGTACATAAAAATAAACTAGAAACTTGCAATGGCTGAAGCCATTGCGATTGACTGCGGAACAGATCTAATGTGGAAATTAGCTGAATAATCCTTGAAATCCTTGAAAAGGCCTTGAAACTGTTAAAATACTTGATAGATATTTGAAACTCCTGAAGTCCTTGAAACTGTTGAAACATTGAAACTCCTGAAATCCTTTAAACTTTTGAAACCTGGAAACTGTTGAAAGTCTTGAAACTGCTGAAGTCCTTGAAACTGTTGAAATCCTTGAAACTGTTGAAGTCCTTGAAACTGTTAAATCCTTGAAGCTGCTGAAGTCCTTGAAACTGTTGAAGTCCTTGAAACTGTTAAATCCTTGAAACTGCTGAAGTCCTTGAAACTGTTGAAATCCTTGAAACTGTTGAAGTCCTTGAAACTGTTGCATTATACTGGTTTACATGTAAAAATCCCTATTAGGTTGCAATATACTGGTTTATACTGGTTTACATGTAAACATCCCTATTAAGTTGCATTATACTGGTTTACATGTAAAAATCCATATTAGGTTGCATTATACTGGTTTATACTGGTTTACATGTAAAAATCCCTATTAAGTTGCATTATACTGGTTTATACTGGTTTACATGTAAACATCCCTATTAAGTTGCATTATACTGGTTTACATGTAAAAAACCCTATTAGGTTCCATTATACTGGTTTATACTGGTTTACATGTAAAAATCCCTATTAAGTTGCATTATACTGGTTTATACTGGTTTACATGTAAACATCCCTATTAAGTTGCATTATACTGGTTTACATGTAAAAATCCCTATTAGGTTGCATTATACTGGTTTACATGTAAAAATCTCTATTAGGTTGCATTATACTGGTTTATACTGGTTTACATGTAAAAATCCCTATTAGGTTGCATTATACTGGTTTATACTGGTTTACATGTAAAAACCCCTATTAGGTTGCATTATACTGGTTTATACTGGTTTACATGTAAAAATCCCTATGAAGTTGCATTATACTGGTTTACATGTAAAAATCCCTATTAGGTTGCATTATACTGGTTTATACTGGTTTACATGTAAACATCCCTATTAAGTTGCATTATACTGGTTTACATGTAAACATCCCTATTAAGTTGCATTATACTGGTTTATACTGGTTTACATGTAAACATCCCTATTACGTTGCATTATACTGGTGTACATGTAAAAATCCCTATTAAGTTGCATTATACTGGTTTACATGTAAAAATCCCTATTAGGTTGCATTATACTGGTTTACATGTAAAAATCCCTATTAGGTTGCATTATACTGGTTTATACTGGTTTACATGTAACAACCCCTATTAGGTTGCATTATACTGGTTTATACTGGTTTACATGTAAAAATCCCTATGAAGTTGCATTATACTGGTTTACATGTAAACATCCCTATTAGGTTGCATTATACTGGTTTACATGTAAAAATCCCTATTAAGTTGCATTATACTGGTTTATACTGGTTTACATGTAAACATCCCTATTAAGTTGCATTATACTGGTTTACATGTAAAAATCCCTATTAGGTTCCATTATACTGGTTTATACTGGTTTACATGTAAAAATCCCTATTAAGTTGCATTATACTGGTTTACATGTAAAAAACCTAATTAGGTTCCATTATACTGGTTTACATGTAAAAATCCCTATTAGGTTGCATTATACTGGTTTATACTGGTTTACATGTAAAAATCCCTATTAGGTTGCATTATACTGGTTTACATGTAAAAAACCCTATTAAGTTGCATTATACTGGTTTATACTGGTTTACATGTAAACATCCCTATTAAGTTGCATTATACTGGTTTACATGTAAAAATCCCTATTAGGTTCCATTATACTGGTTTATACTGGTTTACATGTAAAAATCCCTATTAAGTTGCATTATACTGGTTTACATGTAAAAATCCCTATTAGGTTGCATTATACTGGTTTACATGTAAAAATCCCTATTAGGTTGCATTATACTGGTTTATACTGGTTTACATGTAAAAATCCCTATTAGGTTGCATTATACTGGTTTATACCGGTTTACATGTAACAACCCCTATTAGGTTGCATTATACTGGTTTATACTGGTTTACATGTAAAAATCCCTATGAAGTTGCATTATACTGGTTTACATGTAAACATCCCTATTAGGTTGCATTATACTGGTTTATACTGGTTTACATGTAAAAATCCCTATTAAGTTGCATTATACTGGTTTATACTGGTTTACATGTAAACATCCCTATTAAGTTGCATTATACTGGTTTATACTGGTTTACATGTAAACATCCCTATTAAGTTGCATTATACTGGTTTACATGTAAAAATCCCTATTAGGTTCCATTATACTGGTTTATACTGGTTTACATGTAAACATCCCTATTAAGTTGCATTATACTGGTTTACATGTAAAAATCCCTATTAAGTTGCATTATTGCACTGACGTCCTTGAAACTCCTGGAAACCTTGAAACTCCTGGAAAACTTGAAACTGTTGAAACCTTGAAACTGTATAAGTCCTTGAAACTGCTGAAGGTCAATCTCCATGGCTGACGCCATGGAGATTGACTGTCCTTAAAATTGCTGAAGTCCTTGAAACTCCTGAAAACCTTGAAACTGTTGAATCTATGAAAATGTTGAAGTCCTTGAAACTGTTGAATCCTTGAAACTGTTGAATCATTGAAACTGTTGAATCCTTGAAACTGCTGAAGTCCTTGAAACTGTTGAATCCTTAAACTGTTGAATCCTTGAAACTGCTGAAGTCCTTGAAACTGTTGAATCCTTGAAACGGTTGAATCCTTGAAACTGTTGAATCCTTGAAACTGTTGAATCCTTGAAACTGTTGAATCCTTGAAACTGCTGAAGTCCTTGAAACTGTTGAATCCTTGAAACTGTTGAATCCTTGAAACTGCGGTGTCCTTGAAACTGTTGAATCCTTGAAACTGCTGAAGTCCTTGAAACTGTTGAATCCTTGAAACTGTTGAAGTCCTTGAAACTGTTGAATCCTTGAAACTGTTGAATCCTTGAAACTGCTGAAATTGCATAAACTGTTGAAATGTCTGAAAGACCTGAAGTCCTATTAAATTGCATGGGCCTATTAAAATGAATGGCAGAATTCCCAATGCAAATTAATGGCAGAATTCCCAAGCCCGTAGAAAAAAACTGGAAAACTGCAGAACTCTAATTTTTTCTGAAAACTCACAAGTTGTGGAAGCTGAACATGTACAAACTGCAGAAATTGCAGAAAATGTGGAAAAAATGCTGAAAACTATGAATTTGTGGAAGCCCCATTATAAGTCAATGGGAAAAATCGACCGATTTTTGGCCGATTGCGGAAAAAACGGAAATTGTAGAATTCCCAAAAGTAATAGCACTAATCTCTCAAACATGTGGAACGTTTTGATGTATAACTTGTGGAAATTGCTGAAACTCTGAAAGCTGTGAAACGTGTCGAAAATCAGGAAAAAAATAATTGTTTAATAATAATAAAGGATAAAGAACATGGGAAACAATGGTTGACTGCGGAAAGTTCCGCAGTCAATCAATGAATAAATAAATTAATAGAATAAATAATAAAAGTAGTCTAATTGCAGCTATAAAAATAAGTGTTGCTTTTCTTGTCTATTTTTTAGGAAAGTAATCATGAAGTAGACAGTTCTGATTTTCATCGCTGTATAACGCTAATTTAAACAGCAGATGTTTGCCTAAAATACACCAGAATGCAGAAAATTGTATCTGATTAATCAAAGTTGTCCTCAGGAGGACTGGCTGTTGCTCTGACTAAAGTCATCTGTTGATTTCGTTGTCGCCCCCTCACCTCGATCGCCCAAAAGTATTTTTCTGTTCTCAAGTTGGCAACCCTACTCTGGGTTCAGAGACACGCTGCCCCTGCTCCACGAGTATCCTGATGGAGAGAGAAGTCTGGACATCCCTGCTTTGACATCTGCCTCAGAAACCTTCACCCCTATACATTCCATTGAGTTATACAACATGAATTGCAAAAGTGCCCAAATAATGCTTAATGTAAAGTGTAATCCCACTGATGCCATGCCCGTAGTTACTTGTTTTATGAAGAGGCAGTGTCTCCAAGTTCCAGTAGTTTTACCAGAGTTACGGTATTTTACTGAGCAAAATTAAAACACATGCACAAATATGCTGGACTGCAATGAATGAATGAATAATATTTTATTCGGACCACAAAAAAGTACAAAATGTATACAACCTTCCAGGAGTGAGGCAGTTGTGAACTGACTACCAACATATTTCATCATCATTTTAGTCAAATTAATATATTTGCTGACTAAAACTAGACTAAAATTAAATTAAAAGATATGTATAAGACTAAAACTAGACTAAAATTGAACTATAAACTATTTTCTTCAAAAGCCTAAGACTAAAACATGAATAAAATAAGTTGTCCAAATGAACCGTGGTTCATACAACACTAACACAACAGTTAGAATATGAGTCTAAACACAAACCTTTGGATTCAAGTAAAAATATTCTACCATTAAAATATGACTTAAAATGGCAATGGTTAATTTCCAAAAACATCCATCACCAACACATCTCCACTTATTTGATTACGAGTAAAATATACAATTTAGAGCCATTTAGATTCTCAGTCATCCAGGTGGTCAGTTCAAATTGTCTATCCAGAACACAACATCCACGGTGACCTAGAAATAGTATTCTCACCCTTTTATTGTGAAAATTAACCTGTATCTTTTTATATTGTGAATTAACATATAATATTAAAATAAGTGACTTAACAAACATAACATTATATTTTATGATTTCCCTTGCTCATTAAATATTTCTTTGAATTCTTTTCAGGTTTGAGTAAAATAATATAACACTTTGGGATGAAAATACAAAAAAGAAGTCCAAAGCTTGAGGCCAGTATTGCAAATATCTCCACAGCGACACTGAACTTTCCTGGGGAGCTGACATAAGCTGGGATAAAAGTGATCCAGACTGCACAGAAGATCAACATGCTGAAAGTGATGAACTTGGCCTCATTAAAGTTATCAGGCAGTTTACGAGCCAAGAATGCCAACACAAAACATAAAACAGCCAACAGGCCAATGTATCCGAGTACAGCCCAGAAGCCAATGGCTGAACCCATGGCACACTCCATAATGATTTTGTAAGTGAACTGTTTCATGTTTCTGAAAGGAAATGGAGGTGATATTGTTAACCAGAGGACACATATCAGCACCTGTATCAGAGTAAAGGCTACGACACTGAGTCTCTGCTGAAGAGGCCCAAACCATTTCATGACATTACTGCCTGGAAGTGTGGCTCTGAAGGCCATCAGCACCACTATAGTCTTCCCCAGGACACAGGAGATACAGAGGACAAAGGTGATGCCGAACGCTGTGTGGCGCAGCATACAGGACCACTTAGAGGGACGGCCGATGAAGGTGAGAGAGCACAGGAAACACAGGCTCAGGGAGAAGAGCAGCAGGAAGCTCAGCTCAGAGTTATTAGCTCTCACTATTGGAGTTTTTCTGTATTTGAGGAAAATCCAGGCCACAACACAAGTCAGGCCTGTCCCAAATAAAGAGGCAGCTGTGAGTAGAGCCCCCATTATTTCTTCATAGGACAAAAACTCTGTTTCCTTTTTCACACAAGCGACTCTTTGGACATTGGACCAAAAATCTGGAGGGCACTGGATACAAGTGATGGAGTCTGTAAATATTCAGAGTAAAACATCAGTCAATGTCTGTGACAATGTTTAAACAAAATCTGTTTCAATAAGACACATCATTTTGGCAAATGTGTAACATTTAAATCTTTGAAACCTGTAGTGTTACTGATTTCTCCCTCTGCACATGGTGTACAGTCATAACAGCAAACGGGCTTTCCTTTCTGGAGGACTTTACGTGTTCCTGGTAAACATGGTTTGCTGCAAATGGAGGCTGGCACCTATAGAAAAACATGAACAGCATTTATATAAAGCTACTATAGTGCTTCATATTGTAGCCTCTGTGAATTACTCCCCTGCTTTGAATTCTGTGCCCAAAATAGAGATGCATTATTTAGTTTCAGCTGTCTGTCCACAGGTAAAGAAGCATCATATAAACCAACTGTGACAAACTCCACTGTGCCCTGTGTCGTAGGCTGCCAGTTTATAATTTCATATTTAGCAGCAGGGTCACCATTTTCATTGAAATAAACCTCTTCTCCTTCTTTGGTTTGGAAACGAATGTTTCTTAGATGCTGCAGTGTCTAATAAAAACATACAATCATGTAAGTACTTGAATGAGCAGGCAATAACACTTGTCACCATACGCACCATGGATGGATCGAGAGTCACATTAGTGTCACAGGTTTTGTTACATTTGAGGATTTTGTGCAGGGCATGGGCCACTGCATACACTCCCTTATAGACATTGTTAAAGATTGGCATCAGTGACATGTCGGTGAAGCTGTTTTTCACATCACTCAGGTCTTCAGTTCCTGTACATCGTTTGTGGTTGTTCTTTGAACTGAATTTACAGCTGAACAGTGTTTCCCAAAACTCTGTGAATAACTGATTATCAGATGAGTTTAAAGGCTTCACATCCATCATAAACTCTTCAAGGCCGCGGACATGAGCCTCTGGGATGGACGTCCCTATAGCCCCGTCCAGAATGTGGTGCTTATTCATAGCCATTGTTTCAGAATCAAAGATCCAGCCCTCTGTGCCAACCCACTGATAACCCGTCACATTGTGCTCAGATAAGGCTGTGATCAGAATTCTAATGTCCTCGGGTTGAATAAAAGTGACAATAACTTTGGAAGTTGATTGTTTGATTATATCGACTATACTGAGTAATTTTTCGGGAGGGTCAGTACCGATGAAGGACACAGAATACTCCAAACAGATGCCCAGCTGATTGGCTGTTTCAGTAAAAGTGGCAATGCCATTGTTGCCATAATCATCATTTGTTCTGATGGCTCCCACCCATGTCCAGCCAAAGTGTCTGACCAGCTGGGCCAGGGCTCTGCTCTGGTACAGGTCACTGGGTATAGTCCTCAAGAAAGAGGGGTATTTGGCTTTGTCACTCAGACATGCACAAGTGGCAGTGGGGCTGATCTGAGGGAGGGGAACAATCATGAACATATTTGAAATCAATCGTTACATTTCAGTAACAAATCCACACACCTGTGGTAAATGAAATGGTCCAATGACGGTAGCTATGGCCATGGAAACTGAGGATCCACTCATTCCCAGAATGGCCTGAACTTGTGCTGATCTGGTGCATGGCATTTCAGAGGAAACAAATGTTGCTTCATTGCCGTTTACGAGGGCTAGTGCTCCTTCTACTCCATGAGGAGTGGATCCACAAGAATCATGAATCTTATAGCCCAATGAGACACCTGGCAGCAGGTCTGAGCTGTTGTTTATCTCTGCTATTGCAAAGAGCATAGTCTGTGCATACTGTAAAATCCTCATATTTAAGCTGAGAACAGAGATACTGTTTGTTTTACCACTCTGTTTAGTACACTGTATTTGTGTAATGTACATTAATTCATTATGATACAAAAACATACATTGTTGAAACATGATGAGAATAATTATATTTCGTTGAGGCTATAATGATGGAGTGTGTAACTTACCTGGTGCACTGCAGTGGCAGTGGTTTTTGAGTATAATTATGCTGTCTGATTATCCAGCTTTCATGAAAAGCAAAAACCCCCCCTAGCAAAAGTTCACCATCCTTCAAAAAACTGAAGCCTCTTTGAGCCCCTGTCCTAAAACAAATGTTGACTTTACTATGTAACAAAGAAGCCCTCATGAGCAGATAAAGTAAAGCCAAACCACTACGGTCTGAGTGTCTGACCATCATTGGTGTGGGTCTGCGAGTGGCAAATCCCTGGGAGCAGCACACTCCTTGTGCTTTTATATCACAGTAACATCACGTCAGACGTTCTATAATGATCTCATGTTTGAATGTTATTATCTGAACATATCAATGTTGAATACACTTTTAATTCAATATTCTCTTAAATGTGTCCAAGTACCTCACTTGTCTTTGGATTTACTCATGAATAACACAATACAACCAACGATGATTATTACATTTATTTCAAAGATGTTAAAATCCAGGGTTCTACTTTTCATTAAAAAAAAAACATTTGGTAACACTTTATAATAAGGTTACATGAAGTCATACATCAATAACATGAAATGATGCATGAAATGATGCATGATTTCCTGATGTATTCATGCAAGACGATATCATGACTCATCATGAGTTAACATGACTTCATGTTCTTTCATAGATGACTTCATGCATGAATTAATTAACTACTGTAATGAATTAATGAGAAAATCTTAATATATATATCTTGATCTTAGAATCATGATGAATTCACTAAAACACTTAGATTTTTTTTAACACTTTTGTTTGCAAGATATACTTTAATACCACTTACTGCTGCAAATAACTAATCTTTAGCTAATCCTTAGTTCATTCATAAATTCATGACGATTACGTCCCTTAAACTACAGTGATGCACTTTTTTGCTTTGGACAATAATCAAGGTGTTTATTGGACAAAACAAACACGAACATCAAAGACGTTATAATTTATAACCGTGCACAACATAAACACTGCCTATTGCTTACATTACGAATGGAGCTTTATATATTTCGAGCTACACACACAAGGCACAAGAGCCAAGAAAGAAGAACAGAAAATATATATACATAATAAGAGAGAAAAAAATAAATAAAAAATAAATAAATAATTTACATTTTAGCTCAAAAAGGGGTGGGAAGAAGACAAGGTTATTGACTCCCACCCCCGCTCATAAACTTAAATAACAATATATAACAACACTGTATAGTTCTTGTTATCTTACAACGCAATTATCACTTGAGTTAGTTACATATTAACAAATGCAACACTGCACCACACTAGGTCAACATTCACAGTATCTTATATGTTATAACCGGTGTATTATTTTGTTTCCCATGCTGAATTTATTACCATGTTGGCATTACCGTTATTCATCATCACCATTACAACCCATATAGCATTACTCCGTATCAAGGTGTTTGATGATACTTATTAACTCCACATTTATTAATGAAAGGGACAGTAATCGCAGACTAATTAGTGCTCATGATAACAAGAATAGTCTTAATGATGTGTGTTTAAAAGGATTCGGGGCTTTTCTTTTTTTTCCTTTCTGTGACTGGACCTGCTGCCAGAGGGGAGCAGCCCCCGAGCAACCGGACCATCATTTGTTAAGTGTCCTATACTATGCATTAAAAGAGACACATTTTAGGAGTCTGCTGCCAGAAGAGGGTTTCCTCGAGCTGTCGACCCCCGCCTGTCTGTCCTGTACTACGGGTTATGTTGAATGCGGATTACATGGATATGTGCATGTTTTACTTCTGAGAATTTAATTATTTTATATTACCATCAGCATCAATAGCAATACCGCTGTCTGAATCGATTAAGTTTGATTCTTAAAATAATCTATAGATTGTTAGGCATTAATCCTAGACTGTTATATTTAAATTTTAAAGTTAAAATAGTGATGATAACAACACAACAGCAATAGCAACAGCAATAAAAATGGCAACAACAACTGCAATAGTATAATAGTAACAACCACAATATACATCATTCTTATTTAAATCTGATCTTTACAGCACTTTGTAACACCCATTAGCAATCAAGTTCAGTACCCATTTCCTCTACTACTTTGACCATACCATTTTTTTATATATGTGACCAGTCACAGGAACCAAAGACACAAGTCGTTTTGGGGCATTATGAGATAATAACAGATTGTTAAAGTGTAGTCTCCAAGCTTTCCAATGATGTGTAACACATGGAAATCTGATAATATTTGGAGGTGCAGCGGTGATTTGAAGTTAACAATTCCCAAAAAACCAAAGGGGATTAAACGGCCTCTGAAGTTTTGGGCCATTCTCACCTCTCTGCTGTTGGGACAATAGGACTCATTTACATCTCATTTGGATAAGCCACACCCCCTGTCAAACTCCCCCTCAAAGCACTAAAGCACAGAGAGGGAGCACAGAGTTTATTGCTTCCACAACAAACCATTGTTTACCAGTTTCATTATGTGTATCTTTTTTATTTTTGGTTTCATTTATTGATCTCACCTCACAGCAGAAGGTTGTTATTGTTCTTTTTAATGTTTTAATATCAATTGATAAACTGTCACTGTCACCTTATCAATAAGGCAAATCACTCAAACATTGCTTAGAGAGCGCTTTTCATACCAGAATGACAAGATAAGTTTACAATATATTTAAAAAACAACAGAAGAGATCTGGTGTTTGGGTATGTTAATGTTATTGCAGCGCTCTGATTCAGTACACTGTTTCTACACATCATCCCCCCAAAAAATGCATAATTTACACATAATGTGAATACTTTGAGTTAGAACTTTACTTTAAGCCATAGAAAAAAGCCAATTGAGTGAATATGATTCAATTTTTCTGTAATAAAGGATCAATACCTAATATTTACCCCATTTACTACATCACATTTGCTGCATGAGGTTTGTACTGTCGCCTGAATGGAGGTTGATTTTTATTCAGTGCTTTAACCTTACTGCTTTTTTTACACTCAACACCATCTGTTCTTAAACAATATTTTCCTCCAAATAGTATGCACAGTGTCATTTGCACTTCATGAAAACATAAAAAAAATCATGTCAAAATAATGCACAAGTTTATTTTGCTTAAATCTGTTTACACAAGTTACATTGCAGGTGTTTTAAACAGAGCTGAACTCTCCTCCTCCACAACGTCCTGATCACTTTTAGATGTGGTCTTTGTGACACAGTCCAATGAGATCACATTCGCATCCTCTTCTGTGTTGTGACTCTTGGTGCTGGGCATGTGACGTCTCCAGCCTCGTCAGCACAGAATGGCCTGATTTTTACACAGATAGGTCTGTCTGTCCATGTTTAGTCCAGGTGGGGCCAGGACAGGAAGACCGTCCATAGGGGGAAGATCTGCTCCGTCGCGCAACAGTTGATATTCGACAGGTTGCGCATCACAGTGAGTTTTTGCAATAACCAAACCTGGTCTCTTGGCGTCAAAGCTGTGACAGAATAAGCACATAAGACACTTAAAACATGGCAAAGTATTTTATCATATAAAACTGTAATAATGCATGTAGTTGCTATGCTTTAATAATGTACACAATGTGAAAGTTTGAATACAAGTACCTGAAGTGCTGATAACTCTTGATCTGTGGGAGTCTACGGAAATGGCGAGTCAAATGCTGCTGCCAGTCGTATATCTGGACTAAAACTTTGCCCTCTGCCGTTCCAACAAGCTGTGGTATATTGAGGTGACTCACAGGAGAGCTGTTTTGACAGGAAGAAGAAAAATATATCTTTAGTTAAATGTTTTACTGAAGCAAATCAGAAAACAGCACTGAAGTCAGTAAAGTAAAGTGAATGTACCTCAACATTTCCGTGGGGTCAGGAAGTACATTGGTCCTGGCAGGAGAGGGTTTGAGGGAAAGTGTAACTGT
Source organism: Proterorhinus semilunaris (assembly GCA_021464625.1). Taxonomy (NCBI): domain Eukaryota; kingdom Metazoa; phylum Chordata; class Actinopteri; order Gobiiformes; family Gobiidae; genus Proterorhinus; species Proterorhinus semilunaris. The sequence goes on from CM038354.1 coordinate 21,739,922, forward strand.
AGGAGACAGGGAAGAGAGGGAACTTGGATTAGATTAAATGAAATGTGTCTTTTCATGCTATTCTGCATTAATTTGCGCTACTATCAGGTGTCTTATTCTCATGCATACATCGCCATTTAAGGGACATTAATAAAGTAAGGTGAATGTGTGTGAAATATTACCTGCTGGGCAAAATCAAAACTGCACTTCGTATCAGCTGCTCGTTATTGCTTTGGCACTGCCAGCGGAGATCTGTGCGCGGCCGGCAACTTTTGATGTGTGGGAGAAGTTGGTTCCACAGAACAGAGCTTTGAAGCTGGTTTTACCAACTGCACGCTCACCTAAAAACAGATATTGCTTATGATTAATTGTATTGTAATTGCTAATACTGCATTAATACTGCACTAACGTCTAAATAAATGTTTACACATACCAAGCTCTTTAGCAGTCGCCACGTAGAGACGCCACACTGAGGCCTTGGACACATGAGTTGGCAGCAACTTCACATGCCAAAGTTTATGCCCAGGCTGTCGACAACATGATTGCATTGTCTTCTGCATAGTTTTTTATGAAGTCCACAACTCTATTGAACTCCACAGGACTGATGAACCTGGCTGGTGGACGCAGTGAGAGCCTCTTCCTCAAACGTGGTTTTGCTCCATTCTCCTCATAGTGTTGAACTATCTCCGCCAGTGTGTTGTTGCCAATGCTGAAAAGGAAAAAAAAAAAGAGTAGGAATTACTTTAACGTTAAATCCGTGGTAAGAAAAGTAAGTAGTTCTTCCTCCACCACTGGCTAAAATTATTAGCATCACATTCAATTCAAGAATGCTGACAGGGGTTTGAGCTGTTAGATTGATTTGAGTTTGGACTATATACTTTTGTTGAGGAGTCTCTGCTTGACATTTTGATATATAATAAGTGTGTTTGGGTGGAACGAAAGCCTGTGGTGATGCTAACTAGGGTCCCGAGTGACTCGGGGACTCGTAACAACATTAGGTATGAGAAAGTCTAAACATGAGATAACGTATTGTGTTTTTAGAATGAACACAAAACGACAAACTTTGATGTTTACTAGGCCATAGTGATGGACATAGTGTAGCCTACTCTTTACAGACAAAATCCTGCGTGCTTCTCCCCAGGTTGCCTGTGTCAGCTCTGCCTCACGCTGAGAGAGAGCTATGGATGCGCTGACTACAGTTATAACTTTAGAAAAGTCTCCTGTACTACTTAGTAGGAGAGGAAAAGGCAGACATTGCGTTGTATCGCCGCGCGTGGTCCCGGTTGTTTATATTTCACTGGAGTAATCTAGCGTAACTTTTTCTGGCCATAAAACCGAAAATATGAAGCGGATCTCTCTCAAATAAGAAGTGGCTGAAAGCTAGGGATGCGCTGACTACATTTATGGAGTAGTTGGGAGTTGGGAGAGGTCTTGATTTTGTGTAAATAGCAGGTTCAGCTGCACGTTAGCTTAAACGTTAGCCGTTAGCTTAGACGTTAGCCGTTAGCTTCCAACAGCACAATAGACTCGTCAAAAACGAGTGCACAGCAGCCACAAGCGATAAAAAAACAAACTTTCACTCACCCGTCTGAAGTATACTTTGCCTTCTGCTCAGCAAACTCGTAGTAAATCCATTTTCCAGTGCAAGTAGCGATAGCCTCCGTGAGACACAGGGGAAGCCTGTGCCTCCTCGGAGGAGGTGTGTACGTGTCTGTGTGTATGTAAATACACACAGACAAAGTCACTCCCCTACAGCGCGCTCCAAAATCTCCCAAAACAAGCAGGTTTGAATCTAAAAGTTTACGCTTTTAAATATACCAATACTGGTAGCTTAAACGTGGAGAGGCTTCTTCGTGACTTCAACTGAACGATTCTGCAAAAAAGTGAAAATCACCAATTTTCAAAATAAAAACTTTGTTTACGTTTTTCTCCAGACGCAAGCTGCCGACTTGTGACGTTGGATTCCACGGCGGGTCACATATTTCATCATCATTTTCATCATCAAATTAATACATTTGCTGACTAAAACTAGACTAAAACTGAATTAAAAGATATTTATAAGACTAAAACTGAATTAAAAGATATGTATAAGACTAAAACTAGACTAAAATTTAATAGAATTTTGATCAAAACTATAAACTATTTTCTTCAAAAGCCTAAGACTAAAACATGAATAAAATAAGTTTTCCAAATGAACAGTGGTTCATACAACACTAAAAAACAGTTAGTTGTGCAAACACAAACCTTTGGGTTCAAGTACAAATATTCTACCATTAAAATATGACTTAAAATGGCAATGGTTAATTTCCGAAAACATCCAGTACCAACACATCTCCACTTACATGATTACGAGTAAAATATACAATTTAGAGCCATTTAGATTCTCAGTCATCCAGGTGGTCAGTTCAAATTGTCTATTCAGAACACAACATCCACGGTGACCTAGAAATAGTATTCTCACCCTTTTATTGTGAAAATTAACCTGTATCTATTTATATTGTGAATTAACATATAATATTAAAATAAGTGACTTAACAAACATAACATTATATTTTATGATTTCCCTTGCTCATTAAATATTTCTTTGAATTCTTTTCAGGTTTGAGTAAAATAATATAACACTTTGGGATGAAAATGCAAAAAAGAAGTCCAAAGCTTGAGGCCAGTATTGCAAATATCTCCACAGCGACACTGACCTTTCCTGGAGAGCTGACATAAGCTGGGATAAAAGTGATCCAGACTGCACAGAAGATCAACATGCTGAAAGTGATGAACTTGGCCTCATTAAAGTTATCAGGCAGTTTACGAGCCAAGAAAGCCAACACAAAACATAAAACAGCCAACAGGCCAATGTATCCGAGTACAGCCCAGAAGCCAATGGCTGAACCCATGGCACACTCCATAATGATTTTGTAAGTGAACTGTTTCATGTTTTTGAAAGGAAATGGAGGTGATATTGTTAACCAGAGGACACATATCAGCACCTGTATCAGAGTAAAGGCTACGACACTGAGTCTCTGCTGAAGAGGCCCAAACCATTTCATGACATTACTGCCTGGAAGTGTGGCTCTGAAGGCCATCAGCACCACTATAGTCTTCCCCAGGACACAGGAGATACAGAGGACAAAGGTGATGCCGAACGCTGTGTGGCGCAGCATACAGGACCACTTTGAGGGACGGCCGATGAAGGTGAGAGAGCACAGGAAACACAGGCTCAGGGAGAAGAGCAGCAGGAAGCTCAGCTCAGAGTTATTAGCTCTCACTATTGGAGTTTTTCTGTATTTGAGGAAAATCCAGGCCACAACACAAGTCAGGCCTGTCCCAAATAAAGAGGCAGCTGTGAGTAGAGCCCCCATTATTTCTTCATAGGACAAAAACTCTGTTTCCTTTTTCACACAAGCGACTCTTTGGACATTGGACCAAAAATCTGGAGGGCACTGGATACAAGTGATGGAGTCTGTAAATATTCAGAGTAAAACATCTGTCAATGTCTGTGACAATGTGTAAACAAAATCTGTTTCAATAAGACACATCATTTTGGCAAATGTGTAACATTTAAATCTTTGAAACCTGTAGTGTTACTGATTTCTCCCTCTGCACATGGTGTACAGTCATAACAGCAAACGGGCTTTCCTTTCTGGAGGACTTTACGTGTTCCTGGTAAACATGGTTTGTTGCAAATGGAGGCTGGCACCTATAGAAAAACATGAACAGCATTTATAAAGCTACTATAGTGCTTCATATTGTAGCCTCTGGGAATTACTCCCCTGCTTTGAATTCTGTGCCCAAAACAGAGATGCATTTTGTAGTTTCAGCTGTCTGTCCACAGGTAAAGAAGCATCATATAAACCAACTGTGACAAACTCCACTGTGCCCTGTGCCGTAGGCTGCCAGTTTATAATTTCATATTTAGCAGCAGGGTCACCATTTTCATTGAAATAAACCTCTTCTCCTTCTTTGGTTTGGAAACGAATGTTTCTTAGATGCTGCAGTGTCTAATAAAAACATACAATCATGTAAGTACTTGAATGAGCAGGCAATAACACTTGTCACCATACGCACCATGGATGGATCGAGAGTCACATTAGTGTCACAGGTTTTGTTACATTTGAGGATTTTGTGCAGGGCATGGGCCACTGCATACACTCCCTTATAGACATTGTTAAAGATTGGCATCAGTGACATGTCGGTGAAGCTGTTTTTCACATCACTCAGGTCTTCAGTTCCTGTACATCGTTTGTGGTTGTTCTTTGAATTAAATTCACAGCTGAACAGTGTTTCCCAAAACTCGGTGAATAACTGGTTACCAGATGAGTTTAAAGGCTTCACATCCATCATAAACTCTTCAATGCCGCGGACATGAGCCTCTGGGATGGACAACCCTATAGCCCCGTCCAGAATATGGTGCTTATTCATAGCCACTGTTTTAGAATCAAAGATCCAGGCCTCTGTGCCAACCCACTGATAACCCGTCACATTGTGCTCAGATAAGGCTGTGATCAGAATTCTAATGTCCCTAGGTTGAATAAAAGTGGCAATAACTTTGGAAGTTGATTTTTTGATTATATCGACTATACTGAGTAATTTTTCGGGAGGGTCAGTACTGATGAAGGGCACAGAATACTCCAAACAGATGCCCAGCTGATTGGCTGTTTCAGTAAAAGTGGCCATGCCATTGTTGCCATAATCATCATTTGTTCTGATGGCTCCCACCCATGTCCAGCCAAAGTGTCTGACCAGCTGGGCCAGGGCTCTGCTCTGGTACAGGTCACTGGGTGTAGTCCTGAAGTGAGAGGGATATTTGGCTTTGTCACTCAGACAAGCACAAGAGGCCATGGGGCTGATCTGAGGGAGGGGAACAATCATGAACATATTTGAAATCAATCGTTACATTTCAGTAACAAATCCACACACCAGTGGTAAATGAAATGGTCCAATGACGGTAGCTATGGCCATGGAAACTGAGGATCCACTCACTCCCAGAATGGCCTGAACTTGTGCTGATCTGGTGCATGGCGTTTCAGAGGAAACAAATGTTGCTTCATTGCCGTTTACGAGGGCTAGTGCTCCTTCTACTCCATGAGGAGTGGATCCACAAGAATCATATATCTTATAGCCCAATGAGACGCCTGGCAGCAGGTCTGAACTGTTGTTTATCTCTGCTATTGCAAAGAGCATAGTCTGTGCAAACTGGAAATTCCTCATATCTATGCTGAGAACAGAGATATTGTTTGTTTTACCCCTTTATCTTTGTGTAATGTACATTAATTCATTATGATAAAAAAAAAACATACATTGTTGAAACATGATGAGAATAATTATATTTTGTTGAGGGTATAATGGTGGAGTGTGTAACTTACCTGGTGCACTGCAGTGGCAGTGGTTTTTGAGTATAATTATGCTGCCTGATTATCCAGCTGTCATGAAAAGCAAAGACCCCCCCCAGCAAAAGTTCACCATCCCCGAAAAAACTGAAGCTTCTTTGATCCCCTGTCCTAAAACAAATGTTGTCTTTACTATGTAACAAAGAAGCCCTCATGAGCAGATAAAGTAAAGCCAAACCACTACAGTCTGAGTGTCTGACCATCATTGGTGTGGGTCTGCGAGTGGCAAATCCCTGGGAGCAGCACACTCCTTGTGCTTTTATATCACAGTAACATCACGTCAGACGTTCTATAATGATCTCATGTTTGAATGTTATTATCTGAACGTATATCAATGTTGAATACACTTTTAATTCAATATTCTCTTAAATGTGTCCAAGTACCTCACTTGTCTTTGGATTTACTCATGAATAACACAATACAACCAACGATGATTATTACATTTATTTCAAAGATGTTAAAATCCAGGGTTCTACTTTTCATTAAAAAAAAAACATTTGGTAACACTTTATAATAAGGTTACACGAAGTCATACATCAATAACATGAAATGATGCATGATTTCCTGATGTATTCATGCAAGACGATATCATGACTCATCATGAGTTAACATGACTTCATGTTCTTTCATAGATGACTTCATGCATGAATTAATTAACTACTGTAATGAATTAATGAGAAAATCTTAATATATATATCTTGATTTTAGAATCATGATGAATTCACTAAAACACTTTTGTTTGCAAGATATACTTTAATACCACTTACTGCTGCAAATAACTAATCATTAGCTAATCCTTAGTTCATTCATAAATTCATGACGATTACGTCCCTTAAACTACAGTGATGCACTTTTTTGCTTTGGACAATAATCAAGGTATTTATTGGACAAAACAAACACGAACATCAAAGTCGTTATAATTTGTAACCGTGCACAACATAAACACTGCCTATTGCTTACATTACAAATGGAGCTTTATATATTTCGAGCTACACACACAAGGCACAAGAGCCAAGAAAGAAGAACAGAACATATATATACATAATAAGAGAGAAAAAAAAATAAAAAAAAATAAATAAATCAATAAATAATTTACATTTTAGCTCAAAAAGGGGTGGGAAGAAGACAAGGTTATTGACTCCCACCCCCGCTCATAAACTTAAATAACAATATATAACAACACTGTATAGTTCTTGTTATCTTACAACGCAATTATCACTTGAGTTAGTTACATATTAACAAATGCAACACTGCACCACACTAGGTCAACATTCACAGTATCTTATATGTTATAACCGGTGTATTATTTTGTTTCCCATGCTGAATTTATTACCATGTTGGCATTACCGTTATTCATCATCACCATTACAACCCATATAGCATTACTCCGTATCAAGGTGTTTGATGATACTTATTAACTCCACATTTATTAATGAAAGGGACAGTAATCGCAGACTAATTAGTGCTCATGATAACAAGAATAGTCTTAATGATGTGTGTTTAAAAGGATTCGGGGCTTTTCTTTTTTTTTCTTTCTGTGACTGGACCTGCTGCCAGAGGGGAGCAGCCCCCGAGCAACCGGACCATCATTTGTTAAGTGTCCTATACTATGCATTAAAAGAGACAAATTTTAGGAGTCTGCTGCCAAAAGAGGGTTTCCTCGAGCTGCCGACCCCCGCCTGTCTGCCCTGTACTACGGGTTATGTTGAATGCGGATTACATGGATATGTGCATGTTTTACTTCTGAGAATTTAATTATTTTATGTTACCATCAGAATTCGGGCGTTCTGCTCTCCCAAAATTTCATCCGAGGGGCGGGGGAGCAACTGTATTTCGCGTTGCATTATGGGTAACTCTTGCCTTCGCAACTTCCGGTTCTCTCTGCCCGGCGCATTTTTCTGAACATGGTTGAGTGTTTTCGTTATTTTCCGTTGAATCTGGTTTTATCATGGGCTTCAAGTGTTCCGCCGCTCATTGTAGATCTAACAGTAATAAGAAACTGAGTCGATATCCGTGGATGTCATGCGTGCGGTGGGTCAAGTGGCCGAAAAACCCCAGAGACATCAGCAGGTGGAAGCGCCTCGTGAGGAGGGGTGGAAGGGACTCTACTGGCTACGTAGATGTTTTTAATGTTAACAGATTAACCCGCTTGTGTTCAAGACATTTTGATCAGGAGTCCATTAGAGCTGATAAAACGTCAACCTCTGATCCAAAATATTTTGCTTGGAATAATTGGGGTCAGCCCTTAAATCCAAGAAGCAGCAGAAGGACATATGCAATGATGGATGAGAATGACCGTGATGAGCCAGACTATGATTTTCCATCTAACGAGCCGGAGACTGTGGAAAGCAGTGATGATCTACCTGAAGTTGGGGCTGAAATTGTTAATCCTGAACCAAGTCAAAGGGAAGATTATGTAGGAAGTAAGTGTCTAAAGTCTAACTATTACTATCTAAATATTCATTATTTGATGTATTATGCTGTTATAGTGTAGGAGATGCATTCAAGTTATCAGATGCTAACCTTATAGGGAGCATCGCTGTTATTGTTTATTTCCGCGATTTTCACCGGATGTTTTGGTGACTGGTGGGCAAACAGCTGATTTTTCCGAGCTTGAAGAGCTGTTAATTTAAATCACAGATCTTTTACAGCACGGATCTTTTCACAAATGCAATGCTCTGTTTGTGAACGATGTTTTGACCCACCATAGAACTATTAATATCTATTAATACATTTGCGTTGCTCACCAGTGCCTCGGACGTGACGACAGGGCGACCCCCCTCATAGCCAGCAAGCTTACACAATCAAATTGGTTAAAAAAAAACGAAAACAAATCTAGAGCATAAAAAAATATAAACGCTATACCGACTTTAGAATAAATTATGTCAAGATGTTCATCCTTGATATGTATGCTTTATACAACATTTTCCATTCAGACACATAGTGATATTAGTTGTTTACAACTTGCAGTAAAGAAAATACATGTACTAATACTTAAATCACTTTGACATGTTAAACATTTACCTGTTGTTTTCACATTACCATTCAAGGACAGGTTAATTTATTTGATCATCATGAGAAATATTGTAATGTTCTTTTTTGTACATGCGAAATATCTTGATCTAATATATATTTTTAAATATTTTATTTCAGAGTTGAATGAGCTCAAGAATACCCATGAAATCTGTCAACCTGCTGATCATGATTACCTTCAGACATCTGCTCCAACACTTGTAAATAGTTCCACACAAACGAGCCTGACATCAGACGACATTGAAGATCTACTGGCTAAGGCATCGATTCAGAAGGCAGAACCAACTGCCACACCAGGAAAAGATTTTGTTGAGATGGTCACAGACACTGATGAAAGAGTACATTTTTACACTGGTCTTGAATCATCTGACTTGTTGAATGGTAAGTATAATAATGAAAGAAAGAAAATCATGTATCTGTAAATATTGTATTAAAAAATTAGTGTACACAGTGTATGTAATACACTGAACATTGGTCCAAATATCTTTCAATCATGTTCTAATCTGCTCCCCACAAGAAAAGGAGAATAATAAAATGGCTTAAAATCTGACAATAATTTGTTCTTGTGTTTTATATGTCAAAGCACATTATTTCATAAAGTGTACTTTTTTCCAAACAGGGGTTTTCAAATCAGTCAGTGAAGGTGCCAAGAATATGAAGTACTGGAGAAATACCAGCAGTAGTGCAGAAAGGAAATGGGAAGGAGGAACAAGGCCTTGCAGAAAAAGGAAGATGTCAACATTCTTTGAGTTGATTATGACTCTTGTTAGGCTCAGGTTGAACTGACCTCTTCTGTTACTGGCTGACTTGTTTCATGTTAGCACTTCTAAAGTATCAGAAATCACCACAACATGGATTTGCTACTTACATCAAACTCTGGTACCTGCTCTTCTGACTTGGCCATCTCAAGCCCAAGTTAGAGCCAGATTGCCTAAGGAGTTCCGTAAATATTTCCCCCAAACTAGAGCTGTAATTGACTGTACAGAATTTTATGTTGACAAACCTGCTAATAAGACTGAACAATATCAAACATATTCAAGCTATAAAAGTCACAATACTTACAAATGCTTGGTGGCAGTAAATCCCAATGGAGCTTTTACTTTTGTAAGTGACTTATGGAGTGGCAATGTGTCTGACAAATTCATTACAGAAAAAAGTGGGTTTCTTGATCTTATAGAGAAAGGTGACCATATTATGGCTGACAGAGGATTCAAGATTGAGGAGTTACTTTTGCAAAGTGAAGCTGTGTTGATTGCTCCACCCTTTACTAGACAGTGGTCTGCAGGCAAAGGCAAGAAGAAAAGGCTAAATGTTAAGGAGATTCACAAGACCAGGATGATAGCAAGGCTTCGTATTCATGTGGAAAGGGCCATACAGGTAAATGACAGTTGAGTGCAGATTTGACATGTACAGTCAATTTTAAAAATTGAGTAATAACAATAATGGTATAGAGGTTATGCATGTACGATGTCAAAGCATAGAATAGTAACAGCATGGCAAATCATTTTCTGTCATGGCAACGGCATAGCAACAGTGAGAAGTCAACAATTTGATTTTGATTTGACACGGAAACTGGAAAATTAAGGGTTCAATTTATAACTAACGTCACATGTCTGCATACCCTCTATAAAATAAAAAGTACATATGTAAAGATGTTATCATCGATGTATATTGTTTTGCTATTTTTAGAGAATGAAGACCTGGCGAATGCTGAAGCATCAGATGCCTTCATCACTTCAGAATACGTCTACAATGATAGTTAAGGTCATTGCAGCACTATGCAATTTGAAAGGTCCACTATTTTATGGTGAAGGTGAAACTCGGCTTCGCAATTGTCCCAAAAATAAGAGAAAGGCAATGAAAAAGAAGTAGTTGCTCACATGAAGCCTAATGACTATATAAATATCTTGGGTGCTTAGTTGTAAAAATTTATTCGCATTGTAGTCTGTGAATTTGTAATGTTCTTTATCAAAAATGTGATTCCCCGAATACTTTGTTCAATCTAAAAAAAAAAACAGTTAAGTTTGTTATTATATATTTCTGTAAAATGAAATTTGTTGATGGTTATATGCTCTATATCTAGGAAGTAAGAAAATGAGAAGATAAACTATTGGACAGGTATGTTTATACATAGTATTTTTTTGAAGAACAAATAAAATGTTAAACAAGCTTCATGTGCATTAGGAAATCACAATATGTGCTGTCAATATTTACATTTTTGTCCGTAACAGACTGCAACAAAATTAAATTTTAAACATGTAAAAGTTGATTTGCAATTGATCTTAATGCTTTCATGAAAAAAGTGCCTTTTTATATCAACACATTCAACAAATACTCCAATATACAGTACTTTCCCTAGTCTAGAATTACCACTTCAGTTATCTAAAAGTTGGGGTACAATGTAATTTTTAAAAATGGAAGTACTTCTACTTTTCAACATCTCCCAACAGTCCACATCAAATTCAACAGGAAGCACGGAAATACCTTCAAGTGTATGGAAGACAAAATCACATGCTTTGTAACCTGCAACACCCATCTGAAACTGAATTTGCAGGAACCAGCTAGATTCTCTCTTTAACTTAAGGCTACCATCAATAAGTTCTAAGTGATAGTTTCGGTCTTCCTTTGGAATGTCATGTGCAGTCATATTTTGGAACTTGTACGTGCTCTTAATCTCAAGCAGTCTTGGGGGATGGCAGCTGCATGTCACCACTCCATCTGGGGAAGCTCCAAGGAAGGGTACTTCAGGTGATACAAATAAACCACTGTCTTCGACAACTAAGTTTTTATGATGTTGTTTTTCTTGCTTTAAGTACTGTACGCGGGCCACATTTTCATATGCCTTGCCATGTTCTATAAAAGGAAAATATTTTATTAATAATACTATATACAATAAGTTTATATTATTTAGGTAAATGTATTTGTCTGACAAAATGGTATGCTTCTCACCTACAGCAGGACTTGTAAATGGTGCCACCCTTCCTAAGATTTTCTGAATGAGTGTGATGCTACTTTTGAAAGACCTGACCTCTCCAGCAATACTAGCTGTAATGCGGCCTATCCTGGCTTCATTCCATTCAGAGTGTCCTTGAGATAAATTCTGTAATTTAAAAATAATATATCTTTGAAATTTAAACTGAATTTTTATTCCCCTCCCCCTATTTAATCAATACTAAATTATTCAAAATATGAACACCATACCTGTAAATGTTTTCGATGTGTCGGTGTAATGACCTCCCTCAAGTATTCAATAAAGTCTGTTCTGGTTGGCTGCTCTTTGTACATTTTCATGATTTCAGGAATGGTAGGTATTTTCATGTTTGTTGGAGGGTCATCCACCAGTGTCAGTACCAGGGCATCTGTTTGGAATACAACTTCCAATATTAGTTCTATATTACAGTGAACATGTAAAGTTACTTGTAGGAACTGTATGATCAATGCACAGTTTTAGTGCTGTGCGTGAATGTAAAATAAAATAAAAAAGTGCACATTTACATTTTGTCTCATAATTATAGTTAATTTATACCTTTCTTTTTGACTCGGCAAAGATCATACAGTTCAGTACTGATTCTGGTAATATCTTCATCTGTGATGTTCTTCGCTGGCTGAAACTGTTGTGGGAGTGGTCTTGATTTTCTGTCTAGTGACTTATCTTGTCTCAAGTCTAGGTCAATTACTCTGACAGGGTTGGATTCCTTCCTTGGCTTGTTCCATGTCATAGGTATGTCAGTACACACCTCAGGATTCCTGTCTCGTTTTTGCTGGCAAAAGTCACTGATGGTGAATAAGAGACAGACCACATGTTTACACGACCCATCATCTCTGAAAAGAAAAACAATCATTTTAAGATAAATGTTATAGTATAATTATGATCTGTGTATACCATATGCGTATGCTACTGAGCTACAGGGGAGGCAGACATGTGACTTTCATTCTAAATGGAATCCATAATTTTCCATCGCAGACTTTTCACTGGTTTCTCTCTGTTGCTATTCCGTTACCATAATGGAATGCCATCTACCATGCGCTGATGTTATGACATCACATGCATAATCTATAAATCGGGCGATATGAAAACTTACGCAGCAACACACTGGCATCCTCCAGAAATGACGTTGGCTTCTGTTGACAACAAAACCCATGTAGCATATCTACTGTCAGTCTGTCGCTGCTCCGGTCGCACACTCCCTTCAACTTTTACATGGTGTGTGTGTCCAGTTATGGTCCCAAGCCTCATCTTCTCCACATGCACATCTTTGAACATCATGAATCCATCATCTTTTTCGAAATTGTTCACTCTCTCCCATCCCCATTTACACTGATGCATCAGATATGCAAATACATTCCCGTCTCTAACTAGTGGCATATCGCGCAAATCATCCGTCCAATTCACATTCTTCCCTCTCAGCTGAACTTCATTCACAATGTTACCATCGGTCACTCGCACACACAGACGTTTTCGTTCGCTCTGCTCGCTGTCATCTTCTTCTAAATCTTCATAAACACCAACCGCTCGTTGAACTAGCAACAACAATTCCTCCTTTCGTTTTCCCACACTGCAAATACCCTTTCTCTTCAACCTTCCACGCAATTCAGGCACTGTCAATCGCTTGTTGTTTTCGTAAGCCATATTCGCCATTGTATGAAATCACCCGGAAGTGAACTGGGCAACACACCGTGTCATTTTTTGGTCACAGCGCCGCCCAGTGGATGAAATTTTGGGAGAGCAGAACGCCCGAATTAATAGCAATACCGCAGTCTGAATCGATAAAGTTTGATTCTAAGAATAATCGATAGATTGTTAGGCATTAATCCTAGACTGTTACATTTAAAGTTTAAAGTTAAAATAGTGATGATAACAACACAACAGCAATAGCAACAGCAATAAAAATGGCAACAACAACTGCAATAGTATAATAGTAACAACCACAATATACATCATTCTTATTTAGATCTGATCTTTACAGCACTTTGTAACACCCATTAGCAATCAAGTTTTTATTTATTTATTTTATTTGAGTAATCCCCATTCACATTAGCACCGTTATAGTGCCGATATAAATAAAGTAACAAACAAAACTCAAAAGGAGTAGGCCGAAGCAAAAAAGCTTATAAGTTTCTACCCCATATTCAAAATTACTTTACATCCCGGTTACAATGGTACAAGCAACATCTCGCGCCTTCATACAATACAACACTTTATATTACAACATTTCCTGAGTTACATAATTTCACCCAAAATATAGACTTTTATTTAATTTACAGTTTGTACTTTTCTTTTTCCCTCTTTCCCTTTCACATATCCATATCCAATCATTACTTTAAACACCAGTCACCATTCTATTAATTGGCCATTGATTTCATTGTTTTAGTATAACATAATCAACACGACCCATTATTATTGTCATTCCCATTTCCACTGTAAAATATTGGTAGTGATTGTTTTACTATTTTTGTTTACCTTGTTTAGTGAGGTGCCTAAAAAGCCGGGGTGTAAAATGGCCAGCTGGTGGAGGGCAGTAGTCCCCCAACAGCAAGCCCTCACCCTGCTGCCCTAACTAGATGTTGTAAGACTGTTCTGAGACCTATACTGGGTGGTGCATTAAAATGACAAGAAGTTCAGTACCCATTTCCTCCTTCTGGTACTTTGACCATACAATTTTTTTATATATTGATTTGAAATGATGAATATTTGGACATTGTTTAAATTCTGCCCCCAATTTGTTCCAGAGTTTAACTCCACATACAGACACACACATACTTTTCCTAGTGGAAAGCACTGTTTGAACCTTAAAATTATCACAACCCAGGTTATATCCCCCTTCTCTGCGTGCAAAAAGCATTTGTATCCTTGCAGGTAACACATTTTTGTTGGCTTTAAATAGAAGTTGAGCAGTAGAAAAATCAACTAAGTCATTCATTTTTAACAGTTTAGACTGCAGAAATAATATATTAGTGTGATCACAATATCCTACTTTGTGTATAATTCTTACAGCCCGTTTTTGGAGCAATTACAAGGGGGTGTAATGAGCTTTTATAGGTATTTCCCCAAACTTCTACACAGTAATTTAGATATGGCAAAACTAATGAACTATATAATAGAAATAATGCATTGTAATTTAAGAAAAACTTTGCTTTATTAATGATTGAAATACTTTTGGAGACCGAAAAACATTACTTTTGTTTTATTTAGGTTGAGGGACAATTTGTTATTGTCCATCCATGTTTTTAATTTCCTTAATTCACAGTTTATGTTAGTTACTAAAGTACTATAATTGTCATTGGAATAGAAAATGTTTGTGTCATCTGCGAAATATATATACTGCCGATATTTTCGGCCAATTTTTAAAGGATAGGTATCATGCTATTTTAGCCATTCCAAAGTAAACTAGAGGCATTTATATGATACCTCTACCAATATGGAGCACTGTTTTTTGAGAGAAATATAAGTATTTCTGGGGGTATTTTGCAAACCCGGAAGATAAGACAGTTGGATTCAGTTAACTCCGCCCCTCTCCCCGCCCATGCAACATTAGCGGTAGTAGAAATATAAATATCACAGATAAAAGTGAAGTTACTTCACAATGCAGTTATAAGGAGTTGATATGTGCAACACAGCTTCATAAATGGTTAACACACACACTAACATGCGTTTTGATTGAGTCACTGCTCTGTCTTGGCCGCTCCATCGCGTGTTTACGTTATGGGACTCGCGTTGGTTATACAAGTTAATCCACTTTTGTTCTGGCCAAGGTTCACCAACCAGCCATCCGTTAAGTGACACAGTGGTCACAGACAAACACTATTATGGCTGATAGTCGCTGAATCCCAGAAAGGAATTCTAACTTCTGACAAGTGTGCGTTTTGCCGCATGTTCCTTATCGTTAGGTAAGAAAAAAGAACAGGTGTCCAGAGTAGGTTAGAAAGAGCTCATGCTTCACAAATTTCGGTGCAAACATGACATCTGTTTAGACACTCAGGGGGTGCGTTTGTTTAATCTACAGGGGCAGCGCAGACAAGTCGGGCACTTCCTTTTTTTTTTTTTTTTCTTACAAAAGAAATAATGAAAAAGCTGTTTTATGAATTAAAATCAGGCCGTAAGGCATTACATTACTGAGGTCTGGCACTTCCTGGTGGGACAATCTGATGCATTTTACGTCAGATTGTCCCAAGTCAGTCGTTTACCAGGAGAGGGCGGAGCAGCTGCTCAGAGAGCAGGATTCCGGAGGATTGCTTAGATCTGCGTGAATGAAGCCAAAAAACACTCTGGGGGTGTTTTCTGGGGTGTTGTAGCATTACGATTTTGCATGATATAGGACCTAAGTAACTCATGCCCCTAGAGGCCATAAGCGCCACTGCAGGTGTTGTAGCATTTTGTGTTTTTTTCCTCATTAATTGTCCGTGAGAGTAAATACTACACTGACAGAAAAGGGAGGTGGAGTGAGGGATATACTTACTTGGTTGTAAATACTGACTAAATGGGGCTAGCCCGCAGTTAGCTTTGCCTGTTAGCCTTTTACCTTCTCCTTCGTGATTTCATTAGTGTGTATTGGTGACTCCTACCCAGTGTGGAAATATTTATGTACATATTTGTCATATTAGGCTTTAGTGATTATATATAAAACTGTGTTGATCTGTAATTTATGCTTTAAGATTTATTTGAATTTGGCGGACATTTTGTTGTTGTATATACGGTTTATCCACTGGGGGGCAGTGTGTTGAAACGAGGAGTCAGATTGCGCAGAAGAAGGCAAGGCAAGTTTATTTGTAGAGCACAATTCATACACAAGGCAATTCAAAGTGCTTTCACAGTTGCATAAAATTACAAGAAAACAGATCAAATCAATCATTAAAACATCAACATAAAAATTAATCAATTACAGTAAAAGGCAAGAGTGCAGATAAAATACTTTCAGTTTTCTGGAACTGCACCAGCATCTTGCTTGGCAGCTTAAGTTTCCTCAGCTGCCGCAGGAAGAACATCCTCTGCTGGGCCGTCTTGATGAGGGAGCTGATGGTTGGCTCCCATGTGAGGTCCTGGGAGATGGTGGTGCCCAGGAAACGGAAGGAGTCCACAATGGAAATAGGGGTGGGAGAGTCTGTCAGGGCGAGGGGAGATGGTGGGGCTGTGTCTTTCCTAAAGTCCACGATCATCTCCACTGTCTTCTGGGCATTCAGCTCCAGGTTGTGGCTGCACCAGGACGCCAGCCGCTCCACCTCTCTCCTGTAGGCGGACTCATCACCGTCCGAGATGAGCCCGATGAGGGTGGTGTCGTCCGCAAACTTGATCAGTTTAATGGACTGGTGACTGGAGGTG
Organism: Proterorhinus semilunaris; assembly: GCA_021464625.1. Lineage (NCBI taxonomy): Eukaryota > Metazoa > Chordata > Actinopteri > Gobiiformes > Gobiidae > Proterorhinus > Proterorhinus semilunaris. The sequence goes on from CM038354.1 coordinate 21,756,635, forward strand.
CAGCAGTTTGTGTACAGGGAGAAGAGCCAGGGGGAAAGTACACAGCCCTGAGGAGTTCCAGTGTTTGTAGTCCAAGTGTCCGAGACGATGTAAAACTGTGTAAGGAGACGGGCCTCCGCTCCAAGATGGAGGAGGCGGAGGAGACAGCGGAGAGAGGCGTGCGGAGAAAGTGGAGAGGCGAGAGAAGAAAGTGGAGAGAGGCGAGCCGCTAGCGGCGAGGTGAAGCTGAACAGTCCGTCTCCAAACTCAGCAAGTGCGGCTAAACTCTGTTCGCGGTTGAAATGTAGCTTGAAAGGATGGTTCTCGTGAATGTTTGGTAATATAGAGTTGTGCTGTTTCATGTGGGGCTGTGGCCATGAAATGAGCTGTGTGTGCCACTGTTTTCACGGAGAAATTAAAATGAGGCGCGGCTGTTTTTTTCTGTCTTTCTTTCACTCTGTCATTGGCCGCTGCTTTCTGTGTGTTCACTTTGGGGACAGTGAAATCACCCACGTTTCTCCTGTGCATCCAAAATCGGGCTTAAAAATCAAACATGTTTGATTTCCTGCGACTGCTGCCCACACTACACGATTCCAATGCGAGTCCAGTCGTGCCCCTGGTAATTGTTAAGAGACAGTCCTAGAGACCTTCCTGTCGTAAAAGGTAAGAGGTGGTGCATTTTTCGGCGGTCATGCTGTTTTCGGCGTAACACCGGGCCAAAATCCAGGACGCTTTATGCGAGGAACTGGATACCTTTTCCTGTGTGGTCAGGCCTCGAACTAGGACCCTGCTGCTCCGGATATAACTGTCATAAAGAGCATCGATTTTGAGACGCCTTGACTCAGATTGAAGTGGAAAGGATGCACTGAATGACCCATGTTTTGTTTCGTGATGTTGGATATTGGACTCTTTGCAAACGGAGATGACCTCGTTGGAGATGAGGCAGAGAGGTTTGGCATTCACATATCCAGGTAGGGTGAAACCATATGTTTGTCGCCTTTCCTACCTGAAAATCCTGTTTTCACTTTCCACTTTTCTTTGTTGTCCTTTGGAAAGCGACATGTTTGTGACGCTAACTTTATTTTTTGCTAGTGCTGTGTAATCTGCGAAAATCCGACAGACTCGGGGACAGTATTGTTTCAAACAATATTTTATTTTTAAACAAAAAATATGTATAGTTTTGGGTTATCTAGTATTGAATATCCATGCATGAATAAATCTATTTTTTTTATCAATTGACTGGCTGGCCCGCCATTTACGGGCGTAAAAAAATATTGACCCGAAGCCAAGCCAACTTGCCGACCCCTGTAGTAGACTATATAGACAGGGGACTAATTATGGATAAATACGAGTCAGATACATTATATTTAACATGGATTGTACATGAATGGCTTTGGAATATTCGAGAGGAAGCCAACGGTCATTTAACAGCCCGAGCTAAAGGTAAGCAGCTAACGCTAGCATTTTTCACTGTAACCGTTTAAGTCATTTATTCATGATAAATACGCAACACACGATTGAAACAGCTGATTTCATTCAGTCGTGTGGTTTAGTTCAAAGACCTGTTGCTGTTAGGCATTCTTCTCCGACTCTCGCAATGCATTGTGGTCTATATTGACCCGTTTAGTGATCACTGCTGCTCACTACTTGTCAGAATGCATTGTGGGAAATTTTTTCTCTCTCATTCGGACACCTCTACAAAATGGCGTGACCACTATATAGTGCACTATATAGGGAATAGTGTGGACATTCGGACACAGCCCATGTCTCCTGATGACATCACCAAGAGGGAGCATGTACAGGTTAAAATCACTGGTTAAAATGATCATATTAAAAGAACTATGTAAAATTGATCAAAACTCAACTTGATAAAAAAGAGAGCAGATGCTTCGCACATCTATTTCATAACAGGTGCGTTGGAGAGGTCGTGCGTAATGCTCATATCATGTGAAAAATGTAATCTCTCGCACACTGTAAATCTTGAAATCTCACTTTTTTGCAAGATTTAGAGTGCGAGAGATTACATTTTTCACAGGTCTTTAAAGCAGAACTAAGTAACGTGTTTACCTTAATAAATCCTTTCCGTAGTCCCTCTGGGGGTAATACAAGTGTTAATGGGATGATTGGGGGGTCTTTCATCTCCCCCTGGCTTCTCTGGCCAGAAAACCATGCTTGCAACTTGACTGCCACCGGGTCGGAGCAACCAATACACACTAATAGAACCACAAAGAAGAAGCTAACAGGCTCACGCGCAAAGGTAACTGCGGGCTAGCGCCACTTTACAGCCAAGTTTGAGTGAAAAAAAGTATTTCCATTGTATAACTGGATGTACAACATCCCTCTCTCCCTTCACCTTTTCTGTCAGCATAGTATTTACTCTCCAAGACATTTAATAAGTTAGAAAATCGTAACTTGCTATGACACCTGCAGTTGCACTTATTGCCTCTAGGGGCACGAGTTACTCAGTACAGCTTTAAATAGTGACACATAAAATTGGGGGATTACTAAAAACAATTGTGCGGTGCTCAAAGGTTGTGATCAAATAAAATAGGTTTCGAGGCAAGAGTATTCGTACATAGAACCGGTGCCACCTCCACTTTTACCATCTCTGGTTGACAAAGCACTGGTAAAATTAGGTGGAGAGGCCTCAGTGAGGACAAGTTTTGCACCAGCCAGGTTTCAGTTAAAAACAGACAATCAAGTTTATGGTTTAAAATCAAATCATTTATGATAAAAGACTTGTTTAGCAGAGAGCGGACATTAACAAGGGCCATGTTTATTGTGATGAGGGAACTGGATATTAACAGAAGTGTGTGGCGGTTATGATTTGCAGATAGGTGTTATTGATGTTAGCAGTGTGAATGATAGTTTTACCTAAGGATTCGTCAGTTAAAGGCTATTCCCATGATGCAGAGGACTATCTTTTGAAACTGATTTTTACTGAACATACATGCTAAAGAAAATACCAAACATTAGTTGTGACCAGTCACAGGAACCAAAGACACAAGTCGTTTTGGGGCATTATGAGATAATAACAGATTGTGAAAGTGTAGTCTCCAAGCTTTCCAATGATGTGTAACACATGGAAATCTGATAATATTTGGAGGTGCAGCGGTGATTTGAAGTTGGCAATTCCCAAAAAACCAAAGGGGATTAAACGGCCTCTGAAGTTTTGGGCCATTCTCACCTCTCTGCTGTTGGGAGGGACAATAGGGCTCATTTACATCTCATTTGGATAAGCCACACCCCCTGTCAAACTCCCCCTCAAAGCACTAAAGCACAGAGAGGGAGCACAAAGGTTATTGCTTCCACAACAAACCATTGTTTACCAGTTTCATTATGTGTATCTGTTTTATTTTTGGTTTCATTTATTGATCTCACCTCACAGCAGAAGGTTGTTATTGTTCTCTTACATTTTTTTTATATCAATTGATAAACTGTCACTGGCTTGAGAACGTGTTGTGTAACACATGTAACTTTTATGGTAAAAATAATGTTAATGTTCAAATCAAAAACAGTGATATATTATATACAGTATGAGTATGAATCGTTTTTATTGCCATTGTTGTTTTTTGCTAATGATAAATAATAAGCAATAAACTATTGAAAATAAAAGTATATATCAATCAATAAAGCAAATCACTCAAACATTGCTTAGAGAGCACTTTTCATACAAGAATGATGAAAGATAAGTTTACAATATATTTAAAAAACAACAGAAGAGATCTGGTGTTTGGGTATTTTAATGTTATTGCAGTGCTCTGATTCATGAAACCTCACACAGTTTCTACACATCCCCCCCCCCCTAAAAATGTATAATATAAATACTTTAAGTGAGTTACAACTTTACTTTAAGCCATAGAAAATTGCCAATTGAGTGAATATGAATCAATATTTCAGTAATAGCGGATCAATACCTAATATTTACCACATCACATGGAGGTTGATTTTTATTCCTTCAAGTTTTTATTATTCAATGCTTTAACCTTACTGTTTTTTTACACTCAACGCCATCTGTTCTTAAACAATGTTTTCCTCTTAATCTGCACCACATAGTATGCACAGTCATTTGCACTTTATGAAAAAAGAAATAAAAGTTTTCTGTTTTGGCAAGCATTGTGAGTGGTCATTGTCCACTTCTTAAAGCATAAATATTTTGGCATTTACTCAAAAATCAAAACATAAATGAATCCAAAAATCACAGTTTTTCTTCCTGATAAAGGTTTAGTAGGATGTTCTGAGATGAGTCGGCGTTGCTTCTTCTGGAGTGTGGGTAGTGGTGGGTGAATGTAACACAAAGTCTCTAAAACTAAATTCAGGTGGTTGGTTGATAAAGTGACATTGCAGAGCTGCTCCTCTGCAGTCCCGTGCAGTGGGTGAACTCTCCTCCTCCACAAAGTCCTGACCACTTTTAGAATGGCCTGATGTTTCCATACAGATAGGTCTGTCTGTGGATGTTTAGTCCAGGTGGGGCCAGGACAGGAAGACCATCCATATGGGGCAGAAGAAGAAAAAAAGATCTTCAGTTAAATGTTTCATTGAAGCAAATCAGAAAACTGCACTGAAGTCGGTAAAGTGAAAGTACCTCAGCGATCTCTGCCAAAGTGTTGACTCCTGTCTTCATGTAGGCTTGATCAGTCAAAGCCACAGTCAGGGGAAAACAGTGTGGCCAACAATAAGGAAGTTGATTTCAATTTTATCGTGAAGCTTGTGTCCAACACGCCAGGCAAGGAACCAGAGCATGAAGTTGTTCTTGTTCGGCCCACTGCAGTTGTCACAATGAAGATCCACCTCTGTTTCAGGAAGTACATTGGTCCTGGCTGGAGAGGGTTTGCGGGAAAGTGTAACTGTAGGAGAGGGGGAACTTGGATTAGATTAAATGAAATGTGTGTCTTTTCATAACTGTCTAACAAAGGTACTATATTGATGCGATTCTGCATTATTTCACGCTACTATCAGGCTGCTTATTCTCATGAATAAATCGCCCTTTAAGGGACATTAATAAAGTAAAGTGAATGTGTGTTAAAGATCACCTGCTGAGCAAAATCAAAACATTAATGTACATAAAATAGGGATGGAGGCATGAGGAGGAGGAGAGGGATGGAGACAGGAAGAGAGGGGAAATAACAGAAAAATAAGAATAAAAGAATAGACACATACCTCTTGCTGGCAGTTTGGTAACCAGATGATCTTTAAACTGGATCAGCAGGCTGGTCTCTGGCGGAAACTTGGCATAAAGATTTTCTTCCTGCATCTGGTCGGGCTGGAGCTGTTAGACCCGGCCTGAAGAAAAAAAAAAGATCTCAGAGTCTGTATCTGGTCCTGGTTTAGTCTTGGTTCAGACCTCAGTTAGTGGTTAGCCCTGGTTTGAGTCAAAGGATAAAAAAAAAATCCTGTACATTGATGAATATTTTTACTTTTGACTTATAACTCATGAGTGTCCGAGCTAGCTAATAACAATAGGTATGAGAAAGTCTAAACATGGACTAAACATGAGATAACATACGTGTTTTTAGAATGAACACAAGATGACAAACTTTGATGTTTACTAGGCCATAGTGATGTAGATAATGGACATAGTGTAGCTGCTCTTTAATTTACAGACACAATCCTGCTGCTTCTCTGCCTGTGTCTGCTCCGCCTCACACTGAGAGAGAGCTATGGATGCGTTTATAACTACATTTATAACTTTAGAAAGCCTCCTGTACTACTTGTAACGCACATACACTAGAGGAAAAGGCCGATTTTGCGTTTTATCGCCGCGCGCGTTGCCTATTGTTTACATTTCACTGCAGTAATCTAGTCATAAAACCAAAAATATGAAGCGGATCTCTCTCAAATAAGAATTGGCTGAAAGCTAGGGATGCGCTGACTACATTTATGGAGTAGTTTAAGTTGGGAGAGGTCTTGGTTTTGTGTAAATAGCAGGTTCAGCTGCACGTTAGCTTAGCCGTTAGCCGTTAGCTTAGACGTTAGCCATTAGCTAACAACAGCACAATAGACTCGTCAAAAAACTACTGGCACAGCACCCGCAAGCGATAAAAACAAACAAACTTTCACTCACCCGTCTGAACCTTTGCCTTCTGCTCAGCAGACTCGTGGTAAATCCATTTTCCAGTGTAGTAGTGGCAGCTTCTGAGAGCCACACAGGGGAAGCTTACAGCCATGAAGCCGCACACGGCCCCACGGCGTGCGCTATTTCTCTGACAAAACCAGACTTTTTCAACCTGAAAACTGATCGACAATTGGCGTATGTATAAAACTGCCTTTTTTGCGTGGCATTTGTTTGCTAAAGCATGTGTCGACTATGCAAACCAAGCAGCTGTGTGGCTGTGCGTGCTGCCCCCCCCCCCCCCCTCCTCAGCATGTAAATACACACAGACAAAGGCACGCCCCCACAGCGGCTCCGAAATCTCCCAAAAACAAGCAGGTTTGAACCTAAAAGTTTACGGTTTTAAATATACCAATACTGGTAGCTTAAACATGGAGAGGCTTCTTCGTGACTTCAACTGAACGATTCTGCAAAAAAGTGAAAATCACCAATTTTCAAAAAAATATCTTTGTTTACGTTTTTCTTCAGACGCAAGCTGCCGACTTGTGTCTTTGGATTCCAGGGCGGGTCACATATGTTCAGATAATAACATTCAAACATGAGATCATTATAGAACGTCTGACGTGATGTTACTGTGATATAAAAGCACAAGGAGTGTGCTGCTCCCAGGGATTTGCCACTCGCAGACCCACACCAATGATGGTCAGACACTCAGACTGTAGTGGTTTGGCTTTACTTTATCTGCTCATGAGGGCTTCTTTTTTACATAGTAAAGACAACATTTGTTTTAGGACAGGGGATCAAAGAAGCTTGCCACTGCAGTGCACCAGGTAAGTTACACACTCCATCATTATAGCCTCAACGAAATATAATTATTCTCATCACGTTTCAACAATGTATGTTTTTGTATCATAATGAATTAATGTACATTACACAAATACAGTGTACTAAACAGAGTGGTAAAACAAACAGTATCTCTGTTCTCAGCTTAAATATTAGGAATTTCCAGTTTGCACAGGCTATGATCAGCGACTATGCCACTTGTGCTTGTCTGAGTGACAAAGCCAAATACCCCTCTTTCCTGTGTCGACTACAAACCAAGCAGCTGTGTGGCTGTGCTGCCCCCCCTCCTCCTCAGCATGTAAATACACACAGACAAAGTCACGCCCCTACAGCGGCTCCCAAATCTCCCAAAAACAAGCAGGTTTGAACCTAAAAGTTTACGCTTTTAAATATACCAATACTGCTAGCTTAAACATGGAGAGGCTTCTTCGTGACTTCAACTGAACGATTCTGCAAAAAAGTGAAAATCACAAATTTTCAAAAAAAAAACTTTGTTTACGTTTTTCTCCAGACGCAAGCTGCCGACTTGTGTCTTTGGATTCCACGGCGGGTCACATTTGATTAATATTTATTTATTTATGTTTTATTTATGTTTTACTTAGTTTTAGCCTCTTTACTGCATGTAATTAATGATGTAAAAATATTAGGGCCGGGACTTTAACGCGTTAATTTAGATTAATTAATTACACAAAAATAACGCGTTAATTTTTTTTGACGCATTTTAATCGCACATGTTTTTACAACGCGGAACGTTTCTCACTGGATGAGTTTAGGCGGACCGATTATACTGAAGCACCAACTTGTAGCGCAGTCAACATATAATTTATGTTTAACATTATTTTTATTGTAAACGCAATCCGGTGTGTACTTTGTGTTGTTATTTACGCGCCCAGCTGAGGCAGGCGCGCTCATTGTATTTCTTCACGCATGTGTGCGCGCGCCCTCGCTCCCAGTCACAACACGGACTATTCCTCACATGGACTAAAGCCCAGGTTTGAAGCGGACACGACTCTGAAAGACTTGGAGTTTCTGGATACTGCTCAACAGGACCGGTGAGAGTTTTCCATTACGTTTGTTTTCGGGTTGCGTAGCGCGCGCTTCAGCTGAGACCTCGCGCTAATAGTTTACGTGCCTTTAAACCAGCTGTTGCTAAATCAACAAAGTTTGTTATGACCTCTGAAGCAACAATAAACAATATTTTGTTGCTTAAGCTCATGTATTCAGTCATTATTCAATGGTATACTAAAAATCCATATGAAAAAACTTACTTCTCACTGTTCTCAGGTCAAATATTTATATGCGATTAATTTCGATTAATTAATTACAAAGCCTGTAATTAATTAGATTAATTTTTTTAATCGAGTCCCGGCCCTAAAAAATATATTTTACCAACTCCTACTAATCAGAATGTTTTAGTTGATAAACCACCTTTTTCATTTATTGGTGGTAAGAGTAGCTCTACTCTTACCCATTACATTCTTTTTTGTGTTCTTCTCTGGTTTGAATAAAATCACATAACACTTGGGGACAAAGATACAAAAAAGAAGTCCATAACTTGAAGCTAGGATGGCAAATATCTCCACAGCGACACTGACCTTTCCTGGAGAGCTGATGTAAGCTGGGATAAAAGTGATCCAGACTGCACAGAAGATCAACATGCTGAAAGTGATGAACTTGGCCTCATTAAAGTTATCAGGCAGTTTACGAGCCAAGAAAGCCAACACAAAACATAAAACAGCCAACAGGCCAATGTATCCGAGTACAGCCCAGAAGCCAATGGCTGAACCCATGGCACACTCCATAATGATTTTGTAAGGGAACTGTTTCATGTTTTTGAAAGGAAATGGAGGTGATATTGTTAACCAGAGGACACATATCAGCACCTGTATCAGAGTAAAGGCTACGACACTGAGTCTCTGCTGAAGAGGCCCAAACCATTTCATGACATTACTACCTGGAAGTGTGGCTCTGAAGGCCATCAGCACCACTATAGTCTTCCCCAGGACACAGGAGATACAGAGGACAAAGGTGATGCCGAACGCTGTGTGGCGCAGCATACAGGACCACTCAGAGGGACGGCCGATGAAGGTGAGAGAGCACAGGAAACACAGGCTCAGGGAGAAGAGCAGCAGGAAGCTCAGCTCAGAGTTATTAGCTCTCACTATTGGAGTTTTTCTGTATTTGACGAAAATCCAGGCCACAACACAAGTCAGGCCTGTCCCAAATAAAGAGGCAGCTGTGAGTAGAGCCCCCATTATTTCTTCATAGGACAAAAACTCTGTTTCCTTCTTCACACAAGCGACTCTTTGGGCATTGGACCAAAAATCTGGAGGGCACTGGATACAAGTGATGGAGTCTGTAAATATTCAGAGTAAAACATCTGTCAATGTCTGTGACAATGTTTAAACAAAATCTGTTCAATAAGATACATCATATTGGCAAATGTGTAACATTTAAATCTTTGAAACCTGTAGTGTTACTGATTTCTCCCTCTGCACATGGTGTACAGTCATAACAGCAAACGGGCTTTCCTTTCTGGAGGACTTTACGTGTTCCTGGTAAACATGGTTTGCTGCAAATGGAGGCTGGCACCTATAGAAAAACATGAACAGCATTTATATAAAGCTACTATAGTGCTTCATATTGTAGCCTCTGTGAATTACTCCCCTGCTTTGAATTCTGTGCCCAAAATAGAGATGCATTTTGTAGTTTCAGCTGTCTGTCCACAGGTAAAGAAGCATCATATAAACCAACTGTGACAAACTCCACTGTGCCCTGTGCCGTAGGCTGCCAGTTTATAATTTCATATTTAGCAGCAGGGTCACCATTTTCATTGAAATAAACCTCTTCTCCTTCTTTGGTTTGGAAACGAATGTTTCTTAGATGCTGCAGTGTCTAATAAAAACATACAATCATGTAAGTACTTGAATGAGCAGGCAATAACACTTGTCACCATACGCACCATGGATGGATCGAGAGTCACATTAGTGTCACAGGTTTTGTTACATTTGAGGATTTTGTGCAGGGCATGGGCCACTGCATACACTCCCTTATAGACATTGTTAAAGATTGGCATCAGTGACATGTCGGTGAAGCTGTTTTTCACATCACTCAGGTCTTCAGTTCCTGTACATCGTTTGTGGTTGTTCTTTGAATTAAATTCACAGCTGAACAGTGCTTCCCAAAACTCTGTGAATAACTGGTTACCAGATGAGTTTAAAGGCTTCACATCCATCATAAACTCTTTAATGCCGCGGACATGAGCCTCTGGGATGGACAACCCTATAGCCCCGTCCAGAATGTGGTGCTTATTCATAGCCACTGTTTTAGAATCAAAGATCCAGGCCTCTGTGCCAACCCACTGATAACCCGTCACATTGTGCTCAGATAAGGCTGTGATCAGAATTATAATGTCCTTAGGTTGAACAAAAGTGACAATAACTTTGGAAGTCGATTGTTTGATTATATTGACTATACTGAGTAATTTTTCGGGAGGGTCAGTACTGATGAAGGGCACAGAATACTCCAAACAGATGCCCAGCTGATTGGCTGTTTCAGTAAAAGTGGCCATGCCATTGTTGCCATAATCATCGTTTGTTCTGATGGCTCCCACCCATGTCCAGCCAAAGTGTCTGACCAGCTGGGCCAGGGCTCTGCTCTGGTACAGGTCACTGGGTATAGTCCTGAAGAAAGAGGGGTATTTGGCTTTGTCACTCAGACATGCACAAGTGGCATAGTGGCTGATCTGAGGGAGGGGAACAATCATGAACATATTTGAAATCAATCATTACATTTCAGTAACAAATCCACACACCAGTGGTAAATGAAATGGTCCAATGACGGTAGCTATGGCCATGGAAACTGAGGATCCACTCACTCCCAGAATGGCCTGAACTTGTGCTGATCTGGTGCATGGCATTTCAGAGGAAACAAATGTTGCTTCATTGCCGTTTACGAGGGCTAGTGCTCCTGCTACTCCATGAGGAGGGGATCCACAAAAATCATACATCTTATAGCCCAATGAGACACCTGGCAGCAGGTCTGAACTGTTGTTTATCTCTGCTATTGCAAAGAGCATAGCCTGTGCAAACTGGAAATTCCTAATATTTATGCTGAAAACAGAGATTTTTTTTTTTTTACCACTTTATTTTTGCGTAATGTTCATTAATTCATTATGATAAAAAAACATACATTGTTGAAACATGGTGAGAATAATTATATTTCGTTGAGGCTATAATGATGGAGTGTGTAACTTACCTGGTGCACTGCAGTGGCAGTGGTTTTTGAGTAAAATTATGCTGCCTGATTATCCAGCTGTTGTGAAAAGAAAAAATCCCCCCGAGCAAAAGTTTACCATCCCCGAAAAAACTGAAGCTTCTTTGATCCCCTCTCTTAAAACAAATGTTGACTTTACTATGTAACAAAGAAGCCCTCATGAGCAGATAAAGTAAAGCCAAACCACTACAGTCTGAGTGTGTGACCATCATTGGTGTGGGTCTGCGAGTGGCAAATCACTTGGAGCAGGACACTCATTGTGCTTTTATATCACAGTAACATCATGTGATCTCATGCATGGAAGACTATTGGCACCTAAATTCAATTGTCTATTCATTTGTCAAATGGCTATGCATTATGTTATTTTAGTATTTATTTTGGAATTGTATTTGGCAAAGTGTAATGTTATATCCAATTTTGACATTTAATGTTCTATTCCAAAAGTTCTAATGGCAATTCAACATGTATTTTATTCATAGTTCTATTCATTCTTAAAATGGCAATTCATTTAGAGTTGTATTTGGCAAAGTTGCATGTTTTATACCATTTTGACTTGTAATGTTCTATTCCAAAGGTTCTAATGGCAATTCAATATGCAAAGTGTCGATACTATGTTTTTTATATATTTAAAATTACAAGATTTTGAAATGAATAGCATATTGACATGGAAATTGTGCCTCTTTATTCATTGTTTTATTCATTCTTAATATGCCATTTAGTTTAGAGTTGTTTTTGGCAAAGTTGAATGTCATATCTTATTTTGACTGGTAATATTCTATTCCACATTTGAGTATGTTAAGTTTCATTTAATGTGTTGTGAAACAGCACCTCGCTTTGGATTGTATTGCATATTGCATATTGCATTGCCACATGCCCTGAGTGCAACTTTATTCAATATGCTATTCAGTTCTTGACCCCTGGGTAGGCGGGCCCTGGTCCGCTTGCGGCCAATCAGAGACGAGTCTATTAGAGCCCTGAATTTGAGCCCGAAGCCCGGCCCGCGGGCCTTCGGGCCCCATTCCTGCATCATTGCGTCGGACATGGGCCAGGCTCGGTTTTCCCCGCCAATGCTTTGTGCTGCTATTTTTTAACCAACTTAAATGGCGACATTAAATGCAGCACCTGCTCTTCTCACTCCCTCTCTCGCTGCCCACCTGCTCTCTTACACCCCGTCTTTACCCGCCAACTCAACACCAACATGTACTTGCCGTCCCCGTGGGCCGCGGCGTTGGGGTTTTTTCCCGCCGTGGGTAAACCTCTGCAAAGCGGTCGTCTTGAGAGAGAGGACGTTCGCGTGCTTATTGGCAGTATGTTTTCGCAGTCCTTCCAGGAAACAAATGCATGCTTGTTTCTCCCAACAATAAAAAATAAACACTGTGCTTTATATTACGTTTAGATAGAAGTGTTTATTTATTCATACAATGAGGGTCAACTGTTGCGCCGCTGTTTCACGCATTTGGAAAATATGGGGGGGGGGGGAGAGAGAGAGAGAGAGAGAGAGAGAGAGAGAGAGAGAGAGAGAGAGAGACAGAGAGAGAGAGAGAGAGAGAGAGAGAGAGAGAAGAGCCTATTCATGAAAATCTGTTGGGCCGGGCTCGGGCCCGAACCTTACGGGCCCGGGCCGGGCTCGGGCTCAGTAATCAGTCCTGTGCAGGGCTCTAGAATCTATATCCTCCTAGCTAGATGCGCTGTGTTGTTGATTTTTGCTGGAAGGAAATGCTGTTATGACGGATTGGAAATAACAGATCACCCTTCATGAAGATACCAAGTTACTCTAAGGAGGTTCTATGTAAGTATAGAAGCGTGTTTGTTAAAATACCAGTACTGTTTAGTCTTTTTTTTTTTTTTTAAACACTTGCTGGCTAGCCAGTTAAACGTCCAGAGCTAGTAGGCTAATGTTACTTTAAAAACGGGTTGCTCTTGGTCGGTCACCAGTCACAGTTAATGTGAAGCCGATTCAGTGACATGGCATATCTTCTAACTACAGCACCAGTGGGCACACTTGGATCTTCAGACGCACTCGGAGTCCGCACCGTGCGGAGAAAAACACAGGTTTTGAACTATTATGCTAAGGTGGCCCTCAGTTGTAGCCATAGAGTGTACACTTTATGGTTTTAGTGCGATATATTCCTAATTTCCTATATGTGACCAGTCACAGGAAACAAAGACACAAGTCGTTTTGGGGCATTATGAGATAATAACAGATTGTGAAAGTGTAGTCTCCAAGCTTTCCAATGATGTGTAACACATGGAAATTTGATAATATTTGGAGGCGTAGCGGTGATTTGAAGTTGGCAATTCCCAAAAAACCAAAGGAGATTAAACGGCCTCTGAAGTTTTGGGCCATTCTCACCTCTCTGCTGTTGGGACAATAGGGCTCATTTACATCTCATTTGGATAAGCCATACCCCCTGTCAAACTCCCCCTCAAAGCACTCAAGCACAGGGAGGGAGAAAAAAGGTTATTGCTTCCACAACAAACCATTGTTTACCAGTTTCATTATGTGTATCTGTTTTATTTTTGGTTTCATTTATTGATCTCACCTCACAGCAGAAGGTTGTTATTGTTCTTTTTAATTTTTTAATACAAATTGATAAACTGTCACTGGCTTGAGAATGTGTTGTTCAACATCTGTAACTTTTATGTTCAAATAAAAAAACAGTGATATATTATATACAGTATGAGTATGGATCCAAGTATGAATCAGAATCGATTTTATTGCCATTGTCGTTTTTGCTAATGATAAATAATCAATAAACTAGGGGAAATAAAAAGTATATCAATCAATAAGGAAAATCACTCAAACATTGCTTAGAGAGCGGTTTTCATACCAGAATGACAAGATAAGTTTACAATATATTTAAAAAACAGGAGAAGAGATCTGGTGTTTGGGTATTTTAATGTTATTGCAGTGCTCTGATTCAGTACACTGTTTCTACACATCATCCCCATAAAAAATGCATAATTTACACATAATGTGAATACTTTGAGTTACAACTTTACTTTAAGCCATAGAAAAAAGACAATTGAATGAATATGATTCAATATTTCTGTAATAAAGGATAAATGGTAAAATTTAAGGATCAATACCTAATATTACCCCATTTACTACATCACATTTGCTGCATGAGGTTTGTACTGTCGCCTGAATGGAGGTTGATTTTTATTCCTTCAAAACTGTAATGCATCCTAATCTTCTTGCTTGCTGGTGGGGACGGTCCAAAAGACAGGTCAGAGCCAGAACAGATCTTTTTGCAGGCAGCAGTCATGTCGTTGTACACAGCCCTCTCTTTCTGCACAAGGGAAAGATGATCTTGTCGCCTCTTTACAGCTTCTGACTTTCTATCATCTGGGAGGTTTGCACTTTGTATCAGCTGCTCGTTATTGCTTTGGCACTGCCAGCAGAGATCTGTGCGCGGCCAGCAACTTTTGATGTGTGGGAGAAGTTGGTTCCACAGAGCTTTAAAGCTGGTTTTACCAACTGCACGCTCACCTAAAAACAGATATGAGGCCTTGGACACATGAGTTGGCAGCAACTTCACATGCCAAAGTTTATGCCCAGGCTGTCGGCAACATGATTGCATTGTCTTCTGCATAGTTTTTTATGAAGTCCACAACTCTATTGATCTCCACAGGGCTGATGAACCTGGCTGGTGGACGCAATGAGAGCCTCTTCCTCAAATGTGGTTTTGCTCCATTCTCCTCATAGTGTTGAACTATCTCCGCCAGTGTGTTGTTGCCAATGCTGAAAAAGAAAAAAAAAAGAGTAGGAATTTCATCGGATACATTTACTTTAACGTTATTAAATCCGTGGTAAGAAAAGTAAGTAGTTCTTCCTCCACCACTGGCTAAAATTCACATTCACATTCAATTCAAGAATGCTGATAGGTTTCCGTAAAGCAATTCAAGCAACCGAAGCATTATTGAAATCAATAGCAGATGCTCACATTTCCATCTAGAAGCTCATTGTAGTAATGGGGGTTTTGTCAAGTGATGGTCCTGAGCTAGCTAACAACAATAGGTACGAGACCTGATACCACTAATGCTCAAACCATTTATTGCTAGGGGTTTGAGCTGTTAGATTGATTTGAGTTTGGAGTGGATACTTTTGTTGAGGTGTCTGCTTGACATTTTGATATAATAAGTGTGTTTGGGTGGAAGCGAAAGCCAGTGATGATGTTAACTAGGGTCCCGAGTGACTCGTAACAACATTAGGTATGAGAAAGTCTAAACATGATAGCTAGCACAGGACGAGTGTCCTGTGCTAGCTAATAACAATAGGTATGTGAAAGTCTAAACATGGACTAAACATGAGATAACGTACGTGTTTTTAGAATGAACACAAAACGACAAACTTTGATGTTTACTAGGCCATAGTGATGGACATAGTGTAGCCTACTCTTTACAGACAAAATCCTGCGTGTTTCTCCCCAGGTTGCCTGTGTCAGCTCTGCCTCACGCTGAGAGAGAGCTGACTACAGTTATAACTTTAGAAAAGTCTCCTGTACTACTTAGTAGGAGAAGAAAAGGCCGACATTGCGTTGTATCACCGCGGTCCCGATTGTTTACATTTCACTGCAGTAATCCAGTGTAACTTTATTTGGCCATAAAACTGAAAATATGAAGTGGATCTCTCTCAAATAAGAAGTGGCTGAAAGCTAGGGATGCGCTGACTACATTTATGGTGTAGTTTAAGTTGGGAGAGGTCTTAATTTTGTGTAAATAGCAGGTTCAGCTGCACGTTAGCTTAGATGTTAGCTTGGACGTTAGCTTGGACGTTAGCGTACAACAGCACAATAGACTTAGCCTGGTGGGACCAGAATGATTCCCCTCTGTATTTTTTTATCCAGCGGGGGATCAGTCTGGTCACCCAGTCCTCGTTCGCGGCTTCCGGAAAATCAATCCGTTCACGTGCAATCAGATTCGTTTATTTGCCGTGACGTGTTGTTAGCGAGCAACATCACGCGGAAGTCCCTCAATAACAATCTACGAACGATGCACGAAAGAGAGAAAGCGAGTCTCCAGTCGGCGGTAAATGACCAAAAAACACTTCGACAGTAGGTGAGTTTCGTTATTCATAATCCTGCGCAAATATTAACGCAAAACCGCTAATAACACCACATCAACAGCAGACGCCCGCCCTTCGCTGATTGGTTTACTCCGCTTCCTGTTTGCTTGCGTATCTACCGCTGTGGGAAATGGATTCGAGGCAGGGGTGACCAGACTCACCGGCTGGTACAGCGGTGAGGCTGGATTTTTCCAGGCTACAATAGACTAATCAAAAAACTACTGGCACAGCAGCCACAAGCGATAAAACAACAAACTTTCACTCACCCTTTGCCTTCTGCTCAGAAAACTCGTAGTAAATCCATTTTCCAGTGCAAGTAGCGGTGGCCTCCGTGAGACACAGGGGAAGCCTGTGCCTCCTCGGAGGAGGTGTGTACGTGTCTGTGTGTATGTAAAAACACACAGACAAAGTCACGCCCCTACAGCGCGCTCCAAAATCTCCCAAAACAAGCAGGTTTGAACCTAAAAGCTTTACGCTTTTAAATATACCAATACTGGTAGCTTAAACATGGAGAGGCTTCTTCGTGACTTCAACTGAACGATTCTGCAAAAAAGTGAAAATCACCAATTTTCAAAAAAATAGCTTTGTTTACGTTTATCTCCAGACACGGGCTGCCGACTTGTGTCTTTGGAATCCACGGTGGGTCACATATGCTCGTTCCTCGCTTAAAATAGCAGTTACTGCACTTCAACTTGTTAGCAACACTCTAGTGCTTTGTTTTGTAGCTATGTAAGTTTGATTTGGTTAAAGGCTCAGCTACAGGGAAGACATTATTCCAGTTTGTTGCCATTGTGACATGACGAGTAGTATATTAAATAAATAAAAGCCAGACAACGCCATCCAGTGTAAACTGGAAAAAAAATGTTTTTAAAAGGCACACAGGTTCGACCCATAAGGACAGAGGCAGCATGTTCCTTTTACATATCAGTTTAGTTTGTTTCTATGTTTTACTTTTGTATCTTTATATATGTATATTTCGTTTAACACTTTAGACATTTCATTTCACAGCATTAGTAACGTTCAGTCGATTCATTGTTTGTAAACATTAGCTTCCCATTGAAAACAGTCACATTTGTTGGTTTTACAGTTCGTACAAAACAAGAGGGAGGAAGCAAGACAGCAGGATCAGGCCCACCGTCACACGCCCACATCTTGCCCTTTTTTGCTGGCTCGGTGCTTCGATAACCCCCGGTTACGCGAGGTCCCCAGCAGACCCCAAACCACCACACGCCGAGAGAGAGCAACGGACGCCATGGAGTGGCGCGCGTTGAGGCTCTCTACCACCCGAGACGCTGGACCCATCGAACACAGCGTACGTCCTCAACTCAGCCCTGCCAGGCCGGAAGACGCCAGTGAGGAGATAGAGGAAGTACGAGTGAACGAGGGTGGGCTTTTATACTTATTTTGAGTGGTGGCGCCATCTGCTGACCGTTTCAATATTTAAAACACATACATTTAATAAAGTTATTTAAAATACAGTTAATAAAAACTGGTAATGCCACACCAATGCAAATGTAACCCAGCTATATAAATCATTTAGGGTCTCCTCCTATAATTTGCCGTAATCTAGTCTGCTGCCAAATGTTCAATTAGCTAGTAGCTGTGGGCCTACTGTACTGGCCCCTTGTGGGAATAGTTATTTGTGTTTTGTGTTTCTTGTGTTTTGTCCACTTAGTGATACCTAGTTCAGTCATGCTCAGCAGTCCCACAGAAAGTCAAACTCCACAGTGTTTCAGCTTCTTACATGGTCCCAACATATGACCAACTACTCTACCTAAGGACTCCCAACCTGGAACTAGTGGCGGCATCAACAGTACGCTGTGTTGAAGCTTGAAACCGTAGGCACAGGCGCTGCGGCCAAATTCCCGCACCTGACAAGCCCACCCTGACGTCCAAGTTCTACAGAGCCTCCCTTTCTGCAAACAGACATTTGTTGTTACCAAAATGTCAGTACAAGTTTGAGGTATAAAATACAATGCAATAGTCCTGTTACATTTGTGCCACAAGGTTAATTGTTACAGAAATATATAACAGCAGCTTCCATATTTAAAGTGCAGGACCTACAAAAATGAACACAGCAAAACATGCGCTGCAGAGAAAATAAAATGGACACAGTAGGCCAACCAAATCACAGATCAGGAAACCATTGTCTTCTAATAAACCAATTTACCCTTAGCTGCACAGTAAACCAGCACAATACATGGTTCTCTTTATACCATAATACCTCAAAATAAAATGCCAATTGATTAAGTCTCTGTCCAGATATAGTTAATCCTGCCGACAACGCCAAAACTGTAATGGCCGGAGGGGCAGATTTACTAATTTGACCCACAAAGTTACTTCCGAACAACGCCACCCTGAAATAGAGTAGTGCCAGGGACACTTAAACACATAAGGCACAGATAATGGATGGAGTGGACCAGTCGACCAATAATATAGAAAATGTACAAAGTTTATTTTATAAATATAGAAAAGTAAAGGCGAAAGGTACATGAATACATTTGATAAAATTCAGTAGGCAGCTCACTGGAACTTATTAAAAATACCAAATTGACACAATAATTACTGCACGTATATCCTCAACCCCACAATGTTCATTTGCCCGAAGGCCCTACCCGATGGTGCGCACGACAGTCTTTTGCAGCCTACCGCCACACGAAGAATGCATATTAAAATCTCAATTCGGTAAATATACAATGCAAATAGAAAATAAGTATCTTAGAGTTAACTAAAACCTTCAAAAAATGATTGTATTAGCGAGCGATTTGCACAATGCTAATTTACATGGGAAAAGCCATAGGGGTGCTAACGGTATTAGCGCTGAATATTTTCTTCCTAATTACGAATAGGAAACAGGCTAAAATGACTAAATTTGGTATCTAATGGAAGCTAAGTTTACTATCATTTGAATACTTACAGGCAGATATTTGTGTGGGCCAAAAGAAAATGTAAGAAGCCGAGGAGTTTGGCTTTCTGTGGGACTGCTGAGCATGACTAAACTAGGTAGCACTAAGCGGACAAAACACAAGAAACAGAAATCACAAATAACTATTCCCACAAGGGGCCAGTACAGTAGGCCAACAGCTTCTAGCTACTTGAACATTTGGCAGCAAACTAGATTACGGCAAATTATAAAGGAGACCCTAAATGATTTATATAGCTGGGTTACATTTATCATGGCAACAAACTGGAATGACGTCTTCCCTGTAGCTGAGCCTTTAACCAAATCAAACTTACATAGCTACAAAACAAAGCACTAGAGTGTTGCTAACAAGTTGAAGGGCAGTAACTGCTATTTTAAGCGAGGAACGAGGAAATTAGGAATATATTGCACTAAAACCATAAAGTGTACACTCTATGGCTACAACTGAGGGCCACCTTAGCATAACAGTTCACAACCTGTGTTTTTCTTCGCACGGTGCGGACTTGGAGTGCGTCTGAAGATCCAAGTGTGCCCACTGTGCTAGGCCATGTCACTGTCTGAATCGGCATTAACTGTGACTGGTGACCGACCAAGAGCAGCCCGTTTTTAGCCAACTAACTCTGGACGTTTAACTGGCTAGCCAGCAAGTGTTTTCTAAAGAAAAGAAAAAAAACTAAATTGTACTGGTATTTTAACTAACACGGTTCTATACTTACATAGAACCTCCTTAGAGTAACTTGGAATCTTCATGAAGGGTGATCTGTTACTTCCAATCCGTCATAACAGCGTTTACTTCCAGCAAAAATCAACAACACAGCGCATCTAGCTAGGAGGATATAGACTTGTCTCTGATTGACCACGAGTGAAACAGGGCCCGCCTTCCCAGGGGTCAAGAACTGAATAGCATATCGAATAAAGTTGCACTCAGGGCATGTGGCAATGCAATATGCGATACAATCCAAAGGGAGGTGCTGTTTCACAACACATTAAATGAAACTTAACATACTCAAATGTGGAGTAGAATATTACATCTCAAAATAAGATATGACATTCAACTTAGCCAAAAGCAACTGTAAACTAAATGCCATTTTAAGAATGAATAAAACAATGAATAAAGAGGCCACATTTCCATGCCAATATACTATTCATTTCAAAAATCTTGTAATTTGAAATATATAAAGACATTGTATCGACACTTTACATATTGAATTGCCATTAGAACATTTGGAATAGAACATCCATCCATCCATTTTCTTCCACTTGTCCGTTGCCGGGTCATGGGGGCAGCTGTTGGAGCTGCCCAAATCACATTGCACCGGCCCCCTATGGCTTCTCCTGCAGGTGAAGGGTCCACGGAAGGGCGGCCTCAGGGTTCTAGTTGGGCCTGTTGGTCTCTCATAAGGGGGTTCCGAACCACACTTTGTCTGACCCGTCACCATAGGACCTTTTTGCCATGGGAGACCCTACCAGGGGCACAAAACCCCCGACACATAGCCCCCAGGATCATTCGGGTGGTCAAACCCCTCCACCACGTCAAGGTGGCGGTTCCAGAATGTGTGGAATAGAACATTAAATGTCAAAATTGGATATGACATTACACTTTGCCAAATACAACTCCAAAATAAATACTAAATAACATAATGCATAGTCATTTGACAAATGAATAGACAATTGAATTAAGGTGCCAATAGTCTTTCATACTCATGTGGAGTTTGAAGGTTATTATCTCAATGTATGAATGTTTAATGCACGTGTAGTTAACTTTTCACTTAAAAGTACCTCACTTGTCTTTGGATTTACTTAAGAATAACACAATGCAACCAACGATGATAATTACATTTATTTAAAAGCTGTTTTACTTTTCATAAAAACCTTTTACAGCGTCAATGTTTATCCTTTGTTTTGTATTGTAGCTTTACAGTCCTCTATGAAAGACTTTGCCCATCAGATGTTTCTTTGTATTGTGCTCAGGCTTTAATAAAAGAATATAGCTTTTAGGCAAAAATATGCAAAACAATAGTCCATAACTTGATGCCAGAATAGCAAATGTCTCCACGGCAACAGTGAACTTTCCTGGAGAGCTGACATAAGCTGGGATAAAAGTGATCCAGACTGCACAGAAGATCAACATGCTGAATGAACGTGGCCTCATTAAAGTTATCAGGCAGGCGAGCCAAGAAAGCCAACATAAAACAGCCAACAGGCCAATGTATCCGAGTACAGCCCAGAAGCCAATGGCTGAACCTAAAGCACACTTAAGTATAATTTTCTCTTCATAGTGATTCATATTTTTTAAAGGGAACGGAGGGTTGATTGTTAACCATAAGATGCATATTACAACTTGTACTAGTGTGAAAGCCAGAACACTGAGTCTCTGCTGAAGAGGCATGAACTATTTCATGACATTGCTGCCTGGAAGTGTGGCTCTGAAGGCCATCAGCACCACTATAGTCTTCCCCAGGACACAGGAGATACAGAGGACAAAGGTGATGCCGAACGCTGTGTGGCGCAGCATACAGGACCACTCAGAGGGACGGCCGATGAAGGTGAGAGAGCACAGGAAACACAGGCTCAAGGAGAAGAGCAGCAGGAAGCTCATTTCTGAATTATTTGCTCTCACTAATGGTGTCTGTCTGTAGTGAAAAAATATCAGTGCAATTGTTATAGCCAAGCAAGCACCAAAGACCGAAAAAGAGACAAGGAGTACGCCCATAAGTTCCCTGTAGGTGAGGTACTCGATTGCTTTCAGATCACACTTAGTCCTCTTGGCATTAGACTTGTATTCTGGAGGACATTTGTGGCATTTCACAGCATCTGAAAGGATAAATATTTTTAGGCTGTACCACATCCACGTCTTGAGAAAATGTATATACGTCTTGTAGAGTAAAGGCCAAGAGTCCTGGGTTCTCACTGGTGCTATTGCTGTACTCTCCGTCAGCACAAGTGATGCAGTCAAAACAACACACTGGTTTCCCTTTGACAATGGCCCGACGCGTCCCGGGGCGACAGCTCTCACTGCACACAGACCTGGGTACCTGCGGGGTCACAATGATCAGTGTGAATCAAAGCCCTTTGTCCAACAAAATAAAACATACAACCAAAGGAAATGATCATATGATGGATACATTTTAAATTCTTCCTTAGATTTACTGACACAGGACAAGTGTGTAGCCTATATCAAAATATACGTGGAATGATGTGGTCATATATTTGGTGCAAATGAACCCAAAAAAGGAAGTAAAGACGTTAAGAAAGACAACAGAACAATAATATAAAGAGTAGATGTGTCATAGAGTCATACTGTATATATGTGTATCTCTGAACTGTGGCCTGCCCATACTGCTTTTTCACCCCTCTTCATGTCAAACTGTTGACCTTCTGGTTGAGAGGTGTCATAGTATCCAATAGTATTGAAACGTATATAACTTTTATTATCCATTTGCCAGTTCACCAGAGCGTATCGGGCCACAGGGTCGCCCACCTCATCAAAAAACACATTCTCACCAATCTTTGTGGTAAAATTGACTTGCGTTAGGTAATGCAAAACCTGTAAGGACAAAACATTAAATGCAATTTTGAAGGATTAAATATTGTGGAAAATGTAAACAATTGCTTTAAAAAAAATACACGTTTTCGACATACAAGTTTTCTTTTTTTTTAAATATTTTTTTATAGATATAACATGAACCTAAATGTTCCTGAAATTGTTTATTTTCTATTACCTGCCATGGTTTAACATTGCCTTTTTCAGCACAGGAGTTGTTCTCAAATGGCCCCAGTCCTTCTTGACATGTAGAAAGCTTATGCACTGCATGGGCTATAGCACACGTGGCCTTGTACACATTATTCAACAGACTGGCATCTGACACATCTGTGAAGTGTGAGTGTGTATCCCATAAGGATTCACTCCCGCTACACACAGGCAATAAAGATGTAGTTTTGGGTCTGGCATGTGGAGTACATTTGAACACGGATTCCCATAATTCCACCAGCCCCTGATCTCCAGACTGAGTGGAGGACCTGCTGTGGGCCAGAAACTCCTGCAGCCCGGGAATATGTGCATTGAGGGCAGCAAATCCCACTGCTCCCTGTACTGTATACTTCTTTTGAAGTCCTATTTTATGATTTTTAACCATTTAATTTACTCAAATAATATTGTTTATGACCTGACCAACACAAAGATGTTTTATTTAAGAATACCAGACATTACACACTGTTTAAGTGTTCTTCTTGATATTGTTATGAACATGGAGTTGGATCTGTAACTAATGAAATACTTGATTATGGTTATTACTTTAATGACCAACACTGTGATGTAATTTGAGATGTTTGTAAATTAATTGTGAGTTTGGACACTTTGAGCACTTCCTGGATCCTATATTCGAACCACATTACTTTGTTTGTGGCTCGGTCTTTCACTAAAGCACAAAGGGCAAGAAGACCCAAAGAACAAGACACAGTGGCGCAAAAAGGGCATATGCAATGTATGCCTTGCATATGGGCGCCGAAAGGAAGGGGGGGGCGCCGAAAGGACGGGGCGAGAGAGAATAAAATATTTAAATATAGTCGGACTCGGCGCGAAAGGAACAGCGGCGCCCCATAGGCCATTTCCTCATAGCATTTGACATTGGCGCCCCATAGCGTCAACGTGCTTATTTTGCGTCACACAAGTCACTGCTGGAGGGGTGCGGAGGGAGGCGTGTAGGATTGACAGAGGGACAGTTTGTGAACGCACAACCGCGGGACGTGAGTGCGGCCAGCGGGCAAACTGTTTCAGAGCGCGGCTCTGGGGAAACGCTCCCAGCGCCAGCGCTGTCCCGGGCCATAGGAGAGTAAAAGGCGCGCGGGGTCCGTGAGTGACGAGGCGGCTACAGGAGCCCCGTCACTCACATCTTCCACCTGTTCGCTCAGCTCCGCTCTGGGCCGCCTCCGAACGGCAGCGACATCACCGCACACAGTCTCCTCCTCAACCCGCCCCAGTCATCTCTACCGCTGCTGCTGCTCCACGAGGAGCTCAAAGTGCAAGCAAAACGCCTCTTTAACAAAAACACGCGTTTTTGCGTGTGTTTTTGTCTGCCCTCTTGCGCGCGAGCGAGCGAGAGAGAGAGAGGGGCAGAGCAGAAGTTACGTGAATGAGAGCAACAGAAGCTTAATCGGCCCGTGAAAAGTTTTTTTTTTTTTGTGATATACTCCATAGACCAGTGGTCGGCAACGTCCGGCCCGGGGGACAATTTTTGCCCGTTGCCAATATTTTTTGGCCCGCCAGAGCCAAAAAAAAAAAAGCCTAACAGAGACTTAATTGTTCTTTATCCGCAAATGTTTTGCCCCTGATATTTGCTTGTGTTTAGCACAACACCATTCCACTGTCTAACTTCTAGGTTAAATTGTGGTTTGTCCCGATCCTCATACTTTACCTCTGACACACGCATTTGAGTGCCTTCACACGCTCTCACGCCACACTCCTCATATCACACGCTCAGCCAAAAAATGTCCCTGACTTTTAAAGACGTTTAAAAAAACGATCTCTTCTGGTTAGATGAGCTATGGTTAGTCAGTCTTACATAAATAAATACACAAATGAGCTGTAATTGTTAAGAGACAGTCCTAGAAACCTTCCTGCCGTTGTTTCATCTGTGCGCAGTAAGAGGGGGTATTTAAAAAAAAAATATTGGCCCGAAGCCAACCCAATTTGGGGGGGGGGGGGGGCGCCGGCTGTGTGTCTGCATACCCCCCAGAAAGTGGGTAGTTGCGCCCCTGACAAGACAGACAGACTACAGATTCAAGAAGAAAGGGAGTTGCAGTGCCGTATGTAGCCGGGGTCTCAGAGAAACTTCAGAGAATCTTTAGGCAGCACTGGATTCCATTGTACCACAAACCGGTGAACACACTGAGACAAAAATGAGTTCATCCCAAAGACAAACCTCCAAGCCACACACTAAATGTGTTTAGTTTTGGATAAACTAAACACATTTTACAGAAGAGACTTTATCAACACCGAAGAGAAAGCACAAGTGGCACTCAGTCGACGGTGCACCTCCATCTCAAAGCCTCCAACCACTCCTTTGAGGACGGGGAGGTCAAAAGTTTAGCTAAAGAAGAACGTTGATTTGAAAGAGGACTAAAATAAGCTATTTTTGTCAGGAAAGAAAATCCCTCAATGAACCGGAATGGCGGCCTCAGATTTAATCTTCCGTCACTGTACTCCAATCTCCTTCGGGAGAAACCGAAAGGGCATGGCCAGTCCAAGGAGACGGCACCTCAGCTAACAAAAGAACAACAGGCAGGTAATTAGCAGTGATCAGCCATGAATAGGACAGATACTGTTTAGCGCATCTGCGCGAACGTACCGTGTAAAATTCCTAGTTGTGGATCTGTTCATAACAATGGCAATAAAACCTATTCTGATTCTGATTCTGATTCTACTGGGTAGTGATCAAGACTGACCGATACTGAGGTGAGCAGATCGTTAGAGACACTCTACTTCAAAGGTGTTTACCCACGGGTGAGAGTAGCTGTGATTAGAGAGGAGGAGCCGGGCCTACCCTAACTCCTCCCCGTTGGTCTATATATTCAGCTGCGTCCAGAGTAGGACCTTTGTCGCTGAGCAAATAGGCAGGAAATGTGAAATAAACAGCAACAATTAAATAGTAAATAGTGGTATCTTATATACAATGACTACCAAGGATGTTGTGGGGACAAAAAGTGTAAACAGTAAATAATACTAAAGTAAACAGACTATACCAAAAAATGTTATTGTCAGTATTAGCAGTGCAGGTTTACATCATAGTGCAAGGTTGATAAGTGACGCAGATAAGTGATGTAAATACAGGGATTATTGCATGTGTTCTGCAAAGAGGTTATTCCACTCTAGAGTCTTGTTGTACAGTCTGACAGCAGTGGGGATGAAGGCCTTGCGGTAGCGCTCCCTCTTGCACTGAGGGTGTCCCAGTCTGCCACTGAAAGAGCTGCTAAGCTCCTCTACAGTCTCGTGCAGTGGGTGGGAGGGGTTGTCTGTGATGGAAGTGAGCTTGGCTAATACCCTCCTGTCCCTCACCTCCTCCACAGAGTCCAGGGAGCAGTCCAGGATGGAGCTGGCCCTCTTGACCAGCTGGTTCAGTCTGTTGTCCCGCTCTCTGCTGCCCCGGGCCCAGCACACGGCAGCGTATCACAGAGTCATAAAAAGTCCTGAGGACCTCAGTCTCCTCAGAAGGTGGAGGCGACTTTGGCCCTTCTTGTACAGGGCATTGGTGTTGTGGGACCAGTCCAGTTTATTGTTGAGGTGAACACACAGATACTTGAAGCAGTCCACCTCCTCAATGTCCTCCCCCTGGATGTTCAGCGGTTTGTGCGGTAGTTGCTTCCTCCTGAAGTCGATCACCATCTCCTTCTTCTTACTGGTGTTCAAGCACAGGTGGTTGCACTCACACAAGTCCACAAAGTCCATGATCACCGACTGGTACTCCAGTTCGTACGCCTCAGACACACAGCCCACAATGGCGGAGTCGTCGGAGAACTTCTGCAGATGACAGCTGTCTGTGTTGTATGTGAAGTCCGATGTGTAGATGGTGAAGAGAAACGGTGAGAGGACAGTGTCCTGGAGGAATTTGGCCCCATTCTTTCTCCTGCTTCTTGATAAAGCACTTACTTACTTACTTACTTACTTACTTACTTAATTTACAGTCATCCAGGTCTTAATGGCTTTTACGCAGGAACTAAGTTTAATTAATTTATCTATCTGACCTGGTTTCATTGATAAGTACAGTTGTGTGTCGTCCGCGTAACAGTGAAAATGTATATTATATATTGCTGGTTCACAACAAATTGGTGCCTATCAGATAAGTAAGATTTAAACCAAGAGAGGGCTGTTCCCCTGATGCCTACGTCAGTTTCTAACCTCTGCAGGAGAATATTGTGGTTGATTGTGTCAAAGGCTGCACTGAGGTCTAACAGAACCAGGATTGAAGCTAGTCCGGCGTCAGCTGCTAATAACAGGTCGTTGGTAACTTTGACTAAGGCGGTCTCTGTGCTATGATAAGTTCTGTACCCTGACTAAACTTTTTCAAATAAACTATTATCCTGTAGGTGGCGGCAAAGCTGCTTAGACACTACTTTTTCAAGGACTTTTGAAATGAAAGGCAGATTAGATATGGGCCTATAGTTCAATAAAATATCAGGATCGAGATTGTTTTTTTTACGCTAAAGCAGCTTTGGAGCGCAAAAATAAGTGAGGATGCACATGCCGAGGATTTGCAAACGCTGGAAGAGCAAGTTGTGAACTTTCTGGCAGAGAAGGACGTTTACCTGGATCCGGACGTAATCTCTGCATGCCACACTTTGCCACGGAAGGACAAGGCCAATCCA
This sequence comes from Proterorhinus semilunaris, assembly GCA_021464625.1. Lineage (NCBI taxonomy): Eukaryota > Metazoa > Chordata > Actinopteri > Gobiiformes > Gobiidae > Proterorhinus > Proterorhinus semilunaris. The sequence goes on from CM038354.1 coordinate 21,784,136, forward strand.
GCTATCATCTTGCGATTTGCAAATCGCAAACATAAAACAGAACTCATGTGTCAAGGGAAGAAGTTAAAAGGTACATCAGTGTATCTGAATGATCATCTCACAAAGAAAACGTCAGGAGGAAAAATGGGAAGATCAAAGCGACATGGATGAGGAATTGTAAGGTATTCATCATTCACTCAATGGTTTTGTATAGCCCAATATCACAACAGGAGTTGCCTCATAGGGCTGTAACAAACATTAAGGCAATAAAACAGAGCAGTAAATAAGACAATGTAAAGTTCCGGCGAATCAAATATCCAGGCCAACATAATGTCCAAATAAGCGTCAGCAGTGGGTCGCGACGAGCAGCGCGGGTGTCCCCTGTTCTTAGACTCTCCAGCACGGCAAGGAAAAACTCAAAAACCCAGAGGGAGAAACGAGAAACCTTGAGGAGAACCACAGAAGGAGAGATCCACTCCCATGGACGGACAGGCTATAGACCCAGGGCCGAAGGAGTCCCTCAGCAGACGGGCCAAGATCACAGACCGTCCAGTCCTTGTTGTCAGTAGGCAGGGTTCCTCCGTTCAGCCGGGTTCCTCCGTTCGATCTAGACAGGCTCTCGCAAGGGGGAGTGGGACAGGAGACACCATGTGAATAGTAATGAACAGACTACAGATAAAATAAATATTGTATCATAATAAGACAAAGTTTGCAGTAAGAAGAAGAAGAGGATAGCGCTTAGTGTACCGTACTTCCCACAGCAGTGTTTCTCCTAAGCTTTATCCAGCTAAAGTATTCTTGATACAACTCGAGAGAAGCTAAGCCCTAGTGCTTATGGGAAAGACAATTGTGTTCAGATGGTAGGACATGGATGCTCACAGGCAATATCTAGCCTTATTATTTTTAGTTACGCAGCGGATGTTTTCTGGAGGAATACTTTAACACGAAGTAGACGATGGATTGATGGATATCTTTCTGTTAGACTGAGGATATACTGTAACTCTGCAAATGGACAGAGCGTGTTCGTCTTACGTTGGAAGGAGGACTTAAGTTTTGGGACCTTTTTTTTAAAGGACACAATGACAGTGAGCCTCTTTCCTATCAGTGATTGTTCTAATAAGATTCAGTGGAGTCGACATGTGGATATGGATATTGCGAACACTCGGACTTTGGTCTTGAGAGGACAAGGGACTATGCTCTGGACTGGGAACTGTACGGGACATCAGCAAATGGACTGTAGTTTTCTGTGTGCGTCTGACTGTGTTTTGTGTGCGTGTGTGATCATTAGTGTGTTGCCTGTGTATAAATGTGGCTGTGTACGCTGTGTGTGTGTGTGTCCTGAGTACGTGTGCGTGAATCTGTGCTCCATGAGCGTGAATGGTCCTGTGTTTGGGTGTGTCCAATGCTATGGACACACCCAAAACAGTGGGAAAGTGTGTGTATGACAAAAGTAAAAACAAATGTCTGACAGTGAGGATGAATTGAGCGAAGTGGATACTGACAACAATGATGTAGGATTTATAAATGGTAGTGAAGACATTACTCTGTACGATGATATGAATTATAGAGCAAATGAGTTTGGCTGTGACATAGATCCGGGTAAGCATTTGTTTAATAATATAATTAATGATTGTGATTACTATACCGGATAAAGCGGAAGAAAATGGATGGATGGATGGATTACTATACTGACGAGCAATTTAAATGCATTAATATGAATGGAGCCTTCTGTATTATACACTTTAATAGTAGGAGTTTGAACAAACATTATAATGACATTAAACATTACCTCAGTCAGTTAAAAAAATTCAGTGTCATTGCTGTTTCTGAGACTTGGTTGGATGCAGATAGGTGCTGTGAAGTAGAATTAGATGGATATGAATTGTTCACTACCAATCGGATAAATAAAAGAGGTGGGGCATTGCACGATACATAGATAGATAGGTCTTTGGTTTAAGAAGATTAATAGTAAGTCATCCACCATTGACGATGTTTTGGAGTGTATAACATGTGAAATTGTTGTTAGTTGTGTCTACAGAACACCTGGATCATGTCTAGACATTTTCAACATAAAAATGGACAGCCTTTTTAGTAATTTAAACAAGGTCCATATTGTGTTTGGTGACTTTAATATTGATCTTCTGAACCCTCTGACACTCTTTTTCCCCTTATTGTTAAGCCAACCAGAATTACCACGGACACATGAACATTAATAGATAATATATTTACTAATCAATTAGCAAGTCAAATTACCGCTGGAGTACTTATCAATGACATCACTGACCATCTTCCTATTTTTAGTATTTCCAAACAATTACAAAATAATATAACCAAAATAAATGCTTTTAAATTTGTAAGACATCGAACACCTGAAGCTATTGCTGCTCTCAAGGGTGACTTATGTGCCCAAACTTGGGAAGAAGTGAATGCAACTCTTGACCCTGATAAGGCATACACGCCTTCCTACTCACCTTAATCCAACTGTATGACCAGCACTGTCCGCGTAATAAATATGATATTAAAAACAAAAACAGCCAGGATAAGCCATGGCTTACCAAGGGCATAGCTAAGGCTTGCAAAAGAAAACAACAACTCTATAGAGTACATTTAAAGCAAAGGACTAAACACATTGAAGAAAGGTATAAAATGTATAAAAATAAGTTAACTCAAATAATAAGATTTTATAAAAAAGTGTACTATCACAATTTGCTGGAGCAGAACAAGAGTGATATCCAAGGTACCTGGAGGGTATTGAATGGCATTATCAGGAATGGGAGAAAAAAGGAAGAATATCCAAATTACCTCACAGTGAATCGTTCAATCATCAGTGAAAAAAAGGACATTGCAAATGCAATTAATAGCTTTTTTGTCAGTGTTGGGCCTAAGTTAGCCAGTGAAATTGTGCAACCAAACAATGCAAAAGAATTTGAAGAAAGGAATATTAAAAATAATCTAAACTTACTTTTCATTAAAAGTGTGAGAGTGAAATTATTGAAATTGTAAATTATTTTAAGACTAAGAGATCAACAGATGGATCTGACATAGATATGGTTCTCGTGAAAGATATCATTGATTATATCGTCACTCCTTCAATGTACATATGTAATGTTGTCAAAAACGTATTCTTTAGTGCTGGACGAAAGGATGGAGACTCGGTATATTATAATCAAAAATCCTTACTTTATTTCCTATTACAAACTAAAAGTACACATACGGTTTGTGACCTCCATGGCTGGGGAGCAAGAGAGAGAAGGGGAGAGCCAAGCCTCCCGCTCAGAACTAGACCCAACACAAAGGAGTGGGTGTGTCTTCCCCAACCAATCAGCTCTCTAGGAAATGTCTTATCGTCACTTCTTCTTCTGCGCAATCTGACTCCTTGTTTCAACACACTGCCCCCCAGTGGATCAACCATACATACAACAAGCAGAAACAAAATGTCCGCCAGATTCAAATGTATCTCAAAGCACAGTTTACAGATCAACACAGTTTTATATATAATCACTAAAACCTAATATGACAAATATGTATATAAATAATCCAATAGTAATCAGTCTTTTCTAACGGGTATCTTTCCGAGTAAAGTGAAAACTGCCAAAGCAATACCTATTTTTAAAGTTGGAGAAAAGCAACAGTTTACCAATTACAAACCGATCTCAATACTCTCGCAGTTCTCAAAAATACTGAAAAAGGTTATTTGTGAAATTACTTGATAGTAGGGCTGGGCGATATGGACCAAAAGTCATATCCCGATATATTTAGGTTGAATATCGATATACGATATATATCCCGATATTTTTCCACAAAGTGAGAGCTGCGAAATGAAATGTTAAGTCAAAGTCACTGCCAAATATTTAATATTGCGATTTTTATTTTATTTTTATTTTTTTCTTCTACCCCATTTGCTGTTAATAACTTTATGTTGCATATAACTAAACTAAAGCCTAAACTGAGACAATGAAATATGACTTATTACTTACTTTTTAGTCTTTAATAATCATGAAATATAATAAATAAATAAATAAATAGCCCAAATAATTTCTTGATATTTGCTCTTGATTTAACTGTGTTTTAGTCAGTGGTTTTGAGATAAGTTATTATCTTTATCCAAAGCATTCCCAAACATAAGTCTCCTAAACTGAGCCACAAACGACTCTTTACAAGTTGCACAGGCTCACCATCTCAGTGGACTGGAGGCACAGACGTGTGAATCCGGAGTTGAGGGAGTTCATGATCAGTGCATCAGAGCGGGTATCAGCGAGGGAATGGACTGATTAGCGTTGCAGCTAACGCAATGCTAACGGGTAAAAAGCAATGTTCCATCGCGGTGGCAGAATTACAAACGCTGACATTTTCACAGTACATCCACGATCTACCGCAAACCTTAATTAGACTGAGAAGTAAACAAAAGCACATGGCGCAGCACACGTCGCCACCATATCTCGCCGCTACATTCACTTCTATCCAAACCATCTCCAAATGATTGAGCCACTGGTTTTTGTTTTACCAACCAAGGGGCTCTCCTCCGCACGCTTCACAGACATTGTTGCTTTCTTCATGTTTGTTGAAGAGTGTCTGAGGAGGGGCGGGGCCGGGGCGCTGGGAGCAGTGCGGAGACTCTGATCAGCGGCTTGCCTGAAGCAAGTATTACAGCGCAAATGTGGACTATATCACTATATGCGATATGGTCAAATTCCATATCTCATTAAAAAAAATATCGATATATCTTAAATATCGATATATCGCCCAGCCCTACTTGATAGCTCTGTAGACAAGCATAACCTGTTAAGTGAACATCAGTACGGTTTTAGACCTAATAGGTCCACTTCAATGGCAGTCACGGCACTAGTAGAAAAGATATCAACATCTATTGAGAACAGTGAGTATGCTGTTGGAGTCTTTATTGACCTTAGCAAGGCCTTTGACACAATAGACCATTCATTGCTTTTACATAAATTAGAAAGGTATGGTGTCAGGGGCTTAGCACACGCTTGGCTAGAAAGTTATCTACGTGACCGAAATCAGTATGTACATAATAATAAAATCAATTCAATGGAGGCAAAAATAACCCATGGTGTTCCTCAGGGCTCCGTTTTGGGACCTAAACTATTTATTTTGTACATTCGTGAAATCAGGACTATCGGTCGGCCTCGAAGAGATTCTGGCAAACCGGTGCCTCTGGAGGAGGAAGCAGTGCTTCACCAACACTGTTTACAGTGTGGGTGGGGAGCTGCTGACCTCGACTGGGGATGTGGTCGGGCGGTGGAAGGAGTACTTCGAGGATCTCCTCAATCCCACTGTCACGTCTCCCGATGAGGAGGCAGAGGCTGGGGACTCGGAGGGGGACAGTGCCTCTGGATTGGCAGACCGGGATGGTGGTCCCTCTCTTCAAGAAGGGAGATCGGAGGGTGTGCTCCAATTACAGAGGGATCACACTCCTCAGCCTCTCTGGTAAGGTCTACTCCAGGGTGCTGGAGAGGAGGATCCGGCCGATAGTCAAACCTCTGATTCAGGAGGAACAATGCGGTTTTCGTCCTGGTCGTGGAACACTGGACCAGCTCTATACCCTTCATCGGGTGCTCGAGGGTTTGTGGGAGTTCGCCCAACCAGTCCACATGTGTTTTGTTGATCTGGAGAAAGCGTTCGATCGTGTCCCTCGTGGTGCTCCGGGAGTATGGGGACTAATATACAACCCATCTTCTTATTACTAAAGAAAGCAATTAGAGTAATCAGCCATGCAGAATACCTTGCTCCAACAAAGCCACTTTTTATTAGACTAATTATCTTAAAATTGCATGATCTTATTGATGTTTGATCAAATAAAATAGGTTTCGAGGCAAGAGTATTCGTACATAGAACCGGTGCCACCTCGACTTTTACCATCTCTGGTTGAAAAAGCACTGATAAAATTAAAGCACTGATAAAAACGTGTCCTCAGTGAGGACACGTTTTATACCAGCCAGGTTTCAGGTAAAAACAGACAATCAAGTTCATGGTTTTAAAATCAAATCATTTATGATAAAAAGACTTGTTTCATTTCCTCTATGGGATGGTTTACAAGAGATACACGAGGAAAGCTTACACATTACAAGACATTACATCGTTTTTATTATACACCTGCACAACTTTTTAAAATGGGCATTCTTCAAAATAATCTATGTTGGAAATGTAACCTTCATGAAGGCACGTTTATTCATGCTATGTGGGCTTGTCCAGTAGTTCAGCCATTTTGGAGAGAGATAATTTTAACAATACAGAGATGGCTAGGTATACTAATCCCTGAGTCGGCTCAACTCTGCCTGTTAGGTGACGATCCTGTTTACCTAATATATCTAATAGTAAATCTGCACTGGTCCTAACAGGTCTCATCTTAGCAGCTAGAGTTATTCTCCGTAAATGGAAGAATCCAGAAGCCCCTGTCTATAAGGAATGGGTTACATCCATGACGGATGTTAGATCTCACGAGCTATTAGTTGCAAAGTTACAGAATAGGAAGGAATCTTATTTTCGAGTCTGGGATGTGTTTATGTCTTAATTGAAGGGTCAGATACATTAAAGTCCAACTTTATTTTTTATGTATGATGTATATTTTGCTGTTTTGTTTAGTCTGTGCTGTGTTTGTTTTTGTTTTGTTTTGTTGTGTTTTAATTATGTTAAATATCTAATAAAAACTTAAATAACAAAATAAAAGACTTGTTTAGCAGAGAGCGGACATTAACAAGGTCCATGTATATTGTAATGAGGGAACTGGATATTAAAAGAAGTTTGTGGTGGTTATGATTTGGAGATAGGTGTTATTGATGTTAGCAGTGTCAATGATAGTTTTACCTAAGGATTTGTCAGTTAAAGGCTATTGCCATGATGCAGAGGAGTATATTTTTAAACTAATAGGTTTGTTTTACTGAACATACATGCAAAAGAAAATAGCAAACATTATTTGATTCATATTTATTTATTTACTTTTTGTTTTTGTTTTAGCCTCTTTACTGCATGTAATTAATGATGCAAAAAGATGTTTTACCAACTCCTACTAGTCAGAATGTTTTAGTTGATAAACCACCTTTTTCATTTATTGGTTTTAAGAGTAGCTCTACTCTTACCCATTACATTCTTTTTTGTGTTCTTCTCTGGTTTGAATAAAATCACATAACACTTTGGGATGAAAATACAAAAAAGAAGTCCAAAGCTTGAGGCCAGTATTGCAAATATCTCCACAGCAACACTGACCTTTCCTGGAGAGCTGACATAAGCTGGGATAAAAGTGATCCAGACTGCACAGAAGATCAACATGCTGAAAGTGATGAACTTGGCCTCATTAAAGTTATCAGGCAGTTTACGAGCCAAGAAAGCCAACACAAAACATAAAACAGCCAACAGGCCAATGTATCCGAGTACAGCCCAGAAGCCAATGGCTGAACCCATGGCACACTCCATAATGATTTTGTAAGTGAACTGTTTCATGTTTCTGAAAGGAAATGGAGGTGATATTGTTAACCAGAGGACACATATCAGCACCTGTATCAGAGTAAAGGCTACGACACTGAGTCTCTGCTGAAGAGGCCCAAACCATTTCATGACATTACTGCCTGGAAGTGTGGCTCTGAAGGCCATCAGCACCACTATAGTCTTCCCCAGGACACAGGAGATACAGAGGACAAAGGTGATGCCGAACGCTGTGTGGCGCAGCATACAGGACCACTCAGAGGGACGGCCGATGAAGGTGAGAGAGCACAGGAAACACAGGCACAGGGAGAAGAGCAGCAGGAAGCTCAGCTCAGAGTTATTAGCTCTCACTATTGGAGTTTTTCTGTATTTGAGGAAAATCCAGGCCACAACACAAGTCAGGCCTGTCCCAAATAAAGAGGCAGCTGTGAGTAGAGCCCCCATTATTTCTTCATAGGACAAAAACTCTGTTTCCTTCTTCACACAAGCGACTCTTTGGGCATTGGACCAAAAATCTGGAGGGCACTGGATACAAGTGATGGAGTCTGTAAATATTCAGAGTAAAACATCTGTCAATGTCTGTGACAATGTTTAAACAAAATCTGTTTCAATAAGACACATCATTTTGGCAAATGTGTAACATTTAAATCTTTGAAACCTGTAGTGTTACTGATTTCTCCTTCTGCACATGGTGTACAGTCATAACAGCAAACGGGCTTTCCTTTCTGGAGGACTTTACGTGTTCCTGGTAAACATGGTTTGCTGCAAATGGAGGCTGGCACCTATAGAAAAACATGAACAGCATATTTATGAAGCTACTATAGTGCTTCATATTGTAGCCTCTGTGAATTACTCCCCTGCTTTGAATTCTGTGCCCAAAATAGAGATGCATTTTGTAGTTTCAGCTGTCTGTCCACAGGTAAAGAAGCATCATATAAACCAACTGTGACAAACTCCACTGTGCCCTGTGCCGTAGGCTGCCAGTTTATAATTTCATATTTAGCAGCAGGGTCACCATTTTCATTGAAATAAACCTCTTCTCCTTCTTTGGTTTGGAAACGAATGTTTCTTAGATGCTGCAGTGTCTAATAAAAACATACAATCATGTAAGTACTTGAATGAGCAGGCAATAACACTTGTCACCATACACACCATGGATGGATCGAGAGTCACATTAGTGTCACAGGTTTTGTTACATTTGAGGATTTTGTGCAGGGCATGGGCCACTGCATACACTCCCTTATAGACATTGTTAAAGGTTGGCATCAGTGACATGTCGGTGAAGCTGTTTTTCACATCACTCAGGTCTTCAGTTCCTGTACATCGTTTGTGGTTGTTCTTTGAATTAAATTCACAGCTGAACAGTGCTTCCCAAAACTCTGTGAATAACTGATTATCAGATGAGTTTAAAGGCTTCACATCCATCATAAACTCTTCAATGCCGCGGACATGAGCCTCTGGGATGGACAACCCTATAGCCCCGTCCAGAATGTGGTGCTTATTCATAGCCACTGTTTTAGAATCAAAGATCCAGCCCTCTGTGCCAACCCACTGATAACCCGTCACATTGTGCTCAGATAAGGCTGTGATCAGAATTATAATTTCCCTAGGTTGAACAAAAGTGACAATAACTTTTGAAGTCGATTGTTTGATTATATTGACGATACTGAGTAATTTTTCGGGAGGGTCAGTACTGATTAAGGGCACAGAATACTCCAAACAGATGCCCAGCTGATTGGCTGTTTCAGTAAAAGTGGCCATGCCATTGTTGCCATAATCATCATTTGTTCTGATGGCTCCCACCCATGTCCAGCCAAAGTGTCTGACCAGCTGGGCCAGGGCTCTGCTCTGGTACAGGTCACTGGGTATAGTCCTGAAGAAAGAGGGGTATTTGGTTTTGTCACTCAGACAAGCACAAGTGGCAGTGGGGCTGATCTGAGGGAGGGGAACAATCATGAACATATTTGAAATCAATCGTTACATTTCAGTAACAAATCCACACACCAGTGGTAAATGAAATCGTCCAATGACGGTAGCTATGGCCATGGTACGGGAAGATGTATTCTCTCCCAGAATGGCCTGAACTTGTGCTGATCTGGTGCATGGCATTTCAGAGGAAACAAATGTTGCTTCATAGCCGTTTACGAGGGCTAGTGCTCCTGCTACTCCATGAGGAGGAGTTCCACAAGAATCATACATCTTATAGCCCAATGAGACACCTGGCAGCAGGTCTGAACTGTTGTTTATCTCTGCTATTGCAAAGAGCATAGCCTGTGCATACTGGAAAGTCCTAATATTTAAGCTGAGAACAGAGATACTGTTTGTTTTACCACTCTGTTTAGTTCACTCTATTTGTGTAATGTACATTAATACATTATGATACAAAAACATACATTGTTGAAACATGATGAGAATAATTATATTTCGTTGAGGCTATAATGATGGAGTGTGTAACTTACCTGGTGCACTGCAGTGGCAGTGGTTTTTGAGTATAATTATGCTGCCTGATTATCCAGCTGTTGTGAAAAGAAAAAATCCCCCCCAGCAAAAGTTCACCATCCCCGAAAAAACTGTAGCCTCTTTGATCCCCTCTCTTAAAACAAATGTTGTCTTTACTATGTAACAAAGAAGCCCTCATGAGCAGATAAAGTAAAGCCAAACCACTACGGTCTGAGTGTCTGACCATCATTGGTGTGGGTCTGCGAGTGGCAAATCCCTGGGAGCAGCACACTCCTTGTGCTTTTATATCACAGTAACATCATGTGACCTCATGTGGAGTTTGAAGGTTATTATCTCAATGTATAAATCTTTAATGCACTTGTAGTTAAATTTTCTCTTAAAAGTACCTCACTTGTCTTTGGATTTACTCATGAATAACACAATGTAACCAACGATGAAAATTACGTTTATTTAAAAGCTGTTAAAATCCAGGGTTTTACTTTTCATAAAAAACATTTTACAATATCACAGTTTATCCTGGGGCGACAGTGGCGCAGATGGTAGAGCGGGTCGTCTCGTGATCGGAAGGTCGGGGGTTCGAATCCCGCCTCCTGAAGGTGCACATTGTCGTTGTGTCCTTGGATAAGACACTTCACCCTCCTTGCCTCCAGTGTCTGCGTACACTGGCGTATGAATGAGAGAGTGAATGGGCCCCCTATGAGAGACCAACAGGCCTGTTTGGAACCATGAGGCCGTCCTTCCGTGGACCCACCACCTGCAGAAGGAGCCATAGGGGGCTGGTGCAATGTGACTTGGGCAGCTCCAATAGCTGCCCCCACGACCCAGCAACGGACATGGATGGATGGATAGGTCATAGTGATGTAGATAATGGACATAGTGTAGCTGCTCTTTAATTTACAGACACAATCCTGCTGCTTCTCTGCCTGTGTCTGCTCCGCCTCACACTGAGAGAGAGCTATGGATGCGTTTATAACTACATTTATAACTTTAGAAAGCCTCCTGTACTACTTGTAATGCACACACACTAGAGGAAAAGGCTGAATTTGCGTTTTATAGCCGCGCGCGTTGCCTATTGTTTACATTTCACTGCAGTAATCTAGCGTAACTTTACCTGGTCATAAAACCGAAAATATGAAGCGGATCTCTCTCAAATAAGAAGTGGCTAAAAGCTAGGGGTGCGCTGACTACATTTATGGAGTAGTTTAAGTTGGGAGAGGTCTTGGTTTTGTGTAAATAGCAGGTTCAGCTGCACGTTAGCTTAGCCGTTAGCCGCTAGCTAACAACAGCACAATAGACTCGTCAAAAAACTACTGGCACAGCACCCGCAAGCGATAAAAACAAACAAACTTTCACTCACCCGTCTGAACCTTTGCCTTCTGCTCAGCAAACTCGTGGTAAATCCATTTTCCAGTGTAGTAGTGGCAGCTTCTGAGAGCCACACAGGGGAAGCTTACAGCCATGAAGCCGCACACGCCCCCACGGCGTGCGCTATTTCTCTGACAAAACCAGACTTTTTCAACCTGAAAACTGATCGACAATAGGCGTATGTATAAAACTGCCTTTTTTGCGTGGCATTTGTTTGCTAAAGCATGTGTCGACTACAAACCAAGCAGCTGTGTGGCTGTGCTGCCTCCTCCTCCTCAGCATGTAAATACACACAGACAAAGTCACGCCCCTACAGCGGCTCCCAAATCTCCCAAAAACAAGCAGGTTTGAACCTAAAAGTTTACGCTTTTAAATATACCAATACTGGTAGCTTAAACATGGAGAGGCTTCTTCGTGACTTCAACTGAACGATTCTGCAAAAAAGTGAAAATCACCAATTAAAAAACAAAAAACTTTGTTTACGTTTTTCTCCAGACGTAAGCTGCCGACTTGTGTCTTTGGATTCCACGGTGGGTCACATTTTTACATTTTTTTGTCGTTTTTTTATCATGTTTTTATAACTTTTTTTTGTCACGTTTTTGTCGCTTTTTTGTTGTGTGTTATGCTTGTTGCTGAACTGGTGAAAATGTGCTCAGTTAAGGTGGGGGTTAAGAGGTTTTAACTAAAAGAAAAAGTGAAATAAACTCAAGTCTTTGGTATAAATTTCCTCTGTAAACTATTTTATCAACAACGGACCTACGTGCCTTAATGTGCTGGTGTTGGTCGTCTCCAGCCGGCGTTGATTGGCATTTTGTGTTTAACTGCTAAGGCAAACCGCTCGCTGTGTCATGAAAGCATTTTGCACTATTCAATTCAGCCGCCTCCTCGAACAGCTGGTTGTTTGTATCCGAGCGATGAACCGGAAGTGCTTCTGGTACGAGACTTTCCAGACCTATATAAGTATTTTCTGGGGGTATTTTGCAAACCCGGAAGATAAGACAGTTGGATTCAGTTAACTCCGCCCCTCTCCCCGCCCATGCAACATTAGCGGTAGTAGAAATATAAATATCACAGCAAAAAGTGAAGTTACTTCACAATGCAGTTATAAGGAGTTGACATGTGCAACACAGCTTCATAAATGGTTAACACACACACTAACATGCGTTTTGATTGAGTCACTGCTCTGTCTTGGCCGCTCCATCGCGTGTTTACGTTATGGGACTCGCGTTGGTTATACAAGTTAATCCACTTTGGTTCTGGCCAAGGTTCACCAACCAGCCATCCGTTAAGTGACACAGTGGTCACAGACAAACACTATTATGGCTGATAGTCGCTGAATCCCAGAAAGGAATTCTAACTTCTGACAAGTGGACTCTTCTTTAGAAAGGTTGAATAAAGTCCTCCACCTCTTGCAGCCAAATGTGCTTTTTGCTGCATTTTCCTTATCGGTACGTAAGAAAAAAGAACAGGTGTCCAGAGTAGGTTAGAAAGAGCTCATGCTTCACAAATTTCGGTGCAAACATGACATCTGTTTAGACACTCAGGGGGTGCGTTTGTTTACTCCACAGGGGCAGAGCAGACAAGTCGGGCACTTCCTTTTTTTTTTTTTTTTCTTACAACAGAAATAAGGAAAAAGCAGTTTTATGAATTAAAATCAGGCCGTAAGGCATTACATTACTGAGGTCTGGCACTTCCTGGTGGGACAATCTGATGCATTTTACGTCAGATTGTCCCAAGTCAGTCGTTTACCAGGAGAGGGCGGAGCAGCTGCTCAGAGAGCAGGATTCTGGAGGATTGCTTAGATCTGCGTGAATGAAGCCAAAAACCACTCTGGGGGTGTTTTCTGGGGTGTTGTAGCATTAAAACATGGCTAAAAGCTCCAAAAAGTCGATTTTGCATTATATAGGACCTAAGTAACTCATGCCCCTAGAGGCCATAAACGCCACTGCAGGTGTCGTAGCATTTTGCGTTTTTTTACTCATTAATTGTCCGTGAGAGTAAATACTACACTGACAGAAAAGGGAGGTGGAGAGAGGGATATACTTAAACTTGGTTGTAAATACTGACTACATGGGGCTAGCCTGCAGTTAGCTTTGCCTGTTAGCCTGTTCTCCTTCGTGATTTCATTAGTGTGTATTGGTGACTCCTACCCAGTGGCAGGCAAGTTGCAATAAGTCAAATCAGCATTATCAGTACGCATGCGTGGTAATGTTCCGGTCAAAGTTCACAACTACCCACGGTGTCAACAAAGCCCATTAAAACCATACTATCATAGTGGAACTTAAAGTGGTTTTACGGCGATATGCCAGGTTCGCATTCATTCTCCATTGCAGTGCGACTGTCTTCATGGGCTTAATCAGTGTATGGAAGAGTTTTGTCCTATTCACGAGTGCAATAAAGGAACCTCACAGTGTTTTATGCGAGACACCATATGCACTCATCAAGAAAAGATCCAGAACGTTGTGACGAATGGATTAAATGTGTAAGTTTGACATATAGCTGTTGTGGTCCTGTCCAGCCACTCCCTTCTCTCTCCATCTCCCCCCTCCCCTTGTGTGTTTACCTTGTCTGTCGGTTCCTGGGCGTTCCCTCATTACTCACCTGCTGTGCTCCACACCTGTATCTCATCATGCAATCAACTCTGTAGAAAAGGCCACCAGACCTGCACTCCTCTGCCAGATTGTACCGTTGTTGGAGCCAGTTCCTGTACCACTGCCGTCTGTCCTCTGTCTGTGTCTCCGTCTGGATCATCCACCCAGTACCCATCTCCACCTACCTGCCTTGCCGCCCAGGATCACTCATCCCTCACCCCCATCCACTTACGTGTTTGTGTAATAAAATTACTTTCGTTTCTGCATTTTTGGGTCTGCCAGTTCTTGTATACAACAGAACAATCTGGCCAAACTATGGACCCAGCAGAAGCCGAACAATTACACAAGGCGGTTTCCCGTCAGGGGAACCTACTCGGTCAACATCACAAGGCGTTAGAAGGACTCTCATCATTCCCTTGGAACACAAGTTGCTAACGTGACCAGGTTGGTGGAGCACATTTCCAAGCAGCTCTCCGATTTGTCTGTCTCTCGACCCACTACCCCAGCGGCCTCCATGCCTGCCACTTCCTCGTCTGCTGTGGCCTTACCCCGTGAGACTCCAGTTCCTCATCCGGAGCCCTACAATGGTGATCTCGGAAGAAGTAGGGGTTTTCTACTGCAATGTTTCAGTCTTCTCCTGCCAACCGCTGACGTTTTCTACTGACCATTCCAAGGTAGCTTTTATTACGGGGCTGCTCCGAGGTAGAGCTCTGGACTGGGCTGAAGCAATGCTGGCATTGATGGAGTTACCGATGTTAATTTCCTTAGTGAATTCAAACGAGTTTTTGCTAACCCCAATTGTGGGTCCAACGCTCCTAGAGGACTATTGGATATTCACCAGGGGAATAAGAGCGTCGCTGGCTACTCTATTCAGTTTAGAATATTGGCTGCTGAATCGGGGTGGAATGAGACTGCATTGAGGGGAGTGTTTCAGCGTGGTTTAAGTGAAACCCTCAAGGATGAATTATCCGTTCGTGATGAACCTGACACCTTGGAGGAATTGATTTCCCTAGCCATTCGTATTAACAACGCGAACGAAGGCGAGAGAGGGGGTTCCGAGCAACAACTTTTTCTGCGCCTCATCCGTCGCCTCCAGCCCCGGTGCAATTGGGGAGTAATTTACCGACATTGCCACCTCCTCCCCAATCTACTGAAGTACCGATGCAAATTGGACGAGTAAAGCTGTCTGCAGAGGAGCGCACACGGAGGCTAAGAGCAGGACAGAGAACAGTCCCCAAAACAGATGGTCGGTCTCCCCTCTTTGAAGCCAAGGCAAGTTTATTTCTGTATATAATTCATATACAAGGCAATTCAAAGTGCTTCATAGTTACTTACAAGAAGGCAGATAAAAAGAATCCATAAAACATCAGTATAATTATTAATTAATTAACATTAAATTAATCCAGTCTAGCAAAGCACTTCTTTGAATATCTCAAAATGAACCCGGAGCTTTGACTTGCGCCATTTCCGTTCGGCTTTTCGGCACTCCCTTTTCTAGACATTGTCCCAGTCTAGACATTGTTGTTGTTGTTGTTGTGAGTGCTGATTCCAGCTGGAAGCAGGTGATTTTTAATGGAATACCTGCAGAGGTGTGCAGAGGTGCATTTCTAGCAACTTTCTAGAACTGGCCTGGGTGACCCCAAACTTTGAAACGGTAGTGTATTAAGTTGTCATGGCGACGTGAAAACGGGAAGCGACCTCCCTCTCTCCTTGAGTTTTTTGCCTTTTTCTGCAAACTGCATTTGTGGTTTCTGTGTTCCACATTGGTTTTCTGGATACTTTTGTACGTCTTTGCCGTGTTTTTGTGGAGGTTTGGTGGATTTGTTTACTTTGAGAGTCTAAAATGGTCCAGAAGAAAGCAGCTTTTTAAAGGTAAACAAAATGCTAGCTTATCAGCTAAACCCATTTGAGACCTACACATGTCTTCTTCTGAGACACTGAAGAGGCACCAAGAGCCCCCACAGCTGCAGCACAGTCGAGGCGTCACAAGAGGAGCTACAGGAAACAAGTAAGGGACAAACGAGACATGGTTAAAGACCGTTGTGAAGCAGAGGGAACAGAGGGAGGAAGAGGAAGGAGGAGGTGGAGCTGACCAGTGCAGGACACCACGCTATGAAACGGGGACAAACCCAGGAGGCGCGGCACTATTTCACATTTTTTTCCCACATTTTAAATAGATTTTCCAAAAGATACAAACCTATGTGAATTATGAGTAGAAGTCATACCTCAGCAGTGAGGTTTTATTGGCATTGCATAGACGAACACAGTTGGGATCCTGAACAAGTGAATTAAACAGAGCTAACATCTGTGAAAAAGAGGAGAGAAAAAAATCAAAAATAAAATGCAAAAGAGAACGTGAACAGCTGAGATTAAATTAAACAAACAGAACCACACATACAACCCCACACATACAGAACAACAAAAGAAACCCCTTGGCCTGGAAAACCCTCAATCGTTGAATAAATGTTTTGTCCATTGCACAAAGGTGTCCATAACACCGACCGAAGGACTCCCAGTTTGGATCCTGAGTCCCATCTCCCACATTACAAAAGGCACTATGATTATGGTCATTGTACCATTTAAAATATACAAATAAGATAAAATAAAAATAAATCCTGGCAAGAAAGTACAGTGGTCAAAACATAAAACTCAGTAAAATATAACACTATAGAATGTTCCAATGGAATAAGCTCAAAAGTGACTACCTTGCCAATAACTAGATATATAATATTGGCGCATTGAGTTGCCTTGTGTACGAAATGCGCGGTATAAATAAAGTTGCCTTGCCTTGCCTTGCCTTGCCTATTGGCCTCTGTGAAAGAGCGAGCAAAAGTTATACATGTAAAACTAATACTTTAAAAAGTGGCCGTCGCTCACAGAGAGAACAGAAAATAAATAAACAAAACAAATGTCCAAAGTCACGATCTTTAAAAAAAAAAAATAATAATAATAATAATAATTTTTACAAAAAAATTTAATAAGAGAAGAGAAAGAGGAAAACAGAATAGAGCCAACTTGAAAAACAGTAACAATGCTAGGCAAAAATAAATAAAATAAAATGATCACTGGCTCAAAACGTAACATACACCACAGTGCTAACGCTTGGCAGCTAGGTAGCAATATACCCAAAAAAAATGCAGCCGTACCGAGAGAGAGGGAGGTTGCTGCCTGATGACACAGTGGCGCAGCTGTTGCGCTATGTTCCAGCGCTGCTTGCGTGAGGGCGCTTATAAAAAGAGAAGAGGTCCACTAGTGCGAGGTTAAATACAACGAGCACTGCAAGGGGGCTCTGATGGCAGCCTTACGCATAGGCTCTCACAGGTTAAACTAAAAACTTTATTAATGCAATCGTGAGCTAAACAATGTTAAGATAAGATAAGATAAGATAGCCTTTATTGATCTCACAATGGATACATTTACTTGTTAAATTCAACTAGAAACACTCAGGGTATGCAAATAGGCAGGAAATGTGAAATAAACAAAACATTTTAGTATTAGCAGTGCAGGTTTACATCATAGTTCAAGTGGTTGATAAAGTGACACAGGTAAGTGATGTAAAGGTTATTCCACTTGTTACTTTACAGACTGACAGCAGTGGGGATGAAGGCCTAGCGGTAGCGCTCCTTCTTCCACTGAGGGTGTCTCAGTCTTCCACTGAAAGAGCTGCTCAGCTCCTCTACAGTCCCGTGCAGTGGGTGGGAGGTGTTGTCCATGATGGAGGTGAGCTTGGCTAATAAACTCCTGTCCCTCACCTCCTCCACAGAGTCCAGGGGGCAGCCCAGGACGGAGCTGGCCTTCCTGACCAGCTTGTTCAGTCTATTCTTGTCCCGCTCTGTGCTGCCCGGGGCCGAGCTAATGGCAGCGTAGTGGATGGCAGAGGCTACCACAGAGTCATAAAAAGTCCTGAGCAGAGGCCTGCTCACTACGAAGGACCTCAGTCTCCTCAGAAGGTGGAGGCGACTTTGGCCCTTCTTGTACAGGGCGTTGGTGTTGTGGGACCAGTCCAGTTTATTGTTCAGGTGAACACCCAGGTACTTGAAACTGTTCATCACCTCGATGTCCTCCCCCTGGATGTTCAGCGGTATGTGCGGTAGTTGCTTCCTCCTGAAGTCGATCACCATCTCCTTCGTCTTACTGGTGTTCAAGCACAGGTGGTTGCGCTCACACAAGTCCAAAAGGTCCATGATCACCCACCGGTACTCCAGTTCGTACCCCTCAGACACACAGCCCACAGTCGTCGGAGAACTTCTGCAGATGACAGCTGTCCGTGTTGTATGTGAAGTCCGATGTGTAGATGGTGAAGAGAAACGGTGAGAGGACTGTGCCCTGAGGGGCTTTGCCCCATTCTTTCTCCTGCTTCCTGACTGTGTGCCTCTGGGTTAGGGTCGCCAACTGTCCCTTGAAATACGGAATCGTCCCGTACTTTTAAAATAAAGGTGCATCCCGTATTGAATAAATAAGGGACAGCTTTTGTCTCGTATTTCGAGGATCCTCCCTTTCTCCCCGTCATAATATAACAGATCCATGCCCATCACTCACTAAATCTACGTTGGACAGAAGTCCACTCTTCAGAGAGAAACTGGAGAATAATAAGATCAGAAGCATGTCAGTCCGCTCCCCATGCACGTGGGTTTAATGCGCCTCAATATAACAGCATTTATCATGAAAGCATCAACTTTACGGACATAAACTAACCCATGAACGAAGTCTACTCTTCCCAAGCTTTAGCCTGCTTTTTATTCCACATCAATCGGCCTCATATTTTTGGTTTTAGAGACTAATTTAGGAAGAATAATGAAAAGAAAAGGCCGTGCGGACAGTGCGGAGTTACACCGTGTGCGGTTAGAGCACGATATCAGCCTTGTCCACACAATCTTTCCTCTGATCTGATCCTCTGAATTTGTCCGGTTTAAAAGCAACAAAAATGTCTGGAATCCTGGTTAAAGTTGAGTCTTTAGTGTTGTCTGGAGCCTGTCTCCTCCTCTCAGCTCAGAGCAATGAGCAGCTACAGACGGACCTGAGACGGGCAGCAGAGGGACTGGGAATCACTAACACAGGATTTTGACAGTACATAAAAAATAAATGAATAGAATAAATAATAAAAGTAGTCTAATTGCAGTTAGAAAAATCAGTGTTCTTTTTCTTTTCCTTTTTTAGGAAAGTAATCATAAAGTTGACAGTTCTGATTTTCATCACTGTATAAGGCTAATTTAAACAGCAGATGTTTGCCTAAAATACACCAGAATGCACAAAATTGTATCTGATTAATCAAAGTTGTCCTCGGGAGGACTGGCTGTTGCTCTGACTTTCTTAGTATTTCAAACAAACGCACATATAAAGAAGAGTTATTATGTAAAACAGTTTAAAACTTATTTCTAAAATAAATCAATAACAAGTAAACAAGCTCTGAAACAGTTTGCCCGCAGGCCGCGCTCACGTCCCGCGGTCGTGCATTCACAAGCTGTCCCTCTGTCAACCCTACACTCCTCTCCGCCCCCCCACTCCAGCAGTGACTTTTGTTAGCATGAGCATGTTAATGCTACGGGGCGCCAATGTCAAATGCTATGAGGAAATGGCCTATGGGGCGCCGTTGTCCCATGCGCGCCGAGTCCGACTATATTAAAATATTTTTTTCTCTCTCGCCCCGTCCTTTATTATCATAGTTTAACACCTTTCTTAAGCAGCTTGTGATGCATTTTGTAAACAACTGGTCTCAATTTTTGGGTAGCACATATTCCGTCAGAAATAAAATAAACCATTTTAATCTATAGATTAATCTAGATTAATTTCTAAATTAATCTAGATTAATCTAGATTAAAACAAATTATCTATGCCGAGCCCTAATATATATATATATATATATATATATATTAGGGCCGTGACTTTAACGCGTTAATTAGATTAATTAATTACACAAAAATAACGCGCTAAATTTTTTTGACGCATTTTAGTCGCACTTGTTTTTACAACTCGGAATGTTTCTCACTGGATGAGTTTAGGCGGACCGATTATACTGGAGCACCAACTAGCGTTCAGACAACAACAACCCACAGTGAACATGGACAAAGAAGCTGATGAGACCTCTTTGGTTGGCCTTGTGGATGGGAAATTTTGCTATAAAAAACGAATGGAGTGTGCAAGCTATGCAACAAGGAATTCGCATATCACCGCAGCACATCGAGGCTCACACCGTGGACGTTAGCCCGACTCCGACTACAAGGACCCACACTCTACCAGATGGTTTAAGGACCAGGATAACTAAGTCCACGTCTGAAAAATTAACCAACGGCCTGGCTTACCGGATTGCACTCGACTGTAGACCACTTGGAGTGGTAGAAGATAAGGGCCTGCAAAATGTACTACAGATTGCGTTGCTTTGCGTTGTTATTAAGAGTTGGACTGAAATTATTATTATTTTTTTTAAACCAGCTGTTGCTAAATCAACAAAGTATGTTATGGCCTCTGAGGGCAACAATAAACAATATTGTGTTGCTTAAGCTTATGTATTCAGTCATTATTCAATGGTATACTACAAATCCATATGAAAAAACTTACTTCTCACTGTTCTCAGGTCAAATATTTATATGCGATTAATTAATTACAAAGCCTCTAATTGGTAAATGGTCTCAACTTATATAGCGCTTTTCCACCTACATTAGGCACTCAAAACACTTTACAGCAAGGAACCTCTCACCCATTCATACACCAATGTACGCAGACACTGGAGGCAAGGTGGGTGAAGTGTCTTGCCCAAGGACACAACGACAGCATGCACCTTCAGGAGGCGGGATTCGAACCCCTGACCTTCCAATCATGAGACGACCCGCTCTACCATCTGCGCCACCGTCGCCCCTAATTAATTAGCTTAATTTTTTTTAATCGAGTCCCGGCCCTAATATATATATATATATATATTAAAAAGATGGTAAAAGTGAATGAAAACATTATTTGTAATTACAAATCACAAGCTCTAAAGTCGTCAGTTGATGTCGTTGTCGCCCCCTCGCCTCGAACGCCCAAAAGTGTCCCTTATTTTTCTGTTCTCAAGTTGGCAACCCTACTCTGGGTCCAGACACACGCTGCCCCTGCTCCACGAGTATCCTGATGGAGAGGGAAGTCTGGACATCCCTGCTTTGACATCTGCCTCAGAAACCTTCACCCCTATACATTCCATTGAGTTATACAACATGAATTGCAAAAGTGCCCAAATAACGCTTAATGCCCGTAATTAATTGTTTTGTGAAGAGGCAGTGTCTTTTTTGTAGTTTTACCAGTGATACGGTATTTTACTGAGCAAAATTAAAACACATGCACAAATATGCTGGACTGCAATGAATGAATGAATAATATTTTATTCGGACCACAAAAAAGCACAAAATGTATACAACCTTCCAGGAGTGAGGCAGTTGTGAACTGACTACCAACATATTTCATCATCATTTTAGTCAAATTAATACATTTGCTGACTAAAACTAGACTAAAACTTTCATTAAAATATATTTATAAGACTAAAACTACACTAAAATTGAAAAGAATTATGGGATTAAATGTTGACCAAAACTATAAACAACATTTTCTTCAAAAGGCAAAGACTAAAACATGAATAAAATAAGTTGTCCAAATGAACAGTGGTTCATACAACACTAACACAACAGTTAGAATATGAGGCCAAACACAAACCTTTGGATTCAAGTAAAAATATTCTACCATTAAAATATGACTTAAAATGGCAATGGTTCATTTCCAAAAACATCCGGTACCAACACATCTCCACTTACTTGATTACGAGTAAAATATACAATTTAGAGCCATTTAGATTTTCAGTCATCCAGGTGGTCAGTTCAAATTGTCTATCCAGAACACAACATCCACGGTGACCTAGAAATAGTATTCTCACCCTTTATTGTGAAAATTAACCTGTATCTATTTATATTGTGAATTAACATATAATATTAAAATAAGTGACTTAACAAACATAACATTATATTTTATGATTTCCCTTGCTCATTAAATATTTCTTTGAATTCTTTTCAGGTTTGAGTAAAATAATATAACACTTTGGGATGAAAATGCAAAAAAGAAGTCCAAAGCTTGAGGCCAGTATTGCAAATATCTCCACAGCGACACTGACCTTTCCTGGAGAGCTGACATAAGCTGGGATAAAAGTGATCCAGACTGCACAGAAGATCAACATGCTGAAAGTGATGAACTTGGCCTCATTAAAGTTATCAGGCAGTTTACGAGCCAAGAAAGCCAACACAAAACATAAAACAGCCAACAGGCCAATGTATCCGAGTACAGCCCAGAAGCCAATGGCTGAACCCATGGCACACTCCATAATGATTTTGTAAGTGAACTGTTTCATGTTTTTGAAAGGAAATGGAGGTGATATTGTTAACCAGAGGACACATATCAGCACCTGTATCAGAGTAAAGGCTACGACACTGAGTCTCTGCTGAAGAGGCCCAAACCATTTCATGACATTACTGCCTGGAAGTGTGGCTCTGAAGGCCATCAGCACCACTATAGTCTTCCCCAGGACACAGGAGATACAGAGGACAAAGGTGATGCCGAACGCTGTGTGGCGCAGCATACAGGACCACTCAGAGGGACGGCCGATGAAGGTGAGAGAGCACAGGAAACACAGGCTCAGGGAGAAGAGCAGCAGGAAGCTCAGCTCAGAGTTATTAGCTCTCACTATTGGAGTTTTTCTGTATTTGAGGAAAATCCAGGCCACAACACAAGTCAGGCCTGTCCCAAATAAAGAGGCAGCTGTGAGTAGAGCCCCCATTATTTCTTCATAGGACAAAAACTCTGTTTCCTTCTTCACACAAGCGACTCTTTGGGCATTGGACCAAAAATCTGGAGGGCACTGGATACAAGTGATGGAGTCTGTAAATATTCAGAGTAAAACATCTGTCAATGTCTGTGACAATGTTTAAACGAAATCTGTTTCAACAAGACACATAATTTTGGCAAATGTGTAACATTTAAATCTTTGAAACCTGTAGTGTTACTGATTTCTCCCTCTGCACATGGTGTACAGTCATAACAGCAAACGGGCTTTCCTTTCTGGAGGACTTTACGTGTTCCTGGTAAACATGGTTTGCTGCAAATGGAGGCTGGCACCTATAGAAAAACATGAACAGCATTTTTATAAAGCTACTATAGTGCTTCATATTGTAGCCTCTGTGAATTACTCCCCTGCTTTGAATTCTGTGCCCAAAATAGAGATGCATTATTTAGTTTCAGCTGTCTGTCCACAGGTAAAGAAGCATCATATAAACCAACTGTGACAAACTCCACTGTGCCCTGTGCCGTAGGCTGCCAGTTTATAATTTCATATTTAGCAGCAGTGTCACCATTTTCATTGAAATAAACCTCTTCTCCTTCTTTGGTTTGGAAACGAATGTTTCTTAGATGCTGCAGTGTCTAATAAAAACATACAATCATGTAAGTCCTTGAATGAGCAGGCAAAAACACTTGTCACCATACGTACCATGGATGGATCGAGAGTCACATTAGTGTCACAGGTTTTGTTACATTTGAGGATTTTGTGCAGGGCATGGGCCACTGCATACACTCCCTTATAGACATTGTTAAAGATTGGCATCAGTGACATGTCGGTGAAGCTGTTTTTCACATCACTCAGGTCTTCAGTTCCTGTACATCGTTTGTGGATGTTCTTTGAATTGAATTTACAGCTGAACAAGGCTTCCCAAAACTCGGTGAATAACTGATTATCAGATGAGTTTAAAGGCTTCACATCCATCATAAACTCTTCAATGCCGTGGACATGAGCCTCTGGGATGGACGTCCCTATAGCCCCGTCCAGAATGTGGTGCTTATTCATAGCCATTGTTTCAGAATCAGAGATCCAGGTCTCTGTGCCAACCCACTGATAACCCGTCACATTGTGCTCAGATAAGGCTGTGATCAGAATTATAATGTCCCTAGGATGAATAAAAGTGACAATAACTTTGGAAGTCGATTGTTTGATTATATTGACAATACTGAGTAATTTTTCGGGAGGGTCAGTATTGATGAAGGACACAGAATACTCCAAACAGATGCCCAGCTGATTGGCTGTTTCAGTAAAAGTGGCCATGCCATTGTTGCCATAATCATCATTTGTTCTGATGGCTCCCACCCATGTCCAGCCAAAGTGTCTGACCAGCTGGGCCAGGGCTCTGCTCTGATACAGGTCACTGGGTATAGTCCTTAAGAAAGAGGGGTATTTGGCTTTGTCACTCAGACAAGCACAAGTGGCAAAGTGGCTGATCTGAGGGAGGGGAACAATCATGAACATATTTGAAATCAATCGTTACATTTCAGTAACAAATCCACACACCTGTGGTAAATGAAATGGTCCAATGACGGTAGCTATGGCCATGGAAACTGAGGATCCACTCTCTCCCAGAATGGCCTGAACTTGTGCTGATCTGGTGCATGGCGTTTCAGAGGAAACAAATGTTGCTTCATTGCCGTTTACGAGGGCTAGTGCTCCTTCTACTCCATGAAGAGTGAATAGACAAGAATCATACATCTTATAGCCCAATGAGACACCTGGCAACAGGTCTGAACTGTTGTTTATCTCTGCTATTGCAAAGAGCATAGTCTGTGCCAACTGGAAATCCCTAATATTTAAGCTGAGAACAGAGATATTGTTTGTTTTACCACTCTGTTTAGTACACTCTATTTGTGTAATGTACATTAATTCATTATGATACAAAAACATACATTGTTGAAACATGATGAGAATAATTATATTTCCTTGAGGCTATAATGATGGAGTGTGTAACTTACCTGGTGCACTGCAGTGGCAGTGGTTTTTGAGTATAATTATGCTGTCTGATTATCCAGTTGTTGTGAAAAGAAAAAATCCCCCCCAGCAAAAGTTCACCATCCCCGAAAAAACTGTAGCCTCTTTGATCCCCTCTCTTAAAACAAATGTTGTCTTTACTATGTAACAAAGAAGCCCTCATGAGCAGATAAAGTAAAGCCAAACCACTACGGTCTGAGTGTCTGACCATCATTGGTGTGGGTCTGCGAGTGGCAAATCCCTGGGAGCAGCACACTCCTTGTGCTTTTATATCACAGTAACATCATGTGATCTCATGTGGAGTTTGAAGGTTATTATCTCAATGTATAAATGTTTAATGCACTTGTAGTTAAATTTTCTCTTAAAAGTACCTTACTTGTCTTTGGATTTACTCATGAATAACACAATGCAACCAACGATGATAATTACATTTATTTAAAAGCTGTTAAAAATCCAGGGTTTTACTTTTCATAAAGATGTCTGTGTAAGTTCTCAGTCGTACAGGGGTTGTCCATCCTCAATGAAGGTACTTGATTCATCTTCTGTACTCAGTAGTTGAAGTCTTCGAACGTTTCGCCTCTCATCCAAAAGGCTTCGTCAGCGACAGAGGTCACAATCTGCACGCAGCTGAATATACTTTTCATAAAAACATTTTACAGCATCACAGTTTATCCTTTGTTTTGTATTGTAGCTTTACAGTCCTCTGTGAGAGACTTTGCCCATCAGATGTTTCTTTGTATTGTGCTCAGGCTTTAATAAAAGGATGTAGCATTTAGGCAAAAATATGCAAAACAATAGTCCATAACTTGATGCCAGAATAGCAAATATCGCTACAGTGACACTGACCTTTCCTGGAGAGCTGACATAAGCTGGGATAAAAGTGATCCAGACTGCACAGAAGATCAACATGCTGAAAGTGATGAACTTGGCCTCATTAAAGTTATCAGGCAGTTTACGAGCCAAGAAAGCCAACACAAAACATAAAACAGCCAACAGGCCAATGTATCCGAGTACAGCCCAGAAGCCAATGGCTGAACCTAAAGCGCACTCAAGTATAATTTTCTCTTCATAGTGATTCATATTTTTTAAAGGGAACGGAGGGTTGATTGTTAACCATAAGATGCATATTACAACTTGTACTAGTGTGAAAGCCAGAACACTGAGTCTCTGCTGAAGAGGCCCGAACCATTTCATGACATTACTGCCTGGAAGTGTGGCTCTGAAGGCCATCAGCACCACTATAGTCTTCCCCAGGACACAGGAGATACAGAGGACAAAGGTGATGCCGAACGCTGTGTGGCGCAGCATACAGGTCCACTCAGAGGGACGGCCGATGAAGGTGAGAGAGCACAGGAAACACAGGCTCAAGGAGAAGAGCACCAGGAAGCTCATTTCTGAATTATTTGCTCTCACTAATGGTGTCTGTCTGTAGTGAAAAAATATCAGTGCAATTGTTATAGCCAAACAAGCACCAAAGACCGAAAAAGAGACAAGGAGTACGCCCATAAGTTCCCTGTAGGTGAGGTACTCGATTGCTTTTTAGATCACACTTAGTCCTCTTGGCATTAGACTTGTATTCTGGAGGACATTTGTGGCATTTCACAGCATCTGAAAGGATAAATATTTTAAGGCTGTACCACATCCACGTCTTGAGAAAATGTATAAAAGTAGCAGCGGTTATTTTGCCCACGAATAGCATAATGAAGGCAAGAGTAAAGGCCAAGAGTCCTGGGTTCTCACTGGTGCTATTGCTGTACTCTCCGTCAGCACAAGTGATGCAGTCAAAACAACACACTGGTTTCCCTTTGACAATGGCCCGACGCGTCCCGGGGCGACAGCTCTCACTGCACACAGACCTGGGTACCTGCTGGGTCACAATGATCAGTGTGAATCAAAGCCCTTTGTCCAACAAAATAAAACATACAACCAAAGGAAATGATCATATGATGGATACGTTTTAAATTCTTCCTTAGATTTACTGATACAGGACAAGTGTGTAGCCTATATCAAAATATACGTGGAATGATGTGGTCATATATTTGGTGCAAATGAACCCAAAAAAGGAAGTAAAGACGTTAAGAAAGACAACAGAACAATAATATAAAGAGTAGATGCGTCATAGAGTCATACTGTATATATGTGTACCTCTGAACTGTGGCCTGCCCATACTGCTTTTTCACCCCTCTTCATGTCAAACTGTTGACCTTCTGGTTGAGAGGCATCATAGTATCCAATAGTATTGAAACGTATATAACTTTTATTATCCATTTGCCAGTTCACCAGAGCGTATCGGGCCACAGGGTCGCCCACCTCATCAAAAAACACATTCTCACCAATCTTTGTGGTAAAATTGACTTGCGTTAGGTAATGCAAAACCTGTAAGGACAAAACATTAAATGCAATTTTGAAGGATTAAATATTGTGGAAAATGTAAACAATTGTTTTCAAAACAATACACGTTTTCGACATACAAGTTTTCTTTTTTTTAAATATTTTAATGTTCCTGAAATTGTTTATTTTCTATTACCTGCCATGGTTTAACATTGCCTTTTTCAGCACAGGAGTTGTTCTCAAATGGCCCCAGTCCTTCTTGACATGTAGAAAGCTTATGCACTGCATGGGCTATAGCACACGTGGCCTTGTACACATTATTCAACAGACTGGCATCTGACACATCTGTGAAGTGTGAGTGTGTATCCCATAAGGATTCACTCCCGCTACACACAGGCAATAAAGATGTAGTTTTGGGTCTGGCGTGGAGTACATTTGAACACTGATTCCCATAATTCCACCAGCCCCTGATCTCCAGACTGAGTGGAGGACCTGCTGTGGGCCAGAAACTCCTGCAGCCTGGGAATATGTGCATTGAGGGCAGCAAATCCCACTGCTCCCTGTACTGTATACTTCTTTTGAAGTCCTATTTTATGATTTTTAACCATTTAATTTACTCAAATAATATTGTTTATGACCTGACCAACACAAAGATGTTTTATTTAAGAATACCAGACATTACACACTGTTTAAGTGTTCTTCTTGATATTGTTATGAACATGGAGTTGGATCTGTAACTCATGAAATACTTGATTATGGTTATTACTTTAATGACCAACACTGTGATGTAATTTGAGATGTTTGTAAATTAATTGTGAGTTTGGACATTTTGAGCACTTCCTGGATCCTATATTCGAACCACATTGCTTTGTTTGTGGCTCGGTCTTTCACTAAAGCACAAAGGGCAAGAAGACCCAAAGAACAAGACAGACAGACTACAGATTCAAGAAGAAAGGGAGTTGCAGTGCCGTATGTAGCCGGGGTCTCAGAGAAACTTCAGAGAATCTTTAGGCAGCACTGGATTCCATTGTACCACAAACCGGTGAACACACTGAGACAAAAATGAGTTCATCCCAAAGACAAACCTCCAAGCCACACACTAAATGTGTTTAGTTTTGGATAAACTAAACACATTTTACAGAAGAGACTTTATCAACACCGAAGAGAAAGCACAAGTGGCACTCAGTCGACGGTGCACCTCCATCTCAAAGCCTCCAACCACTCCTTTGAGGACGGGGAGGTCAAAAGTTTAGCTAAAGAAGAACGTTGATTTGAAAGAGGACTAAAATAAGCTATTTTTGTCAGGAAAGAAAATCCCTCAATGAACCGGAATGGCGGCCTCAGATTTAATCTTCCGTCACTGTACTCCAATCTCCTTCGGGAGAAACCGAAAGGGCATGGCCAGTCCAAGGAGACGGCACCTCAGCCAACAAAAGAACAACAGGCAGGTAATTAACAGTGATCAGCCATGAATAGGACAGATACTGGGTAGTGATCATCTATGAATAGGACAAGACTGACCGATACTGAGGTGAGCAGATCGTTAGAGACGCTCTACTTCAAAGGTGTTTACCCACGGGTGAGAGTAACTGTGATTAGAGAGGAGGAGCCGGGCCTACCCTAACTCCTCCCCGTTGGTCTATATATTCAGCTGCGTCCAGAGTAGGACCTTTGTCGCTGAGCAAATAGGCAGGAAATGTGAAATAAACAACAACAATTAAATAGTAAATAGTGGTATCTTATATACAATGACTACCAAGGATGTTGTGGGGACAAAAAGTGTAAACAGTAAATAATACTAAAGTAAACAGACTATAACAAAAAAAATGTATTGTCAGTATTAGCAGTGCAGGTTTACATCATAGTGCAAGGTTGATAAGTGACGCAGATAAGTGATGTAAATACAGGGATTATTGCATGTGTTCTGCAAAGAGGTTATTCCACATGTTACTCTAGAGTCTTGTTGTACAGTCTGACAGCAGTGGGGATGAAGGCCTTGCGGTAGCGCTCCGTCTTGCACTGAGGATGTCTCAGTCTGCCACTGAAAGAGCTGCTCAGCTCCTCTACAGTCCCGTGCAGTGGGTGGGAGGGGTTGTCTGTGATGGAGGTGAGCTTGGCTAATACCCTCCTGTCCCTAACCTCCTCCACAGAGTCCAGGGAGCAGTCCAGGACGGAGCTGGCCCTCTTGACCAGCTGGTTCAGTCTGTTGTCCTGCTCTCTGCTGCTCGGGGCCCAGCACACGGCAGCATATCACAGAGTCATAAAAAGTCCTGAGGACCTCAGTCTCCTCAGAAGGTGGAGGCGACTTTGGCCCTTCTTGTACAGGGCATTGGTGTTGTGGGACCAGTCCAGTTTATTGTTCAGGTGAACACACAGATACTTGAAGCAGTCCACCTCCTCAATGTCCGCCCCCTGGATGTTCAGCGGTATGTGCGGTAGTTGCTTCCTCCTGAAGTCGATCACCATCTCCTTCTTCTTACTGGTGTTCAAGCACAGGTGGTTGCACTCACACAAGTCCACAAAGTCCATGATCACCGACTGGTACTCCAGTTCGTACCCCTCAGACACACAGCCCACAATGGCGGAGTCGTCGGAGAACTTCTGCAGACGACAGCTGTCCGTGTTGTATGTGAAGTCCGATGTGTAGATGGTGAAGAGAAACGGTGAGAGGACAGTGTCCTGGAGGAATTTTGCCCAATTCTTCCTCCTGCTTCTTGATAAAGCACTTACTTACTTACTTACTTACTTACTTACTTACTTACTTACTTACTTAATTTACAGTCATCCAGGTCTTAATGGCTTTTACGCAGGAACTAAGTTTAATTAATTTATCTATCTGACCTGGTTTCATTGATAAGTACAGTTGTGTGTCGTCCGCGTAACAGTGAAAATGTATATTATATATTGCTGGTTCACATTAACAAATTGGTGCCTATCAGATAAGTAAGATTTAAACCAAGAGAGGGCTGTTCCCCTGATGCCTACGTCAGTTTCTAACCTCTGCAGGAGAATATTGTGGTCGATTGTGTCAAAGGCTGCACTGAGGTCTAACAGAACCAGGATTGAAGCTAGTCCGGCGTCAGATGCTAATAACAGCTCGTTGGTAACTTTGACTAAGGCGGTCTCTGTGCTATGATAAGTTCTGTACCCTGACTGAAATTTTTCAAATAAACTATTATCCTGTAGGTGGCGGCAAAGCTGCTTAGACACTACTTTTTCAATGACTTTTGAAATGAAAGGCAGATTAGATATGGGCCTATAGTTTAATAAAATATCAGGATCGAGATTGTTTTTTTTACGCTAGAGCAGCTTTGGAGCGCAAAAATAAGTGAGGATGCACATGCCGAGGATTTGCAAACGCTGGAAGAGCAAGTTGTGAACTTTCTGGCAGAGAAGGACGTTTACCTGGATCCGGACGTAATCTCCGCATGCCACACTTTGCCACGGAAGGACAAGGCCAATCCAGCTATCATCTTGCGAGTTGCAAATCGCAAACATAAAACAGAACTCATGCGTCAAGGGAAGAAGTTAAAAGGTACATCAGTGTATCTGAATGATCATCTCACAAAGAAAACGTCAGGAATTGCCAGAGAAGCACGTATCCTGAGGAAAAATGGGAAGATCATGGATGAGGAATTGTAAGGTATTTATCCAGCTAAATGAGCACACTCCGGAACAAGCTTGAGTCATATTGGTAAGATAAATGAAAGACCTTGACCAATTCAAATAATGATTTGAATAACTCGATACAACTCGAGAAAAGCTAAGCCCTAGTGTTTATGGGAATGACAATCGTGTTCAGATGGGAGGACATGGATGCTCACAGGCAATATCTAGCCTTATTATTTTTAGTTACGCAGCGGATGTTTTCTGGAGGAATACTTTAACACGAAGTAGACAATGGATTGATGGATATCTTTCTGTTAGACTGAGGATATACTATAACTCTGCAAATGGACAGAGCGTGTTCGTCTTGCGTTGGAAGGAGGACTTAAGTTTTGGGACATTTTTTTCAAAGGACACAATGACAGTGAACATCTTTCCTATCAGTGATTGTTCTAATAAGATTCAGTGGAGTCGACATGTGGATATGGGTATTGCGAACACTCGGACTTTGGTCTTGAGAGGACAAGGGTACTATGCTCTGGACTGGGAACTGTACGGGACATCAGCAAATGGACTGTAGTTTTCTGTGTGCGTCTGACTGTGTTTTGTGTGCGTGTGTGATCATTAGTGTGTTGCCTGTGTATAAATGTGGATGTGTACGCTGTGTGTGTGTGTGTCCTGAGTGCGTGTGCGTGAATCTGTGCTCCATGAGCATGAATGGTCCTGTGTTTGGGTGTGTCCAATGCTATGCGCTTTTGGTGGGAAAGTGTGTGTATGACAAAAGTAAAAACAAATGTCTGACAGTGAGGATGAATTAAGCGAAGTGGTTACTGACAACAATGATGTAGGATTTATAAATGGTAGTGAAGACATTACTCTGTACGATGATATGAATTATAGAGCAAATGAGTTTGGCTGTGACATAGATCCGGGTAAGCATTTGTTTAATAATATAATTAATGATTGTGATTACTATACTGACGAGCAATTTAAATGCATTAATATGAATGGAGCCTTCAGTATTATACACTTTAATAGTAGGAGTTTGAACAAAAATTATAATGACATTAAACATTACCTCAATCAGTTAAAAAAATTCAGTGTCATTGCTGTTTCTGAGACTTGGTTGGATGCAGATAGGTGCTGTGAAGTAGAATTAGATGGATATGAATTGTTCACTACCAATCGGATAAATAAAAGAGGTGGGGGCGTTGCACGATACATAGATAGATAGGTCTGAGGTTTAAGAAGATTAATAGTAAGTCATCCACCATTGATGATGTTTTTGAGTGTATAACATGTGAAATTGTTGTTAGTTGTGTCTACAGAACACCTGGATCATGTCTAGACATTTTCAACATAAAAATGGACAGCCTTTTTAGTAATTTAAACAAGGTCCATATTGTGTTTGCTGACTTTAATATTGATCTTCTGAACCCTCTGACACTCTTTTCCCCCTTATTGTTAAGCCAACCAGAATTACCACGGACACATGAACATTAATAGATAATATATTTACCAATCAATTAGCAAGTCAAATTACTGCTGGAGTACTTATCAATGACATCACTGACCATCTTCCTATTTTTAGTATTTTCAAACAATTACAAAATAATATAACCAAAATAAATGCTTTTAAATTTGTAAGACATCGAACACCTGAAGCAATTGCTGCTCTCAAGGGTGACTTATGTGCCCAAACTTGGGAAGAAGTGAATGAAACTCCTGACCCTGATAAGGCATACGCCTTCCTACTCACCTTAATCCAACTGTATGACCAGCACTGTCCGCGTAATAAATATGATATTAAAAACAAAAACAGCCAGGATAAGCCATGGCTTACCAAGGGCATAGCTAAGGCTTGCAAAAGAAAACAACAACTCTATAGAGTACATTTAGAGGAGCAAAGGACTAAACCCATTGAAGAAAGGTATAAAATGTATAAAAATAAGTTAACTCAATAAAAAAGATTTTATAAAAAAGCGTACTATCACAATTTGCTGGAGCAGAACAAGAGTGATATCCAAGGTACCTGAAGGGTATTGAATGGCATTATCAGGAATGGGAGAAAAAAGGAAGAATATCCAAATTACTTCACAGTGAATAATTCAATCATCAGTGAAAAAAGGACATTGCAAATGCATTTAATAGCTTTTTTGTCAGTGTTGGGCCTAAGTTAGCCATAAAATTGTGCAACCAAACAATGCAAAAGAATTTGAAGAAAGGAATATTAAAAATAATCTAAACTCACTTTTCATTAAAAGTGTGAGAGCGAAATTATTGAAATTGTACATTATTTTAAGACAGATGGATCTGACATAGATATGGTTCTCGTGAAAGATATCATTGATTATATCGTCACTCCTTTCATGTACATATGTAATCAGTCTTTTCTAACGGGTATCTTTCCGAGTAAAGTGAAAACTGCCAAAGTAATACCTATTTTTAAAGGTGGAGAAAAGCAACAGTTTACCAATTACAAACCGATCTCAATACTCTCGCAGTTCTCAAAAATACTGGAAAAGTTATTTGTGAAATGACTTGATAGCTTTGTAGACAAGCATAACCTGTTCAGTGAACATCAGTACGGTTTTAGACCTAATAGGTCCACTTCAATGGCAGTCACGGCACTAGTAGAAAATATATCAACATCTATTGAGAACAGTGAGTATGCTGTTGGAGTCTTTATTGACCTTAGCAAGGCCTTTGACACAATAGACCATTCATTGCTTTTAAATAAATTAGAAAGGTATGGTGTCAGGGGTTTAGCACACGCTTGGCTAGAAAGTTATCTAAGTGACTGAAATCAGTATGTACATATTAATAAAATCAATTCAATGGAGGCAAAAATAACCCACAGGATTGTGTGGAAATATGGGGGAATATCTATACAACTAATATACAACCCATCTTCTTATTACAAAAGAAAGCAATTAGAGTAATCAGCTATTCAGAATACCTTGCTCCAACAAAGCCACTTTTTATTAGACTAAATATCTTAAAATTGCATGATCTTGTTGATGTTTACACAGCAGTTGTGATGTACAAGGGGTTAAGCAGAATAAGTCTTGACTTCAGCCTAAACCCCTTTCGGTCAGGTATCATTTAGCACTCAAATACATAAAGTACAAGTTTTTCTTATTGTATAATGTATAAGATCTTTGAAAAACATGTGACATAAGATCTAAATGTTCATAATGACTGAAGAAAATAAACTTCTACTACTACTAATATTAAAATAACTATGTAAAATTGATAAAAACTCAACGTGATAAAAAAAGAGAGCACATCTATTTCATAACAGGTGCGTTGGAGAGGTCGTGCGTAATTCTCGTATCTTGTAAAAAATGGAATCTCTCGCACACTGTAAATCTGGAAATGTCACTTTTTTGCAAGATTTAGAGTGTGCGAGAGATTACATTTTTCACAGGTCTTTAAATAGTGACACATGAAATTGGGGGGTTACTAAAAACAATTGTGCGTTGCTCAAAGGTTTTGATCAAATAAAATAGGTTTCGAGGCAAGAGTATTCAGACATAGAACCGGTGCCACCTCCACTTTTACCATCTCTGGTTGAAAAAGCACGGGTAAAATTAGGTGGAGAGGCAGCTCAGTGAGGACAAGTTTTGCATCTGCACCAGCCAGGTTTCAGTTAAAAACAGACAATCAAGTTTATGGTTTAAAATCAAATCATTTATCATAAAAGACTTGTTAAGCAGAGAGCGGACATTAACAAGGGCCATGTTTATTGTGATGAGGGAACTGGATATTAACAGAAGTGTGTGGTGGTTATGATTTGGAGATAGGTGTTATTGATATTAGCAGTGTGAATGATAGTTTTACCTAAGGATTCGTCAGTTAAAGGCTATTGCCATGATGCAGAGGAGTATCTTTTGAAACTGATAGGTTTGTTTTACTGAACATACATGCAAAAGGAATACCAAACATGTTTTTATTAATATTTATTTATTTATGTTTTACTTAGTTTTAGCCTCTTTACTGCATGTAATTAATGATGTAAAAAGATGTTTTACCAACTCCAACTAGTCAGAATGTTTTAGTTGATAAACCACCTTTTTCATTTATTGGTGGTAAGAGTAGCTCTACTCTTACCCATTACATTCTTTTTTGTGTTCTTCTCTGGTTTGAATAAAATCACATAACACTTGGGGACAAAGATACAAAAAAGAAGTCCATAACTTGAAGCTAGGATGGCAAATATCTCCACAGCAACACTGACCTTTCCTGGAGAGCTGACATAAGCTGGGATAAAAGTGATCCAGACTGCACAGAAGATCAACATGCTGAAAGTGATGAACTTGGCCTCATTAAAGTTATCAGGCAGTTTACGAGCCAAGAAAGCCAACACAAAACATAAAACAGCCAACAGGCCAATGTATCCGAGTACAGCCCAGAAGCCAATGGCTGAACCCATGGCACACTCCATAATGATTTTGTAAGTGAACTGTTTCATGTTTTTGAAAGGAAATGGAGGTGATATTGTTAACCAGAGGACACATATCAGCACCTGTATCAGAGTAAAGGCTACGACACTGAGTCTCTGCTGAAGAGGCCCAAACCATTTCATGACATTACTGCCTGGAAGTGTGGCTCTGAAGGCCATCAGCACCACTATAGTCTTCCCCAGGACACAGGAGATACAGAGGACAAAGGTGATGCCGAACGCTGTGTGGCGCAGCATACAGGACCACTCAGAGGGACGGCCGATGAAGGTGAGAGAGCACAGGAAACACAGGCTCAGGGAGAAGAGCAGCAGGAAGCTCAGCTCAGAGTTATTAGCTCTCACTATTGGAGTTTTTCTGTATTTGAGGAAAATCCAGGCCACAACACAAGTCAGGCCTGTCCCAAATAAAGAGGCAGCTGTGAGTAGAGCCCCCATTATTTCTTCATAGGACAAAAACTCTGTTTCCTTCTTCACACAAGCGACTCTTTGGACATTGGACCAAAAATCTGGAGGGCACTGGATACAAGTGATGGAGTCTGTAAATATTCAGAGTAAAACATCTGTCAATGTCTGTGACAATGTATAAACACAATCTGTTTCAATAAGATACATCATTTTGACAAATGTGTAACATTTAAATCTTTGAAACCTGTAGTGTTACTGATTTCTCCCTCTGCACATGGTGTACAGTCATAACAGCAAACGGGCTTTCCTTTCTGGAGGACTTTACGTGTTCCTGGTAAACATGGTTTGCTGCAAATGGAGGCCGGCACCTATAGAAAAACATGAACAGCATATTTATAAAGCTACTATAGTGCTTCATATTGTAGCCTCTGTGAATTACTCCCCTGCTTTGAATTCTGTGCCCAAAATAGAGATGCATTATTTAGTTTCAGCTGTCTGTCCACAGGTAAAGAAGCATCATATAAACCAACTGTGACAAACTCCACTGTGCCCTGTGCCGTAGGCTGCCAGTTTATAATTTCATATTTAGCAGCAGGGTCACCATTTTCATTGAAATAAACCTCTTCTCCTTCTTTGGTTTGGAAACGAATGTTTCTTAGATGCTGCAGTGTCTAATAAAAACATACAATCATGTAAGTACTTGAATGAGCAGGCAATAACACTTGTCACCATACGCACCATGGATGGATCGAGAGTCACATTAGTGTCACAGGTTTTGTTACATTTGAGGATTTTGTGCAGGGCATGGGCCACTGCATACACTCCCTTATAGACATTGTTAAAGATTGGCATCAGTGACATGTCGGTGAAGCTGTTTTTCACATCACTCAGGTCTTCAGTTCCTGTACATCGTTTGTGATTGTTCTTTGAACTGAATTCACAGCTGAACAGTGTTTCCCAAAACTCGGTGAATAACTGGTTACCAGATGAGTTTAAAGGCTTCACATCCATCATAAACTCTTCAATGCCGCGGACATGAGCCTCTGGGATGAACAACCCTATAGACCCATCCAGAATGTGGTGCTTATTCATAGCCACTGTTTTAGAATCAAAGATCCAGGCCTCTGTGCCAACCCACTGATAACCTGTCACATTGTGCTCAGATAAGGCTGTGATCAGAATTATAAGGTCCTCAAGTTGAACAAAAGTGACAATAACGTTTGAAGTCGATTGTTTGATTATATTTACTATACTGAGTAATTTTTCGGGAGGGTCAGTACTGATGAAGGGCACAGAATACTCCAAACAGATGCCCAGCTGATTGGCTGTTTCAGTAAAAGTGGCCATGCCATTGTTGCCATAATCATCATTTGTTCTGATGGCTCCCACCCATGTCCAGCCAAAGTGTCTGACCAGCTGGGCCAGGGCTCTGCTCTGGTACAGGTCACTGGGTATAGTCCTGAAGAAAGAGGGGTATTTGGCTTTGTCACTCAGACAAGCACAAGTGGCAAAGTCGCTGATCTGAGGGAGGGGAACAATCATGAACATATTTGAAATCAATCGTTACATTTCAGTAACAAATCCACACACCACTGGTAAATGAAATGGTCCAATGACGGTAGCTATGGCCATGGAAACTGAGGATCCACTCACTCCCAGAATGGCCTGAACTTGTGCTGATCTGGTGCATGGCGTTTCAGAGGAAACAAATGTTGCTTCATTGCCGTTTATGAGGGCTAGTGCTCCTGCTACTCCATGAGGAGTGGATCCACAAGAATCATGCATCTTATAGCCCAATGAGACACCTGGCAGCAGGTCTGAACTGTTGTTTATCTCTGCTATGGCAAAGAGCATAGCCTGTGCCAACTGGAATGTCCTCATATCTATGCTGAGAACAGAGATATTGTTTTTTTTACCCCTTTATCTTTGTGTAATGTACATTAATTCATTATGATAAAAAAAAACATACATTGTTGAAACATGATGAGAATAATTATATTTCGTTGAGGCTATAATGATGGAGTGTGTAACTTACCGGGTGCACTGCAGTGGCAGTGGTTTTTGAGTATAATTATGCTGCCTGATTATCCAGTTGTTGTGAAAATCAAAAATCCCCCCCAGCAAAAGTTCACCATCCTTAAAAAAACTGAAGCCTCTTTGATCCCCTCTCCTAAAACAAATGTTGTTTTTACTATGTAACAAAGAAGCCCTCATGAGCAGATAAAGTAAAGCCAAACCACTACGGTCTGAGTGTCTGACCATCATTGGTGTGGGTCTGCGAGTGGCAAATCCCTGGGAGCAGCACACTCCTTGTGCTTTTATATCACAGTAACATCACGTCAGACGTTCTATAATGATCTCATGTTTGAATGTTATTATCTGAACCTATCAATGTTAAATACACTTTTAATTCAATAGTCTCTTAAATGTGTTCAAGTACCTCACTTATCTTTGGATTTACTCATGAATAACACAATACAACCAACGATGATTATTACATTTATTTTAAAGATGTTAAAATCCAGGGTTCTACTTTTCATAAAAAAAACATTTAGTAACACTTTATAATAAGGTTACATGAAGTCATACATCAATAACATGAAATAATGCATGATTTTCTGATGTATTCATGCATGACGATATCATGACTCATCATGAGTTAACATGACTTCATGTTCTTTCATAGATGACTTCATGCATGAATTAATTTACTACTGTAATTAATTAGTGAGAAAATCTTAATATATATATCTTGATCTTAGAATCATGATGAATTCACTAAAAAAAATGTTTTTAAACTTTTGTTTGCAAGATATACTTTAATACCACTTACTGCTGCAAATAACTAATCTTTAGCTAATCCTTAGTTCATTCATAAATTACTGACGATTACGTCCCTTAAACTACAGTGATGCACTTTTTTGCTTTGGACAATAATCAAGGTGTTTATTGGACAAAACAAACACGAACATCAAAGACGTTATAATTTATAACCGTGCACAACATAAACACTGCCTATTGCTTACATTACAAATGGAGCTTTATATATACTGCCAATATTTTGGCCAATTTTTAAAGGATAGGTATCATGCTATTTTAGCCATTCCAAAGTAAACTAGAGGCATTTATATGATACCTCTACCAATATGGAACACTGTTTTTTGAGAGAAATAGGGCTGGAAAGCGGAAGTGCGTGAATTTGCGAGATTTCCATCCACGGATACAAACAAACAACACACGCTGGTTGTCCTGTACTGATATCACAGACTTCATACACTCTGATGGCTTTTTCGGTGTTATTTTGGACACATTTCGTCACTGGGATGAAAAACTTCGTATACGGCCATGCTAGTCGCTGAGTGGATCGGCACATGCCCCGCTCAGGTTTGTGGCATGGTCCCATTTAGTGATAATATTCGAGTAAGTTATACTCGTAGTGACATGCGCCTTTTTATATCTGTAGACACCTTGGTCAAGGAGGGTCGACACGCACGCCTGCCTTTTCCTCTGCCTTTGATTGGCTTTTTTGTTGTTGTTGTTATTCCCCTGTCACTGGACATGTGGAGCTCCGTGTGTGAGAGCAACACCTCTACTGACGGACTGTGGTCATTTACGGTGACTGAAGCCTCTAAGGACTCAACAACAGAACTGTGAAACAAACCACAAACTAAATATGGTCATAACCTCTTAACCCCCACTTTAAACAAGTACATTTTAACTTTTTTTTTTCTGTTTTTTATCATGTTTTTATAACTTTTTTTTGTCACGTTTTTGTCGCTTTTTTGTTGTGTGTTATGCTTGTTGCTGAACTGGTGAAAATGTGCTCGGTTAAGGTGGGGGTTAAGAGGTTTTAACTAAAAGAAAAAGTGAAATAAACTCAAGTCTTTGGTATAAATTGCCTCTGTAAACTATTTTATCAACAACGGACCTACGTGCCTTAATGTGCTGGTGTTGGTCGTCTCCAGCCGGCGTTGATTGGCATTTTGTGTTTAACTGCTAAGGCGAACCGCTCGCTGTGTCATGAAAGCATTTTGCACTATTCAATTCAGCCGCCTCCTCGAACAGCTGGTTGTTTGTATCCGAGCGATGAACCGGAAGTGCTTCTGGTACGAGACTTTCCAGCCCTATATAAGTATTTTCTTGGGGTATTTTGCAAACCCGGAAGATAAGACAGTTGGATTCAGTTAACTTCACCCCTCTCCCCGCCCATGCAACATTAGCAGTAGTAGAAATATAAATATCACAGCAAAAAGTGAAATTACTTCACAATGCAGTTATAAGGAGTTGACATGTGCAACACAGCTTCATAAATGGTTAACACGCACACTAACATGCGTTTTGATTGAGTCACTGCTCTGTCTTGGCCGCTCCATCGCGTGTTTACGTTATGGGACTCGCGTTGGTTATACAAGTTAATCCACTTTGGTTCTGGCCAAGGTTCACCAACCAGCCATCCGTTAAGTGACACAGTGGTCACATACAAACACTATTATGGCTGATAGTCGCTGAATCCCAGAAAGGAATTCTAACTTCTGACAAGTGGACTCTTCTTTAGAAAGGTTGAATAAAGTCCTCCACCTCTTGCAGCCAAATGTGCTTTTTGCCGCATGTTCCTTATCGTTAGGTAAGAAAAAAGAACAGGTGTCCAGAGTAGGTTAGAAAGAGCTCATGCTTCACAAATTTCGGTGCAAACATGACATCTGTTTAGACACTCAGGGGGTGCGTTTGTTTACTCCACAGGGGCAGAGCAGACAAGTCGGGCACTTCCTTTTTTTTTTTTTTTTCTTACAACAGAAATAAGGAAAAAGCAGTTTTATGAATTAAAATCAGGCCGTAAGGCATCACATTACTGAGGTCTGGCACTTCCTGGTGGGACAATCTGATGCATTTTACGTCAGATTGTCCCAAGTCAGTCGTTTACCAGGAGAGGGCGGAGCAGCTGCTCAGAGAGCAGGATTCCGGAGGATTGCTTAGATCTGCGTGAATGAAGCCAAAAACCACTCTAAGGGTGTGTTTTGGGGTGTTGTAGCATTACAACATGGCTAAAAGCTCCAAAAAGTCGATTTTGCATTATATAGGACCTAATTAACTCATGCCCCTAGAGGCCATAAACGCCACTGCAGGTGTCGTAGCATTTTGCGTTTTTTTACTCATTAATTGTCCGTGAGAGTAAATACTACGCTGACAGAAAAGGGAGGTGGAGAGAGGGATATACTTAAACTTGGTTGTAAATACTGACTAAATGGGGCTAGCCTGCAGTTAGCTTTGCCTGTTAGCCTGTTAGCTTCTCCTTCGTGATTTCATTAGTGTGTATTGGTGACTCCAACCCAGTGGCAGGCAAGTTGCAATAAGTCAAATCAGCATTATCAGTACGCATGCGTGGTAATGTTCCGGTCAAAGTTCACAACTACCCACGGTGTCAACAAAGCCCATTAAAACCATACTATCATAGTGGAACTTAAAGTGGTTTTACGGCGATATGCCAGGTTCGCATTCATTCTCCATTGCAGTGCGACTGTCTTCAAGGGCTTAATCAGTGTATGGAAGAGTTTTGTCCTATTCACGAGTGCAATAAAGGAA
This sequence comes from Proterorhinus semilunaris, assembly GCA_021464625.1. NCBI lineage: Eukaryota > Metazoa > Chordata > Actinopteri > Gobiiformes > Gobiidae > Proterorhinus > Proterorhinus semilunaris. Next base: position 21,825,180 of record CM038354.1, read on the forward strand.
CCTCACAGTGCTTTATGCGAGACACCATATGCACTCATCAAGAAAAGATCCAGAACGTTGTGACGAATGGATTAAATGTGTAAGTTTGACATATAGCTGTTGTGGTCCTGTCCAGCCACTCCCTTCTCTCTCCATCTCCCCCCTCCCCTTGTGTGTTTACCTTGTCTGTCGGTTCCTGGGCGTTCCCTCGTTACTCACCTGCTGTGCTCCACACCTGTATCTCATCATGCAATCAACTCTGTAGAAAAGGCCACCAGACCTGCACTCCTCTGCCAGATTGTTCCAACATCCATCCGTTGTTGGAGCCAGTTCCTGTACCACTGCCATCTGTCCTCTGTCTGTGTCTCCGTCTGGATCATCCACCCAGTACCCATCTCCACCTACCTGCCTTGCCGCCCAGGATCACTCATCCCTCACCCCCATTCACTTACGTGTTTGTGTAATAAAATTACTTTCGTTTCTGCATTTTTGGGTCTGCCAGTTCTTGTATACAACAGAACAATCTGGCCAAACTATGGACCCAGCAGAAGCCGAACAATTACACAAGGCGGTTTCCAGTCAGGGTAACCTACTCGGTCAACACCACAAGGCGTTAGAAGGACTCTCATCATTCCCTTGGAACACAAGTTGCTAACGTGACCAGGTTGGTGGAGCCAACCCACTACCCCAGCGGCCTCCATGCCTGCCACTTCCTCGTCTGCTGTGGCCTTACCCCGTGAGACTCCAGTTCCTCATCCGGAGCCCTACAATGGTGATCTCGGAAGAAGTAGGGGTTTTCTACTGCAATGTTTCAGTCTTCTCCTGCCAACCGCTGACGTTTTCTACTGACCATTCCAAGGTAGCTTTTATTACGGGGTTGCTCCGAGGTGGAGCTCTGGACTGGGCTGAAGCAATGCTGGCATTGATGGAGTTACCTATGTTAATTTCCTTAGTGAATTCAAACGAGTTTTTGCTAACCCCAATTGTGGGTCCAACGCTCCTAGAGGACTATTGGATATTCACCAGGGGAATAAGAGCGTCGCTGGCTACTCTATTCAGTTTAGAATATTGGCTGCTTAATCGGGGTGGAATGAGACTGCATTGAGGGGAGTGTTTCAGCGTGGTTTAAGTGAAACCCTCAAGGATGAATTATCCGTTCGTGATGAACCTGACTCCTTGGAGGAATTGATTTCCCTAGCCATTCGTATTAACAACGCGAACGAAGGCGAGAGAGGGGGTTCCGAGCAACAACTTTTTCTGCGCCTCATCCGTCGCCTCCAGCCCCGGTGCAATTGGGGAGTAATTTACCGACATTGCCACCTCCTCCCCAATCTACTGAAGTACCGATGCAAATTGGACGAGTAAAGCTGTCTGCAGAGGAGCGCACACGGAGGCTAAGAGCAGGACAGAGAACAGTCCCCAAAACAGATGGTCGGTCTCCCCTCTTTGAAGCCAAGGCAAGTTTATTTCTGTATATAATTCATATACAAGGCAATTCAAAGTGCTTCATAGTTACTTACAAGAAGGCAGATAAAAAGAATCCATAAAACATCAGTATAATTATTAATTAATTAACATTAAATTAATCCAGTCTAGCAAAGCACTTCTTTGAATATCTCAAAATGAACCCGGAGCTTTGACTTGCGCCATTTCCGTTCGGCTTTTCGGCACTCCCTTTTCTAGACATTGTCCCAGTCTAGACGTTGTTGTTGTTGTGAGTGCCGATTCCAGCTGGAAGCAGGTGATTTTTAATGGAATACCTGCAGAGGTGTGCAGAGGTGCATTTCTAGCAAATAGGTATCATCACTCCAGTGTTCTAATGGTACATTGTGTTAGCTCATCATGTTAGAGGGTAACTGATAATCAGAAAACCCTCATGCAATTATGCTAGTACTGCTGAAAACTGTTGCTGATTAGAAAAGCTATAGAACTGGCCTGGGTGACCCCAAACTTGGAAACGGTAGTGTATTAAGTTGTCATGGCGACGTGAAAACGGGAAGCGACCGCCCTCTCTCCTTGAGTTTTTTGCCTTTTTCTGCAAACTGCATTTGTGGTTTCTGTGTTCCACATTGGTTTTCTGGATACTTTTGTACGTCTTTGCCGTGTTTTTGTGGAGGTTTGGTGGATTTGTTTACTTTGAGAGTCTAAAATGGTACTAAAGAAAGCAGCTTTTTAAAGGTAAACAAAATGCTAGCTTATCAGCTAAACCCATTTGAGACCTACACATGTCTTCTTCTGAGACACTGAAGAGGCACCAAGAGCCCCCACAGCTGCAGCACAGTCGAGGCGTCACAAGAGGAGCTACAGGAAACAAGTAAGGGACAAACGAGACATGGTTAAAGACAGTTGTGAAGCGGAGGGAACAGAGGGAGGAAGAGGAAGGAGGAGGTGGAGCTGACCAGTGCAGGACACCACGCTATGAAACGGGGACAAACCCAGGAGGCGCGGCACTATTTCACTTTTTTTCCCCACATTTTAAATAGATTTTCCAAAAGATACAAACCTATGTGAATTATGAGTAGAGGTCATACCTCAGTAGTGAGGTTTTATTGGCATTGCATAGACGAACACAGTTGGGATCCTGAACAAGTGAATTGAACAGAGCAAGCATCTGTGAAAAAGAGGAGAGAAAAAAATCAAAAATAAAAAGCAAAAGAGAACGTGAACAGCTGAGATTAAATTAAACAAACAGAACCACACATACAACCCCACACATACAGAACAACAAAAGAAACCCCTTGGCCTGGAAAACCCTCAATCGTTGAATAAATGTTTTGTAAAATAATAAATCCTGGCAAGAAAGTACAGTGGTCAAAACATAAAACTCAGTAAAATATAACACTATAGAATGTTCCAATGGAATAAGCTCAAAAGTGACTACCTTGCCCATAACTAGAAATATAATATTGGCCTCTGTGAAAGAGCGAGCAAACGTTATACATGTAAAACTAATACTTTAAAAAGTGGCCGTCGCTCACAGAGAGAACAGAAAATAAATAAACAAAACAAATGTCCAAAGTCACGATCTTTAAAAAAAAATAAAATAAATAATAATAATAATTTTTACAAAAAAATTTAATAAGAGAAGAGAAAGAGGAAAACAGAATAGAGCCAACGTGAAAAACAGTAACAATGCTAGGCAAAATAAATAAAATAAAATAATCACTGGCTCAAAACGTAACATACACCTCAGTGCTAACGCTTGGCAGCTAGGTAGCAATATACCCAAAAAAAATGCAGCCGTACCAAGAGAGAGGGAGGTTGCTGCCTGATGACACAGTGGCGCAGCTGTTGCGCTATGTTCCAGCGCTGCTTGCGTGAGGGCGCTTATAAAAAGAGAAGAGGTCCACTGAGGTGCTCTGATGGCAGCCTTACGCATAGGCTCTCACAGGTTAAACTAAAAACTTTATTAATGCCATCGTGAGCTAAACAATATTAAGATAAGATAAGATAGCCTTTATTGATCTCACAATGGATAAATGTACTTGTTAAATTCAACTAGAAACACTCAGGGTATGCAAATAGGCAGGAAATGTGAAATAAACAAAAACATTTTGTATTAGCAGTGCAGGTTTACATCATAGTGCAAGATGTTGATAAAGTGACACAGGTAAGTGATATAAAGGTTATTCCACATGTTATTTCCACACTTTACAGTCTGACAGCAGTGGGGATGAAGGCCTAGCAGTAGCGCTCCTTCTTCCACTGAGGGTGTCTCAGTCTTCCACTGAAAGAGCTGCTCAGCTCCTCTAAAGTCCCGTGCAGTGGGTGGGAGGTGTTGTCCATGATGGAGGTGAGCTTGGCTAATAACCTCCTGTCCCTCACCTCCTCCACAGAGTCCAGGGGGCAGCCCAGGACGGAGCTGGCCCTCTTGACCAGCTGGTTCAGTCTATTCTTGTCCCGCTCTGTGCTGCCCGGGGCCCAGCACACGGCAGCGTAGTGGATGGCAGAGGTTATCACAGAGTCATAAAAAGTCCTGAGCAGAGGCCTGCTCACTACGAAGGATCTCAGTCTCCTCAGAAGGTGGAGGCGACTTTGGCCCCTCTTGTACAGGGCATTGGTGTTGTGGGACCAGTCCAGTTTATTGTTCAGGTGAACATCCAGGTACTTGAAACTGTTTATCACCTCGATGTCCTCCCCCTGGATGTTCAACGGTATGTGCGGTAGTTGCTTCCTCCTGAAGTCGATCACCATCTCCTTCGTCTTACTGGTGTTCAAGCACAGGTAGATGCGCTCACACCAGTCCAAAAAGTCCATGATCACCGACTGGTACTCCAGTTCGTACGCCTCAGACACAGCCCACAATGGCGGAGTCGTCGGAGAACTTCTGCAGATGACAGCTGTCCGTGTTGTATGTGAAGCATTTATCATGAAAGCATCAACTTTACAGACATAAACTAACCCATGAACGAAGTCTACTCTTCCCAAGCTTTAGCCTGCTTTTTATTCCACATCAATCGGCCTCATATTTTCGGTTTTAGAGACTAATTTAAGACGAAGAATGAAAAGAAAAGGCCGTGCGGCCAGTGCGGACAGTGCGGAGTGGCGCAGCCTTCTCCACACAATCTTTCCTCTGATCTTATCCTCTGAATTTGTCCGGTTTAAAAGCAACAAAAATGTCTGGAATACTGGTTAAAGTTGAGTCTTTAGTGTTGTCTGGAGCCTGTGTCTCCTCCTCTCAGCTCAGAGCAATGAGCAGCTACAGACGGAGCTGACAGGGGCGGACCTGACACGGCAGCAGAGGGACGGGGAAACACTGACACAGGATTTTGACAGTACATACAAAATAAATGAATAAATAAATGAATAGAATAAATAATAAAAGTAGTCTAATTGCAGTTAGAAAAATCAGTGTTCTTTTTCTTTTCCTTTTTTAGGAAAGTAATCATAAAGTTGACAGTTCTGATTTTCATCACTGTATAAGGCTAATTTAAACAGCAGATGTTTGCCTAAAATACACCAGAATGCACAAAATTGTATCTGATTAATCAAAGTTGTCCTCAGGAGGACTGGCTGTTGCTCTGACTTTCTTAGAGTATTTCAAACAAACGCACATATAAAGAAGAGTTATTCTGTAAAACAGTTTAAAACTTATTTCTAAAATAAATCAATATCAAGTAATATAAAACACCTTCTGTTACATGTAATCTACACACATCCTTTCATATATCGTCTTCTAGATTAGTCCCACCACCTCCCAAAGTCCATTTTAACCACTGCTAATAAGCATGCAATAGCTAACTTTACAGAAAGACAGTGCTTAACCCATAAAATATATAATATATAACATAAATAAATAAAAGATTCAACATTGTTTGTATATATATATACATTAGTGGTGGGCCGTTATCGGCGTTAACGTGCTGCGTTAACGCGATAGTCTTGTCGAGCGATAAAAAAAATATCGGCATTAATCGATTCTCAAAGTTGAGTTGGGAGTGGGATCTATACTACGCAAGCTATGATGACTCACTTTGAGCTCCTCGTGGAGCAGCGGTGGAGATGACCGGGGCGGGCTGAGGAGGAGACTGTGTGCGGTGATGTCGCTGCCGTTAGGAGGCGGCCAAGAGCGGAGCTGAGCGAACCGGTGGAAGATGTGAGTGACGGGGCTCCTGTAGCCGCCTCGTCACTCACGGACCCCGCGCGCCTTTTACTCTCCTATGGCCCGGGACAGCGCTGGCGCTGGGAGCGTTTTCCCAGAGCCACGCTCTGAAACAGTTTGCCCGCAGGCCGTGCTCACGTCCCGCGGTCATGCATTCACAAGCTGTCCCTCTGTCAACCCTACACTCCTCTCTGCCCACTCTCCCACTCCAGCAGTGACTTTTGTTAGCATGAGCATGTTAATGCTACGGGGCGCCAATGTCAAATGCTATGAGGAAATGGCCTATGGGGCGCCGTTGTCCCATGCGCGCCGAGTCCGACTATATTAAAATATTTTTTTCTCTCTCGCCCCATCCTTTATTATCATAGTTTAACAGCTTTCTTAAGCAGCTTGTGATGCATTTTGTAAACAACTGGTCTCAATTTTAGTTATTATTTTTGGGTAGCACATATTCCGTTAGAAGTAAAATAAACCATTTTAATCTATAGATTAATCTAGATTAATTTCTAAATTAATCTATGCCCACCCCTAATATATATATATATATATATATATATATATATATATATATACATATTAGGGCCGTGACTTTAACGCGTTAATTTAGATTAATTAATTACACAAAAATAACGCGCTAAATTTTTTTGACGCATTTTAATCGCACTTGTTTTTACAACTCGGAATGTTTCTCACTGGATGAGTTTAGGCGGACCAATTATACTGGAGCACCAACTAGCGTTCAGACAACAACAACCCACAGTGAACATGGACAAAGAAGCTGATGAGACCTCTTTGGTTGGCCTTGTGGATGGGAAATTTTGCTATAAAAAACTAATGGAGTGTGCAAGCTATGCAACAAGGAATTCGCATATCACCGCAGCACATCGAGGCTCACACCGTGGACGTTAGCCCGACTCCGACTACAAGGACCCACACTCTACCAGATGGTTTAAGGACCAGGATAACTAAGTCCACGTCTGAAAAATTAACCAACGGCCTGGCTCACCGGATTACACTCGACTGTAGACCACTTGGAGTGGTAGAAGATAAGGGCCTGCAAAATGTACTACAGATTGCGTTGCTTTGCGTTGTTATTAAGAGTTGGACTGAAATTATTATTATTATTTTTTAAACCAGCTGTTGCTAAATCAACAAAGTATGTTATGGCCTCTGAGGGCAACAATAAACAATATTGTGTTGCTTAAGCTTATGTATTCAGTCATTATTCAATGGTATACTACAAATCCATATGAAAAAACTTACTTCTCACTGTTCTCAGGTCAAATATTTATATGCGATTAATTAATTACAAAGCCTCTAATTGGTAAATGGTCTCAACTTATATAGCGCTTTTCCACCTACATTAGGCACTCAAAACACTTTACAGCAAGGAACCTCTCACCCATTCATACACCAATGTACGCAGACACTGGAGGCAAGGTGGGTGAAGTGTCTTGCCCAAGGACACAACGACAGCATGCACCTTCAGGAGGCGGGATTCGAACCCCTGACCTTCCAATCATGAGACGACCCACTCTACCATCTGCGCCACCGTCGCCCCTAATTAATTAGATTAATTTTTTTAATCGAGTCCCGGCCCTATATATATATATATATATATTAAAAAGATGGTAAAAGTGAATGAAAACATTATTTGTAATTACAAATCACAAGCTCTAAAGTCGTCTGTTGATGTCGTTGTCGCCCCCTCGCCTCGAACGCCCAAAAGTGTCCCTTATTTTTCTGTTCTCAAGTTGGCAACCCTACTCTGGGTCCAGACACACGCTGCCCCTGCTCCACGAGTATCCTGATGGAGAGAGAAGTCTGGACATCCCTGCTTTGACATCTGCCTCAGAAACCTTCACCCCTATACATTCCATTGAGTTATACAACATGAATTGCAAAAGTGCCCAAATAACGCTTAATGCCCGTAATTAATTGTTTTGTGAAGAGGCAGTGTCTTTTTTGTAGTTTTACCAGTGATACGGTATTTTACTGAGCAAAATTAAAACACATGCACAAATATGCTGGACTGCAATTAATGAATGAATAATATTTTATTCGGACCACAAAAAAGCACAAAATGTATACAACCTTCCAGGAGTGAGGCAGTTGTGAACTGACTACCAACATATTTCATCATCATTTTAGTCAAATTAATACATTTGCTGACTAAAACTAGACTAAAACTTTCCTTAAAATATATTTATAACACTAAAACTACACTAAAATTGAAAAGAATTATGGGATTAAATGTTGACCAAAACTATAAACAACATTTTCTTCAAAAGGCAAAGACTAAAACATGAATAAAATAAGTTTTCCAAATGAACAGTGGTTCATACAACACTAACATAACAGTTAGAATATGAGTCCAAACACAAACCTTTGGGTTCTAAAAATATTCTACCATTAAAATATGACTTAAAATGGCAATGGTTCATTTTCAAAAACATCCAGTACCAACACATCTCCACTTACTTGATTACGTAAATATACAATTTAGATTCTCAGTCATCCGGTCAATTGAAATTGTCTATTCAGAACACAACATCCACGGTGACCTAGAAATAGTATTATCATCCTGTTATTGTGAAAATGAACCTGTATCTATTTATGTTGTGAATTAACATATAAGCTTAAAATAAGTGACTTAAACATAATTATATTTTATGATTTCCCTTGCTCATTAAATATTTCTTTGAATTCTTTTCAGGTTTGAGTAAAATAATATAACACTTTGGGATGAAAATGCAAAAAAGAAGTCCAAAGCTTGAGGCCAGTATTGCAAATATCTCTACAGCGACACTGAACTTTCCTGGAGAGCTGACATAAGCTGGGATAAAAGTGATCCAGACTGCACAGAAGATCAACATGCTGAAAGTGATGAACTTGGCCTCATTAAAGTTATCAGGCAGTTTACGAGCCAAGAAAGCCAACACAAAACATAAAACAGCCAACAGGCCAATGTATCCGAGTACAGCCCAGAAGCCAATGGCTGAACCCATGGCACACTCCATAATGATTTTGTAAGTGAACTGTTTCATGTTTTTGAAAGGAAATGGAGGTGATATTGTTAACCAGAGGACACATATCAGCACCTGTATCAGAGTAAAGGCTACGACACTGAGTCTCTGCTGAAGAGGCCCAAACCATTTCATGACATTACTGCCTGGAAGTGTGGCTCTGAAGGCCATCAGCACCACTATAGTCTTCCCCAGGACACAGGAGATACAGAGGACAAAGGTGATGCCGAACGCTGTGTGGCGCAGCATACAGGACCACTCAGAGGGGCGGCCGATGAAGGTGAGAGAGCACAGGAAACACAGGCTCAGGGAGAAGAGCAGCAGGAAGCTCAGCTCAGAGTTATTAGCTCTCACTATTGGAGTTTTTCTGTATTTGAGGAAAATCCAGGCCACAACACAAGTCAGGCCTGTCCCAAATAAAGAGGCAGCTGTGAGTAGAGCCCCCATTATTTCTTCATAGGACAAAAACTCTGTTTCCTTCTTCACACAAGCGACTCTTTGGGCATTGGACCAACAATCTGGAGGGCACTGGATACAAGTGATGGAGTCTGTAAATATTCAGAGTAAAAACTCTGTCAATGTCTGTGACAATGTTTAAACAAAATCTGTTTCAATAAGACACATCATTTTGGCAAATGTGTAACATTTAAATCTTTGAAACCTGTAGTGTTACTGATTTCTCCCTCTGCACATGGTGTACAGTCATAACAGCAAATGGGCTTTCCTTTCTGGAGGACTTTACGAGTTCCTGGTAAACATGGTTTGCTGCAAATGGAGGCTGGCACCTATAGAAAAACATGAACAGCATATTTATAAAGCTACTATAGTGCTTCATATTGTAGCCTCTGTGAATTACTCCCCTGCTTTGAATTCTGTGCCCAAAACAGAGATGCATTATTTAGTTTCAGCTGTCTGTCCACAGGTAAAGAAGCATCATATAAACCAACTGTGACAAACTCCACTGTGCCCTGTGCCGTAGGCTGCCAGTTTATAATTTCATATTTAGCAGCAGGGTCACCATTTTCATTGAAATAAACCTCTTCTCCTTCTTTGGTTTGGAAACGAATGTTTCTTAGATGCTGCAGTGTCTAATAAAAACATACAATCATGTAAGTACTTGAATGAGCAGGCAATAACACTTCTCACCATACGCACCATGGATGGATCGAGAGTCACATTAGTGTCACAGGTTTTGTTACATTTGAGGATTTTGTGCAGGGCATGGGCCACTGCATACACTCCCTTATAGACATTGTTAAAGATTGGCATCAGTGACATGTCGGTGAAGCTGTTTTTCACATCACTCAGGTCTTCAGTTCCTGTACATCGTTTGTGGTTGTTCTTTGAATTGAATTTACAGCTGAACAGTGTTTCCCAAAACTCTGTGAATAACTGATTACCAGATGAGTTTAAAGGCTTCACATCCATCATAAACTCTTCAAGGCCGCGGACATGAGCCTCTGGGATGGACAACCCTATAGCCCCATCCAGAATGTGGTGCTTATTCATAGCCACTGTTTTAGAATCAAAGATCCAGCCCTCTGTGCCAACCCACTGATAACCCGTCACATTGTGCTCAGATAAGGCTGTGATCAGAAGTATAATGTCCTTAGGATGAATAAAAGTGACAATAACTTTGGAAGTCGATTGTTTCATTATATTGACAATACTGAGTAATTTTTCGGGAGGGTCAGTATTGATGAAGGACACAGAATACTCCAAACAGATGCCCAGCTGATTGGCTGTTTCAGTAAAAGTGGACATGCCATTGTTGCCATAATCATTATTTGTTCTGATGGCTCCCACCCATGTCCAGCCAAAGTGTCTGACCAGCTGGGCCAGGGCTCTGCTCTGGTACAGGTCACTGGGTATAGTCCTGAAGAAAGAGGGGTATTTGGCTTTGTCACTCAGACAAGCACAAGTGGCAAAGTGGCTGATCTGAGGGAGGGGAACAATCATGAACATATTTGAAATCAATCGTTACATTTTAGTAACAAATCCACACACCAGTGGTAAATGAAATGGTCCAATGACGGTAGCTATGGCCATGGAAGGGGAAGATGAAGTCTCTCCCAGAATGGCCTGAACTTGTGCTGATCTGGTGCATGGCGTTTCAGAGGAAACAAATGTTGCTGCATTGCCGTTTATGAGGGCTAGTGCTCCTGCTACTCCATGAAGAGTGAATAGACAAGAATCATACATCTTATAGCCCAATGAGACACCTGGCAGCAGGTCTGAACTGTTGTTTATCTCTGCTATTGCAAAGAGCATAGCCTGTGCCAACTGGAAATCCCTAATATTTAAGCTGAGAACAGAGATATTGTTTGTTTTACCACTCTGTTTAGTACACTGTATTTGCGTAATGTACATTAATACATTATGATACAAAAACATACATTGTTGAAACATGATGAGAATATTCCTTGAGGCTATAATGATTGAGTGTGTAACTTACCTGGTGCACTGCAGTGGCAGTGGTTTTTGAGTATAATTATGCTGCCTGATTATCCAGCTGTTGTGAAAAGCAAAAATTCCCCCCAGCAAAAGTTCACCATCCCCGAAAAAACTGAAGCTTCTTTGATCCCCTCTCCTAAAACAAATGTTGTCTTTACTATGTAACAAAGAAGCCCTCATGAGCAGATAAAGTAAAGCCAAACCACTACAGTCTGAGTGTCTGACCATCATTGGTGTGGGTCTGCGAGTGGCAAATCCTGGGAGCAGCACACTCCTTGTGCTTTTATATCACAGTAACATCATGTGATCTCATGTGGAGTTTGAAGGTTATTATCTCAATGTATAAATGTTTAATGCACTTGTAGTTAAATTTTCTCTTGACAGTACCTCACTTGTCTTTGGATTTACTCATGAATAACACAATGCAACCATCCATCCATCCATCCATTTTCTTCCGCTTTATCCGGGGCCGGGTCGCGGGGGCAGCAGTCTCAGCAGAGATGCCCAGACTTCCCGATCCACGCACACCTCTTCCAGCTGTTCTGGGGGGACCCCGAGGCGACACCAGGCCAGCTCGGAGACATAGTCCCACCAGCGTGCCCTGGGCCTTCCACGAGGCCTCCTCCCAATAGGACATGCCTGGAACACCTCCCGAGGGAGGCGACCAGGAGGCATCCGATACAGATGCCCTAGCCACCTCAGCTGGCTCCTTTCGACGTGGAGGAGTAGCGGCTCGAATCCGAGCTCCTCCCGGGTAACTGAGCTCCTCACCCGATCTCGAAGGGTGCGCCCAGCCACCCTGCGAAGGAAACTCATTTCGGCCGCTTGTATTCGCGATCTTGTCCTTTCGGTCATTACCCAAATCTCATGACCATAGGTGAGGGTGGGAACGTAGATCGATCGGTAAATCGAGAGTTTTGCCGCTTGGCTCAGCTCCCTCTTCACCACAACGGTCCGATACAGCGACCGAGGTTCCCAAACCGGACACCCTCCGGCCCCTGGCTGCGCCTAGAAATTCTGTCCATAAAAGTAATGAACAGAACCGGTGACAAAGGGCAGCCCTGGCGGAGCCCAACACGCACCGGGAACAGGTCTGACTTACTGCCGGCAATGCGAACCAAGCTCCTGCTACGGTCATACAGGGAACGGACAGCCCTTAGTAGAGGGCCCCGTACCCCATACTCCCGAAGCACCCCCCACAGGGCACCACGAGGGACATGGTCGAACGCTTTCTCCAGGTCCACAAAGCACATGTGGACTGGTTGGGCGAACTCCCACAAACCCTCGAGCACCCGATGAAGGGTATAGAGCTGGTCCAGTGTTCCACGACCAGGACGAAAACCGCATTGTTCCTCCTGAATCCGAGGTTCGACTATTGGCCGGATCCTCCTCTCCAGCACCCTGGAATAGACCTTACCAGGGAGGCTGAGAAGTGTGATCCCTCTGTAATTGGAGCACACTCTCCGATCCCCCTTCTTGAAGAGGGGGACCACCACCCCGGTCTGCCAATCCAGAGGCACTGTCCCCAACCGCCACGCGATGTTGCAGAGACGTGTCAGCCAAGACAGCCCTACAACATCCAGAGACTTAAGGTACCCGGGACGAATCTCATCCACCCCCGGGGCCTTGCCACCGAGGAGCTTTCTAACCACCTCGGTGACTTCAGCCTGGGTGATGGACGAGCCCCCCTCCGGGTCCCCAGCCTCTGCCTCCTCATCGGGAGACGTGACGGTGGGATTGAGGAGATCCTCGAAGTACTCCTTCCACCGCCCGACCACCTCCCCAGTCGAGGTCAGCAGCCCCCCACCCGCACTGTAAACAGTGTTGGTGAAGCACTGCTTCCCCCTCCTGAGGCGCCGGATGGTTTGCCAGAATCTCTTCGAGGCCGACCGATAGTCCTCCTCCATGGCTTCTCCAAACTCCTCCCAGACCCGAGTTTTTGCCTCTGCGACTGCACGAGCTGCAGCACGCTTGGCCTGCCGGTACCTCTCAGCTGCCTCCGGAGTCCCACAAGCCAACAAGGCCAGATAGGACTCCTTCTTCAGCTTGACGGCATCCCTTACTTCCGGGCGCCACCACCGGGTTCGGGGGTTGCCGCCGCGACAGGCACCAGAGACCTTGCGGCCACAACTACGAGCAGCCGCATCGACAATGGAGGAGGAGAACATGGTCCACTCGGACTCCATGTCCCCTACCTCCCTCGGAATCTGGGTGAAGCTCTTCCGGAGGTGGGAGTTAAAGACCCTACTGACAGAGGGATCCACCAGACGTTCCCAACAGACCCTCACAACACGTTTGGGCCTGCCAGGTCTGACCGGCTTCTTCCCCTGCCAGCGGATCCAGCTCACCACCAGGTGGTGATCGGTTGACAGCTCAGCCCCTCTCTTCACCCGAGTGTCCGAGACACGCGGCCGGAGATCAGATGACACAACTACAAAGTCGATCATCGACCTCCTGCCTAGGGTGTCCTGGTGCCACGTGCACTTATGGACATCCTTGTGCTCGAACATGGTGTTCGTTATGGACAAACCGTAACTAGCACAGAAGTCCAATAACAGAACACCACTCGGGTTCCGATCGGGGAGGCCGTTCTTCCCCATCACCCCCACCCAGGTCTCACTGTCGTTACCCACGTGGGCGTTGAAGTCCCCCAGTAGAACAATGGAGTCCCCAGCCGGAGCACTATCTAGTACCCCCCCCAGGGACTCCAAGAAGGCCGGGTACTCTGCACCGATGTTGGGCCCGTAGGCCGAGACAACGGTGAGAGACCTGTCCCCGACCCGAAGGCGTAGGGACGCGACCCTCTCGTTCACCGGGGTGAACTCCAACACGTGACGGCTGAGCTGGGGGGCTATGAGCAAACCCACCCCAGCCCGCCGCCTCTCCCCGCGGGCAACTCCAGAAAAATGGAGCGTCCAGCCCCTCTCCAGGAGTTGGGATCCGGAACCCAGGCTGTGCGTGGAGGTGAGCCCGACTATATCTAGCCGGTATCTCTCTACCTCCCGCACAAGCTCAGGCTCCTTCCCCCCCAGCGAAGTGACGTTCCATGTCCCGAACGCCAGAAGCTGCGCACGCGGACCAGGTCGTCGAGGCACCTGCCTTCGACTGCCACCCAGTCCTCTCTGCACCCGACCCCTACGGATCCCTCTGCGGGTGGTGGGTCCACAGGAAGGCGGGCCCACGTCGTCCGTTCGGGCTGTGCCCGGCCGAGCCCCGTGGGCAGAGGCCCGACCACCAGACGCTCGCATTCGAGCCCCAACCCCAGGCCTGGCTCCAGGGTGGGGCCCCGGCTGCGCCATACCGGGCGACGTCACGGTCCTTGATAGTATACTGTCCATAGAAGTCTTTGAACTGCTCTTCGTCTGACCCGTCACCTAAGACCTGTTTGCCATGGGAGACCCTACCAGGGGCATAAAGCCCCAGACAACATAGCTCCTCGGATCATTCGGGCACTCAAACAACCCCACCACGTTAAGGTAGCAGTTCACGGGGTTGCAACCAACGATGCAACCAACGATGCAACCAACGATGATAATTACATTTATTTAAAAGCTGTTAAAATCCAGGGTTTTACTTTTCATAAAAACATTTTACAGCGTCACAGTTTATCCTTTGTTTTGTATTGTAGCTTTACAGTCCTCTGTGAGAGACTTTGCCCATCAGATGTTTCTTTGTATTGTGCTCAGGCTTTAATAAAAGGATGTAGCATTTAGGCAAAAATATACAAAACAATAGTCCATAACTTGATGCTAAAATAGCAAATATCTCTACAGTGACACTGAACTTTCCTGGAGAGCTGACATAAGCTGGGATAAAAGTGATCCAGACTGCACAGAAGATCAACATGCTGAAAGTGATGAACTTGGCCTCATTAAAGTTATCAGGCAGTTTACGAGCCAAGAAAGCCAACACAAAACATAAAACAGCCAACAGGCCGATGTATCCGAGTACAGCCCAGAAGCCAATGGCTGAACCTAAATCGCACTCAAGTACAATTTTCTCTTTATAGTGATTCATATTTTTTAAAGGGAACGGAGGGTTGATTGTTAACCATAAGATGCATATTACAACTTGTACTAGTGTGAAAGCCAGAACACTGAGTCTCTGCTGAAGAGGCCCGAACTATTTCAGGACACAGGAGATACAGAGGACAAAGGTGATGCCGAACGCTGTGTGGCGCAGCATACAGGTCCACTCAGAGGGACGGCCGATGAAGGTGAGAGAGCACAGGAAACACAGGCTCAATGATAGGAGCAGAAGGAAGCTCATTTCTGAATTATTTGCTCTCACTAATGGTGTCTGTCTATAGTGAAAAAATATCAGTGCAATTGTTATAGCCAAGCAAGCACCAAAGACTGAAAAAGAGACAAGGAGTACGCCCATAAGTTCCCTGTAGGTGAGGTACTCGATTGCTTTCAGATCACACTTAGTCCTCTTGGCATTAGACTTGTATTCTGGAGGACATTTGTGGAATTTCACAGCATCTGAAAGGATAAATATTTTTAGGCTGTACCACATCCACGTCTTAAGAAAATGTATAAAAGTAGCAGCGGTTATTTTACCCACGAATAGCATAATGAAGGCAAGAGTAAAGGCCAAGAGTCCTGGGTTCTCACTGGTGCTATTGCTGTACTCTCCGTCAGCACAAGTGATGCAGTCAAAACAACACACTGGTTTCCCTTTGACAATGGCCCGACGCGTCCCGGGGCGACAGCTCTCACTGCACACAGACCTGGGTACCTGCGGGGTCACAATGATCAGTGTGAATCAAAGCCCTTTGTCCAACAAAATAAAACATACAACCAAAGGAAATGTTCATATGATGGATACGTTTTAAATTCTTCCTTAGATTTACTGATACAGGACAAGTGTGTAGCCTATATCAAAATATACGTGGAATGATGTGGTCATATATTTGGTGCAAATGAACCCAAAAAAGGAAGTAAAGACGTTAAGAAAGACAACAGAACAATAATATAAAGAGTAGATGCGTCATAGAGTCATACTGTATATATGTGTACCTCTGAACTGTGGCCTGCCCATACTGCTTTTTCACTCCTCTTCATGTCAAACTGTTGACCTTCTGGTTGAGAGGCGTCATAGTATCCAATAGTATTGAAACGTATATAACTGTTATTATCCATTTGCCAGTTCACCAGAGCGTATCGGGCCACAGGGTCGCCCACCTCATCAAAAAACACATTCTCACCAATCTTTGTGGTAAAATTGACTTGCGTTAGGTAATGCAAAACCTGTAAGGACAAAACATTAAATGCAATTTTGAAGGATTAAATATTGTGGAAAATGTAAACAATTGTTTTTAAAACAATACACGTTTTCGACATACAAGTTTTCTTTTTTTTAAATATTTTAATGTTCCTGAAATTGTTTATTTTCTATTACCTGCCATGGTTTAACATTGCCTTTTTCAGCACAGGAGTTGTTCTCAAATGGCCCCAGTCCTTCTTGACATGTAGAAAGCTTATGCACTGCATGGGCTATAGCACACGTGGCCTTGTACACATTATTCAACAGACTGGCATCTGACACATCTGTGAAGCGCGAGTGCGTATCCCATAAGGATTCACTCCCGCTACACACAGGCAATAAAGATGTAGTTTTGGGTCTGGCGTGGAGTACATTTGAACACCGGTTCCCATAATTCCACCAGCCCCTGATCTCCAGACTGAGTGGAGGGCCTGCTGTGGGCCAGAAACTCCTGCAGCCCGGGAATATGTGCATTGAGGGCAGCAAATCCCACTGCTCCCTGTACTGTATACTTCTTTTGAAGTCCTATTTTATGATTTTTAACTATTTAATTTACTCAAATAATATTGTTTATGACCTGACCAACACAAAGATGTTTTATTTAAGAATACCAGACATTACACACTGTTTAAGTGTTCTTCTTGATATTGTTATGAACATGGAGTTGGATCTGTAACTCATGAAATACTTGATTATGGTTATTACTTTAATGACCAACACTGTGATGTAATTTGAGATGTTTGTAAATTAATTGTGAGTTTGGACATTTTGAGCACTTCCTGGATCCTATATTCGAACCACATTGCTTTGTTTGTGGCTCGGTCTTTCACTAAAGCACAAAGGGCAAGAAGACCCAAAGAACAAGACAGACAGACTACAGATTCAAGAAGAAAGGGAGTTGCAGTGCCGTATGTAGCTGGGGTCTCAGAGAAACTTCAGAGAATCTTTAGGCAGCACTGGATTCCATTGTACCACAAACCGGTGAACACACTGAGACAAAAATTAGTTCATCCCAAAGACAAACCTCCAAGCCACACACTAAATGTGTTTAGTTTTGGATAAACTAAACACATTTTACAGAAGAGACTTTATCAACACCGAAGAGAAAGCACAAGTGGCACTCAGTCGACGATGCACCTCCATCTCAAAGCCTCCAACCACTCCTTTGAGGACGGGGAGGTCAAAAGTTTAGCTAAAGAAGAACGTTGATTTGAAAGAGGAGTTAAAGAAGCTATTTTTGTCAGGAAAGAAAATCCCTCAATGAACCGGAATGGCGGCCTCAGATTTAATCTTCCGTCACTGTACTCCAATCTCCTTCGGGAGAAACCGAAAGGGCATGGCCAGTCCAAGGAGACGGCACCTCAGCCAACCAAAAACGACAGGCAGGTAATTAGCAGTAATCAGCCATGAATAGCACAGATACTGGGTAGTGATCATCTATGAATAGGACAAGACTGACCGATACTGAGGTGAGCAGATCGTTAGAGACGCTCTACTTCAAAGGTGTTTACCCACGGGTGAGAGTAGCTGTGATTAGAGAGGAGGAGCCGGACCTACCCTATCTCCTCCCCGTTGGTCTATATATTCAGCTGCGTCCAGAGTAGGACCTTTGTCGCTGAGCAAATAGGCAGGAAATGTGAAATAAACAACAACAATTAAATAGTAAATAGTGGTATCTTATATACAATGACTACCAAGGATGTTGTGGGGACAAAAAGTGTAAACAGTAAATAATACTAAAGTAAACAGACTATAACAAAAAATTGTATTGTCAGTATTGGCAGTGCAGGTTTACATCATAGTGCAAGGTTGATAAGTGACGCAGATAAGTGATGTAAATACAGGGATTATTGCATGTGTTCTGCAAAGAGGTTATTCCACATGTTACTCTAGAGTCTTGTTGTACAGACTGACAGCAGTGGGGATGAAGGCCTTGCGGTAACGCTCCCTCTTGCACTGAGGGTGTCCCAGTCTGCCACTGAAAGAGCTGCTAAGCTCCTCTACAGTCTCGTGCAGTGGGTGGGAGGGGTTGTCTGTGATGGAGGTGAGCTTGGCTAATACCCTCCTGTCCCTAACCTCCTCCACAGAGTCCAGGGAGCAGTCCAGGACGGAGCTGGCCCTCTTGACCAGCTGGTTTAGTCTGTTCTTGTCCTGCTCTCTGCTGCCCGGGGCCCAGCACACGGCAGCGTATCACAGAGTCATAAAAGGTCCTGAGGACCTCAGTCTCCTCAGAAGGTGGAGGCGACTTTGGCCCTTCTTGTACAGGGCATTGGTGTTGTGGGACCAGTCCAGTTTATTGTTCAGGTGAACACACAGATACTTGAAGCAGTCCACCTCCTCAATGTCCTCCCCCTGGATGTTCAGCGGTATGTGCGGTAGTTGCTTCCTCCTGAAGTCGATCACCATCTCCTTCTTCTTACTGGTGTTCAAGCACAGGTGGTTGCACTCACACAAGTCCACAAAGTCCATGATCACCGACTGGTACTCCAGTTCGTACCCCTCAGACACTCAGCCCACAATGGCGGAGTCGTCGGAGAACTTCTGCAGATGACAGCTGTCCGTGTTGTATGTGAAGTCCGATGTGTACATGGTGAAGAGAAACGGTGAGAGGACAGTGTCCTGGAGGAATTTGGCCCCATTCTTCCTCCTGCTTCTTGATAAAGCACTTACTTACTTACTTACTTACTTAATTTACAGTCATCCAGGTCTTAATGGCTTTTACGCAGGAACTAAGTTTAATTAATTTATCTATCTGACCTGGTTTCATTGATAAATACAGTTGTGTGTCGTCCGCGTAACAGTGAAAATGTATATTATATATTGCTGGTTTACATTAACAAATTGGTGCCTATCAGATAAGTAAGATTTAAACCAAGAGAGGGCTGTTCCCCTGATGCCTACGTCAGTTTCTAACCTCTGCAGGAGAATATTGTGGTCGATTGTGTCAAAGGCTGCACTGAGGTCTAACAGAACCAGGATTGAAGCTAGTCCGGCGTCAGCTGCTAATAACAGGTTGTTGGTAACTTTGACTAAGGCGGTCTCTGTGCTATGATAAGTTCTGTACCCTGACTGAAATTTTTGAAATAAACTATTGTCCTGTAGGTGGCGGCAAAGCTTCTTAGACACTACTTTTTCAAGGACTTTTGAAATGAAAGGCAGATTAGATATGGGCCTATAGTTTAATAAAATATCAGGATCGAGATTGTTTTTTTTACGCTAGAGCACCTTTGGAGCGCAAAAATAAGTGAGGATGCACATGCCGAGGATTTGCAAACGCTGGAAGAGCAAGTTGAGAACTTTCTGGCAGAGAAGGACGTTTACCTGGATCCGGACGTCATCTCCACATGTCACACTTTGCCACGGAAGGACAAGGCCAATCCAGCTATCATCTTGCGATTTGCAAATCGCAAACATAAAACAGAACTCATGCGTCAAGGGAAGAAGTTAAAAGGTACATCAGTGTATCTGAATGATCATCTCAAAAAGAAAACGTCAGGAATTGCCAGAGAAGCACGTATCCTGAGGAAAAATGGGAAGATCAAAGCGACATGGATGAGGAATTGTAAGGTATTTATCCAGCTAAATGGGCACACTCCGGAACAAGCTTGAGTCATATTGGTAAGATAAATGAAAGACCTTGACCAATTCAAATAATGTTGCCAATTCCACTGAGTATTCTTGATACAACCCGAGAGAAGCTAAGCCCTAGTGTTTATGGGAATGACAATCGTGTTCAGATGGGAGGACATGGATGCTCACAGGCAATATCTAGCCTTATTATTTTTAGTTACGCAGCGGATGTTTTCTGGAGGAATACTTTAACACGAAGTAGACGATGGATTGATGGATATCTTTCTGTTAGACTGAGGATATACTATAACTCTGCAAATGGACAGAGCGTGTTCGTCTTGTGTTGGAAGGAGGACTTAAGTTTTGGGACATTTTTTTCAAAGGACACAATGACAGTGAACATCTTTCCTATCAGTGATTGTTCTAATAAGATTCAGTGGAGTCGACATGTGGATATGGATATTGCGAACACTCGGACTTTGGTCTTGAGAGGACAAGGGGACTATGCTCTGGACTGGGAACTGTACGGGACATCAGCAAATGGACTGTAGTTTTCTGTGTGCGTCTGACCTGTGTTTTGTGTGCATGTGTGATCATTATTGTGTTGCCTGTGTATAAATGTGGCTGTGTACGCTGTGTGTGTGCGTGTCCTGAGTACGTGTGCGTGAATCTGTGCTCCATGAGCGTGAATTGTCCTGTGTTTGGGTGTGTCCAATGCTATGCGCTTTTGGTGGGAAAGTGTGTGTATGACAAAAGTAAAAACAAATGTCTGACAGTGAGGATGAATTGAGCGAAGTGGATACTGACAACAATGATGTAGGATTTATAAATGGTAGTGAAGACATTACTCTGTACGATGATATGAATTATAGAGCAAATGAGTTTGGCTGTGACATAGATCCGGATAAGCATTTATTTAATAATATAATTAATGATTGTGATTACTATACTGACGAGCAATTTAAATGCATTAATATGAATGGAGCCTTCAGTATTATACACTTTAATAGTAGGAGTTTGAACAAAAATTATAATGACATTAAACATTACCTCAGTCAGTTAAAAAAACTCAGTGTCATTGCTGTTTCTGAGACTTGGTTGGATGCAGATAGGTGCTGTGAAGTAGAATTAGATGGATATGAATTGTTCACTACCAATCGGATAAATAAAAGAGGTGGGGCGTTGCACGATACATAGATAGATAGGTCTGAGGTTTAAGAAGATTAATAGTAAGTCATCCACCATTGATGATGTTTTGGAGTGTATAACATGTGAAATTGTTGTTAGTTGTGTCTACAGAACACCTGGATCATGTCTAGATATTTTCAACATAAAAATGGACAGCCTTTTTAGTAATTTAAACAAGGTCCATATTGTGTTTGGTGACTTTAATATTGATCTTCTGAACCCTCTGACACTCTTTTCCCCCTTATTGTTAAGCCAACCAGAATTACCACGGACACATGAACATTAATAGATAATATATTTACCAATCAATTAGCAAGTCAAATTACTGCTGGAGTACTTATCAATGACATCACTGACCATCTTCCTATTTTTAGTATTTTCAAACAATTACAAAATAATATAACCAAAATAAATGCTTTTAAATTTGTATAGACATCGAACACCTGAAGCAATTGCTGCTCTCAAGGGTGACTTATGTGCCCAAACTTGGGAAGAAGTGAATGAAACTCCTGACCCTGATAAGGCATACACGCCTTCCTACTCACCTTAATCCAACTGTATGACCAGCACTGTCCGCGTAATAAATATGATATTAAAAACAAAAACAGCCAGGATAAGCCATGGCTTACCAAGGGCATAGCTAAGGCTTGCAAAAGAAAACAACAACTCTATAGAGTACATTTAGAGGAGCAAAGGACTAAACCCATTGAAGAAAGGTATAAAATGTATAAAAATAAGTTAACTCAATAAAAAAGATTTTATAAAAAAGCGTACTATCACAATTTGCTGGAGCAGAACAAGAGTGATATCCAAGGTACCTGGAGGGTATTGAATGGCATTATCAGGAATGGGAGAAAAAAGGAAGAATATCCAAATTACTTCACAGTGAATCGTTCAATCATCAGTGAAAAAAAGGACATTGCAAATGCATTTAATAGCTTTTTTGTCAGTGTTGGGCCTAAGTTAGCCATGAAATTGTGCAACCAAACAATGCAAAAGAATTTGAAGAAAGGAATATTAAAAATAATCTAAACTCACTTTTCATTAAAAGTGTTAGTGAGAGTGAAATTATTGAAATTGTACATTATTTTAAGACTAAGAGATCAACACATGGATGACATAGATATGGTTCTCGTGAAAGATATCATTGATTATATCGTCACTCATTTCATGTACATATGTAATCAGTCTTTTCTAACGGGTATCTTTCCGAGTAAAGTGAAAACTGCCAAAGTAATACCTATTTTTAAAGGTGGAGAAAAGCAACAGTTTACCAATTACAAATCAATCTCAATACTATTGCAGTTCTCAAAAATACTGGAAAAGTTATTTGTGAAATGACTTGATAGCTTTGTAGACAAGCATAACCTGTTCAGTGAACATCAGTACGGTTTTAGACCTAATAGGTCCACTTCAATGGCAGTCACGGCACTAGTAGAAAAGATATCAACATCTATTGAGAACAGTGAGTATGCTGTTGGAGTCTTTATTGACCTTAGCAAGGCCTTTGACACAATAGACCATTCATTGCTTTTAAATAAATTAGAAAGGTATGGTGTCAGGGGTTTAGCACACGCTTGGCTAGAAAGTTATCTAAGTGACCGAAATCAGTATGTACATATTAATAAAATCAATTCAATGGAGGCAAAAATAACCCACGGTGTTCCTCGGGGCTCCGTTTTGGGACCTAAACTATTTATTTTGTACATTAATGAAATCAGTGTCCTTAACAAATTACAATGTATCGTATTTGCTGATTATACCAGTTTGTACTGTCCGGGTAAAGATCTTGAACTGCTTTTTAATACAGTAGGAACTGAACTTAAGATACTAAAAAAATAGTTTGATGTAAATGAACTTTCCATAAATCTGCATAAAACTAAATATATTGTATTTGGAAACAAGGAAGTAAACACACCATGTAGAATCAAAATTGGGGAAGTAGACATTGAAAGGGTGTATGTAACTAAGTTTTTGGGAATCAAATTGGAAAGTGAACATGAATACACTTAAGACTAACATTTCTAAACGTATTGCCATACTGTGTAAAATAAAAACCTCTGTGAATCAAAATGCATTATATATACTGTATAATTCCCTCATCCTTCCATACCTTAGCTATTGTGTGGAAATATGGGGGAATATCTATACAACTAATATACAACCCATCTTCTTATTACAAAAGAAAGCAATTAGAGTAATCAGCCATGCAGAATACCTTGCTCCAACAAAGCCACTTTCTATTAGACTAAATATCTTAAAATTGCATGATCTTGTTGATGTTTACACAGCAGTTGTGATGTACAAGGGGTTAAGCAGAATAAGTCTTGACTTCAGCCTAAACCCCTTTCGGTCAGGTATCATTTAGCACTCAAATACACAAAGTACAAGTTTTTCTTATTGTATAATGTATAAGATCTTTGAAAAACATGTGACATAAGATCTAAATATTAAAATAACTATGTAAAATTGATAAAAACTCAACGTGATAAAAAAGAGAGCACATCTATTTCATAACAGGTGCGTTGGAGAGGTCGTGCGTAATTCTCGTATCTTGTAAAAAATTGAATGTCTCGCACACTGTAAATCTGGAAAGGTCACTTTTTTGCAAGATTTAGAGTGTGCGAGAGATTACATTTTTCACAGGTCTTTAAATAGTGACACATGAAATTGGGGGGTTACTAAAAACAATTGTGCAGAGGACTATCTTTTGAAACTGATAGGTTTGTTTTACTGAACATACATGCAAAAGGAATACCACACATTTTTTTATTAATATTTATTTATTTATGTTTTACTTCGTTTTAGCCTCTTTAATGCATGTAATTAATGATGTAAAAATATGTTTTACTAACTCCTACTAGTCAGAATGTTTTAGTTGATAAACCACCTTTTTCATTTATTGGTGGTAAGAGTAGCTCTACTCTTACCCATTACATTCTTTTTTGTGTTCTTCTCTGGTTTGAATAAAATCACATAACACTTGGGGACAAAGATACAAAAAAGAAGTCCATAACTTGAAGCTAGGATGGCAAATATCTCCACAGCGACACTGACCTTTCCTGGAGAGCTGACATAAGCTGGGATAAAAGTGATCCAGACTGCACAGAAGATCAACATGCTGAAAGTGATGAACTTGGCCTCATTAAAGTTATCAGGCAGTTTACGAGCCAAGAAAGCCAACACAAAACATAAAACAGCCAACAGGCCAATGTATCCGAGTACAGCCCAGAAGCCAATGGCTGAACCCATGGCACACTCCATAATGATTTTGTAAGTGAACTGTTTCATGTTTTTGAAAGGAAATGGAGGTGATATTGTTAACCAGAGGACACATATCAGCACCTGTATCAGAGTAAAGGCTACGACACTGAGTCTCTGCTGAAGAGGCCCAAACCATTTCATGACATTACTGCCTGGAAGTGTGGCTCTGAAGGCCATCAGCACCACTATAGTCTTCCCCAGGACACAGGAGATACAGAGGACAAAGGTGATGCCGAACGCTGTGTGGCGCAGCATACAGGACCACTCAGAGGGACGGCCGATGAAGGTGAGAGAGCACAGGAAACACAGGCTCAGGGAGAAGAGCAGCAGGAAGCTCAGCTCAGAGTTATTAGCTCTCACTATTGGAGTTTTTCTGTATTTGAGGAAAATCCAGGCCACAACACAAGTCAGGCCTGTCCCAAATAAAGATGCAGCTGTAAGTAGAGCCCCCATTATTTCTTCATAGGACAAAAACTCTGTTTCCTTCTTCACACAAGCGACTCTTTGGACATTGGACCAAAAATCTGGAGGACACTGGATACAAGTGACAGAGTCTGTAAATATTCAGAGTAAAACATCTGTCAATGTCTGTGACAATGTTTAAACACAATCTGTTTCAATAAGACACATCATTTTGACAAATGTGTAACATTTAAATCTTTGAAACCTGTAGTGTTACTGATTTCTCCCTCTGCACATGGTGTACAGTCATAACAGCAAACGGGCTTTCCTTTCTGGAGGACTTTACGTGTTCCTGGTAAACATGGTTTGCTGCAAATGGAGGCTGGCACCTATAGAAAAACATGAACAGCATTTTTATAAAGCTACTATACTGCTTCATATTGTAGCCTCTGTGAATTACTCCCCTGCTTTGAATTCTGTGCCCAAAACAGAGATGCATTATTTAGTTTCAGCTGTCTGTCCACAGGTAAAGAAGCATCATATAAACCAACTGTGACAAACTCCACTGTGCCCTGTGCCGTAGGCTGCCAGTTTATAATTTCATATTTAGCAGCAGGGTCACCATTTTCATTGAAATAAACCTCTTCTCCTTCTTTGGTTTGGAAACGAATGTTTCTTAGATGCTGCAGTGTCTAATAAAAACATACAATCATGTAAGTACTTGAATGAGCAGGCAATAACACTTGTCACCATACGCACCATGGATGGATCGAGAGTCACATTAGTGTCACAGGTTTTGTTACATTTGAGGATTTTGTGCAGGGCATGGGCCACTGCATACACTCCCTTATAGACATTGTTTAAGATTGGCATCAGTGACATGTCGGTGAAGCTGTTTTTCACATCACTCAGGTCTTCAGTTCCTGTACATCGTTTGTGATTGTTCTTTGAACTGAATTCACAGCTGAACAGTGCTTCCCAAAACTCTGTGAATAACTGGTTACCAGATGAGTTTAAAGGCTTCACATCCATCATAAACTCTTCAATGCCGCGGACATGAGCCTCTGGGATGAACAACCCTATAGCCCCGTCCAGAATGTGGTGCTTATTCATAGCCACTGTTTTAGAATCCAAGATCCAGGCCTCTGTGCCAACCCACTGATAACCCGTCACATTGTGCTCAGATAAGGCTGTGATCAGAATTATAAGGTCCTCAAGTTGAACAAAAGTGACAATAACGTTTGAAGTCGATTGTTTGATTATATCGACTATACTGAGTAATTTTTCGGGAGGGTCAGTACTGATGAAGGGCACAGAATACTCCAAACAGATGCCCAGCTGATTGGCTGTTTCAGTAAAAGTGGCCATGCCATTGTTGCCATAATCATCATTTGTTCTGATGGCTCCCACCCATGTCCAGCCAAAGTGTCTGACCAGCTGGGCCAGGGCTCTGCTCTGGTACAGGTCACTGGGTATAGTCCTGAAGAAAGAGGGGTATTTGGCTTTGTCACTCAGACAAGCACAAGTGGCAAAGTCGCTGATCTGAGGGAGGGGAACAATCATGAACATATTTGAAATCAATCGTTACATTTCAGTAACAAATCCACACACCACTGGTAAATGAAATGGTCCAATGACGGTAGCTATGGCCATGGAAAGGGAAGATGAACTCACTCCCAGAATGGCTTGCATCTGTGCTGATCT
The DNA here is from genome assembly GCA_021464625.1 of Proterorhinus semilunaris. NCBI lineage: Eukaryota > Metazoa > Chordata > Actinopteri > Gobiiformes > Gobiidae > Proterorhinus > Proterorhinus semilunaris. Next base: position 21,851,637 of record CM038354.1, read on the forward strand.
GGTGCATGGCGTTTCAGAGGAAACAAATGTTGCTTCATTGCCGTTAATCAGGGCTAGTGATCCTGCTACTCCATGAGGAGGGGATCCACAAAAATCATACATCTTATAGCCCAATGAGACGCCTGGCAGCAGGTCTGAACTGTTGTTTATCTCTGCTATTGCAAAGAGCATAGCCTGTGCATACTGGAAATCCCTAATATTTAAGCTGAGAACAGAGATACTGTTTGTTTTACAACTCTGTTTAGTACACTCTATTTGTGTAATGTACATTAATTCATTATGATACAAAAACATACATTGTTGAAACATGATGAGAATAATTATATTTCGTTGAGGCTATAATGATGGAGTGTGTAACTTACCTGGTGCACTGCAGTGGCAGTGGTTTTTGAGTATAATTATGCTGCCTGATTATCCAGCTGTCATGAAAAGCAAAAATCCCCCCCAGCAAAAGTTCACCATCCTTCATAAAACTGAAGCCTCTTTGATCCCCTCTCCTAAAACAAATGTTGTCTTTACTATGTAACAAAGAAGCCCTCATGAGCAGATAAAGTAAAGCCAAACCACTACAGTCTGAGTGTGTGACCATCATTGGTGTGGGTCTGCGAGTGGCAAATCCCTGGGAGCAGCACACTCCTTGTGCTTTTATATCACAGTAACATCACGTCAGTTGTTCTATAAAGATCTCATGTTTGAATGTTATTATCTCAACGTATCAATGTTGAATACACTTTTAATTCAATATTCTCTTAAATGTGTTCAAGTACCTCACTTGTCTTTGGATTTACTCATGAATAACACAATACAACCAACGATTATTATTACATTTATTTTAAAGATGTTAAAATCCAGGGTTCTACTTTTCATTAAAAAAACATTTGGTAACACTTTATAATAAGGTTACATGAAGTCATACATCAATAACATGAAATGATGCATGAAATAATTTCCTGATGTATTCATGCAAAACGATATCATGACTCATCATGAGTTAACATGACTTCATGTTCTTTCATAGATGACTTCATGCGTGAATTAATTAACTACTGTAATGAATTAATGAGAAAATCTTAATATATATATCTTGATCTTAGAATCATGATGAATTCACTAAAACGCTCAGATTTTTTTAACACTTTTGTTTGCAAGATATACTTTAATACCACTTACTGCTGCAAATAACTAATCTTTAGCTAATCCTTAGTTCATTCATAAATTACTGACGATTACGTCCCTTAAACTACAGTGATGCACTTTTTTGCTTTGGACAATAATCAAGGTGTTTATTGGACAAAACAAACACGAACATCAAAGACGTTATAATTTATAACCGTGCACAACATAAACACTGCCTATTGCTTACATTATGAATGGAGCTTTATATATACTGCCAATATTTTGGCCAATTTTTAAAGGATAGGTATCATGCTATTTTTGCCATTCCAAAGTAAACTAGAGGCATTTATATGATACCTCTACCAATATGGAGCACTGTTTTTTGAGAGAAATAGGGCTGGAAAGCGGAAGTGCGTGAATTTGCGAGATTTCCATCCACGGATACAAACAAACAACACACGCTGGTTGTCCTGTACTGATATCGCAGACTTCATACACTCTGATGGCTTTTTCGGTGTTATTTTGGACACATTTCGTCACTGGGATGAAAAACTTCGTATACGGCCATGCTAGTTGCTGAGTGGATCGGCACATGCCCCGCTCAGGTTTGTGGCATGGTCCCATTTAGTGATAATATTCGAGTAAGTTATACTCGTAGTGACATGCGCCTTTTTATATCTGTAGACACCTTGGTCAAGGAGGGTCGACACGCACGCCTGCCTTTTCCTCTGCCTTTGATTGGCTTTTTTGTTGTTGTTGTTATTCCCCTGTCACTTGACATGTGGAGCTCCGTGTGTGAGAGCAACACCTCTACTGACGGACTGTGGTCATTTACGGTGACTGAAGCCACTAAGGACTCAACAACAGAACTGTGAAACAAACCACAAACTAAATATGGTCATAACCTCTTAACCCCCACTTTAAACAAGTACATTTTCACTTTTTTTTGTCTGTTTTTTATCATGTTTTTATAACTTTTTTTTGTCACGTTTTTGTCGCTTTTTTGTTGTGTGTTATGCTTGTTGCTGAACTGGTGAAAATGTGCTCGGTTAAGGTGGGGGTTAAGAGGTTTTAACTAAAAGAAAAAGTGAAATTAAAGCCGCAAGCGGCATCGAGAGGTTGACGCACGCCGCCGCAATAACTGGGAGGCGCTGCCGCGCCCTACGTGGTTATAATGTCGCTGCCACCCTAGGTCGAGATTATAAAGGAGCAAAGGCGAGAAATGGCGCCTTCGGCGCTGATTACTCGATTTTTCCCAAAATGGCCGACCACCTATTGGTTGCCTAGCAACCATGTAATGGAGGCGTCCCTTAGTGCCTCCATTGCCGCGCCATAACCCACCGAGGGCGCCAACGTGGCCACACTACATTTTTATTCTTCGCGCTCGTCATCCACCTCCGTATGACAGTTGGCCATATACCCCCATTCATTTTCATGCAATTATAAGTATAAGGACCCACACCAAAGGTGTGGGCAGTCACTGTTTTACACGGTGAGTTTACGTTTGACATGGGGACAGCGCTTCGCGCTGTTTTCGTGCGCTCCGCGCACCTAGGTTCAGTGCGCTGCGCGCACTGCGTTGCGATTACAATAGGCCCTTGCTACGGCAGGCCGCTCGGGCCTAATTAAAGCCGCAAGCGGCATCGAGAGGCCCTCGCGGGACGCGGTGGCCGGTTGACGCCGGTTGCCGCACGCCGCCGCAATAACCGGGAGGCGCTGCCGCGCCCTACGTTCATATAATGTCGCTGCCACCCTAGGTCGAGATTATAAAAGAGCAAAGGCGAGAAATGGCGCCTTCGGCGCTGATTACTTGATTTTTCCCAAAATGGCCGACCACCTGTTGGTCGCCTAGCGACCATGTAATGGAGGCCTCCCTCAGTGCCTCCATTGCCGCGCCATAACCCTACCGAGGGCGCCAACGTGGCCACACTACATTTTATTGCCCTGATGTGCCATTAATCTTTGAGTAAACATCAAAACGACATTTTTAGCGTCTTCATGTGAATGATGGCTCCAACCTGCAGAGGGCACCAGCGCGCACCCCAAATCTTTTTTATTTCACAAGCAGCATCAGACGGCCTTGACGGGCCGTATTTCAATGACTACTGTCCACAAGCTCCTGACAGAGGGCGCTAACACGCTGTAATTGTGTATAATGTGAGATTTGTGTGTCAGTCCCATTAGATTAACATGGTGGACCTCGGGCGTCACCATGGCAACACCGTACAAAATACGGTATGGGTCTCATTGGCTTTTTGGACCGGGATGCCATCAGCTATTTTTGTGCCGAATTTTATCCATTTCCGAGAAACACATTTTTTTCCCATAATGCATTTTTTCTTCTCAGCCTAGAGGGGGCGCTATCGCGCCAAATGTCACTTTTTCACATTGGTTGTGTCCGGGGGCGAAAGATCAATAAAATGTATATTTCCGATTTTTAATCGGACTTCGTTTGTGCGAATGGGAGCAATTTGTTGTTTACGATAAGTCGAAAAATTCTTCGTAAAGATTGCGGCTTCGCCGCAAACAAACCGTAAAACCTAGCCAAAAAATTTGGATAACTTTTGATGTCCCACATCTCGGGATGAGCTGGAGCGATTTTGGGCTCATTTGGTGAAACGCCCTAGGAGGAGTTCGTTAAAATGCGACGTCAGCGAAAACGCTGACTCACCATTTTCCCGACTTCCTGTCAAAATGGCAGACTTCCGGTTTGTTTGGGGGCGTGGCCACAATAATGTTTTTTGGTTGTCGTCACATGACGAATGTCTGTACCGAATCTCGTCGCTCTATGACAAAGTTTATGTTAGCCCCCTCCCCATAGGCGCAATGTATTTTCACTTTTGTAGGTGGCGCTGTCGCGCCATTTTTTATTTCCCCAAAACGAAACACATATTTTAATTAATTTTTCGCCGGATCTGAATTTTAGGCAAAGTTTGGTGAGTTTTCGACTATGTTCAGGGGGTCAAATTCCTGCTCAAAGAGCAGAAGAAAGAAAGAAGAAAGAAAGAAAGAAAGAATAATAATATTTCCTGCAAAAACAATATAGTCGCTTTCGCGACTACAACATATTATACATTTTTTGAAAGCTTTCGACTTCCCCCACGCAGCCGTGGGGCTCGGAGGTGGATGACGAGCGCTTCGCGCTCGTCATCCACCTCCGTATGACAGTTGGCCATATACCCCCATTCATTTTGCAGCAATTATAAGTATAAGGGCCCACACCAGAGGTGTGGGCAGTCACTGTTTTACACGGTGAGTTTACGGTTGACATGGGGACAGCGCTTCGCGCTGTTTTCGTGCGCTCCGCGCACCTAGGTTCAGTGCGCTGCGCGCACTGCGTTGCGATTACAATAGGCCCTTGCTACGGCAGGCCGCTCGGGCCTAATAATAATATTTCCTGCAAAAACAATATAGTCGCTTTCGCGACAACATCATATTATACATTTTTGGAAAGCTTTCGACTTCCTCCACGCAGCCGTGGGGCTCGGAGGTGGATGACGAGCGCTTCGCGCTCGTCATCCACCTCCGTATGACAGTTGGCCATATACCCCCACTGATTTTCATGCAATAACAAGTATAAGGGCCCACACCAGAGGTGTGGGCAGTCACTGTTTTACACGGTGAGTTTACGTTTGACATGGGGACAGCGCTTCGCGCTGTTTTCGTGCGCTCCGCGCACCTCGGTTCAGTGCGCTGCGCGCACTGCGTTGCGATTACAATAGGCCCTTGCTACGGCAGGCCGCTCGGGCCTAATTAAAGCCGCAAGCGGCATCGAGAGGCCCTCGCGGGTCTCATGGGCCGGTTGACGCCGGTTCCCGCACGCCGCCGCAATAACCGGGAGGCGCTACCGCGCCCTACGTGGTTATAATGTCGCTGCCACCCTAGGTCGAGATTATAAAAGAGCAAAGGCGAGAAATGGCGCCTTCGGCGTTGATTACTCGATTTTCCCCAAAATGGCCGACCACCTGTTGGTCGCCTAGCAACCATGTAATGGAGGCCTCCCTTAGTGCCTCCATTGCCGCGCCATAACCCACCGAGGGCGCCAACGTGGCCACACTACATTTTATTGCCCTGATGTGCCATTAATCTTTGTGAGTAAACATCAAAACGAGATTATTCGTGTCTCCATGTGAATGATGGCTCCAACCTGCAGAGGGCGCTAGCGCGCCCCAAATCTGTTTCATTTCACAAGCAGCATCGGACGGCCCTGACGGGCCGTACTTCAATGACTACTGTCCACAAGCTCCTCACAGAGGGCGCTAACACGCTGTAAATGTGTATAATGTGAGATTTGTGTGTCAGTCCTATTGGATTAACATGGGTAGCCTTGGTCGTCTCCATGGCAACACCGTACAAAATACGGTATGGGTCTCATTGGCTTTTTGGATCGGGATGCCATCAGCTATTATTGTGCCGAATTTTATCCATTTCTGAGAAACTAATTTTTTTTCCATAATGCATTTTTTGTTCTCGGCCTAGAGGGGGCGCTATCGCGCCAAATCTCACTTTTTCACAATTGTTGTGTCCGGGGGTGAAAGGTCAATAAAATGTATATTTCCGATTTTTAATCGGAGTTAGTTTGTGCGAATGGGAGCATTTTGTTGTTTTCGGTAATTCGCAAAATTCTTCATAAAGATTGCGGCTTCGCCGCACACAAACCGTAAAACTTAGCCAAAAAATTTGGATAACTTTTGATGCCCCACATCTCGAGATGAGCTGGAGCGATTTTGGGCTCATTTGGTGAAACGCCCTAGGAGGAGTTCGTTAAAATGCGACGTCAGCGAAAACGCTGACTCACCATTTTCCCGACTTCCTGTCAAAATGGCGGACTTCCGGTTTGTTTGGGGGCGTGGCCACAATAATGTTTTTTGGTTGTCGTCACATGACGAATGTCTGTACCGAATCTCGTCGCTCTATGACAACGTTTATGTTGGCCCCCTCCCCATAGGCGCAATGTATTTTCACTTTTGTAGGTGGCGCTGTCGCGCCATTTTTTATTTCCCCAAAACGAAACACATATTTTAATAAATTTTTCACCGGATCTGAATTTTGGGCAAAGTTTGGTGAGTTTTTGACTACGTTCAGGGGGTCAAATTCCTGCTCAAAGAGCAGAAGAAAGAAAGAAAGAAAGAATAAATAAAGAAAAATAATAATATTTTCTGCAAAAACAATATAGTCGCTTTCGCGACTACAACATATTATACACTTTTTGAAAGCTCTCGAAGTCCCCTACGCACCCGTGGGGCTCGGAGGTGGATGACGAGCGCGACTCCGTATGACAGTTGGCCATATACCCCCATTCATTTTGCTGCAATTATAAGTATAAGGGCCCACACTTCGCGCTGTTTTCGTGCGCTCCGCGCACCTCAGTACAGTGCGCTGCGCGCACTGCGTTGCGATTACAATAGGCCCTTGCTACGGCAGGCCGCTCGGGCCTAATAAACTCAAGTCTTTGGTATAAATTGCCTCTGTAAACTATTTTATCAACAACGGACCTACGTGCCTTAATGTGCTGGTGTTGGTCGTCTCCAGCCGGCGTTGATTGGCATTTTGTGTTTAACTGCTAAGGCGAACCGCTCGCTGTGTCATGAAAGCATTTTGCACTATTCAATTCAGCCGCCTCCTCGAACAGCTGGTTGTTTGTATCCGAGCGATGAACCGGAAGTGCTTCTGGTACGAGACTTTCCAGCCCTATATAAGTATTTTCTTGGGGTATTTTGCAAACCCGGAAGAGAAGACAGTTGGATTCAGTTAACTTCACCCCTCTCCCCGCCCATGCAACATTAGCGGTAGTAGAAATATAAATATCACAGCAAAAAGTGAAGTTACTTCACAATGCAGTTATAAGGAGTTGACATGTGCAACACAGCTTCATAAATGGTTAACACACACACTAACATGCGTTTTGATTGAGTCACTGCTCTGTCTTGGCCGCTCCATCGCGTGTTTACGTTATGGGACTCGCGTTGGTTATACAAGTTAATCCACTTTGGTTCTGGCCAAGGTTCACCAACCAGCCATCCGTTAAGTGACACAGTGGTCACATACAAACACTATTATGGCTGATAGTCGCTGAATCCCAGAAAGGAATTCTAACTTCTGACAAGTGGACTCTTCTTTAGAAAGGTTGAATAAAGTCCTCCACCTCTTGCAGCCAAATGTGCTTTTTGCCGCATGTTCCTTATCGTTAGGTAAGAAAAAAGAACAGGTGTCCAGAGTAGGTTAGAAAGAGCTCATGCTTCACAAATTTCGGTGCAAACATGACATCTGTTTAGACACTCAGGGGGTGCGTTTGTTTACTCCACAGGGGCAGAGCAGACAAGTCGGGCACTTCCTTTTTTTTTTTTTTTTCTTACAACAGAAATAAGGAAAAAGCAGTTTTATGAATTAAAATCAGTCCGTAAGGCATCACATTACTGAGGTCTGGCACTTCCTGGTGGGACAATCTGATGCATTTTACGTCAGATTGTCCCAAGTCAGTCGTTTACCAGGAGAGGGCGGAGCAGCTGCTCAGAGAGCAGGATTCCGGAGGATTGCTTAGATCTGCGTGAATGAAGCCAAAAACCACTCTGGGGGTGTGTTTTGGGGTGTTGTAGCATTACAACATGGCTAAAAGCTCCAAAAAGTCGATTTTGCATGATATAGGACCTAAGTAACTCATGCCCCTAGAGGCCATTAACGCCACTGCAGGTGTCGTAGCATTTTGCGTTTTTTTACTCATTAATTGTCCGTGAGAGTAAATACTACACTGACAGAAAAGGGAGGTGGAGAGAGGGATATACTTAAACTTGGTTGTAAATACTGACTACATGGGGCTAGCCCGCAGTTAACTTTGCCTGTTGTGTGTGAGTGCAATAAAGGAACCTCACAGTGTTTTATGCGAGACACCATATGCACTCATCAAGAAAAGATCCAGAACGTTGTGACGAATGGATTAAATGTGTAAGTTTGACATATAGCTGTTGTGGTCCTGTCCAGCCACTCCCTTCTCTCTCCATCTCCCCCCTCCCCTTGTGTGTTTACCTTGTCTGTCGGTTCCTGGGCGTTCCCTCATTACTCACCTGCTGTGCTCCACACCTGTATCTCATTATGCAATCAACTCTGTAGAAAAGGCCACCAGACCTGCACTCCTCTGCCAGATTGTTCCAACATCCATCCGTTGTTGGAGCCAGTTCCTGTACCACTGCCATCTGTCCTCTGTCTGTGTCTCCGTCTGGATCATCCACCCAGTACCCATCTCCACCTACCTGCCTTGCTGCCCAGGATCACTCATCCCTCACCCCCATTCACTTACGTGTTTGTGTAATAAAATTACTTTCGTTTCTGCATTTTTGGGTCTGCCAGTTCTTGTATACAACAGAACAATCTGGCCAAACTATGGACCCAGCAGAAGCCGAACAATTACACAAGGCGGTTTCCAGTCAGGGTAACCTACTCGGTCAACATCACAAGGCGTTAGAAGGACTCTCATCATTCCCTTGGAACACAAGTTGCTAACGTGACCAGGTAGGTGGAGCACATTTCCAAGCAGCTCTCCAATTTGTCTGTCTCTCGACCCACTACCCCAGCGGCCTCCATGCCTGCCACTTCCTCGTCTGCTGTGGCCTTACCCTGTGAGACTCCAGTTCCTCATCCGGAGCCCTACAATGGTGATCTCGGAAGAAGTAGGGGTTTTCTACTGCAATGTTTCAGTCTTCTCCTGCCAACCGCTGACGTTTTCTACTGACCATTCCAAGGTAGCTTTTATTACGGGGTTGCTCCGAGGTAGAGCTCTGGACTGGGCTGAAGCAATGCTGGCATTGATGGAGTTACCTATGTTAATTTCCTTAGTGAATTCAAACGAGTTTTTGCTAACCCCAATTGTGGGTCCAACGCTCCTAGAGGACTATTGGATATTCACCAGGGGAATAAGAGCGTCGCTGGCTACTCTATTCAGTTTAGAATATTGGCTGCTGAATCGGGGTGGAATGAGACTGCATTGAGGGGAGTGTTTCAGCGTGGTTTAAGTGAAACCCTCAAGGATGAATTATCCGTTCGTGATGAACCTGACTCCTTGGAGGAATTGATTTCCCTAGCCATTCGTATTAACAACAGACAACGCGAACGAAGGCGAGAGAGGAGGTTCCAAGCAACAACTTTTTCTGCGCCTCATCCGTCGCCTCCAGCCCCGGTGCAATTGGGGAGTAATTTACTGACATTGCCACCTCCTCCCCAATCTACTGAAGTACCGATGCAAATTGGACGAGTCAAGCTGTCTGCAGAGGAGCGCACACGGAGGCTAAGAGCAGGCGAATGTGTGTACTGTGGCCAAAGGGGCCATTTTGTCAGTCAGTGTACGGCCCAACCAAAAGATTTCGCTCATCAGTAAATATGGGGGTACTGATGGGCGAGATTTCAAAGATCCCCAGAGATAAACCCCGACTCCTGTTGCCGGTGACCCTTTGTCATAAGCAGATGTCACTACCCTTACAAGCACTATTGGACTCGGGGACGGAGCAGAACTTCATGGACTCTGCTCTCATTCGTCAATCGGAGATTAGAACTGAGCCTCTTCCAGAGCCTATTCAGGTCAGTGCTTTAAATGGTTCTTTTCTCAGAATAACTCACCAAACTGTTCCCCTTCATTTGATTTTGTCTGGTAACCATGAAGATATTAGTTTCTTTGTTTTCTCTGCACCTCAGACACCATTGGTGCTTGGCTTTCCTTGGCTCAAGTTCCACAATCCGGTTATTGATTGGTCTCTCTGTAAAATTATTGGCTGGAGTACACTTTGTCATGAGTCTTGTTTGCAGTCTGCTTTACCTCCTGCAGGCCAAGTTCAGATTCAGCATCCTGTTTCAGCGCCAGATCTGACCTCCATTCCACCTGAATACCATGATCTTAGAGAGGTCTTCAGTAAGGAGAGGGCGCTGTCATTACCACCCCACAGGCCCTATGATTGTGCCATAGACCTGCTACCAGGTGCCACCATGCCGCCAGCTCGGCTGTACAATTTGTCCCGACCAGAGAGGGAGTCTATAGAGACATACATAAAGGACTCGCTTGCTGCAGGTATGATCCGTCCTTCTTCATCGCCCGTTGGTGCAGAATTCTTTTTTGTGGCTAAGAAAAACAAGACCCTAAGACCGTGTATCGATTACCGAGGTCTGAATAACATCACTGTGAAGAATAAGTACCCCTTGCCTCTCATCTCCTCTGCCTTTGAACCTTTGCAGGGTGCCACTATTTTCACAAAGCTGGATTTACGCAATGCGTGTCACCTTGTTCGTATCAAAGAAGGAGACGAATGGAAGACTGCTTTCAACACACCTTTGGGGCATTTTGAATACTGTGTTATGCCATTCGGACTCACCAACGCTCCTGCGGTGTTTCAGGCCTTGGTCAACGATGTCCTTCGGGACTTCCTGAATCGCTTTGTGTTTGTCTACCTGGACGATATTCTTATATTTTCCAGAGACTCGTTGGAACACCGTCATCATGTCCGGTTGGTGCTGCAGAGGCTTTTGGAGAACAAACTGTTCGTGAAGGGAGAGAAATGTGAGTTTAACACCAGCTCCATTTCCTTCCTGGGCTTTATAATAAAGAGCGGACAAGTGGAGGCTGATCCGGGGAAGCTCAAGGCAGTTTCCGAGTGGCCCACTCCTTCCAGTCATAAACAACAGCGATTTCTCGGCTTTGCCAATTTTTACAGACGCTTCATTCGCAATTACAGCAAGGTGGCTGCACCCCTTTCCAGGCTCACATCTGTCAAACTTCCTTCCACTTGGTCCCCAGAGGCGGAAGCAGCCTTTCGGAGGCTAAAGAACTTGTTCACTACAGCTCCGGTGTTGGTCCATCCGGATCCTTCCAAGCAGTTTATTGTTGAGGTTGACGCCTCAGATGTTGGAGTTGGGGCTATCCTTTCCCAGCGCTCGGGTTTGGATCATTGTCTTCATCCCTGTGCTTTCTATTCCAGGCGCCTGACTCCAGCGGAGCGCAATTATGATGTAGGCAACCGAGAGCTTCTTGCAGTTAAGCTTGCTCTTGAAGACTGGAGGCACTGGCTTGAGGGAGCATAACAGCCCTTTGTGGTGTGGACGGACCACAAGAACCTCGCATACATCCAATCGGCAAAACGGCTAAACTCTCGTCAAGCCAGGTGGGCCCTGTTCTTTGGTAGGTTTCAGTTCACCCTCACTTATCGTCCAGCTTCCAAAAACATAAAGCCTGACGCACTGTCTCGCCAATTCGATTTGTCTGAGCATGCCGATCTTGTAAATATCTTACCTGTTAACTGCATTCTTGGAGCTCTGGTCTGGCAGGTGGAAGCCAATGTGAAGAAGGCGCAGGAAGCTGAACCCGATCCGGGAGGTGGGCCGCCAGACCGACTTTTTGTCCCGTTAGCCGTCCGCAGCGACGTCCTGCAATGGTCACATAGTTCACCTCTTTCATGTCACCCTGGAATGGGACGCACATTGTCTAGTCTTCGTCGGCATTTTTGGTGGCCGTATATGGAGGCAGACACGTTGTATACAACAATTGCTATTTGTAACCAATACATCTATTTACTTAATTCTCGAAGACGACGTGTACGTCACAGTCACTGAATACTATGACAACGGACAGCGTCATTTTAGCGTGGTTTCCATTTGCCTGACATAGCCATGGATCAATCAATACCCTACATCTGGCAGGGAAAGCGGGTACCAATTTTTGCTACTAGGCGAGGCTATAACTAGCTAAACTTAGGCACAGCCGCTGTCTGCAGCAGGTGTGAGGACTAAACCAGGACATAGACTATACCGGTTAAAAATCAGAATTGAACCATGACTGAATAAGAAACTAGAACTTTTAGATCAAGAGAAAAGCACAACAAGAAAGATATAAATTATTTTACCTTTAGCGACAGACCCAGAGTCTGAGCTCACATACTGTTAAGTTTACTCCAGCTGCACCGGCGAGGGCCGTAATGCCGGAAAGACGCCTCGTCGTGAGTATTTTTGTTGACTTAAGGAATAACTAGGAGACCCCTGCCGAAGGGGCGAAGTGGCTGTGAAGGGTCATAAGGTAAAAGCAATTCTGAAAGATAAGAAGGACCAAGACCATTAAGACATTTAAAAACCATTAAAAGATCTTTAAAATCGATCCTGAAACACACGGGGAGCAAATGCAGCGGTTCTAAAACCGGTGTAATGTGGTCCCGCCTCCTGGTCTTCGTCAGGATACAAGCTGCTGAATTTTATAAAAGTTGTAAACCTGAGATACTCTTTTTGGGAAGACCAGAAAGCGGGCCATTACAGAAGTCAAAAATCACACCCAGGTTTTTCACCTGCGAGGATGGATTAAAAGACAGTGACTGTAGTTTAAAACTTCAGTTTTATCCCGGTCAAGCTGCCATCTAGCATTTGATATCTAAAATGCAGTTAAAAAGTGCATCCATTGGCCTGGTGTCATCAGGAGACATGGAGATCAGAATCAGAACAGGGTTATTGCCATTGATTCAGAACAGGGTTCACAAACTAGGAATTTTTCTCGGTGCAAACGTGCGACATAAAACAACACAGAATTAAGATTAAAAATAAGCTAAGAACGTTAAACTATAAGGCTATAAGGGCATGCATAAAAATATTAAATAAATGTATGGGTCTGGATCGACCGTAGCCTCCTGCCTGAGGGGAGATGGGTGAATAGTCTGTGTCCAGGGAGAGAAGGGTCAGCTGTGATCCGACCCACACGCCTCCGGGTCCTGGAGGTGAACAGATCCTGGAGAGATGGGAGCTCACAGCCAATCACCTTCTCTGCAGCACGCACAATGCGCAGCAGTCGGTGCTTGTCCCATTCTGTAGCGCCGGGGAACAACACGGTGATGGAGGAGGAGAGGATGGACTTGATGATGGCTGTGTAGAACTGCACCAGCATCTTGGTTGGCAGCTTAAGTTTCCTCAGCTGCCGCAGTCGGCTCCCATTTGAGGTCCTGGGTGATGGTGGTGCCCAGGAAACGGAAGGAGTCCACAATGGAAATGGGGGTGGGAGAGTCTGTCAGGGTGAGGGGGGGCGGTGGGGCTGTGTCTTTCCTAAAGTCCACGATCATCTCCACTGTCTTCTGGGCATTCAGCTCCAGGTTGTTGTGGCTGCACCAGGACGCCAGCCGTTCCACCTCTCTCCTGTAGGCGGACTCATCACCGTCCGAGATGAGCCCGATGAGGGTGGTGTCGTCCGCAAACTTGATCAGTTTAACGGACTGGTGACAGGAGGTGCAGCAGTTTGTGTACAGGGAGAAGAGCCAGGGGGAAAGTACACAGCCCTGAGGAGTTCCAGTGTTTGTAGTCAGCCGCACGTGCTGTCTCCGGTCCGTCAGGAAGTCAGTGTTTCCACCTGCAGAGGGAGTCGGGCACGCTGAGCTGGTAGAGCTTGTCTCGTAGCAGTCCAGGGAGGATGGTGTTGAAGGCAGAGCTGAAGTCCACAAACAGGATCCTGGTGTAGGTTCCTGGTGAGTCCAGATGCTCCAGGGTGAAGTGGAGGGCCAGATTGACTGCGTCGTCCACAGACCTTTTGGCTCTGTAGACGAACTGCAGCGGGTCCAGGAGGGGGGGCGGTGATGTCCTTGAGGTGGGGCAGGACCAAGCGTTCAAAAGTCTTCATGACCACAGACGTCAGTGCCACCGGCCTGTAGTCATTAAGTCCTGTGATCCGTGGTTTCTTAGGGACAGGGACGATGGTGGACGATTTGAAGCAGGACGGCACGTGGCATGACTCCAGGCAGGTGTTGAAAATGTCTGTGAAGACGGGAGCCAGCTGATCCGCGCAGTGTCTCAGGGTGGAGGGGGAGACACCATCCGGCCCAGGGGCCTTCCGTGGGTTCAGCTTCAGGAATTGCCGACGCACCCTCTCCTCACTGATGGAGAGAGCAGGGGGGAGGGAGGGTTTGTGGAGGTCTTTGATTAAGTATTGGGGTCGTTGATGGTAGAGGTGATGATGGGGGGAGCAGGGGCTGCTGGAGTGTCTAGAGAGGTGTCGAAGGCTGATGGGCATTCGTGGCGGAAGTAATGTGTATTCAGACTCTGGGCGAGGCACAGGTCGTTCAGAGCCCGGGGGGCCTTGGGCTAGTAGTTAGTGATAGCCCTAAGCCCCCGCCACACTGCTCCAGAGTCATTGGAGGAGAATTGATGTTGGAGACGGGCTGAGTATGCAGCTTTAGCTTTCTCCACCTCCTTGCTAAAGCTGTACCTTGCCTCCCTGTATTGGATTCTGTCTCCATTTTTGTGGGCCGTCTCTTTCTCCTCGCGTAGGTGTCGGAGTTTGGGGGTGAACCAGGGCTTATCATTGTTGAAACAAACCCCAGTGCGCGTTGGTATGATGTGCGCCTCATTGAACTGGATGTATAAGTTCACAGTGTCCGTATATTCATCCAGGTTGTTACCAGCCTTTAACGCTTCCCAGTCTGTTGTCTCCAAACATGAGCGCAGCTCCTCCACAGCCTCATTGGTAAACTTTTTTATTGTGCTGACTACAGGTTTAGCGTGTTTCAGTCTTTGTCTGTATGAAGGGATTAAGTGGACCATCACGTGATCTGAAAGTCCGAGTGCAGCACGGGGGACAGCGTGGTATGCGTTGCGTATTGTAGTGTAACAGTGATCCAGCGTGTTCTCCTCTCTGGTTGGGCATTTAATAAACTGCCTGTACTTGGGTCATTCCTGGCTCAGGTTCCCCTTGTTAAAGTCACCAAGCACGATAACAAGAGAGTCCAGGAAGGTCCACTCAGTATGTAGAATCTGCTCCGTGAGCGTGCGCTGAGCTTCGAGTATGTCCGTGCCCGGCGGTAGGTAAGCAGCCACCAGAATGAATGAAACTATTTCCCGTGGTGAATAAAAAGGCTTACAGTTAATGATGAGATATTCCAGAGCAGGAGAGCAGTGTTGGGAGATCACAGTCACATCAGTACACCAGCTGCTGCTGTTGATGTAGAAACAAACTCCACCGCCTTTTGTTTTCCCGGAGAGCCTTGGGTCCCGATCTGCGCGGAGAAGCTGAAAGCCCTCCAGGTGAACCGCGCTGTCCGGGACCTTCGCACTCAGAGCATCCTGGTCAAGAGCATCCTGAGCCATATCTGCAGGCATGAAGAAGGTGTCCTGGAACATACGTCATGAAGATGCTCATCATCTAAATCTTCATCCTCTCCCTGTGCTGCCTGTCCCTCTCTTTCCTGTCCCTGTACCCCTTGTCCCTTCGCCCCTTGTCCTACCGCTCCCTTCGCCGACTGTCCTTGTCCCGACTGTCCTGCCCGCCCTTTCGCCATCCGCCCCTTCGCCCCCTGTCCCTGTGCCCCTTGTGCAGCCTGACCCTGTGCAGCCTGTCCCTGTGCAGCCTGACCCTGTGCAGCCTGACCCTTACCCCCCTGTCCTTGTCCCATCTGCCCCTGTGCCGTCTGTCCCACCTGAAGCGTCATAGCATTTAGGTCTTTTAAAGTTGATTTCCAGTATGGTATAATAGGTAGGCCCTGTCCCACCTGTCCCTGAGCCTCTTGACCCTGTCCCTGCGCCTCCTGTCCCTGAGTTTCCTCTCCCTGCCCCGGTGGTCCCTGTTCCATCGGTGCTCCTGTATCCGTAACTTCCTCCTCCCGCCTAATGAACTCATTAACCCACTCTTCATCAAACTCTATGTCCAAATAATGCTGGTTGTTCGCTTTAAGAAACGCAATCGCGCGCCTTATCCAACCCGTGTCAACGTATTGATATTCATAATGGCCTTTGTACGTAAGTTTACGCTTTAATTTCACAGGTAATAACCATCCGTCCATGCTACGACGCGGTAACAGCTTTGTGGTATTAATAATATTAAAAGGCACACAATTAACCGGACCATGGGTTACCCCTTGACCCCCTTTAGGCAGAGCGTACATCTGCATAAATACTATATTGAGCGCCACTAAATGCTGTTCAACAGTGTTCAAACACGCGAGTTCTGGAGGAATATCATCTAATTGTAAATTGTTCATTGAGCATTCAGCCGGCATTTGACCCTTTTTGACTTTAGAGTTACAAGTGTAGCAGATCCACAAACTCCCTCTACAATCAGCCAACTCTTACTGCATGTATGTAAATAGGTGTCCGAGATACAAGTCTCAGCAACAGCAGCACATTTAGGATCAACCATAAAATCATCCTTTCTACAAGGTAAGACCTGGTTGATAAATAATAATTTAGAGCACACGCAACAAATGTGTTCAGGACCGTGTTCAACTTCCCTCCAAAACCGTTCCTTAACCAAATCAAAATTATCTGCCAATTGTTGCTTAATTTGCCTTTTACGATTTCTGTAAGCAACACGAAATTGAGTTTTGTATTGATCATCTTTGTGGTATTTCACTTTACTATAGGTTTTTACTTTCTGCTTATGTTTGGGACTCTCTTTTTACTTTTGTTTCCTGGTGGCCCTGACATCTTGTTTGTGCTTTAAGTTATCTTCATACTTTTGAATGCTTGCGGCCCTGAGCTTTTGTCTATACTCTACATCCTTGCGGTATTTCTGTAGAGACCGTGCCTTTTTCTTTTGTCTGTACTTTACATTATCACTATATTTAAGTTTATTTGCTACCTTGATTGCAGCCTTCTTTCCCTGTCTATAATCTACATTCTCTCTATATTCGCGGCTTCTACAGCACTACTCCGTGGCGCTTCGATTGAGGAGGTCTGCATGGCAGCCTCTTGGTCGTCCTCTTCAACGTTTGTGCAGTCTTATCTGCAGGACGTTGCTGCGGGTTCAGTTGCCCACGTTGTTTTGGGTGGTGGACGGTCGTGAATCTCCCCCCCGAGCCCAGGGTGGGTCCGGGAAGGGATGACCTGGTTTGGTTTGGTTCGGTGCTTCAGGCGCTCTTGGGAGAGGCGGCCTGGCCGAACTGGATGTACACTCTTATTCTTCGGGTGACCGGCGCTCTTGGGGGAGGTGGCTTTGGGCACCCTCGTTATCAGGGGTGGAGTCTGCACTAGCGCTTTTGGGAGAGGCGGCTAGTGCAGACGTCCCCCATTTGTTTGTTTTTTCTGGGTGAGAACCGCTGGCGTTGTTAACGGCTATTGGTTGCCCCTCACTCTGCCCGTGGGCCCCTGCTACCTAGGGAGCGTTTAGCCGCTCCCTGGGACGCATGGCGTTGCCCCGGGCCCGCTCCAATCATGCGAGTCCATGCCTGCTGGGAGTACATTGGTCGGCCACGGCTGCGCGTTGCTTTAAGAAATAGCGCA
Organism: Proterorhinus semilunaris; assembly: GCA_021464625.1. Lineage (NCBI taxonomy): Eukaryota > Metazoa > Chordata > Actinopteri > Gobiiformes > Gobiidae > Proterorhinus > Proterorhinus semilunaris. The sequence goes on from CM038354.1 coordinate 21,868,968, forward strand.
GCCTAAGGGCAAACACACTATTGAAGTAGAAATCTAAGTTACCTATGTACTATAGTTCTACGAAAGGTGTGCGCCGCCCTTAGCTACGGGCCCAGCAGGCACGACCTCTCTTCGATGGCTGAGTTCAAAGGAGACGATTGAAGGGAGAGTCCCCCTTTTATAGGGCACAGGGGAAATGGACCCCCAAGGATGATTGGAGCGGTCAGTTCTTTGATCCCCTCAGGGCGGGAAGCTGGCACTTCCGAGAGATATGCAATAGCGCAGCCTAAGGGCGGCGCACATCTTTCGTAGAACTATAGTTACATAGGTAACTTAGATTTCCACGCTGTTGTGAACGTCTTGATAAACTTGTGAATTCATTTTTCCATTGATGATAGCAAGTTGTCCAGACCCTGAGGCAACAAAGCAGCCCCACACCATGATGCACCCTGCTCCATTCTTCACATTGGGGATAGGGTTTTGATGTTGCTATGCTGTTAATTTTTTCCTCCACACATGACGTTGTGTGTTCCTCCCAAACTATTCAACTTTGGTTTGCGAGAGAGCACTTGGATGCTCCACTGCTCTACTGGAAAAATAATACTGTGACTGATAGACCCAACGTTTAATTTTTTGGGAGGAACACACAACGTCCTGTGTGGAGGAAAAATGGAATAGCACATCAAAACCCTATACCCACTGTGAAGTATGGTGCAGGGAGAATCATGGTGTGGGGCTGTGCTGCTGCCTCAGGGCCTGGACAATGTGATATCACCAATAGACCTTTTTTTCCCCAAAGATTTTTGCAGAAAGACTCGAAAAATGTGAACTGCTTTTCTCTAGTTGCAGATTAGACGTTCACAACGATCAGGATGAATCTTGGACCATTCCTCTTTACAAAACTGCTGCAGTTCAGTGAGATTCAGGTGGTGTACTTACTTACTCCACGCTCTCCTGTGAATGTTTAGATGTTATGGCCAATACAAATATGATAACATGTAAATGTTTGGGTGGTATTAGTTTAAGCAGACACTGTTTTATCATTCCTGTGATTTTGATGAAGATCAGACCACATTTAGAGACAAATTTGGGCAAAAATGTGAGAAATTCCAAAGAGTGTACTTTCTTCCCACTATATTTAAAAAATGTCGGTGGTATATATTGCCATCGGCCCTAGAAAAAACGTTTTGGTCGACCTCTAATGTAAGCAGAAGGCGGTGTTTAAGTTGTGGACAGTTATATAAATTATAATGTCTTTGATGTTCGTGTTTGTTTTGTCAAATAAACATCTTGATTAATTGTCCAAAGCATAAAAGTGCATCATTTTAGTATACAGAACACAATCATCACAAATGTATGAATGAATTAAGGATTAGCTAATGATGAATTCATTTCAGCAGTAAATGTTATATTGTATATGGTATATCTTGCAAACTAACTAATCGTAATTATGAAGTGAATGAATATCATGATTCATCATGATTTTCAAGAAAATTAATGTTTTTGTAAAAAAAAATCTAATGTTTTAGTGAATTCATCATGATTCTAAGATCATGATACATTAACAAGTTTTTTTCATGAATTCATTACAGTAGTTAATTCATGCATGAAGTCATCTATGAAAGAACATGAAGTCATGTTAACTCATGAAGAGTCATGATATCGTCATGCAGGAATACATCAGGAAATCATGCATTATTTCATGCATAAGTTCATGTTATTGATGTATGACTTCATGTAACCTTATTATAAATTGTTACCAAATGTTTTTTATGAAAAGTAAAACCCTGGATTTTAACATCTTTGAAATAAATGTAATGATCATTGTTGGTTACATTGTGTTATTCATGAGTAAATCCAAAGTGAGGTACATGAACACAATTAAAAGTGTTTTCAACATTGATACGTTCAGATAATAACATTCAAACATGAGATCATTACACAAGGTGACAGCCAAAAAATGGTCAGGGGTTTCTCAACTGATTTAGACTAATTTTGGTGTTCTGAGTCCAAATATCACATGCGTTTTGCTCTATCATGTCAACTTTTTGAGATACAGCCATAGTGTTACGGATTACGTACGACTACGTTATTATGAATTCTGCTTATCAAATTTGATGGAGTAAATAAAAACTGAATGACTTTGGATACGTTGACTTTTCTTTCTTGAGGAAAACGGAAAAAATGTCAAGGGTTTCTCACCTTATGATCCGCAGAAATTTGTTTTTGACGCAAAATCGATTTTTAAAGCATTTCTGTAGCAAAAAATCCTGACCTGATTGAGCAAAACCAAGGTCATTTTAGGGCTCAGAGCATCAAAATTAGTCAAAATTCAGCTGAAAAACCCTGGACTATTTTCAAAAAATATTTTTTTGTTACCCAGTGTAATCTACATGTTTCCTTTATCTACTTCTCAATGTTTCACGGAGTCTATCTTTAATTGTTGCATATTTGTTTTGTAAATGTTTATGCTTTTTGTTTTGAATGTACTTGGATGATTTATTGCATTGTACATTCGTTTCAGTTTTTGGACTCACTAATGATTGGGCATCTACCTGTCTAGACCTAGTGTTGTAACCCATGAGAATAGAACTATTAATTTGGCAGTGTCCGCAACAGTTATGGGTCACAGGGTTTTAACACATGTTACCGTTTCATAATGAATATTGTTAATATTTTCAAGGTAGATGGCACTAGTTGACAAAGGCCTGGTAGTACAACCATATTTAAGCCAACGTCCACTCAAAAACGTATATATCTACACATAAAAGATCTGCTGTTGCTTGGATCTCTACCTCGGTGGCCCACGTGTTAACTTTATGCATATTTGTGTCGTTAATATACTGAGCCACATTAGAGCAGCCATCGCGTAAAAGACTATTGTATTTTGAAGCATTACTTTTAAGATATTTAACGACCGAAAGCCTAATTTTCCTATGATGTTTCTGTGTGCCACTAACAGCCTGTGAAATCGATCGAAAGAAACAGTTACCGTCAGCAACAATTTTATCATTTGTACACGGCACATCTAAAGCTAATTATCTCAAACGACCTGTTGTTTCTGGCTCTGCTACAGCGAGTCTCTCATAGTCTATTTTTAGGTTCTGACACAGTGCCCTACAAACATTCTCCTGAAGAGGAGTAAAACCAAAAGCATCATCTGTGGCACCGGTACACACAACATCCCATTCACGATCATGTTTTGTCTTTTTAGGTGTGTGTGTTTGGGAATAAACGACTTAACTTTAACTGACCTTGACTGATGCTTTGGCTTTTGGTCATAAGTGTCAAGCTTCCGAGGGGAAATGAGCTCATGCGCGTCACACTTCAGACCAACCACCTCGACAACAACGCCTGTGATCTCAAACAACTTATATTCAACTTCATAACTCTCAGCTAACGTGCAAAAATGAGCATACAAATCACCCAGGCTGCTAAAGTAAACCACTACACTTTTACCATCGTCAGGGTCAACCATCCCAGTCGCACTAACACTGTGTGAGTCCACCACCGCGTATCTACCGCTGTCTTTAATGACTGCACAAGTGTTGCCACACATTGTCAGTAGACATGCATCATAGTGTGCCAACATCTGTCTTAAACCACCATCTAAGGTGACCCAAGAACCGGAAACAATAAACTCGTGCTCTACTACATTTGCAGCCCCAGCAACCGGCCGACTGAACTCAAACTTAAACGGTTGACCATCAATAACTGACTCTTTGGGCAAGTCTGAAGGTAGTAAGAACTCATGCCCAGGAGTCAGGTCGTTATCCCTAAGCTCTGTGTAAATAGCATCACCAAACAATAAAGTCCTGTCTAAATCCTGCTGCTGCCATGAAAACACACTGGACACAGTGTGCCGAGCTAATGCCACCAGAGCTATGGCTGCACACTGCACCCCTCCATACGGGAACCTGCCATCAGCCTGGTGAAAACTACCCCTAATATCAACTGGAACAATATCCTCCAAAACAATATCAGGACACAAAACATCCAAGTCAACATTACATTCACGATCATGTTTTGTCCTCTTACGTGTGTGGTCATGTTCCTGTGCACCTGCCAGCTTGCGAAGATTCCCAATCGCCTTGGCTACTACCCCGTCTTCTGCTATGTTGTCAGGGATAAAGGTGCAACGTGACTCACCCGCCATCGCACAAACTCCGCCTTGGGGTGCGGTGAGTAGGTCCAGGGCAAAACGATCTTGTATCTCCATTTGTCGGAGTGCCTTTACTTCTTCTTGGATTCCTGTCAATGCTGCCAGGGTGTGATTAATAAAAGCAGACAGTCTAAAATGCAGGGTTTCGATCATGAGGAGGGACTTGCCCATTCCAATATTTGGGAACAATGAATACAGTATTTTCTGGCCAGTGTTCCACAATTTGTGGTCGTCTGGGACGTTTGTTCCCCATATTGAATCGTGTGGTTTGTACGTGCCAGAGTCTATGTCCCTTTGAAGCCGCTTGGATGGTAAATCTTCCTCGGAGATTATAAAAGTCTCGCCCCCTCCTCGGACAGGCACACAGATCCCACTCCAGTTAACCGGCAGGGTCACATACAGCGCATTTCCGCACATCCAATAAATGTCTGACTGGGGAAAACATCCCATTTCATCGGGTGCGGTGAACCATGGGGTGCATTTTGCGGTTACATGATTTACAGTTTCTATAGTGACCTCAGTGCTGTGATTCCCAGAACATGGCGTCAAAATCTTTTTGCATCTTATTTTTGGAATGCTCCCCAGTTCAATGGCGTCAGGCCCCAGGGTTCTATGGTTTGCATAACACACCGGGAATTGTTCATTAGGGAATGGTAATCCCTGCCCATATAACGGGGACGAGATGTTCAGAGATAGGAACTTGGTGAACTTCCTACCAGTATATGGGGGCACCGGCTTGTTATGGAGTGAGCTATGTCGCTCATACATTAACCCTGGGCTCAAAGACGATTTTGTGCAAGGCATGGGCCACTGCATACACTCCCTTATAGACATTGTTAAAGATTGGCATCAGTGACATGTCGGTGAAGCTGTTTTTCACATCACTCAGGTCTTCAGTTCCTGTACATCGTTTGTGGTTGTTCTTTGAATTAAATTCACAGCTGAACAGTGTTTCCCAAAACTCTGTGAATAACTGGTTACCAGATGAGTTTAAAGGCTTCACATCCATCATAAACTCTTCAATGCCGCGGACATGAGCCTCTGGGATGGACAACCCTATAGCCCCGTCCAGAATGTGGTGCTCATCTCGAGCAGCAGTTTGAGCGTGTAAAATCCAGCTCTCACTGCCCACCCACTGGTAGCCACTCACATTGTGATACAATAACTTATGTATGATTACATCCATATCCATGTATGACATAAAAGCCACAATAACTTTGGCAGAAGAGTGTTTGATCACGTTAACTATATTGAGTATTTTCTCTTCTGGATCGGTTCTGAAGAAGGGCACAGAATACTCCAAACAGATGCCCAGCTGATTGGCTGTTTCAGTAAAAGTGGCCATGCCATTGTTGCCATAATCATCATTTGTTCTGACGGCTCCCACCCATGTCCAGCCAAAGTGTCTGACCAGCTGGGCCAGGGCTCTGCTCTGGTACAGGTCACTGGGTATAGTCCTGAAGAAAGAGGGGTATTTGGCTTTGTCACTCAGACAAGCACAAGTGGCAAAGTGGCTGATCTAGAAACAGACATTACAGGATTTATAAATATGACACCTCCTAAAATTTTCCTGCCACTGACTTAAGCTTACCAGTAGTAAATGAAATGGTCCAATGACGGCAGCTATGGCCATGCAAAGGGAAGATGAATTCTCTCCCAGAATAGCCTGAACTTGTGCTGATTTAGTGCATGGTGTTTCAGAGGACACACATGTTGCTTCATTACCATTAGCCAGGGCTAGTGCTCCACTCACTGCTCTTGCACTAGAGCCACAGGCATCATACATTGTATAGCCCAGGGAAAGGCCTGGCAGTATGTCTGAGCTGTTGTTAATTTCCGCAATAGCAAAAAGCATAGCCTGGGCTAACTGAAAATCTATTAAGTTCAAGCTATTTTCAAGAAGTAAACAGAACGCTGAATCAAAATTAGCTTGGCCATGCTCAATATAATTTGTCACTTGCAAAACCCTTTAAAAGGATCTTTCTTGTCTTACCGTCTCACTTACCTTGTACATTGCAGTGGCTTAGGTTTTTGTGTGTAATTGTCTTGCTTGTTTATCCGTCGGCTGTGAAAAGACAAGATTCCTCCCAACATAACATCACCATCCTTGAATATCTGAGGTTCTTCTACTTTGCCAATCTGCTGACAGACTGGCTCACGGGCATGTGAAAATGATGCCACCAGCAAGAGATGAAGGAAAGCCCAGCCCTGCTCTGGCCAGCTCTGTGTAAACGTCATACTGTCACCAGCACATACTGTACTGGGTAGGGGCCGCCACTCATATTTATACATTTGAGCAAACCCTGATCTGTGTCACAGTAGGATGATTATTTTCCTGTATAATGAAACAAAGTGAAAATTAAAGCCGCAAGCGGCATCGAGAGGCCCTCGCGGGACGCGGTGGCCGGTTGACGCCGGTTGCCGCACGCCGCCGCAATAACCGGGAGGCGCTGCCGCGCCCTACGTGGTTATAACGGCGCTGCCACCCTAGGTCGAGATTATAAAAGAGCAAAGGCGAGAAATGGCGCCTTCGGCGCTGATTACTCGATTTTTCCCAAAATGGCCGACCACCTGTTGGTCGCCTAGCAACCATGTAATGGAGGCCTCCCTTAGTGCCTCCATTGCCGTGCCATAACCCACCGAGTGCGCCAACGTGGCCACACTACATTTTATTGGCCTGATGAGCCATTAATCTTTGTGAGTAAACATCAAAACGAGATTTTTAGCCTCTCCATGTGAATGATGGCTCCAACCTGCAGAGGGCGCTAGCGCGCCCCAAATCTTTTTTATTTCACAAGCAGCATCGGACGGGCTTGACGGGCCGTACTTCAATGACTACTGTCCACAAGCTCCTGACAGAGGGCGCTAACGCGCTGTAATTGTGTATAATGTGAGATTTGTGTGTCAGTCCCATTGGATTAACATGGAGAGCCTCGGTCGTCTCCATGGCAACACCGTACAAAATACGGTATAAGTCTCATTGGCTTTTTGGATCGGGATGCCATCAGCTATTTTTGTGCCGAATTTTATCCATTTCCGAGAAACTAATTTTTTTCCCATAATGCATTTTTTGTTCTCGGCCTAGAGGGGGCGCTATCGCGCCAAATCTCACTTTTTTACATGTGTTGTGTCCGGGAGTAAAAGGTCAATAAAATGTATATTTCTGATTTTTTATCGGAATTCGTTTGTGCAAATGGGAACATTTTGTTGTTTTCGGTAAGTCGCAAAATTCTTCGTAAAGATTGCGGCTTCGCCGCAAACAAACCGTAAAACTTAGCCAAAAAATTTGGATAACTTTTGATGCCCCACATCTCGAGATGAGCTGGAGCGATTTTGGGCTCATTTGGTGAAACGCTCTAGGAGGAGTTCGTTAAAATGCGACGACAGCGAAAACGCTGACTCACCATTTTCCCGACTTCCTGTAAAAATGGCGGACTTCCGGTTTGTCTGGGGGCGTGGCCACAATAATATATTTTGGTTGTCCTCACAGGACGAATGTCTGTACCGAATCCCGTCGCTCTGCGAAAAAGTTTATGTTGGCCCCCTCCCCATAGGCGCAATGTATTTTCACTTTTGTAGGTGGCGCTGTCGCGCCATTTTTTATTTCCCCAAAACGAAACACACATTTTAATTAATTTTTCGCCGGATCTGAATTTTGGGCAAAGTTTGGTGAGTTTTCAAATATGTTCAGGGGGTCAAATTCCTGCTCAAAGAGCAGAAGAAAGAAGAAGAAAGAAAGAATTAAAGCCGCAAGCGGCATCGAGAGGCCCTCGCGGGGGTTCGTTGGCCGGTTGACGCCGGTTGCCGCACGCCGCCGCAATAACCGGGAGGCGCTGCCGCGCCCTACGTGGTTTATAACGTCGCTGCCACCCTAGGTCGAGATTATAAAAGAGCAAAGGCGAGAAATGGCGCCTTCGGCGCTGATTACTCGATTTTTCCCAAAATGGCCGACCACCTGTTGGTCGCCTAGCAACCATGTAATGGAGGCCTCCCTTAGTGCCTCCATTGCCGTGCCATAACCCACCGAGGGCGCCAACGTGGCCACACTACATTTTATTGCCCTGATGTGCCATTAATCTTTGTGAGTAAACATCAAAACGAGATTTTTCGCGTCTCCATGTGAATGATGGCCCCAACCTGCAGAGGGCGCTAGCACGCCCCAAATCTTTTTTATTTCACAAGCAGCATCGGATGGCCCTTACGGGCCGTACTTCAATTTACCACTGTTCACAAGAACATTACAGAGGGCGCTAACGAGCTGTAATGTGTATAATGTGTGATATGCGGGTCAGTCCCATTGGAATAACATGGCGAGCCTCGGTCGTCTCCATGGCAACACCGTACAAAATACGGTATGGGTCTCATTGGCTTTTTGGATCGGGATGCCATCAGCTATTATTGTGCCGAATTTTATCCATTTCCGAGAAACTAATTTTTTTCCCATAATGCATTTTTTCTTCTCAGCCTGGAGGGGGCGCTATCGCGCCAAATGTCACTTTTTCACATTTGTTGTGTCCGGGGGTGAAAGGTCAATAAAATGTATATTTCCGATTTTTAATCGGAGTTCGTTTGTGCAAATGGGAGCATTTTGTTGTTTTCGGAAAGTCGCAAAAATCTTCGTAAAGATTGCGGCTTCGCTGCAAACAAACCGTAAAACTTAGCCAAAAAATTTGGATAACTTTTGATGTCCCACATCTCGAGATGAGCTGGAGCGATTTTGGGCTCATTTGGTGAAACGCCCTAGGAGGAGTTCGTTAAAATGCGACGTCAGCGAAAACGCTGACTCAGCATTTTCCCGACTTCCTGTCAAAATGGCGGACTTCCGGTTTGTCTGGGGGCGTGGCCACAATAATATATTTTGTTTGTCCTCACAGGACGAATGTCTGTACCGAATCCCGTCGCTCTGCGACAAAGTTTATGTTGGCCCCCTCCCCATAGGCGCAATGTATTTTCACTTTTGTAGGTGGCGCTGTCGCGCCATTTTTTATTTCCCCAAAACGAAACACACATTTTAATTAATTTTTCACCGGATCTGAATTTTGGGCAAAGTTTGGTGAGTTTTCAACTATGTTCAGGGGGTCAAATTCCTGCTCAAAGAGCAGAAGAAGAAGAAGAAAAATTAAAGCCGCAAGCGGCATCGAGAGGCCCTCGCGGGGGTTCGTTGGCCGGTTGACGCCGGTTCCCGCACGCCGCCGCAATAACCGGGAGGCGCTGCCGCGCCCTACGTGGTTATAATGTCGCTGCCACCCTCGGTGGAGTTTATAAAAGAGCAAAGGCGAGAAATGGCGCCTTCGGCGCTGATTACTCGATTTTTCCCAAAATGGCCGAACACCTGTTGGTCGCCTAGCAACCATGTAATGGAGGCCTCCCTTAGTGCCTCCATTGCCGTGCCATAACCCTACCGAGGGCGCTAGTGTGGCCACACTACATTTTATTGCCCTGATGTGCCATTAATCTTTGTGAGTAAACATCAAAACAAGATTTTTAGCGTCTCCATGTGAATGATGGCTCCAACCTGCAGAGGGCGCTAGCGCGCCCCAAATTTTTTTAAATTTCACAAGCAGCATCGGACGGCCCCAGCGGGCCGTACTTCAATGACTACTGTCCACAAGCTCCTTACAGGGGGCGCTAGCGCGCTGTAATTGTGTATAATGTGAGATTTTTGTGTCAGTCCCATTGGATTAACATGGGGGACCTCGGTCGTCTCCATGGCAACACCGTAAAAAATACGGTATGGGTCTCATTGGCTTTTTGGATCGGGATGCCATCAGCTATTATTGTGCCGAATTTTATCCATTTCCGAGAAACTAATTTTTTTCCCATAATGCATTTTTTGTTATCGGCCTAGAGGGGGCGCTATCGCGCCAAATCTCACTTTTTCACATTTGTTGTGTCCGGGGGGGAAAGGTCAATAAAATGTATATTTCCGATTTTTAATCGGAGTTCGTTTGTGCAAATGGGAGCATTTTGTTGTTTTCGGAAAGTCGCAAAAATCTTCGTAAAGATTGCGGCTTCGCTGCAAACAAACCGTAAAACTTAGCCAAAAAATTTGGATAACTTTTGATGTCCCACATCTCGAGATGAAGTGGAGCGATTTTGGGCTCATTTGGTGAAACGCCCTAGGAGGAGTTCGTTAAAATGCGACGTCAGCGAAAACGCTGACTCAGCATTTTCCCGACTTCCTGTCAAAATGGCGGACTTCCGGTTTGTCTGGGGGCGTGGCCACAATAATATATTTTGTTTGTCCTCACAGGACGAATGTCTGTACCGAATCCCGTCGCTCTGCGACAAAGTTTATGTTGGCCCCCTCCCCATAGGCGCAATGTATTTTCACTTTTGTAGGTGGCGCTGTCGCGCCATTTTTTATTTCCCCAAAACGAAACACACATTTTAATTAATTTTTCGCCGGATCTGAATTTTGGGCAAAGTTTGGTGAGTTTTTGATTATGTTCAGGGGGTCAAATTCCTGCTCAAAGAGCAGAAGAAAGAAAGAAGAAGAAAAAAAATAATAATATTTCTTGCAAAAACAATATAGTCGCTTTCGCGACTACAACATATTATACATTTTTGGAAAGCTTTCGAAGTCCCCCACGCACCCGTGGGGCTCGGAGGTGGATGACGAGCGCTTCGCGCTCGTCATCCACCTCCGTATGACAGTTGGCCATATACCCCCATTCATTTTGCTGCAATTATAAGTATAAGGGCCCACACCAGAGGTGTGGGCAGTCACTGTTTTACACGGTGAGTTTACGTTTGACATGGGGACAGCGCTTCGCGCTGTTTTCGTGCGCTCCGCGCACCTCGGTTCAGTGCGCTGCGCGCACTGCGTTGCGATTACAATAGGCCCTTGCTACGGCAGGCCGCTCGGGCCTAATTAAAGCCGCAAGCGGCATCGAGAGGCCCTCGCGGGTCTTATGGGCTGGTTACCGCACGCTATGGCACGCCGCCGCAATAACCGGGAGGCGCTGCCGCGCCCTACGTGGTTATAATGTCGCTGCCACCCTAGGTCGAGATTATAAAAGAGCAAAGGCGAGAAATGGCGCCTTCGGCGCTGATTACTCGATTTTTCCCAAAATGGCCGACCACCTGTTGGTCGCCTAGCAACCATGTAATGGAGGCCTCCCTTAGTGCCTCTATTGCCGCGCCATAACCCCACACTACATTTTATTGCCCTGATGTGCCATTAATCTTTGTGAGTAAACATCAAAACGAGATTTTTCGTGTCTCCATGTGAATGATGGCTCCAACCTGCAGAGGGCGCTAGCGCGCCCCAAATCTTTTTAATTTCACAAGCAGCATCGTACGGCCCTGACGGGCCGTACTTCAATCACTCCTGTCCACAAGGTCCTCACAGAGGGCGCTAACGCGCTGTAATTGTGTATAATGTGAGATTTGTGTGTCAGTCCTATTGGATTAACATGGGGAGCCTCGGTCGTGTCCATGGCAACACCGTACAAAATACGGTATGGGTCTCATTGGCTTTTTGGATCGGGATGCCATCAGCTATTTTTGTGCCGAATTTTATCCATTTCCGAGAAAGTAATTTTTTTTCCATAATGCATTTTTTGTTCTCAGCCTAGAGGGGGCGCTATCGCGCCAAATGTCACTTTTTCACATTGGTTGTGTCCGGGGGCGAAAGATCAATAAAATGTATATTTCCGATTTTTAATCAGAGTTAGTTTGTGCGAATGGGAGCAATTTGTTGTTTTCGGTAAGTCGAAAAATTCTTCATAAAGATTGCGGCTTCGCCGCAAACAAACCGTAAAACGTAGCCAAAAAATTTGGATAACTTTTGATGCCCCACATCTCGGGATGAGCTGGAGCGATTTTGGGCTCATTTGGTGAAACGCCCTAGGAGGAGTTCGTTAAAATGCGACGTCAGCGAAAACGCTGACTCACCATTTTCCCGACTTCCTGTCAAAATGGCGGACTTCCGGTTTGTTTGGGGGCGTGGCCACAATAATGTTTTTTGGTTGTCGTCACATGACGAATGTCTGTACCGAATCTCGTCGCTCTACGACAAAGTTTATGTTGGCCCCCTCCCCATAGGCGCAATGTATTTTCACTTTTGTAGGTGGCGCTGTCGCGCCATTTTTTATTTCCCAAAAACGAAACACATATTTTAATTAATTTTTCGCCGGATCTGAATTTTGGGCAAAGTTTGGTGAGTTTTTGATTATGTTCAGGGGGTCAAATTCCTGCTCAAAGAGCAGAAGAAAGAAGAAGAAGAAGAAAAATTAAAGCCGCAAGCGGCATCGAGAGGCCCTCGCGGGGGTTCGTTGGCCGGTTGACGCCGGTTCCCGCACGCCGCCGCAATAACCAGGAGGCGCTGCCGCGCCCTACGTGGTTTATAACGTCGCTGCCACCCTAGGTCGAGATTATAAAAGAGCAAAGGCGAGAAATTGCGCCTTCGGCGCTGATTACTCGATTTTTCCCAAAATGGCCGACCACCTGTTGGTCGCCTAGCAACCATGTAATGGAGGCCTCCCTTAGTGCCTCCATTGCCGTGCCATAACCCACCGAGGGCGCCAACGTGGCCACACTACATTTTATTGCCCTGATGAGCCATTAATCTTTGTGAGTAAACATCAAAACGAGATTTTTAGCGTCTCCATGTGAATGATGGCCCCAACCTGCAGAGGGCGCTAGCGCGCCCCAAATCTTTTTTATTTCACAAGCAGCATCGGACGGCCCTGTCGGGCCGTACTTCAATGACTACTGTCCACAAGCTCCTCACAGAGGGCGCTAACGCGCTGTAATGTGTATAATGTGTGATATGCGGGTCAGTCCCATTGGAATAACATGGCGAGCCTCGGTCGTCTCCATGGCAACACCGTACAAAATACGGTATGGGTCTCATTGGCTTTTTGGATCGGGATGCCATCAGCTATTATTGTGCCGAATTTTATCAATTTCCGAGAAACTAATTTTTTTCCCATAATGCATTTTTTGTTCTCAGCCTAGAGGGGGCGCTATCGCGCCAAATCTCACTTTTTCACATGTGTTGTGTCCAGGGGTGAAAGGTCAATAAAATGTATATTTCCGATTTTTAATCGGAGTTTGTTTGTGCAAATGGGAGCATTTTGTTGTTTACGATAAGTCGCAAAATTCTTCGTAAAGATTGCGGCTTCGCCGCAAACAAACCGTAAAACTTAGCCAAAAAATTTGGATAACTTTTGATGCCCCACATCTCGGGATGAGCTGGAGCGATTTTGGGCTCATTTGGTGAAACGCCCTAGGAGGAGTTCGTTAAAATGCAACGTCAGCGAAAACGCTGACTCACCATTTTCCCGACTTCCTGTCAAAATGGCGGACTTCCGGTTTGTCTGGGGGCGTGGCCACAATAATAGTTTTTGGTTGTCGTCACATGACAAATGTCTGTACCGAATCTCGTCGCTCTATGACAAAGTTTATGTTGGCCCCCTCCCCATAGGCGCAATGTATTTTCACTTTTGTAGGTGGCGCTGTCGCGCCATTTTTTTTCCCCCCAAAACGAAACACACATTTTAATTAATTTTTCACCGGACCTGAATTTTGGGCAAAGTTTGGTGAGTTTTCAAATATGTTCAGGGGGTCAAATTCCTGCTCAAAGAGCAGAAGAAAGAAAGAAGAAAGAAAGAAAGAAAGAATAATAATATTTCCTGCAAAAACAATATAGTCGCTTTCGCGACTACAACATATTATACATTTTTGGAAAGCTTTCGACTTCCCCCACGCACCGGTGGGGCTCGGAGGTGAATGACGAGCGCTTCGCGCTCGTCATCCACCTCCGTATGACAGTTGGCCATATACCCCCATTCATTTTGCTGCAATTATAAGTATAAGGGCCCACACCAGAGGTGTGGGCAGTCACTGTTTTACACGGTGAGTTTACGGTTGACATGGGGACAGCGCTTCGCGCTGTTTTCGTGCGCTCCGCGCACCTCGGTTCAGTGCGCTGCGCGCACTGCGTTGCGATTACAATAGGCCCTTGCTACGGCAGGCCGCTCGGGCCTAATTAAAGCCGCAAGCGGCATCGAGAGGCCCTCGCGGGGGTTCGTTGGCCGGTTGACGCCGGTTCCCGCACGCCGCCGCAATAACCGGGAGGCGCTGCCGCGCCCTACGTGGTTATAATGTTGCTGCCACCCTCGGTGGGGTTTATAAAAGAGCAAAGGAAATGGCGCCTTCGGCGCTGATTACTCTATTTTTCCCAAAATGGCCGACCTCCTGTCGGTTGCCTAGAAACCATGTAATGTACTTTTTTGTTGGGACAGTCCTGACGCACGCGTGTACCAATTTTATTTATTTATTGCCCTGATGTGCCATTAATCTTTGTGAGTAAACATCAAAACGAGATTTTTAGCGTCTCCATGTGAATGATGGCTGCAACCTGCAGAAGGCGCTAGCGCGCCCCAAATCATTTTTATTTCACAAGCAGCATCGGACGGCCTTAACGGGCCGTACTTCAATGACTGCTGTCCACAAGCTCCTTACAGAGGGCGCTAATGCACTGTAATTGTGTATACTGTGTGATATGCGGGTCAGTCCCTTTGGAATAACATGGCGAGCCTCGGTCGTCTCCATGGCAACACCGTACAAAATACGGTATGGGTCTCATTGGCTTTTTGGATCGGGATGCCATCAGCTATTATTGTGCCGAATTTTATCCATTTCCGAGAAACTAATTTTTTTCCCATAATGCATTTTTTCTTCTCAGCCTGGAGGCGGCGCTATCGCGCCAAATGTCACTTTTTCACATTTGTTGTGTCCGGGGGTGAAAGGTCAATAAAATGTATATTTCCGATTTTTAATCGGAGTTCGTTTGTGCAAATGGGAGCATTTTGTTGTTTTCGGAAAGTCGCAAAAATCTTCGTAAAGATTGCGGCTTCGCTGCAAACAAACCGTAAAACTTAGCCAAAAAATTTGGATAACTTTTGATGTCCCACATCTCGAGATGAGCTGGAGCGATTTTGGGCTCATTTGGTGAAACGCCCTAGGAGGAGTTCGTTAAAATGCGACGTCAGCGAAAACGCTGACTCAGCATTTTCCCGACTTCCTGTCAAAATGGCGGACTTCCGGTTTGTCTGGGGGCGTGGCCACAATAATATATTTTGTTTGTCCTCACAGGACGAATGTCTGTACCGAATCCCGTCGCTCTGCGACAAAGTTTATGTTGGCCCCCTCCCCATAGGCGCAATGTATTTTCACTTTTGTAGGTGGCGCTGTCGCGCCATTTTTTATTTCCCCAAAACGAAACACACATTTTAATTAATTTTTCACCGGATCTGAATTTTGGGCAAAGTTTGGTGAGTTTTCAACTATGTTCAGGGGGTCAAATTCCTGCTCAAAGAGCAGAAGAAGAAGAAGAAGAAGAAGAAGAAAAAAAATTAAAGCCGCAAGCGGCATTGGGAGGCCCTCGCGGGCCGCGGTGGCCGATTGACGCCGGTTCCCGCACGCCGCCGCAATAACCGGGAGGCGCTGCCGCGCCCTACCTGCTTATAATGTCGCTGCCACCCTTGGTGGAGTTTATAAAAGAGCACAGGCAAGAAATGGCGCCTTCGGCGCCGATTGTCCCAAAATGGCCGACCTCCTGTTGGTAACCTAGCAACCATGTAATTTACAATAACCGGGGGGCGCTGCCGCGCCCTACCAGCTCATAATGTCGCTGCCACCCTCGGTGAAGTTTATAAAAGAGCTGGCAAAAGAAATGGTGCCTTCGGCGCTGATTTTCCCAAAATGGCCGACCTCCTGTTGGTCACCTAGCAACCATGTAATGTACTTTTTTGTTCGGACAGTCATGACGCACGCCTGTACCGATTTTGGTGTGTCTGCGGCAAAGTTGACATTGGGTCGTTGCCATGGCAACACGGTGGGAAAAGGGGCGGGGCATCAATATATTTTTTGTTCGGGATCACGTGACGGATGTCTGTACCAAATTTCATGCATCTACGACAAAGTTTAATTTTTGGCTCCATTCATTTTTATTTTGTGCTCTGCAGGGGGCGCTATTGCGGCAATTTTCAAAATTCCTATATCAAAACATCCGGGGTCGACGACTCGACCAACGGTTAAAATTTTGTTCAAATCGGCCAAAGTATGTGTGAGTTATGACTGTTTGAACACGGCGGCGAGCGGCGAAAACGGACGCCAAATTCATGGCGTTGCCACGGCAAAACCAAAAATCCTATTAAAAAGTTTTTAACAACTTTTAATCTCCCACATGTGGAGATGATCTGGAGCGAACGGGGAGTCGCTGCGTTCAACGGCCTAGGACGAGTTCGTTCAAATGCGTGGGCATGAAATGGCGCCTTCGGCGCCAAGTCCCTCTTCGGGCCAATATGGCCGCCATACTGTTGGTTGCCTAGCAACCGCGTAATGTGTTTTTTTGTTCGGCTTCACGTGACCAATCACTGTGCCGAATTTTTTTCGTCTACGACGAAGTAAGTTTTTCGGGTTTTGCGGCATTTTGGGGGTGTTTAACATGGGGCGCAATGTTAACGTGGTTTTTCCAGGGGGCGCTGACGCGCCATTTTTTTGAATTTTTACATTTTCTAAATGTGAAAGATCTTAGATTTACGTGCTTGAATTTTGTGCAAAAATTCAGGACTTTTCGTCGGTGGGAAAGTGGATTTAGGGGGGGAGAAGAAAAATAATAATAATAATAATAAGAAAAACCAGTACAATAACAATATAGCGCCGCCTCCGGCGGCCAACCTTATATATTCGGAAAGGTCTCACGTCCAGTAATCCACCCGTAAGGTTTATTATCAAATACGAGCGCGTTGCGCTCGTATTTTACCTCTTCTTTGTCAATGTTTCTCTATGGGATTTTTTTTGCGTATTTTTGTGAGTACAAGAACAAATTTGCCGCTTTCGCGGCAAATACTTATATCACCAGATAGGGCTCGATGCCCCGAGTCACTGTATCAGTGTTTTGGGCTTTGGTGAGTGGCCTTGGTCGATGACGAGCTTCGCTCGTCATCGACCACTTTCTTGTCCATGTTGCGCCTTCACTGTGGTTTTCACCTTTTTTTTTTTAAAAGCAGCAACAAATGTGCCGCTTTCGCGGCACACGCCTATATCATCGGACAGGTGTTGGTGCCGGGAGTCCCCTGATTACTGTCTCATACATGGGTTTTGAGCGCTCCGCGCTCTTTTCCCGTGGGACGTGCGCTACGCGCACGTCTTTCTTCAGTGCGCTCCGCGCACTGCTTGTACAATTACAAGAGGCCCGAGACCTGCCAGGTCCGCTCGGGCCTAATAATAATAATATTTCCTGCAAAAACAATATAGTCGCTTTCGCGACTACATCATATTATACATTTTTGGAAAGCTTTTGACTTCCCCCACACACTCGTGGGGCTCGGAGGTGGATGACGAGCGCTTCGCGCTCGTCATCCACCTCCGTATGACAGTTGGCCATATACCCCCATTCATTTTGCTGCAATTACAAGTATAAGGGCCCACACCAGACGTGTGGGCAGTCACTGTTTTACACGGTGAGTTTACGGTTGACATGGGGACAGCGCTTCGCGCTGTTTTCGTGCGCTCCGCGCACCTCGGTACAGTGCGCTGCGCGCACTGCGTTGCGATTACAATAGGCCCTTGCTACGGCAGGCCGCTCGGGCCTAAAAATTAAAGCCGCAAGCGGCATCGAGAGGCCCTCGCGGGACGCGGTGGCCGGTTGACGCCGTTTGCCGCACGCCGCCGCAATAACCGGGAGGCGCTGCCGCGCCCTACGTGGTTATAATGTCGCTGCCACCCTAGGTCGAGTTTATAAAAGAGGAGAAGGCAAGAAATGGCGCCTTCGGCGCTGATTACTCAATTTTTCCCAAAATGGCCGACCATGTAATGGAGGCCTCCCTCAGTGCCTCCATTGCCGCGCCATAACCCACCGAGGGCGCCAACGTGGCCACACTACATTTTATTGCCCTGATGTGCCATTAATCTCTGTGAGTAAACATCAAAACGAGATTTTTAGCCACTCCATGTGAATGATGGCTCCAACCTGCAGAGGGCGCTAGCGCGCCCCAAATCTTTTTTATTTCACAAGCAGCATCGGACGGCCTTGACGGGCCGTACTTCAATGACTACTGTCCACAAGCTCCTGACAGAGGGCGCTATCACTCTGTAATCGTGTATAATGTGTGATATGCGGGTCAGTCCCATTGGAATAACATGGAGGGCCCCGGGCGTCACCATGGCAACACCGTACAAAATACGGTATGGGTCTCATTGGCTTTTTGGATTGGGATGCCATCAGCTATTTTTGTGCCGAATTTTATCCATTTCCGAGAAAGTAATTTTTTTTCCATAATGCATTTTTTGTTCTCGGCCTAGAGGGGGCGCTATCGCGCCAAATCTCACTTTTTCACATGCGTTGTGTCCGGGGGTGAAAGGTCAATAAAATGTATATTTCCGATTTTTAATCGGAGTTCGTTTGTGCAAATGGGAGCATTTTGTAGTTTTCGGTAAGTCGCAAAATTCTTCATAAAGATTGCGGCTTCGCCGCACACAAACCGTAAAACTTAGCCAAAAAATTTGGATAACTTTTGATGCCCCACATCTCGAGATGAACTGGAGCGATTTTGGGCTCATTTGGTGAAACGCCCTAGGAGGAGTTCGTTAAAATGCGACGTCAGCGAAAACGTTGACTCACCATTTTCCCGACTTCCTGTCAAAATGGCGGACTTCCGGTTTGTCAGGGGGCGTGGCCACAATAATGTTTTTTGGTTGTCGTCACATGACGAATGTCTGCACCGAATCTCGTCGCTCTACGACAAAGTTTATGTTGGCCCCCTCCCCATAGGCGCAATGTATTTTCACTTTTGTAGGTGGCGCTGTCGCGCCATTTTTTATTTCCCCAAAACGAAACACATATTTTAATTAATTTTTCACCGGATCTGAATTTTGGGCAAAGTTTGGTGAGTTTTCAACAATGTTCAGGGGGTCAAATTCCTGCTCAAAGAGCAGAAGAAGAAGAAGAAGAAAGAATAAAGAAGAATAATAATATTTCTTGCAAAAACAATATAGTCGCTTTCGCGACTACAACATATTATACATTTTTTGAAAGCTCTCGAAGTCCCCTACGCACCCGTGGGGCTCGGAGGTGGATGACGAGCGCTTCGCGCTCGTCATCCACCTCCGTATGACAGTTGGCCATATACCCCCATTGATTTTCATGCAATTATAAGTATAAGGGCCCACACCAGAGGTGTGGGCAGTCACTGTTTTACACGGTGAGTTTACGTTTGACATGGGGACAGCGCTTCGCGCTGTTTTCGTGCGCTCCGCGCACCTCGGTACAGTGCGCTGCGCGCACTGCGTTGCGATTACAATAGGCCCTTGCTACGGCAGGCCGCTCGGGCCTAATTAAAGCCGCAAGCGGCATCGAGAGGCCCTCGCGGGACGCGGTGGCCGGTTGACGCCGGTTGCCGCACGCCGCCGCAATAACCGGGAGGCGCTGCCGCGCCCTACGTGGTTATAATGTCGCTGCCACCCTCGGTGGAGTTTATAAAAGAGCAAAAATGCAAGAAATGGCGCCTTCGGCGCTGATTACTCTATTTTTCCCAAAATGGCCGACCACCTGTTGGTCGCCTAGCAACCATGTAATGGAGACCTCCCTTAGTGCCTCCATTGCCGCGCCATAACCCTACCGAGGGCGCCAACGTGGCCACACTACATTTTATTGGCCTGATGTGCCATTAATCTTTGTGAGTAAACATCAAAACGAGATTTTTCACGTCTCCATGTGAATGATGGCTCCAACCTGGAGAGGGCGCTAGCGCGCACCAAATCTTTTTTATTTCACAAGCAGCATCGGACGGCCCTGACGGGCCGTACATCAATGACTACTGTTCACAAGCTCCTCACAGAGGGCGCTAACGCACTGTAATCGTGTATAATGTGTGATATGCGGCTCAGTCCCATTGGAATAACATGGCGAGCCTCGGTCGTCTCTATGGCAACACCGTACAAAATACGGTATGGGTCTCATTGGCTTTTTGGATCGGGATGCCATCAGCTATTATTGTGCCGAATTTCATCCATTTCCGAGAAACTAATTTTTTTCCCATAATGCATTTTTTGTTCTCGGCCTAGAGGGGGCGCTATCGCGCCAAATCTCATTTTTTCACATTTGTTGTATCCGGGGGTGAAAGGTCAATAAAATGTATATTTCCGATTTTTAATCGGAGTTCGTTTGTGCAAATGGGAGCATTTTGTTGTTTTCGGAAAGTCGCAAAAATCTTCGTAAAGATTGCGGCTTCGCCGCAAACAAACCGTAAAACTTAGCCAAAAAATTTGGATAACTTTTGATGCCCCACATCTCGAGATGAAGTGGAGCGATTTTGGGCTCATTTGGTGAAACGCCCTAGGAGGAGTTCGTTAAAATGCGACGTCAGCGAAAACGCTGACTCACCATTTTCCCGACTTCCTGTCAAAATGGCGGACTTCCGGTTTGTCTGGGGGCGTGGCCAAAATAATATATTTTGTTTGTCCTCACAGGACGAAGGTCTGTACCGAATCCCGTCGCTCTGCGAAGAAGTTTATGTTGGCCCCCTCCCCATAGGCGCAATGTATTTTCACTTTTGTAGGTGGCGCTGTCGCGCCATTTTTTATCTCCCCAAAACGAAACACACATTTTAATTAATTTTTCACCAGATCTGAATTTTGGGCAAAGTTTGGTGAGTTTTTGACTATGTTCAGGGGGTCAAATTCCTGCTCAAAGAGCAGAAGAAAGAAAGAAGAAAGAAAGAATAATAATATTTCCTGCAAAAACAATATAGTCGCTTTCGCGACTACAACATATTATACATTTTTGGAAAGCTTTCGACTTCCCCCACGCACCGGAGCTTCGCGCTCGTCATCCACCTCCGTATGACAGTTGGCCATATACCCCCATTCATTTTGCTGCAATTATAAGTATAAGGGCCCACACCAGAGGTGTGGGCAGTCACTGTTTTACACGGTGAGTTTACGTTTCACATGGGGACAGCGCTTCGCGCTGTTTTCGTGCGCTCCGCGCACCTCGGTACAGTGCGCTGCGCGCACTGCGTTGCGATTACAATAGGCCCTTGCTACGGCAGGCCGCTCGGGCCTAATAATAATAATATTTCCTGCAAAAACAATATAGTCGCTTTCGCGACTACATCATATTATACATTTTTGGAAAGCTTTTGACTTCCCCCACACACTCGTGGGGCTCGGAGGTGGATGACGAGCGCTTCGCGCTCGTCATCCACCTCCGTATGACAGTTGGCCATATACCCCCATTCATTTTGCTGCAATTACAAGTATAAGGGCCCACACCAGACGTGTGGGCAGTCACTGTTTTACACGGTGAGTTTACGGTTGACATGGGGACAGCGCTTCGCGCTGTTTTCGTGCGCTCCGCGCACCTCGGTACAGTGCGCTGCGCGCACTGCGTTGCGATTACAATAGGCCCTTGCTACGGCAGGCCGCTCGGGCCTAATAATAATATTTCCTGCAAAAACAATATAGTCGCTTTCGCGACAACATCATATTATACATTTTTGGAAAGCTTTCGACTTCCCCCACGCAGCCGTGGTGCTCGGAGGTGGATGACGAGCGCTTCGCGCTCGTCATCCACCTCCGTATGACAGTTGGCCATATACCCCCATTCATTTTCATGCAATTATAAGTATAAGGGCCCACACCAGAGGTGTGGGCAGTCACTGTTTTACACGGTGAGTTTACGTTTGACATGGGGACAGCGCTTCGCGCTTTTTTCGTGCGCTCCGCGCACCTTGGTTCAGTGCGCTGCGCGCACTGCGTTGCGATTACAATAGGCCCTTGCTACGGCAGGCCGCTCGGGCCTAAATAAACAATACAACAAAACAAACAAAGATTAAGATTTTCAAATTCAACTACATAGAAAACAACCATATTTTTATATTTCCTCTATTAGAAAATGTTTGATAAAATGTTATTCTCTTGCTGGCTTGCTTGATATTTTGTCATAAAGTAATTGAGTGGCTGAGTCTCAAAATATGCTTGCTTTATCAGTCCCCAAAACAGATGGTCGGTCTCCCCTCTTTGAAGCCAAGGCAAGTTTATTTCTGTATATAATTCATATACAAGGCAATTCAAAGTGCTTCATAGTTACTTACAAGAAGGCAGATAAAAAGAATCCATAAAACATCAGTATAATTATTAATTAATTAACATTAAATTAATCCAGTCTAGCAAAGCACTTCTTTGAATATCTCAAAATGAACCTGGAGCTTTGACTTGCGCCATTTCCGTTCGGCTTTTCGTCACTCCCTTTTCTAGACATTGTCCCAGTCTAGACATTGTTGTTGTTGTGAATGCCGATTCCAGCTGGAAACAGGTGATTTTTAATGGAATACCTGCATAGGTGTGCAGAGGTGCATTTCTAGCAAGTAGGTATTATCACTCCAGTGTTCTAATGGTACATTGTGTTAGCTCATCATGTTAGAGGGTAACTGATAATCAGAAAACCCTCATGCAATTATGCTAGTACTACTGAAAACTGTTGCTGATTAGAAAAGCTATAGAACTGGCCTGGGTGACCCCAAACTTTGGAACGGTAGTGTATCAAGTTGTCATGGCGACGTGAAAACGGGAAGCGACCTCCCTCTCTCCTTGAGTTTTTTGCCTTTTTCTGCAAACTGCATTTGTGGTTTCTGTGTTCCACATTGGTTTTCTGGATACTTTTGTACGTCTTTGCCGTGTTTTTGTGGAGGTTTGGTGGATTTGTTTACTTTGAGAGTCTAAAATGGTACTAAAGAAAGCAGCTTTTTAAAGGTAAACAAAATGCTAGCTTATCAGCTAAACCCATTTGAGACCTACACATGTCTTCTTCTGAGACCCTGAAGAGGCACCAAGAGCCCCCACAGCTGCAGCACAGTCGAGGCGTCACAAGAGGAGCTACAGGAAACAAGTAAGGGACAAACGAGACATGGTTAAAGACCGTTGTGAAGCGGAGGGAACGGAGGGAGGAAGAGGAAGGAGGAGGTGGAGCTGACCAGTGCAGGACACCACGCTATGAAACGGGGACAAACCCAGGAGGCGCGGCCCTATTTCACATTTTTTTTCCATATTTTAAAATGATTTTCCAAAAGATACAAACCTATGTGAATTATGAGTAGAGGTCATACCTCAGCAGTGAGGTTTTATTGGCATTGCATAGACGAACACAGTTGGGATCCTGAACAAGTGAACTGAACAGAGCAAGCATCTGTGAAAAAGAGGAGAGAAAAAAATCAAAAATAAAAAGCAAAAGAGAATGTGAACAGCTGAGATTAAATTAAACAAACAGAACCACACATACACCCCCACACATACAGAACAACAAAAGAAACCCCTTGGCCTGGAAAACCCTCAATCGTTGAATAAATGTTGTGTCCATTTCACAAAAGTGTCCATAACACCAACCGAAGGACTCCCAGTTTGGATCCTGAGTCCCATCTCCCACATTACAAAAGGCACTATAATTATGGTCATTTTACCATTTAAAATAAACACATACAAATAAGATAAAATAAAAAAATAATAAATCCTGGCAAGAAAGTACAGTGGTCAAAACATAAAACTCAGTAAAATATAACACTATAGAATGTTCCAATGGAATAAGCTCAAAAGTGACTACCTTGCCAATAACTAGAAATATAATATTGGCCTCTGTGAAAGAGCGAGCAAAAGTTATACATATAAAACTAATACTTTAAAACGTTTGTGGCCGTTGCTCACAGAGAGAACAGAAAATAATTAAACAAAACAAATGTCCAAAAACACAAGCTTTAAAAAAAAATAATAATAATAAATAATAATAATGTTTACAAAAAAATTAATAAGAGAAGAGAAAGAGGAAAACAGAATAGAGCCAAAGTGAAAAACAGTAACAATGCTAGGCAAAATAAATAAAATAAAATAATCACTGGCTCAAAACGTAACACGTACACCACAGTGCTAACGCATGGCAGCTAGGTAGCATTATACCCAACAAACCTGAGCTGACATAAAGTGTTGACATGCTCACGGTAAAAAAGTGGAAATACATTAAATCGGTCAGTCATCTACCGACGATCCCGGCAGTCAGCAAAGTCCATGGCATCCTTCGCTGAGGGGAGAAACTTCCGATAGATAGCTTAGCAGGGTACCACAGAGCAGGTTTAAGGCCCATGTCATACAGCCGCTTCATGACGCCTCTGTATGGAGTGCGCTGCTCCATCACCTCGGGGGGGGGGGGGTAATCCTCCACAATATGGATAGGAACATCTTTGTACTTTTACTTGCACCTCAGCTTACGAGCCTCACGAACCACCCGTTCCCGAGTTTGAAAGTTGTGGAAGCAAACCACCACCGCTCGCGGCCTGTCAGTAGGGCCTGGCTTGGCAGCTAGTGTGCGGTGGGCCCGGTCCAACTCAGGAGGTGATGGCAAAATGTCGGTGCCAAGCACATCAGCAAGCAACTTCGAAAAAAAGTCAGTTGGTTTAGTAGACCTCTCGATATTTTCAGGAAGACCAATTATGCGAATATTGCTCCTTCGGCTTCTGCCTTCTAGATCTAGCACTTTAGCCTTTAGCTTAGCATTCTCCGCAGACAAAACGGCCAACGTAGCCTGGATACCCATAAGATCAGAGCTGGTGACATTCGCAGACAGCTCCAAGCTGGAGATACGTTGTTTGTGGTCATCGACAGTTGTCTGAACACTGTCCAGCTTGGTCTCATATCTCGTGTAGGTTTCCTTAATCTCCGCCAACAGTTCTGATTTGTGCTCAGCTAGCTTCGTGGTTAGCAACACCGTCATGGTGCTAGTAAAAGTAGCCAGGTCTGGTTGTTCTTGGCCCTCTTTCCTCAAGTTTTTTCGCATTATTCAAAATGTTAGGTGCAAAGCAATCTAAGACAAACAGCTCGAGACAAAAATTAGGTCAAAGTAGGCAAATGGCCATGTATAAGTTATAAAAATTAGGAAGCACGAACAGACACGTCTACTCCTCTAGGCAGATCATAGGCAGCCTCCTGCTAATTCTCATTTCTGCATTATTAGAATATAACCATGTGCGACATAAACACCGAGCTCCAAATCGCTGAAGCTTGACTTGGTGCTGAAGGCCAAATGTCTTCAAGAGATAAGGGTGCAAAGGTGGCCTGTCTGTTTGCTTATAGCCATTAAACCCCCCTTGGGAAGAGGAGGGGAAGGGCAGTCACACGCTCTTTGTGACCCCCCCTTATCTCTGGTCCAGGAAAGAAGACAAGGGGGTTAAAGTTTATTACCCTGACTGAGGAGTCCAGGGGGGAGGCTGGTTTGAGTCAATCATTGGTTATGACCTTGTGATATATTGTAACCTTGTGTTGTGTTGGAAAGAGTGGGCATTATTGGATTATTTATATACATATTTGTCATATTAGGTTTTAGTGATTATATATAAAATTGTGTTGATCTGTAAACTGTGCTTTGAGATTCATTTCAATTGGCGGACATTTTGTTACTGCTTGTTGTATGTACGGTTGATCCACTGGGGGGCAGTGTGTTGAAACGAGGAGTCAGATTGCGCAGAAGAAGAAGTGACGATAAGACATTTCCAAGAGAGCTGATTGGTTGGGGAAGACACACCCACTCCTAGGGATGTCAAGATTAACCGGTTTTCCGATTACCGCGATTATAAAAGGACGCGGTAGGTTATCCGTAAATTTTTCACTTTCGCTGCGCGCCTCAAACAGCGCGTAAACTCACCGGTAGTTGAGCGAGGCAGAAGGACGCTCTCCTCCAGTGTTGTATCCACCCAAAAACGATTGAAGTCAGCAGAGTGGGACTTATTTAGGATCCAAAACATGACCATGTTTTTTTTTTATGACCACAGTGTTGTTGTTTTCAATGGACATCCGTAATGCAAACCCTGTCGTCAGAAAGTTGCAGCAAAAGGCGCTGATATCGGCTACGTGGAATATAAACAACATCTTGGAGATAATCCTTCGCTGTGAATGTCCAGGTCAAGGTAACGAACTGCATACTTCCCAAATAAGTTGTCCAAATGTTCGGAAATAGCCGCCACAACTGGCTCAGGATGTGAACAAAAAGCTAACGCTCCGCTCTGCTTCAGCGCGACAGAAAGGAAAGTGAAACCGCGCACATGTGGAAATCAGCTGTTCAAAAGAGTCTCCTTAGTCACTTTGTAAACATGTTTCATTCTCTGTTCCTCAAAATAATTAAGCAACAGCTTAACTTTTGATAGCATAAAACCTAGCCTAGCTTGTGGCCTAATAATATATAGTAAAATAATTATGATAATTATGGTCATTATAAAGAAGTAAAGTTGACATTGTTTTGTATTATTCAATGTAGGCCTATTTATTTTGCAAAACAATCTTAAAGCATTTTTCATTTTTAGAAACAGTGACTGTTTACAAGTATTAAAAAGCTTTTTAAAGACAAAAACTAAAAATATCAGTTCTTTCCTTTCATTTGGGGAATAATCGTGAATAATCGTAAAATCGCAATTTTTTGTTTCACAATAATCGTGACTCAAAAAATTGAAATCGTGACACCCCTACCCACTCCTTTGTGTTGGGTCTAGTTCTGAGCGGGAGGCTTGGCTCTCCCTTCTCCTCTCTCGCTCCCCAGCCATGCAGCTCACGAAACCGTATGTGTACTTTTAGTTTGTAATAGGAAATAAAGTAATGATTTTTGATTATAATATACCGAGTCTCCATCCTTTCGTCCAGCACTAAAGAATACGCTTTGACAACAGCATGCTTATTTTTCAATAAAGCCTTGTGAAAAATCTGAATCGTTGGGACTTTGAGCAGGATGACGGGCGAGGCTGCCCCTGAGAGTCATCCTCTCATCTCCCCCGGTTTCGAGAAGGTTAAAATCTCATGTCTGACTTGTGTGTTTTTAATCTGTTATATTCTGTGGCAGAAGTAAAAGAGCGTGTCCACAAGTTGCTAGAGTTAGACATAAAGCGATCACTGTGGTGATCGTCCTTTGTACCAAAATGCTCTTATTTGCACACGACATTTTAACGAATGCTTCGGAAATAAGGACTGGACTTATTGGACAGCGGAAAAATACACAGTTTGTGTCAATCCTGTGGCCAGGATACAAGTGTACAACGAAATAGTGTTCAGGTGTTAGTCCTGAGCCGCTGCCACTGAGCCGCACAGCCACTGTGGGTCAACCAGACCAGCATGTTTTTGGAAACCTGGCTGCCTTCAGTCTCCTCTGATCCTCTGCCTCCTGGGTTTGCCCCTGTTTCAGAGCGTGGTGTCCTGCACTGGTCAGCTCCACCTTCCTCTTCCTCCTGCGCAGCTCTCTCCGCTCCACAACAGTGTTTCACCATTTTCTGGGAAGAGCTTAGCAGTTAATCTGTTTTATTCTCCAGTAAACGTCCATTAGCCAGACCAATAGAAGGCATGTGTGGATTAGCTGTGAGTCTCACCTGGATACCTCCTCGTTTGTCCCTTCCTCGTTTCCTTTGCTCCTCTTGTGACGCTTCCACTGTGCTGCAGGCGTGAAGACTCTTTGTGCCTTTTCAGTGTCTCAAAAGGAGAAATGTGTAAGTCACAAATGGGTTTAGCTGATAAACTAGCTGTTTACTGTTAGAAAGCTGCTTTCTTCAGGACCATTATGGACTCTCTGCAAAAAAAAAAAAAATCCACCGAATCCCACAAAGACACACACAAACATTTACAAAAGTATCCAGTAAAACAATATGGAACACAGATACCACAAATGCAGTTCACAGAAAAATGCAACAAAAATGCAGCCGTACCGCGAGAGAGGGAGGTTGCTGCCTGATGACACAGTGGCGCAGCTGTTGCGCAGCTGTTCCAGCGCTGCATGTGTGAGGGCGCTTATAAAAAGAGAAGAGGTCCACTGAGGCGAGGTTAAATACAACTAGCACTGAGAGGGGTGCTCTGATGGCAACCTTACGCATATGCTCTCACAGGTTAAACTAAAAACTTTATTAATGCCATCGTGAGCTAAACAATATTAAGATAAGATAAGATAAGATAGCCTTTATTGATCTCACAATGGATAAATGTACCTGTTACATTCAACTAGAAACACTCAGGGTGTGCAAATAGGCAGGAAATGTGAAATAAACAAAAAAATTTAGTATTAGCAGTGCAGGTTTACATCATAGTGCAAGTGGTTGATAAAGTGACACAGGTAAGTGATGTAAAGGTTATTCCACATGTTACTATACAGTCTGACAGCAGTGGGGATGAAGGCCTCGCGGTAGCGCTCCTTCTTGCACTGAGGGTGTCTCAGTCTTCCACTGAAAGAGCTGCTCAGCTCCTCTACAGTCCCGTGCAGTGGGTTGGAGGTGTTGTCCATGATGGAGGTGAGCTTGGCTAATAACCTCCTGTCCCTCACCTCCTCCACAGAGTCCAGGGGGCAGCCCAGGACGGAGCTGGCCCTCCTGACCAGCTTGTTCAGTCTATTCTTGTCCCGCTCTGTGCTGCCTGGGGCCCAGCACACGGCAGTGTAGTGGATAGCAGAGGCTATCACAGAGTCATAAAAAGTCCTGAGCAGAGGCCTGCTCACTCCAAAGGACCTCAGTCTCCTCAGAAGGTGGAGGCGACTTTGGCCCTTCTTGTACAGGGCGTTGGTGTTGTGGGACCAGTCCAGTTTATTGTTCAGGTGAACACACAGGTACTTGAAACTGTTCATCACCTCAATGTCCTCCCCCTGGATGTTCAGCGGTATGTGCGGTAGTTGCTTCCTCCTGAAGTCGATCACCATCTCCTTCGTCTTACTGGTGTTCAAGCACAGGTGGTTGCGCTCACACAAGTCCACAAAGTCCATGATCACCGACCGGTACTCCAGTTCGTACCCCTCAGACACACAGCCCACAATGGCGGAGTCGTCGGAGAACTTCTGCAGATGACAGCTGTCCGTGTTGTATGTGAAGTCCGATGTGTAGATGGTGAAGAGAAATGGTGAGAGGACGGTGCCCTGAGGGAATTTCCTGACTGTGCTGCCTCTGGGTTAGGGTCGCCAACTGTCCCTTAAAATACGGAATCGTCCCGTACTTTTAAAAATAAAGGTGCATCCCGTATTGAATAAATAAGGGACAGCTTTTGTCCCGTATTTCGGGGATCCTCCCTTTCTCCCCGTCATAATATAACAGATCCATGCCCATCACTCACTAAATCTACGTTGGACAGAAGTCCACTCTTCAGAGAGAAACTGGAGAATTATAAAATCAGAAGCATGTCAGTCCGCTCCCCATGCGCGTGGGTTTAATGCGCCTCAATATAACAGCATTTATCATGAGAGCATCAACTTTACGGACATAAACTAACCCATGAACGAAGTCTACTCTTCCCAAGCTTTAGCCCGCTTTTTATTCCACATCAATCGGCCTCATATTTACGGCTTTAGAGACTAATTTAGGAAGCATGATAAAAAGAAAAGGAGGTGCGGACAGTGCAATCCTCTGATCTTATCGTCTGAATCTGTCCGGTTTAAAAGCAACAAAAAACGTCTGGAATCCTGGTTAAAGTTGAATCTTTAGTGTTGTCTGGAGCCTGTGTCTCCTCCTCTCAGCTCAGAGCAATGAGCAGCTACAGACGGAGCTGACAGGGGCGGACCTGACACGGGCAGCAGAGGGACTGGGAATCACTAACACAGGATTTTGAAAGTACATAAAAAATAAATGAATAAATAAATAAATAGAATAAATTATAAAAATAGTCTAATTGCAGCTATAAAAATCAGTGTTGCTTTTCTTGTCTTTTTTTTAGAAAAGTAATAATGAAGTAGACAGTTCTGATTTTCATCACTGTATAAGGCTAATTTAAACAGCAGAAATACACCAGAATGCACAAAATTGTATCTGATTAATCAAAGTTGTCCTCGGGAGGACTGGTTGTTGCTCTGACTTTAGTATATTACTTAGAGTATTTCAAACAAACGCACATATAAAGAAGAGTTATTCTGTAAAATGGTTTAAAACTTATTTCTAAAATAAATAAATAAAAAGTAATATAAAACACCTTCTGTCACATGTAATCTACACACATCCTTTCATATATCGTCTTCTAGATTAGTCCCACCACCTCCCAAAGTCCATTTTAACCACTGCTAATAAGCATGCGATAGCTAACCTTACAGAAAGACAGTGTTTAACCCATAAACTATATAACATAAATATATAAAAGTTCACAACCCTACTCTGGGTCCAGAGACACGCTGCCCCTGCTCCACGAGTATCCTGATGGAGAGAGAGGTCTGGACATCCCTGCTTTGACATCTGCCTCAGAAACTTTCACCCCTATACATTCCATTGAGTTATACAACATGAATTGCAAAAGTGCCCAAATAATGCTTAATGTAAAGTGTAATCCCACTGATGCCATGCCCGTAATTACTTGTTTTATGAAGAGACAGTGTCTCCAAGTTCCAGTAGTTTTACCAGAGTTACGGTATTTTACTGAGCAAACTTAAAACACATGCACAAATATGCTGGACTGCAATGAATGAATGAATAATATTTTATTCGTACCACAAAAAAAGCACAAAATGTATACAACCTTCCAGGAGTGAGGCAGTTGTGAACTGACTACCAACATATTTCATCATCATTTTAGTCAAATTAATATATTTGCTGACTAAAACTAGACTAAAACTGAATTAAAAGATATTTATAAGACTAAAACTACACTAAAATTGAATAGAATTTTGACCAAAACTATAAACAACATTTTCTTCAAAAGGCTAAGACTAAAACATGAATAAAATAAGTTGTCCAAATGAACAGTGGTTCATACAACACTAACACAACAGTTAGAATATGAGTGCAAACACAAACCTTTGGGTTCAAGTAAAAATATTCTACTATTAAAATATGACTTAAAATGGCAATGGTTAATTTCCAAAAACATCCAGTACCAACACATCTCCACGTACTTGGTTACGAGTAAAATATAAAATTTAGAGCCATTTAGATTCTCAGTCATCCAGGTGGTCAGTTCAAATTGTCTATCCAGAACACAACATCCACGGTGACCTAGAAATAGTATTCTCATCCTGTTATTGTGAAAATGAACCTGTATCTATTCATATTGTGAATTAACATATAATGTTAAAATACGCGACATAACAAACATAACATTATATTTTATGATTTCCCTTGCTCATTAAATATTTCTTTGAATTCTTTTCAGGTTTGAGTAAAATAATATAACACTTTGGGATGAAAATGCAAAAAAGAAGTCCAAAGCTTGAGGCCAGTATTGCAAATATCTCCACAGCGACACTGAACTTTCCTGGAGAGCTGACATAAGCTGGGATAAAAGTGATCCAGACTGCACAGAAGATCAACATGCTGAAAGTGATGAACTTGGCCTCATTAAAGTTATCAGGCAGTTTACGAGCCAAGAAAGCCAACACAAAACATAAAACAGCCAACAGGCCAATGTATCCGAGTACAGCCCAGAAGCCAATGGCTGAACCCATGGCACACTCCATAATGATTTTGTCAGTGAACTGTTTCATGTTTCTGAAAGGAAATGGAGGTGATATTGTTAACCAGAGGACACATATCAGCACCTGTATCAGAGTAAAGGCTACGACACTGAGTCTCTGCTGAAGAGGCCCAAACCATTTCATGACATTACTGCCTGGAAGTGTGGCTCTGAAGGCCATCAGCACCACTATAGTCTTCCCCAGGACACAGGAGATACAGAGGACAAAGGTGATGCCGAACGCTGTGTGGCGCAGCATACAGGACCACTCAGAGGGACGGCCGATGAAGGTGAGAGAGCACAGGAAACACAGGCTCAGGGAGAAGAGCAGCAGGAAGCTCAGCTCAGAGTTATTAGCTCTCACTATTGGAGTTTTTCTGTATTTGAGGAAAATCCAGGCCACAACACAAGTCAGGCCTGTCCCAAATAAAGAGGCAGCTGTGAGTAGAGCCCCCATTATTTCTTCATAGGACAAAAACTCGGTTTCCTTCTTCACACAAGCGACTCTTTGGGCATTGGACCAAAAATCTGGAGGGCACTGGATACAAGTGATGGAGTCTGTAAATATTTAGAGTAAAACATCTGTCAATGTCTGTGACAATGTTTAAACAAAATCTGTTTCAATAAGATACATCATTTTGACAAATGTGTAACATTTAAATCTTTGAAACCTGTAGTGTTACTGATTTCTCCCTCTGCACATGGTGTACAGTCATAACAGCAAACGGGCTTTCCTTTCTGGAGGACTTTACGTGTTCCTGGTAAACATGGTTTGCTGCAAATGGAGACTGGCACCTATAGAAAAACATGAACAGCATTTTTATAAAGCTACTATAGTGCTTCATATTGTAGCCTCTGTGAATTACTCCCCTGCTTTGAATTCTGTGCCCAAAATAGAGATGCATTATTTAGTTTCAGCTGTCTGTCCACAGGTAAAGAAGCATCATATAAACCAACTGTGACAAACTCCACTGTGCCCTGTGCCGTAGGCTGCCAGTTTATAATTCCATATTTAGCAGCAGGGTCACCATTTTCATTGAAATAAACCTCTTCTCCTTCTTTGGTTTGGAAACGAATGTTTCTTAGATGCTGCAGTGTCTAATAAAAACAAACAATCATTTAAGTACTTGAATGAGCAGGCAATAACACTTGTCACCATACGCACCATGGATGGATCGAGAGTCACATTAGTGTCACAGGTTTTGTTACATTTGAGGATTTTGTGCAGGGCATGGGCCACTGCATACACTCCCTTATAGACATTGTTAAAGATTGGCATCAGTGACATGTCGGTGAAGCTGTTTTTCACATC